>OZ012737.1:171146670-171895953 GCA_963859935.3 Lathyrus sativus
AAGAATTTGAGAGGAAAGAAATAGAGTTAGAAATAGAATAAGAGAGGAAAAGAAAGAAAGATAGTAACATAAGAAGAAAAAGAAGAGAAAGAAAAGAGGAGAAGAGAAAGAGAAGAGAAAGTGGAGAGGAAAACCTAGAATCATCAAGGGATCATCACCAAAGCTTGTAATCGATCGGTAAGGGTGTGAAACTCCATCATCTCTTTAATGTACATGATTGTATGTGTATGTGTGTGGATTTTGTAGAGTTTCTACTCTTTTTCCACTTAGGTTAGAAGTTGATTTTGTGAGTAGAATGAGGTTTTAATCGGTTAGAACTCGGATTAGACGATGTAGTTTAGTCGGGTGATGGTTGGGTTGTGCCACTGAGACTGGTTTGGATTTAATCGGTTGGTTGTGTGGAGTTTGGGCTTTGAGACAGCCATGGAAGTTCTGTCTTCGCAAGTTCGCCAGGCGAAAGGCAGCGAGCTGTAGCGAAGCAAGTCAGAAGCAACACCCTGTATTCGCTGGCAAGTTCGCCAGGCGAGGTTAGTTGGCGAGGGTTCGCCAGGCGAGTGGGTAGCGAGCCTCAGCGAGTAATTCCAGAATTACTCCCAGTGGACTTCGCTGGGAAGTTCTCCAGGCGAAGGCCAGCGAGCATTCGCTGCGTGGCTTCGCCAGGCGAAGGTTGGCGAACCTGGCAGTGTTATTTTGTTTTGCTGTTTGTTCAATGCATGATGTTTGGTTGATTCAATTATGATTAATGCCTATATGAATGATCGATGTGTGAACTATTTTGACATGTCGCGCTGTGGGTGGCCGAAAGGCGTGAATCCTAGATTGTAGAGTAAATGGTGAGTCTTGAATATTTGATAATCTTGTGTATTTGCTCGAACTGAATAAGAAACGCATTGATAGGCTGATATGTGTGTAAACCATGTGTGGAATGGTGCATAATGTGAATGCATGATAGATATATGCGATGTATGTGATAAATGCAATGAGTATGTTTGTGAACATAGTATGCATTTTTGTGTTGATTGATCCCTCGGAGGATTTGCAGAACCTCGTATGATACGATGGTTACATTAGATTCCTTGGAGAATCGGTTGCATTGTGTGATTCCTTGGAGAATCGGTTGCATTGTGTGATTCCTCGGAGAATCGGTCATATCATGTAATCCCGTGGAGGATTGGCTAGAGTATTTGATTCCGTGGAGAATCTGCTGAGTACTTGATCCCGTGGAGGATCTGCTGAATATTCGATTCCGTGGAGAATCTGATGAATATTTGATTCCGTGGAGAATCTGCTGAGTACTTGATCCCGTGGAGGATCTGCTGAATACTCGATTCCTTAGAGAATCTGTTGAATGAGTCGGTACCGCATTTGCATCTGCATAGAGTCGTGTGTCGGTCTCTATGAGTTGCATGAGTCATCTGTGTATGATGCATTGGTTGAATGAATATAACTGTGTATGTTATATATGATTGTTTGGAGGAATATATTATGAATGTTCATAAGCATGTGTAGAGGCATGATTATTTGTATATGTTTAACGTGGTGAGAACATAGTTTGAGTATAACTTGTACAAATGTGAGTATATGTATATATACAATTTTATGCATTAACTGTTATGATGTTGTTTCTCACCCTTCTGCTGTTTTAAATGCTCTTTGAGGCATTGCAGAGTAGGAAGCTGGAGGTTCTTTTTGTGAAGCGATGTCTTCATTCTTTTGGTCAATGGCTCTGATATGTAACATCTGGGTAGTTAGGAAGCCTTTGGCTCTTTTGAAGCTATTTTGTTTTGATTCTTTTGTGATACATATGTGTATGTATCTGATGTGGATATGTTGTAAAGCATGAATTAATTGAATGGTTGTATATACTTTTATGAATGTGATAGACTCAATATTTGGATGTTTCCGTTTTTATTCTAAATATTGAGATGTGGGTTACCCATTGTTGCATATCTATCTTGAGCAGGTATCGTATGTGTTTAATTTCATGATAATGTGATGCGCCTCTTATATACCATGTTTCAATTAAACTCTGATGAAATAAATTTTCTAAGTGCCTAATTGATTTATTTGCATTAATTTGGGGTATAGAAAAGGGGTGTTACATTAAGTGGTATCAGAGCCAGTGTTGAGTCAGTCGTGTCTGTCTTGTTGTTATGTTGGTTGAACGGTTGTTTAACCTTGTTGTTATTTTTGGGAATCCTCAGAATATGGCAGGTCGTAATGACAATGCTATGGCAGCGGCATTAGAGGCTATGGCCAGAGCTGTGCAGGGTGCACCTAACGTGAATGCGAATGATGAGTTCAGGAAGAACCAACCACCGGTGTTCAAAGGGAGATTTGATCCGGATGGTGCTCAGATATGGTTAAAGGAAATTGAGAGGATATTTAGGGTGATGGATTGTGCTGAAGGGAACAAGGTGAGACTAGGGACTCACATGCTGAGAGAAGAGGCTGATGACTGGTGGGTCAGCGTGAGGCAAGTTCTTGAGGTCGACGATGAGGAGATTACGTGGGATTTATTTCGTACTGAGTTTCTAAGGAAGTATTATCCCGAAAGTGTTAAAGGGAAGAGAGAAATGGAATTTCTGGAGTTGAAACAAGGTAATATGTCGGTGGTGGACTACACCGCTAAGTTTACTGAGTTAGTGAAGTTTCACCCTCACTATGATGCGGTTACGGCGAAATTTTCCAAATGTATCAAGTATGAGAATGGCTTGCGTCCTGAGATAAAGCAAGCGGTGGGTTATCAAAGAATAAGAAGATTTTCGGATTTGACCGAGTGCTGTAGGATTTATGAAGAAGACAGTAGAGCTCGTTCTACTCATTATAAGGGTTTGAGCGAGAGGAGAGGGAAGCAGCAAGTACGAAGCGGACCTTATGTGACGCCTGCTGAAAGGGCAAACATAGGGGAAACTTTGATAGGAGATCCGGAGGAGGTTCCGGTGCGATCAAATGTTTTAAGTGTGGCGTGATGGGCCACAAGTCTTATTATTGTGGAAAGTTCAAGGCGAAGTGTTCCAACTGTGGGCTCCTTGGACATGATGCAGCAGAGTGTAGAAAGAATGCTGTGAAGTGTTTTAATTGTGGCGAGGTGGGTCACATTAGCTCGAATTGTACCAAACCGAAGCAAGCACCGGCGGGAGGAAAAGTTTTCGCATTAGCAGGTTCAGACGCTACTAATGCGGCGGATCGTTTGATTAAAGGTACATGCTTTATTAATGATATGCCTTTAGTTGCTATTATTGATACTGGAGCGACTCACTCGTTCATTTCTCTTGCGTGTGCTAAGCGGTTGGATTTGTGTATGGTTTCTTTGAGTAGTGGTATGGTTATTGGGACTCCCGCTTCGGGGTCGGTAACTACTTCTTGGGTGTGTGCAAGTTGTCCTTTGACCATGTATGGTAAGGACTTCGTTATGGATTTAGTGTGTTTGCCGTTGGAAGGTTTGAACGTAATCTTGGGTATGAACTGGTTGCAATTTAATAGAGTTCATCTGGATTGCTATCACAAGTTAGTAAGGTTTCCTTCTTTGGAAGATGGTGAAAACGAGAGTTTTCTTTCCACTAAAGAGTTGAAGAAGCTTTTAGCGGACGAAGCACAATTATTTGGTTTGTTTGCATCGTTGTCGGTGGAGAGCAAAGTTGAGCTCGACGTGTTTCCTGTGGTTTGTGAATTTCCTGAAGTGTTTCCGGAAGATGTTGCGGATGTGCCGCCAAAGAGAGAGGTTGAATTTTCTATTGATCTAGTTCCGGGTACTAGACCGATTTCGATGGCCCCGTATCGGATGTCGGCATCGGAGTTGGTGGAATTGAAGAAGCAGTTGAATGATTTGTTGGATAAGAAATTTGTAAGGCCAAGTGTTTCTCCTTGGGGTGCGCCGGTATTGTTGGTTAAGAAGAAGGATGGTAGTATGCGATTGTGTATTGATTATCGGCAGTTGAATAAGGTGACAATTAAGAACAAGTATCTGCTTCCAAGAATTGATGATTTGATGGATCAATTGGTTGGAGCCCGTGTTTTTAGTAAGATTGATTTGAGATCCGGTTATCACCAGATTCGGGTTAAGGAAGGAGATATTTCGAAGACGGCTTTTAGAACACGATATGGTCACTATGAGTATACGGTGATGCCATTCGGAGTTTCTAATGCGCCGGGTGTTTTCATGGAATATATGAACCGTATCTTCCACGAGCAGTTGGATCGTTTTGTGGTAGTGTTTATCGATGACATTTTGATTTATTCTAAGTCTCGAGAGGAACACAAAGAACATTTAAGGATTGTGTTGCGGATTTTGAAAGAGAAGAAGTTGTACGCAAAGTTGTCTAAGTGTGAGTTTTGGTTATCGAAGGTGAGTTTTCTTGGACATATTATTTCCGGAAAGGGTATTAGTGTGATCCATCCAAGATCGATGCGGTAATGCAATGGGAGACTCCAAGATCGGTTACGGAAATTCGAAGCTTTTTGGGCTTGGCCGGTTACTACCGGAGGTTTATCGAAGGATTTTCAAAGTTAGCACTTCCGTTAACGCAGTTGACTCGTAAAGGAAATGCTTTTATTTGGGATGTTAATTGTGAAGAGAGTTTCATGGAATTAAAGAGAAGGCTAACGACAGTGCCAATTTTGATTTTGCCGAATCCTACGGAACCTTTTGTGGTTTATTGCGATGCTTCTTTGTCAGGATTGGGTGGTGTATTGATGCAAGATGGGAAGGTCGTGGCGTATGCTTCTAGACAGTTGAGAGTACATGAAAAGAATTATCCTACTCATGATTTGGAGTTAGCGGCCGTAGTGTTTGTTTTGAAAATTTGGAGGCACTATCTTTATGGTGCAAGATTTGAAGTTTTTAGCGATCACAAGAGTTTGAAGTATTTGTTTGATCAAAAAGAATTGAATATGAGGCAAAGGAGATGGCTAGAACTTTTGAAGGACTATGATTTTGGTTTAAATTATCATCCGGGTAAGGCGAATGTGGTAGCCAATGCCTTAAGTCGGAAGTCGTTGCACGTGTCTACTTTGATGGTTAGAGAGTGGGAACTCTTGGAGAACTTTAGAGATTTGAGTTTGGTTTGTGAGTTAACACCGAGTAGTGTGAAGCTTGGTATGTTGCATGTCACGAATGATTTCCTTGCTACAGTGTGTGAAAAGCAAAAGTTAGATTTGAAATTGGTGGATTTGATGACGAATGGAAATGAAGATTTCAAAGTTGATGAATTAGGAGTTTTGAGGTTTCGAGGTCGTATTTGTGTTCCCGATGATGCGGATTTGAAAAAGATGATATTGGAAGAGGGACATCGGAGTAACTTGAGTATTCATCCGGGAGCGAATAAGATGTATCAGGATTTGAAGAAGATCTTTTGGTGGTCTGGATTGAAAAGCGATGTTGCTCGTTTTGTGTACTCGTGTTTGACTTGCCAGAAGTCTAAGGTGGAGCATCAGAAGCCTAGTGGATTGATGCAACCGTTGGATATTCCGGAATGGAAATGGGATAGTATATCGATGGATTTTGTTACGGGATTTCCGAATACGCAAAGAGGACATAATGCTATTTGGGTGATTGTTGATAGGCTTACTAAATCGGCTCACTTTATTCCGATTGATATTACTTATTCTTTGGAAAGGTTGGCCGAGATTTATGTTGGCACTATTGTGAAGCTTCATGGAGTTCCTAAGAGTATTGTGTCGGATAGAGATCCTAGATTTACTTCAAGATTTTGGGAGAGTTTGCAAGGTGCCTTGGGTTCTAAGTTGAGATTGAGTTCGGCATATCATCCGCAAACAAATGGCTAGACCGAGAGGACGATTCAATCGTTAGAAGATTTGTTGCGTGCTTGTGTGCTTGAACAAGGTGGTGTGTGGGACGGTTATTTAGCGTTGATTGAGTTCACCTATAATAACAGTTTCCATTCGAGTATTGGTATGGCGCCATTTGAGGCTTTATATGGTCGGAGATGTCGAACACCTCTGTGTTGGCATGAGACAGGTGAAAAGTCGGTAGTTGGTCCGGAAATGGTACAGCAAACGACGGAAAAGGTGAAATTTATTCGGGAAAAGATGAGAGCTTCTCAGAGTAGACAGAAAAGTTATCATGATAAAAGGAGAAAGGATCTCGAGTTTCAAGAGGGCGACCATGTGTTTTTGAGAGTTACACCGGTTACGGGTGTGGGTCGTGCTTTGAAGTCGAGAAAGTTGACTTCTCGTTTTATTGGTCCGTATCAGATTGTCGCACGAGTTGGTGCTGTGGCTTATCGTGTGGCGTTGCCTCCGAACCTTTCGAATTTGCATGATGTATTCCATGTCTCGCAACTTCGGAAGTATGTTCCGGATCCGTCACATTTGATCCCAATGGATGAAGTTGAAGTAAGAGATAACCTTACAGTTGAAGTTTTACCGGTTAGTATTTTGGACCGCGAAGTTAAGAAACTAAGAGGCAAGGATATTGCGCTTGTGAAAGTGTCTTGGGGAGGTGCCGCGGAAGGCAACATGACTTGGGAATTGGAGAGCAAGATGCGAGAGTCGCATCCGGAGTTGTTTGAATCAGGTGATATTTTCGAGGACGAAAATTTCTAAAGTGGGGGAGAGTTGTAACGCCCCGATTCTGAATTCCCATTAATTGTTGAGTCTTTTAATTTATTTAATTGATGTTTGTTTTAAATTGAGAAATTATGTATTATTATATGGTGTTTGCTTATTTTATCTATTTTTACCGATTCGGAGAGTTTTCGGGGAATTAGAGTAAAAAGGGCATTTTAGACATTTAGCGATTTAGTGTGAGAATTGATTGGTAAGTGTTGGAAAGAATTTGAGAGGAAAGAAATAGAGTTAGAAATAGAATAAGAGAGGAAAAGAAAGAAAGATAGTAACATAAGAAGAAAAAGAAGAGAAAGAAAAGAGGAGAAGAGAAAGAGAAGAGAAAGTGGAGAGGAAAACCTAGAATCATCAAGGGATCATCACCAAAGCTTGCAATCGATCGGTAAGGGTGTGAAACTCCATCACCTCTTTAATGTACATGATTGTATGTGTATGTGTGTGGATTTTGTAGAGTTTCTACTCTTTTTCCACTTAGGTTAGAAGTTGGTTTTGTGAGTAGAATGAGGTTTTAATCGGTTAGAACTCGGATTAGACGATGTAGTTTAGTCGGGTGATGGTTGGGTTGTGCTACTGAGACTGGTTTGGATTTAATCGGTTGGTTGTGTGGAGTTTGGGCTTTGAGACAGCCATGGAAGTTCTATCTTCGCAAGTTCGCCAGGCGAAAGGCAGCGAGCTGTAGCGAAGCAAGTCAGAAGCAACACCCTGTATTCGCTGGCAAGTTCGCCAGGCGAGGTTAGTTGGCGAGGGTTCGCCAGTCGAGTGGGTAGCGAGCCTCAGCGAGTAATTCCAGAATTACTCCCAGTGGACTTCGCTGGGAAGTTCGCCAGGCGAAGGCCAGCGAGCATTCGCTGCGTGGCTTCGCCAGGCGAAGGTTGGCGAACCTGGCAGTGTTATTTTGTTTTGCTGTTTGTTCAATGCATGATGTTTGGTTGATTCAATTATGATTAATGCCTATATGAATGATCGATGTGTGAACTATTTTGACATGTCGCGCTGTGGGTGGCCGAAAGGCGTGAATCCTAGATTGTAGAGTAAATGGTGAGTCTTGAATATTTGATAATCTTGTGTATTTGGTCGAACTGAATAAGAAACGCATTGATAGGCTGATATGTGTGTAAACCATGTGTGGAATGGTGCATAATGTGAATGCATGATAGATATATGCGATGTATGTGATAAATGCAATGAGTATGTTTGTGAACATAGTATGCATTTTTGTGTTGATTGATCCCTCGGAGGATTTGCAGAACCTCGTATGATACGATGGTTACATTAGATTCCTTGGAGAATCGGTTGCATTGTGTGATTCCTTGGAGAATCGGTTGCATTGTGTGATTCCTCGGAGAATCGGTCATATCATGTAATCCCGTGGAGGATTGGCTAGAGTATTTGATTCCATGGAGAATCTGCTGAGTACTTGATCCCGTGGAGGATCTGTTGAATATTCGATTCCGTGGAGAATCTGATGAATATTTGATTCCGTGGAGAATCTGCTGAGTACTTGATCCCGTGGAGGATCTGCTGAATACTCGATTCCTTAGAGAATCTGTTGAATGAGTCGGTACCGCATTTGCATCTGCATAGAGTCGTGTGTCGGTCTCTATGAGTTGCATGAGTCATCTGTGTATGATGCATTGGTTGAATGAATATAACTGTGTATGTTATATATGATTGTTTGGAGGAATATATTGTGAATGTTCATAAGCATGTGTAGAGGCATGATTATTTGTATATGTTTAACGTGGTGAGAACATAGTTTGAGTATAACTTGTACAAATGTGAGTATATGTATATATACAATTTTATGCATTAACTGTTATGATGTTGTTTCTCACCCTTCTGCTGTTTTAAATGCTCTATGAGGCATTGCAGAGTAGGAAGCTGGAGGTTCTTTTTGTGAAGCGATGTCTTCATTCTTTTGGTCAATGGCTCTGATATGTAACATCTGGGTAGTTAGGAAGCCTTTGGCTCTTTTGAAGCTATTTTGTTTTGATTCTTTTGTGATACATATGTGTATGTATCTGATGTGGATATGTTGTAAAGCATGAATTAATTGAATGGTTGTATATACTTTTATGAATGTGATAGATTCAATATTTGGATGTTTCCGCTTTTATTCTAAATATTGAGATGTGGGTTACCCATTGTTGCATATCTATCTTGAGCAGGTATCGTATGTGTTTAATTTCATGATAATGTGATGCGCCTCTTATATACCATGTTTCAATTAAACTCTGATGAAATAAATTTTCTAAGTGCCTAATTGATTTATTTGCATTAATTTGGGGTATAGAAAGGGGGTGTTACAGTGTCCGCGTTCACCGGGGATGCAAAATCTTCACCATCCATCGTGGATAACAACAAGGCTCCTCCCGAGAAGACCTTGCTGACGACGTACGAACCTTCGTAATTGGGAGTCCACTTGCCCCGGTGATCGTAGTGTGGAGGAAGAATCTTTTTCAGGACGAGATCACCCGTCTGAAAGCTTCTAGGACGCACCTTCTTATCATAAGCTTTCTTCATTCGGCTTTGGTATAAACGACCATATGCAATCGATGTTAATCTCTTCTCGTCCATCAGGCTGAGTTGGTTTAATCGGTTCTTAATCCATTCTGCCTCATCGAGTTTCACGTCAACCAAAACTCGTAAAGAGGGGATCTCAACTTCTAACGGTAGGACATCTTCCATACCGTACACCAGTGAGAAAGAAGTTGCCCCGGGTTATGTACGTACTGTCGTACGATAACCGTGTAGTGCAAATGGCAACATCTCGTGCCAATCCTTATAGGTCACAACCATCTTCTGTACAATCTTCTTAATGTTTTTGTTGGCTGCTTCAACGGCGCCATTCATCTTCGGTCGGTAAGGAGATGAGTTGTGGTATTCAATCTTGAAACTCTGGCACAACTCCTTCATCATCTTGTTATTCAGATTCGAACCATTATCGGTAATGATCCATTCGGGAATTCCGTATCGACAGATGATGTCCCTCTTTATGAATTTAGCCACCACCTGCTTGGTCACGTTAGCGTACGAGGCTGCCTCCACCCACTTGGTGAAGTAGTCGATAGCTACTAGAATGAAGCGATGACCGTTAGATGCAGTGGGCTCGATCTTGCCTATCATGTCGATGCCCCACATGAAGAACGGCCACGGGGAGGACATGACGTTTAACGGGCACGGCGGCACGTGAATCTTATCAGCATAAATCTGGCATTTATGACATCTCTTCGCGAATTTGAAGCAATCCGACTCCATCGTCAGCCAGTAGTATCCTGCTCTCAGGATCTTTCTTGTCATAGCGTGCCCGCCGGCGTGCGTACCAAATGTGCCTTCATGGACTTCTTCCATGAGCATACTCGCTTCTTTCTCATCTACACATCTGAGTAGCACGAGATCATGGTTTCTTTTATACAAAACTCCATCAGGATTGAGATAGAAGTTCCCAGATAACCTCCTCAGAGTCTTCTTATCCTGGGTTGACGCTCCCGCGGGATACTCCTTAGTCATAAGGAAGGTCTGGATGTCGTGGAACCAAGGCTTGCCATCGAAGGCTTCCTCGATCGCAAAGACGAATGCGAGTCTATCGAGACGAGAAAGGACAATCCTTGGAGCTTCATTCCAAAAATTGACTTTATACATCGAAGCCAACGTGGCTAAGGCATCAGCCATCTGATTTTCAACTCTGGGCACATGATGGAGTTCCACTCGATCAAAGAACGGAAGCAGCCTTCTGGCATAGTTCATGTACGACACCAAATTCGATTGGTGAGTCTCCCACTCCCCTTTAATCTGGTTAATCACAAGTGCCGAGTCACCATATACATCTAGGTTCTTGATTCTCAAATCAATTGCTTCTTCTAGACCCATGATGCATGCTTCATACTCCGCTTCGTTATTGGTGACCGGAAACGTCAGTCTAGCGGTGAACGGGATGTGGGATCCATGGGGAGTCGTGATGATCGCCCTAATGCCACTTCCGTAAGAATTAACCGCCCCGTCAAATATCAATTTCCATTGGGATTTCCTATCTGGACCCTCGTCGGGAAACGGTTCATCGCAATCCTTTGCTTTGAGAAACATGATATCCTCATCAGGGAATTCAAATTTCATCGGCTGATAATCTTCTATTGGCTGTTCGGCAAGGTATTCAGACAATACGCTTCCCTTGATGGCCTTCTGGGAAACGTATTGAATGTCATATTCCGTCAACACCATTTGCCATCTGGCAATCCTGCCCAAAAGCGCTTGTTTCTCGAAGACGTACTTGATCGGATCCATCTTCGAAATTAGTATGGTGGTGTGATTGAGCATGTACTGTCGTAAATGTTTGGCAGCCCAGGCTAGTGCACAACACGTCTTCTCCAGCATCGAGTAACGAGACTCACAATCTGTGAACTTTTTACTCAGATAATAAATGGCATGCTCCTTTCTGCCTGTCTCGTCGTGCTGACCGAGAACACACCCCATACTATTCTCAAGAACTGTTAAGTACATGATTAAGGGTCTTCCGGTCACTGGGGGTATCAAGATTGGAGGTTCCTGTAGATACTGTTTTATCTTATCAAATGCCTTATGGAAATCCTCATTCCAGATAATCGCCTGTTTTTTCTTTAGTAGTTTGAACATCGGTTCACACGTGGCCGTGAGCTGAGAGATAAACCTTGCAATGTAGTTTATTCTGCCCAGGAAACCACAAACCTTTTTCTGTTTTTGGCGCTGGCATTTCTTGTATTGCTTTTATCTTCGCAGGATCAACCTCGATGCCTCTTTCACTCACGATAAACCCCAGTAGTTTTCCAGACCGTACTCCGAAAGTACACTTGTTAGGATTCAACCTCAACCTGAACTTTCTAAGCCTCTCAAAAAGCTTCAGCAAATTGACCAGATGTCCTTCCTCCGTTTGGGACTTCGCGATCATGTCATCAACATAGACTTCAATCTCATGATGAATCATGTCATGAAACAAAGTGACCATTGCTCTTTGGTAAGTGGCCCCCGCGTTCTTCAGACCGAAGGGCATTACCTTGTAGCAAAATATTCCCCAAGGTGTAATAAACGTAGTTTTCTCCATGTCCTCCGGCGCCATCTTGATCTGATTGTAGCCGGAGAAGCCATCCATGAACGAAAATACGGAGAACTGAGCTGTATTGTCGACCAACACATCGATATGAGGGAGCGGGAAATCATCTTTAGGGCTCGCCCTATTCAAATCCCGATAATCGACGCACATTCGCACCTTACCGTCCTTCTTCGGTACAGGCACTATGTTGGCGACCCACGGAGGGTAAGTAGTGACCGCTAAGAAGCCAGCATCAAGCTGCTTTTGCACTTCTTCTTTGATCTTAACGGCCATATCTGGTCGTGTCCTTCTAAGATTCTGCTTAACGGGAGGACAATCTTCTCGCAGCGGCAAGTGATGGACCACGATGTCAGTGTCAAGTCCAGGCATATCTTCGTATGACCAAGCAAAGATGTCACTATACTCTCTCAGCATCTCGACCAATCTATGTTTGACATCACTCTGCAGTGCAGCCCCTATCCTGACGTTCCTGACTAGCTCCTCAGAACCCAGATTCACAATCTCAATCTCTTCCTCGTGAGGCAGAATAACTTTCTCTTCTTGTTTCAACAAGCGGGCCAACTCTTCGGGAAGGTCTTCATCTTCATCAATCTCTTCTTCGGCTTGATAGATCAGGCAATCGAAGTCGAAGTGAGTCATAGAAGGTCCAGAGTCGATGTCATCTTGCTATGTGGATCCTGCAATAACAAGGGTTAAGCTTAAGACAAGGATATGCAGGTTAGCACAAATACCATTGCCATTTTATTGTTTTTCATAACAAATATAAAACAGGAATAACAGGGATCACAACATTTGAATGCGAAGAAAAAACGCTTTTTGATTTATTGGTAAAACGCATGTACATAACCAAACAAGGCCCTGACAATAAAACCACTATGCCCCGGGTAGGACATAGGGTTGTACAACAATTGGAGAAAGTAAATCATTACTCTTTGCTTGTCACTTGGATGGTATCCCTGATGGACTAGTTGTTGAGGCTCTCGCTTGGTTTGCTTGGCTGGATCCAAGAGTCTAGGTCGCAATCGCTGTCTTCGCCGTCTTCAGACACTGCGTTGACACTTTCAAATATTACTCCACCGCTGGTAAACTGGATCGGCCCTTTACCTCGTGACGCACTGCGAGAAGAGGAGGCTTCAGCCGCAGGAGAGTATCCTAACCCAAACTTGTCTTGCTTGTTAGGTATCTCTAGAATTTGCCCCCAGCCTGGGGTAGATTCGGCTTGAACAATGGCCCGGGCTTCCTTGAAGGAAGAGAGAGTCATCTCTGGTTTCTCAGTGATTACAGGAGCCACGTTCTTGACTTTAACAGCTTCGAACGCCTGACATAGGGTTTCGTGGATTTCCCCATCCATCTCAACATATTTGAAGGACGACAAATGGCTCACAATTATGTCTTCCTCGCCACAAACAGTCACGATGCTGCCTCCGACAGCATACTTGAGCTTCTGGTGCAACGTGGAGGTCACGGCGCCAGCAGAATGGATCCATGGCCGGCCTAAGAGACAGCTGTAGGCAGGCATGATGTCCATGATGTAGAAGACTGCGTCGAAAGTTTCCGGCCCAACTTGGATTGGCAACGTTACCTCTCCAAAGACATGACGCTTGGTTCCATCGAAAGCCTTCACAACCAGATCACTGGGTGTGCAAATCAATCCTCGAGTATCTAACTTCATCAATGCTTTCTTCGGAAGAACATTGAGTGACGACCCCGTATTCACCAACACATGAGACATAATCGTTCCCCTACACTTTATCGAGATGTGCAGGGCACTGTTGTGGTTTCTTCCCTTTGGCGTCAACTCCAGGTCAGTGAAACCTAACCCGTTTCCAGCATTCACGTGGGCTACGACCCCTTCCAACTGGTTGACCGATATTTCATGCGGTACATACGTGGCATTCAAAACCTTCAACAGCGCGTTGCAATGTGACTCCGAACACAGCAACAAATTTAGGATGGAAATTTTCGAGGGTGTTTGATGGAGGTGATCCACGATCTTGTAATCACTCTTCTTGATCAACCTCATGAACTCTTCAGCGTCCTTTACAAGTAAGTCCTTCTCTACCCCACGAGGGGTTTCCTCAACGACTTTACTCTTTCCCTTATCGGTTACTTCAGCTTTGTCAGTTTTGTCCGCCACAATCTCGGGTGGAGCAAATATTCTTTCGCTGCGCGTGATTCCGCCAATTCCCCCTAGGTTATCCACAGACTGCCCCGAGGGTTCCAATTCTAACTTCTGCCCGTTGCAGTAGACGTCTGCCCCATAATGCCACGGGACAACATTGGTGCTTTCAAAAGGTATCGGCCCAGCCTTGGTGATGGTAATCGTGGGCGGTCTGGGTGCAGAAATAGTGATCGTCCGGCGAGGGATGGTGATGGTGGCAACCTCATCATCTTGCTTCAGCATTACCTCTCCAGATCCACATTTGGCCCTTCGGCTAAACTGCAAGATTCCTTCGGTCATCAGACTTTGAATCCCCTCTATCAACTGCTCACATCCATCAGGACGAGTCGCACAGCCCATACACAATTCTCCACAGCCCGGAAAGAAGCCTCTCTTCATTAGCTTGGCCTTAATGAAGCTAAGCGGTGTCTTCAGATCCTTGACATCAGTCACCACATCTAGATCCTCTTCCTCAATAATGGCATTCACCCCACCTCCCCGATGATTCGGCATAGGGTTCTTCGTGACATTTGGCACATTATCTGAGAAATTGATGATCTTAGCATCCACCATATCTTGCACCTTGTGCTTGAAGGCTTTGCAGTTTTCTATCGTGTGGCCTGGTGCCCCCGAGTGAAACTCACAAGTTGCATTCGCATCGTAACCTGGCGGAGGTGCCCCTGTCAAGGGAGCCAAGGTTCTCTTCTGGATTAGCTGTAATTGAAGCAGAGTCTGTAACAGCTGAGCATAAGACATGGGCGGTGTTTCAAGGTGACGACTTGATAGAGGTGCCTTGTTCTGATACTTTCTGTACCCTTGCTGATTCGGCTACTGCTGTGGCTGGGGTTGTTGGACTGCAGGGATGGTTATGCTAGCCACCTGCTGGCGAGGGCCTTTACCCTTCCTTCGAGCGTTGGACACGGCGCTCGTCTCTCCTTCCCGCCTTTTGTTACCATACGGTTTCTTTCCTCCTCCAGCTGAGGATAGGTCACCTTGAATTTTCCCCAGTTTGATCCCATTTTCAACATGCTCGCCGGTGATGATGAGATCTGAGAAACTTCCAGACATACCACTGACCAATTTCTCGTAATAAACCCCTGGGAGGGTGGCTACAAACATTTCAACAAGCTCCCGTTCAACCATCGGCGGTTGAACTCTAGCTGCCAATACACGCCACCGCTGGGCGTATTCCTTGAACCCTTCGTTGTTCCTCTGTGACAAGTTCTGCAGTTGAACTCGGTTCGGAGCCAAGTCGCTGTTATACTGGTAATGGTGCACGAATGCCTAAGCAAGTTCCTTCCACGTGCGCACACTGGTAGGCTCCAAACTCATGTACCACTCCAAGGATGGCCCAGACAAGCTATCCTGAAAGAAGTGCATCAGCAACTTCTCGTCTTCAGAGTGAGCGGACATTTTCTGGTAGTATGACCTCAGGTGGACGCGAGGGCAGGTGGTGCCCTTGTATTTCTCAAAGTCGAGTACCTTGAATTTAGGAGGCACCTTGAAATCAGCAATCAATCCCAATTTGGACATGTCGACACCCATAGTGTTCAGGTTCTCGAAATTCCTCATCTTGTCCTCGAGTGCCTTAAACCTCAGACGTGCTTCAGCAGTCAGCTCTCCTTCCGCACCCTTCTGGGAGAACAAATCTTCTTGACGGTCTTCTAGCCATGGCTGAGGCCCATACAGATTTCCAACACCTGCGTTGTCGTTGCCCAGCCCAACATTGACATTAGCTTCAAAATTCCCATTACCGACGCCTGTCGTATTACCGTTGAGCCCCATGTTAGCGATCACATTGCCGTTACCACTACCGTTCCCCCCGGTCACGGGGATGCCATTCTGAGGAGTTTCAACAGGTGGAGGGGTTGGAACGCTCCCACCGTGGAGTACACCATTGCTGTCAACCCTTGAGATCAGAGGCTGGACCAATGTTCTGAGCTGGTCTTGGCCGTTGGCAACCACTTGCATGAGCTCCATGAAGCGGTCCATCCTCTCTTGGAGCTCTTGAACGTCAGTCTGTACTTATTCCATTGCTCTAGCTTGATTGGCTCTGGTCGGATAGCGGTGGATTGGTCTTTGATCAATCCTGGAACAACCTGGATACACAAAGGGTTAGAAAAAAACGACAAAGTGCTCATTATGCAAATGCTTCATGCAAATGCAAACGTGTGTCTGTGCGTTAGGGAAATTTCCCCCGACCTGAGTGCCAGTGCTGATAATAAGAAGTCCGAGTCCAGTCATGGAAATAACATCTCATATATAAAGAAAGCCCATCAAGGCGGTACGCAACGTCACTGGATACAAGCAGAATCAATAGCATGACCTCGACCAACAACAACAATGATCAAAACAAAAGGATTACAAATATAGTCAAGCACGGCCACGAGCGCGGAACTCTTCTAACAGATTCCTCGTTTCTGGATGATCAGGCTGAGTGAGCAACCCTTCGACGAGTAACTCCCTCTGCGTAATAGTGTATTGAAGACCTTCAACTGAGTCTTCCCATGCTTCTTCGCCGAAACAATCTTCTAACTTCCGCTTCTTGGATTCAAACGTCAGTTTGTGCTCCTTCAGGTTAGCAAAAGCCTTGTTGAGCAGGCCTTCAGCGGCATATCTGCGAGCGGTTTCTTCATCAAACCTCTTCTCACTAGCCTTCACCTGGGCTTTCAACTTGGAGATCTGCTATTTCAGTTTATCCTCCCGTTCCTTGCCGTTGGCTAGGGTGGCCTTCCAATGCTGATTAAACTTGGATATTCTCCGATACGCTTCATCCAAGTGCTGCTTCTTAGTGGCCAGTACGTCATTGACAACTTTGAAGTCCCGACCCAAACGCTCGCGCTCAGCCATCTGCTTAGTCAAATCCGTCCCTAACTGGTTCACCAGCTCTATTTGCCTCTTGAAGGAATGGACGGCTTCGCTTCTCTCGCTTCTGAGTTGAGCCAATTCTTTCTCCAATTCTTCATTTGCCTTCTTCAGCTCATCTCTCTCAGCTAACACCAGATTATGCTGCTGAACGGGCACGATGGTAGGCTCTTCAATCACTGGAGTGCTCTCTGGCTGGGCCGGAGGAAACGACATCCCTATGATATCTGCTCTGGCTCTGATTTAGGTCACATATGGAGCGTAGGCTTGGCTATTACTTTTCCCCAGCAATGGTTTTCCCCGCTTACTGACACCATTCCAAGCGTGCTGAAGCTTGTATAACATATCCCCCTCTAGAAGACCAGTGAGGTACAGAGATTCCTGCACCTCTTCATCCTTCGGCGGAGCTCTCAAAGCATAAGCAAACTGTCGGACCAGCAGAGATGGATTATAGTTGATACAGCCCTTCCTGCCTATCAAGGGCACATTCAGAAACCCGCTGCAGCTGAAGATAATCTCAGTACCCAACCTATCTCTATCAAACCAGGCAATATCCTCCGCTGACAGACTCATCAAACGCTCAAAACACTCAGTTGTGGCTGCAGACGAAGCAAAGGGACCCTTCTTGGGTAGGTGACTATCAAGCCATCTATAGAGCAGGGGTACGCAACACGAGACATTCTTACCCCTTCTGTTCTCGTTTTTGTAATGGACGGAATAGTAGACATCTCCTATCAAGGTAGGGACTGGATTCCCTGATGCAAAGATGGGAATGGCGTCGAAGTCTACAAAGTCGGGCATATTGGGGAACAGAATGATGCCATATATACACAGAGTAAGAATAGCGTTGAACACGATCCAACAACCGTCCTTGGTACACTGCTGGGCCTTTCCCACTAAGAACTGCAAGGAGAAACCGGGAACCCTGTTCCAACTAGACAAGACCAACTCGGAGGCATCCAGATGAAGTGAAGGGGCCAGACTAGCCAGATTAGGCTCAGCATCCATATGAACAAAGGGCATCTGACTCTTGATAGGCACACCTAACAAATCAACATACTCCTCTAGTGTGGGTGCGAGAATAAAGTCTGGGAAGGTAAAGCATCTCAAAGGAGGATCATAGAACTGCAGCAGGGCGTGCAACCCATTCAACTTAAACACAGAGGGTTTACGAACCAGACTGAGCAATTTCCCATAAGACTTTTTGAACTCACCTCTCACAGAATCGTCTGCCAAAGCAATCAAACCAGTCAGCTGAACAACATCAGGAGTGTGGAGCTTGTAGGCCACAGTCTTCCTCAGAGAACCCATCGTAGCACAATAGAAGGCAAGAAAACCTGAACCGGGGGAAACGGTACCTGCAACACAGACACACGTTAATGAAATGCAAATGAGTATGCAAAACAATGCAAAATGCAATCATGCAGCAGAAGATCAAGACGACTGCGCTGTTGAGGAGATGAAGGTTCTGTATCGACAGAACCACAATACTGCTCTGTCAAGAACAACCCTATCTCTGATGAGAAGAAAACCCTGGTATCGGACCATAAACCTGCTCTGTCAAGAACACACATATATCTGATGATGAGGAAAAACCCCTGATGTCAGACTATAACTCTGCCCTGTCAAGAACACACATATATCTGATGATGAGGAGAAACCCCTGATGTCAGACTATAACTCTGCCCTGTCAAGAACACACATACATCTGATAATAAGGAACTCTGATACAGGACCATAACTCTGCTCTGTCAAGAACAAATACACATCTGATGATGAGAACCTATGATACCAACAAAACTGATTCACTATCAAGAAAACCAGGTAGTCTGAAGGTTAAGGTTTCCTGCAACAAACCCGACCCTGCTCACAAGTATGGACCTAAACTGACACAAGTTCGGCATCCTATGCGGTCATCAACGTCACAGACATTCAAGAGGGGTGATACGATACCCAGAAGGTGTGGCATCACCATCTCCTGAAGCGGCCTCACTCAGCTGAATTCCAAATGATTGGTCCCCAGAGTCGACAATCCTCCAAACCAACAACCCCTCAGGCCCAAAGGGCCAGAAAAGAAGTCAACCGGGAGAACCTCGTCTGAGCGTGGATTTCATGAGACACTAGTGCCTGCAAAGCAAGCACGCGCCCACTAATTTCCACAACTAATGCTAGGTACACTCAAGCCTGGGTCTGGCTTCTCACTCATCAGAATGCCCCTCCCACAACAGCACAGATAATCATATCATACTGAAAATAAAGCGCGGGAAATAAAATGCGATAAATAAACACAACCCAACAAGTAATCACACAAGCGCTAGGATTGACTCTCGCAGGGGACGTTGGATCCCCAAACTGGCTCGCATAAGGGACGTTGGATCCCAGGAAACTACCAAGTCCCCAGCAGAGTCGCCAGCTGTCGCTTCCGCGAAAATAAGGTGCCGGCAAAACAGAAGAGTCGCCACCTTTCGTTATTTATCCCTCAGAACGGGAAAGGAAACGATCGGAAAAACCTGACGAAAAGGTATAAGACAAGGTCATCGCAACCATTGTCTGGGTTCGGGAGTCGGTTACGCAAGGGGAAGGTATTAGCACCCCTCATGTCCATCGTACTCGATGGGATCCACGCTTGTTGTGTTTATTTGACAGGTTGGTTTACTATCTACCTATCAAGGTCGGCTTAAAAGAAAAGAAAAGGACTCGGCAAAGCATCGCGCTTTATGCCTACGTATTCTCATCAGAGAATGAGAAATCAGAGTCAACGTAGTTCGGCTAACTACGGGGAAGGTGGGGGAAGGTAGCTCGCCAATACGTTAGTATTGTGCCTACGTACTCTCAACAGGCATGAGAGATCAGAGCTTACGTAGTTCGGGATAATACGGATTACGGGGATTCAGATTCATCTATTTTATTGAGTAGGGTTAACAAACAGTTCCAGCAATTTGGCGTACGCAGCTCGACCCTTGGAGACTTAAGCGTTACCGTTTGCGGTAGAACTGGGAGTTAACGACACTCTTTTCTTCAGAAAAGCTTCCTTTGAGTTATGGGCCCACGGGGCAAAAGGTTTGAAGTTTGTTTTCTGTTTTTTACGGAAAGAACTGTTTTTTATGGATGTTTGCAACCAATATCGCACTAGAGACTATGACCTGAGAGTGAATGTGTCGCATGTCACCCAAAGGGTGCCACACTAAACATCCAGACTGTTGGAAAGAAACTCTCCAACAGTCCTTTCTCAGATAGCTTAAGGCTCATAACGTACGACGTCAGTTAACCCTTGTTACTGTATTTTGATTTGTTTTGAGATGAGAAGAGAACGAACAGGCTCAACTAAGGGGAGGCTATCAAGTCCTAATGTTGTCATGCCAAGGATTCATTCTATGGTTGAAGTTTGAAACGGGGATCTCCTAGAAGTTATCATGCATAGGTTTCAACCTAAAGTTCTAATCATTACTTCCTTATCAAAGGAAGTGAGATTCCTAGGGGATCATGTCAATGATAAACAGAAACAGATAAAGCATCAGCTTAAACAATAAACAGTAAACGACGGTAAAATGCATGCAATGCAAGTGAGGGAGGAAATGTGTGTGGGGCATCAGCCTCCACAAGCTCATCTCAACCTCAAGCCAGATATGAATAACTGTAATCATACAGAGGAAATAACATGCTATCAAGCAAGATATAATAACTGCAATCATACAGAAGAAGTGAAATAAAATGCCATCAAGCAAATCACAAACCACATAGGCAAGGGAGCAGGGCTCTACCGAATACCCGCAAGCAAAGCCATACAGTAAAAATACAAGCAGAGAGAGCAACTCAACCTCTAGTGCAATCATGATCCTAACTTACATCAGTCTAGATATGGACTTATTCTAATGCATCAAGCAAATCAAACAAGTCACATCAATACAGTTGCACAGCAAGAAAACAGACAGGAAAGAAAGCAGATCAACAGCTTCCACAGCTTCACAGCAAAGCAATCTTCTGACAACAGTTCAGTCCACAGTCTGTAACTGTTCCTCAAGGCTATTCTCTTCAATAGCAAATATCAACTTACTTCTTCAAGCTTTCAATACATCAAACATAAGTATCAACTTATTCTTTCTTCTTCAAGCCTCAACTCCAAAGTAGACTCCACCTTCAGGCTTCAATCCCAATTGCAAGTATCAACTTGTTCCTTCAGGCACTCAATGCATTGAACACACAAGTATCAACTTGCTCTCCAACTTCAAGCTTCAGCTTCTTCATCTGATCCCAACTGGATTCCCTTCACAAGTGTCAACTTGTTCTTCTTGATCTTCAAGTTTCAGCTCCAAGGACAGTCTTCAAACAAAGGGAAATGCAACCTCTAGAATCTTCAATCTTCTAACAAGGAATTCCATCCTCTAGCAAGGGAGAAAGATTCATCTAACAAGAGCAAGGTTTGTATGATTGACAGCAGAGTGAAGACCAAAGGTCACCACTAAGCACTCCATCATCAGAGAAAGGGACCCTCAAAGGTTCTACCAACTTGTGAAGAGCCACACATCCTACCAAAGGAGGGATGAGGCCTTTACAAGGGGACCTTACATAATAGGGAAGAATGGAAGTGATCAACACCTTCCATGTTTATGAAAGAAGAGAATCTATCTAAAAGCTCTGCATGCAAACCCTAATCTTAACACCTAATCAACACTACACCAGAAGAAGGGAAGTCTTAACATATAAGCTTCTTCAAGGACTCCATGGTAGCCCAAGCTTGTATTCAACATCATCCAAGAGCAAGAGAGGCAAAACCCTAATCTAAGGGAACTAAAGAAATCAATCTAATTGAATTAGCAAGTCAGGATCACCTGAAACCTAGTACTAAAGTTAATCCTAACTAAAATACTAAAACCAATTGTAAAATCCTACAAAAATAACTATGGGACCCTAATTCAACCATGAATCTACCATACAACATCCAGAGGTTGAATCATCCATTAAGTCCTAGAAATAAATCCTAGATCACAAGGTACTAAGGATAAACCCTAAAAAATAGAGCACCTAAAGTTTCAACTTAAAACTACCACCTAAATTCATCACAAAAATGTGAGAAAAATATAAGGGGAACATGCATATCTATTCTAGCTACACACAAAAAATCAGGGCAAGAATCATCACCAAATGCTCAAACAAAATTCATCAAAACAAGGTATCAACCATGACCATTTTAATATCAATTAATATTCAAAAAATGCAAATAAAATCACAAATGCATGAATTCCTAATATTTTTAATCTACAAAATTCTAGATTCAATCATGAATCAGGGGAAAAAAGTTTGGAATTAATTGATTTAATTTCCTATTTTTCATGAATTAATCTCTAAGTCATATGAAATGCACAAAAATAAAAGAAAATAAAAGAAATTAATAAAAAACGCGTGGTAAATAGCAATCTCAAGCAGTTTATTTCAAGAATTGGGCCCAGGGGGGTGTGGATATCAACCCAGTCATTAAGCCTAGAACAAATCAATTAATGAAACGGTGCGTTTCATTTAGGAACTTCTCTTCAGAATTGAAATCAAATCGTGGCCGTGGAAACGTTGGGCAAGTCAATGGTCCAACCATGATCTGATGGTCACCACTCATCTTCTTCATTCAAACACTCAGGCGTGGGGGGAAACCAGACGGTGGCCTGAGTTGCAGCGCCACCGTCTTCTGCGGTGAAGCACTCTTCTCAGGTCATCAAAACTCACAAAACAGATCATCATTCCCTTCCAAATTTGATGCTGATTACGAATATCAACTCCAAATCATCTAATTCCCTCTAGATTTTCAAACCTGATAGCATTTTCAGAATTCCTCCAAATCTTGATTTTCACCATTCTTCAAATTAAAGGTCTCAAGTTAATCCTCACTCTTCACTGATCAATTTCCACTATCCCATCGTGATTATTCCTTCAAGAATCTTGAGATATCAACCTGAACAGAAAATGATCACACGCCTATCTTGTCTCTAATTCACCAATTTCTGATCCTAAATCCAACTACATGTTGCAAGGATCCTAACCACATATGAATTTCTAAGTATCTCCTCCTAAATCATGCATAAGGGTGAAATGTACAAACCTGGTTTCAGAGAGGTAACAGAGATGGTTTTTGCTTACTTCAACTGCCAAGATGATGCAGACACACTCCAAATTCACTCCCAAAGCCTTTGCACACCCTGATTTGGCTTGATTCTCCCTTGAATTGAAAACCCGATTTCAACTTGCACCTTCAAAATTTCAATGGCTCTTTCTGCAACCAGCTTCAATTCCTTCCAAAAAAATGGCTGAGTTCACTCAATGACTTATATAGAAGTGATTGGGATTGTCTAGAAACTTCTGGATTCATCCAAATGAGATTTTGGATTTTCAAAATCTCTTCAAATTCTCATCCATGGCAATCACCATTCTGACTCCCTCTTGGCATGGCTATGTGTGTAATCAAGTTCTCATGAGATTTTGAATGAGTTTGATAAGTTATCTTCCTTGTTTTCAAGCCAAAGGTATGAATTGGATATGTTGCTTCATCATGAAGAAATGAAATGGAATGTTATGCAAATGATCCCAAATCAAAATTCTAACATTGCCATTGTTCCTAAATCATTTTTCCAATCAATTTGACCTATAATTTTGTTTCATTTGGTCACAAAATGAATTATTTGAATTTTTTTGCCATTAAATCCTTTTAATTCTTTCTTTTTTCAAAATTTCTTGAACCAAGTCTCTCCTTGAGCCAATTAAATGCCTCCTTGATGCATGGTCAAGGTTAAAACACCATTTTGAGAAACTTTCTAGTTGAACAAAATTTCATTTGAGACCTTTAAGTTGGTGAAAATGGCCTATGATCACAAATGACTTATAATCACCAAATGTCCAAAATACCCTTGACTTGTTAAAGCCATAAGTTGAGTTCTACAAATCCTATCAAGGACTTCTAGTACTCTCTAGAAATCTAAGAGAATAAGGAACAACATTCATGTTGACCAAGAGTTCATAGGAATCATCCTTCTAGGGCAAAAGTTTCATGCAAGTTGGGTAACTTTCAAGCTCCAAATTCACATACCTCAGATGAGTTGTAACTTGTCAAAGCCATAACTTGAGTTCTACAAATCCTATCAAGGACTTCTAGCACTCAAATTAAATCTAAGATCATGCTCTACAACATTCATGTTGGGCGCAAGATGAGATGACAATCACATCTTGAGCTAAATTGCCTTGAAGATAGGGGTCAAACTAGGGGATTTTACACTGTCAAGCCTTAGAAACCCTAGCTTGAAACTTCTCAAACTCTTCAATCATGATGAGTTGACCTTGGAATCATCCTTATAACATCTCCATGTATCAATCCATGATCACATGGATCTTGGATTAGGTCTCAACCTTCTCCAAATCATCAGTTGACTTAGGGTTGACTCAGTCAAACCCTAGCTGCACCACTCATGGCTGAGCCTTCTTAATCTTGCACAATGACCTGTCTAGGCCTCAAGGTGATCTTCAAATCTTCTCATGAGCTCTCTCAATATCTCAAGGCCATCTTCATGGCTTCAGAATCATATGATGACTTCCCACAACTCTCAAGTTAGGAGACACACACACTTAGTTTCAATCACTCTCTCTGAGGATCTTTTAACTTCTCTGACAAGGCTATCAACCCTTGAGCACCTGAATACCCTTCTTAGCTAGCTTCAAACTCTTGTGTATCTCTTGATTGGTAATCATACCTCTTGATCTCCTGCATACATGTCAATGAAATGCAAATGATAATGCTGATGTGAATGAAATGAAACACAAGCTAGGTAAAGAAAAGTTGGGCAAATTTTGGGGTGCAACACTTTGGTATCGGGAAGAACCTTTTTGGATAAGGGAATGCTTCGACCACCCGAAGAATCTCATGTGTTCAGAGATACTACTTTCGTATCGCGAAGAACCTTATGGGATAAGGGACTACTTCGACCATCCGAAGAATCTCATGTGTTCAAAGATACTGCTTTGGTATCGTGAAGAACCTTATTGGATAAGGGACTGCTTCGACCACCCGAAGAATCTCACGTGTTCAGAGATACTTATTTGGTATCGCGAAGAACCTTATTGGATAAGGGACTGCTTCGACCACCATAAGAATCTCATGTGTTCAGAGATACTGCTTTGGTATCGCGAAGAACATTATTGGATAAGGGACTGGTTCGACCACCCGAAGAATCTCATGTATTTAGAGATATTTCTTTGGTATCACGAAGAACCTTATTGGATAACGAACTGCTTCGACAACCCGAAGAATCTTATGTGTTTAGAGATACTGTTTTGGTATCTCGAAGAACCTTATTGGATAAGGGACTGCTTCGACCACCCGAAGAATCTCACCTGTTCAGAGATACTGCTTTGGTATCGCGAAGAACATTATTGGATAAGGGACTGCTTCGACCACCCGAAGAATCTCATGTGTTCAGAGATACTGCTTTGGTATCGCGAAGAACATTATTGAAGAAGGGACTGCATCGACCACCCGAAGAATCTCATGTGTTCGAGATTCTGCTTTGGTATCAACGAGTAGCCTTACCGGATAAAGGACTGCTTCGACCACCCGAAGAATCTCATGTGTTTAGAGATACTGCTTTGGTATCGCGAAGAACCTTATTGGATAAGGGACTGCTTCGATCCCCCTAAGAATCTCATGTATTTAGAGATATTGCTTTGGTATCGCGAAGAACCTTATTGGATAAGGAACTGATTCGACAACCCGAAGAATCTTATGTGTTTAGAGATACTGCTTTGGTATCGCGAAGAACCTTATTGGATAAGGGACTGCTTCGACCACCCGAAGAATCTCATGTGTTTGAGATTCTGCTTTGGTATCATCAAATAGCCTTAACGGATAAGGGACTGCTTCGACCACCCAAAGAATCTCATGTGTTTAGAGATACTGCTTTGGTATCGCGAAGAACCTTTTTGGATAACACACTGTTTCGATCAAACAAAGAATCTCATGTATTTAGAGATATTACTATGGTATCGCGAAGAACCTTATTGGATAAGGATCTGCTTCGACAACCTAAAGAATCTCATGTGTTAAGAGATACTGCTTTGGTATCGCGAAGAACCTTAATGGGTAATGGATTGCTTCGACCACCCAAAGAATATCATTTGTTCAGAGATACTGCTTTGGTATCGGGAAGAACCTTTTTGGATAAGGGAATGCTTCGACCACCCGAAGAATCTCATGTGTTCTGAGATACTACTTTCGTATCGCGAAGAACCTTATGGGATAAGGGACTGCTTCGACCACTCGAAGAATCTCATGTGTTCAGAGATACTGCTTTGGTATCGTGAAGAACCTTATTGGATAAGGGACTTCTTCGACCACCCGAAGAATCTCACGTGTTCAGAGATACTGCTTTGGTATCGCGAAGAACCTTATTGGATAAGGGACTGCTTCGACCACCCGAAGAATCTGATGTGTTCAGAGATACTGCTTTGGTATCGCGAAGAACATTATTGGATAAGGGACTGGTTCGACCACCCGAAGAATCTCATGTATTTAGAGATATTGCTTTGGTATCGTGAAGAACCTTATGGGATAAGGGACTGCTTCGACCACCCGAAGAATCTCATGTGTTCAGAGATACTGCTTTGGTATCACGAAGAACATTATTGGGGAAGGGACTGCTTCGACCACCCGAAGAATCTCATGTGTTCGAGATTCTGCTTTGGTATCATCGAATAGCCTTACCGGATAAGGGACTGCTTCGACCACCCGAAGAATCTCATGTGTTTAGAGATACTGCTTTGGTATCGTGAAGAACCTTATTGGATAAGGGACTACTTCGATCCCCCGAAGAATCTCATGTATTTAGAAATATTGCTTTGGTATCGCGAAGAACCTTATTGGATAAGGAACTGCTTCGACAACCCGAAGAATCTTATGTGTTTAGAGATACTGCTTTGGAATCGCGAAGAACCTTATTGGATAAGGGACTGCTTCAACCACCCGAAGAATCTCAAGTGTTCGAGATTCTGCTTTGGTATCATCAAATAGCCTTAACGGATAAGGGACTGCTTCGACCACCCGAAGAATCTCATGTGTTTAGAGATACTGCTTTGGTATCGCGAAGAACCTTTTTGGATAACACACTGCTTCGATCACCCGAAGAATCTCATGTATTTAGAGATATTGCTATGGTATCGCGAAAAACCTTATTGGATACGGAACTGCTTCGACAACCCGAAGAATCTCATGTGTTTAGAGATACTGCTTTGATATCGCGAAGAACCTTAATGGATAATGGATTGCTTCGACCACCCGAAGAATCTCATGTGTTCAGAGATACTGCTTTGGTATCGGGAAGAACCTTTTTGGATAAGAGAATGCTTCGACCACCCGAAGAATCTCATGTGTTCAAAGATACTACTTTGGTATCGCGAAGAACCTTATGGGATAAGGGACTGCTTCGACCTCCCGAAGAATCTCATGTGTTCAAAGATACTGCTTTGGTATCATGAAGAACATTATTGGAGAAGGGACTGCTTCGACCACCCGAAGAATCTCATGTGTTCGAGATTCTGCTTTGGTATCATCGAATAGCCTTACCAGATAAAGGACTGCTTCGACCACCCGAAGAATCTCATATGTTTAGAGATACTGCTTTGGTATCGCGAAGAACCTTATTGGATAAGGGATTGCTTCGATCCCCCTAAGAATCTCATGTATTTAGAGATATTGCTTTGGTATCGCGAAGAACCTTATTGGATAAGGAACTGCTTCGACAACCCGAAGAATCTTATGTGTTTAGAGATACTGCTTTGGTATCGCGAAGAACCTTATTGGATAAGGGACTGCTTCGACCACCCGAAGAATCTCATGTGTTCGAGATTCTGCTTTGGTATCATCAAATAGCCTTAACAGATAAGGGACTGCTTCGACCACCCGAAGAATCTCATGTGTTTAGAGATACTGCTTTGGTATCGCGAAGAACCTTTTTGGATAACACACTGCTTCGATCAACCAAAGAATCTCATGTATTTAGAGATATTACTATGGTATCGCGAAGAACCTTATTGGATAAGGAACTGCTTCGACAACCCGAAGAATCTCATGTGTTTAGAGATACTGCTTTGGTATCGCGAAGAACCTTAATGGGTAATGGATTGCTTCGACCACCCGAAGAATCTCATGTGTTCAGAGATACTGCTTTGGTATCGGGAAGAAACTTTTTGGATAAGGGAATGCTTCGACCACCCGAAGAATCTCATGTGTTCAGAGATACTACTTTTGTATCGCGAAGAACCTTATGGGATAAGGGACTGCTTCGACCATCCGAAGAATCTCATGTGTTCATAGATACTACTTTGGTATCGTGAAGAACCTTATTGGATAAGGGACTTCTTCGACCACCCGAAGAATCTCACGTGTTTAGAGATACTGCTTTGGTATCGCGAAGAACCTTATTGGATAAGGGACTGCTTCGACCACCCGAAGAATCTCAAGTGTTCAGAGATACTGCTTTGGTATCGCGAAGAACATTATTGAAGAAGGGACTTCTTCGACCACCCGAAGAATCTCATGTGTTCGAGATTCTGCTTTGGTATCATCGAGTAGCCTTACCAGATAAAGGACTGCTTCGACCACCCGAAGAATCTCATGTGTTTAGAGATACTGCTTTGGTTTCACGAAGAACCTTATTGGATAAGGGACTGCTTCGATCCCCCTAAGAATCTCATGTATTTAGAGATATTGCTTTGGTATCGCGAAGAACCTTATTGGATAAGGAACTGCTTCGACAACCCGAAGAATCTTATGTGTTTAGAGATACTGCTTTGGTATCGCGAAGAACCTTATTGGATAAGGGACTGCTTCAACCACCCGAAGAATCTCATGTGTTCGAGATTCTGCTTTGGTATCATCAAATAGCCTTAACGGATAAGGGACTGCTTCGACCACCCAAAGAATCTCATGTGTTTAGAGATACTGCTTTGGTATCGCGAAGAACCTTTTAGGATAACACACTGTTTCGATCAACCAAAGAATCTCATGTATTTAGAGATATTACTATGGTATCGTGAAGAACCTTATTGGATAAGGAACTGCTTCGACAACCTGAAGAATCTCATGTGTTTAGAGATACTGCTTTGGTATCGCGAAGAACCTTGATGGGTAATGGATTGCTTCGACCACCCGAAGAATAACATTTATTCACAGATACTGCTTTGGTATCACAAAGAACCTTATTGGATAAGGGACTGCTTCTCCACCCGAAGAATCTCAAGTGTTCGAGATTCAGCTTTGGTATCATCAAATAGCCTTAACGGATAAGGGACTGCTTCGACCACCCGAAGAATCTTATGTGTTTAGAGATACTGCTTTGGTATCGCGAAGAACCTTTTTGGATAACACACTGCTTCGATCAACCAAAGAATCTCATGTATTTAGAGATATTGCTATGGTATCGCGAAGAACCTTATTGGATAAGGAACTGCTTCGACAACCCGAAGAATCTCATGTGTTTAGAGATACTGCTTTGGTATCGCGAAGAACCTTAATGGGTAATGGATTGCTTCGACCACCCGAAGAATCTCATGTGTTCAGAGATACTGCTTTGGTATCGGGAAGAAACTTTTTGGATAAGGGAATGCTTCGACCACCCGAAGAATCTCATGTGTTCAGAGATACTACTTTTGTATCGCAAAGAACCTTATGGGATAAGGGACTGCTTCGACCATCCGAAGAATCTCATGTGTTCATAGATACTACTTTGGTATCGTGAAGAACCTTATTGGATAAGGGACTTCTTCGACCACCCGAAGAATCTCACGTGTTTAGAGATACTGCTTTGGTATCGCGAAGAACCTTATTGGATAAGGGACTGCTTCGACCACCCGAAGAATCTCAAGTGTTCAGAGATACTGCTTTGGTATCGCGAAGAACATTATTGAAGAAGGGACTTCTTCGACCACCCGAAGAATCTCATGTGTTCGAGATTCTGCTTTGGTATCATCGAGTAGCCTTACCAGATAAAGGACTGCTTCGACCACCCGAAGAATCTCATGTGTTTAGAGATACTGCTTTGGTTTCACGAAGAACCTTATTGGATAAGGGACTGCTTCGATCCCCCTAAGAATCTCATGTATTTAGAGATATTGCTTTGGTATCGCGAAGAACCTTATTGGATAAGGAACTGCTTCGACAACCCGAAGAATCTTATGTGTTTAGAGATACTGCTTTGGTATCGCGAAGAACCTTATTGGATAAGGGACTGCTTCAACCACCCGAAGAATCTCATGTGTTCGAGATTCTGCTTTGGTATCATCAAATAGCCTTAACGGATAAGGGACTGCTTCGACCACCCAAAGAATCTCATGTGTTTAGAGATACTGCTTTGGTATCGCGAAGAACCTTTTAGGATAACACACTGTTTCGATCAACCAAAGAATCTCATGTATTTAGAGATATTACTATGGTATCGTGAAGAACCTTATTGGATAAGGAACTGCTTCGACAACCTGAAGAATCTCATGTGTTTAGAGATACTGCTTTGGTATCGCGAAGAACCTTGATGGGTAATGGATTGCTTCGACCACCCGAAGAATAACATTTATTCACAGATACTGCTTTGGTATCACGAAGAACCTTATTGGATAAGGGACTGCTTCTCCACCCGAAGAATCTCAAGTGTTCGAGATTCAGCTTTGGTATCATCAAATAGCCTTAACGGATAAGGGACTGCTTCGACCACCCGAAGAATCTTATGTGTTTAGAGATACTGCTTTGGTATCGCGAAGAACCTTTTTGGATAACACACTGCTTCGATCACCCGAAGAATCTCATGTATTTAGAGATATTGCTATGGTATCGCGAAAAACCTTATTGGATAAGGAACTGCTTCGACAACCCGAAGAATCTCATGTGTTTAGAGATACTGCTTTGGTATCGCGAAGAACCTTAATGGGTAATGGATTGCTTCGACCACCCGAAGAATCTCATGTGTTCAGAGATACTGCTTTGGTATTGGGAAGAACCTTTTTGGATAAGGGAATGCTTCGACCACCCGAAGAATCTCATGTGTTCAGAGATACTACTTTCGTATCGCGAAGAACCTTATGGGATAAGGGACTGCTTCGACCATCCGAAGAATCTCATGTGTTCATAGATACTACTTTGGTATCGTGAAGAACCTTATTGGATAAGGGACTTCGTCGACCACCCGAAGAATATCACGTGTTCAGAGATACTGCTTTGGTAGCGCGAAGAACCTTATTGGATAAGGGACTGCTTCGACCACCCGAAGAATCTCATGTGTTCAGAGATACTGGTTTGGTATCATGAAGAACATTATTGGATAAGGTATTGGTTCGACCACCCGAAGAATCTCATGTATTTAGAGATATTGCTTTGGTATCGTGAAGAACCTTATTGGATAAGGAACTCCTTCGACAACCCGAAGAATCTTATGTGTTTAGAGATACTGCTTTGGTATCTTGAAGAACCTTATTGGATAAGGGACTGCTTCGACCACTCGAAGAATCTCACGTGTTCAGAGATACTGCTTTGGTATCGCGAAGAACCTTATTGGATAAGGGACTGCTTCGACCACCCGAAGAATCTCATGTGTTCAGAGATACTACTTTGGTATCACGAAGAACCTTATGGGATAAGGGACTGCTTCGACCACCCGAAGAATCTCATGTGTTCAGAGATACAGCTTTGGTATCGCGAAGAACATTATTGGAGAAGGGACTGCTTCGACCACCCGAAGAATCTCATGTGTTCGAGATTCTGCTCTGGTATCATCGAATAGCCTTACCGGATAAGGGACTGCTTCGACCACCCGAAGAATCTCATGTGTTTAGAGATACTGCTTTGGTATCGCGAAGAACCTTATTGGATAAGGGACTGCTTCGATCCCCCGAAGAATCTCATGTATTTAGAGATAATGCTTTGGTATCGCGAAGAACCTTATTGGATAAGGAACTGCTTCGACAACCCAAAGAATCTTATGTGTTTAGAGATACTGCTTTGGTATCGCGAAGAACCTTATTGGATAAGGGATTGCTTCGACCACCCGAAGAATCTCATGCGTTCGAGATTCTACTTTGGTATCATGAAATAGCCTTAACGGATAAGGGACTCGTTCGACCACCCGAAGAATCTCATGTGTTTAGAGATACTGCTTTGGTATCGCGAAGAACCTTTTTGGATAACACACTGCTTCGATCACCCGAAGAATCTCATGTATTTAGAGATATTGCTATGGTATCGCGAAAAAGCTTATTGGATAAGGAACTGCTTCGACAACCCGAAGAATCTCATGTGTTTAGAGATACTGCTTTGGTATCGCGAAGAACCTTAATGGATAATGGATTGCTTCGACCACCCGAAGAATCTCATGTGTTCAGAGATACTGCTTTGGTATCGGGAAGAACCTTTTTGGATAAGAAAATGCTTCGACCACCCGAAGAATCTCATGTGTTCAGAGATACTACTTTCGTATCGCGAAGAACCTAATGGGATAAGGGACTACTTCAACCACCCGAAGAATCTCATGTGTTCAGAGATACTGCTTTGGTATCGTGAAGAACCTTATTGGATAAGGGACTGCTTCGACCACCTGAAGAATCTCACATGTTCAGAGATACTGCTTTGGTATCGCGAAGAACCTTATTGGATAAGGGACTGCTTCGACCACCCGAAGAATATCATGTATTCAGAGATACTACTTTGGTATCGCGAAGAACCTTATTGGATAAGGGACTGGTTCGACCACCCGAAGAATCTCATGTATTTAGAGATATTGCTTTGGTATCGCGAAGAACATTATTGGATAAGGAACTGCTTCGATGACCCGAAGAATCTTATGTGTTTAGAGATACTGCTTTGGTATCTCGAAGAACCTTATTGGATAAGGGATTGCTTCGACCACCCGAAGAATCTCACGTATTCAGAGATACTGCTTTGGTATCGCGAAGAACCTTATTGGATAAGGGACTGCTTCGACCACCTGAAGAATCTCATGTGTTCAGAGATACTGCTTTGGTATCGTGAAGAACATTATTGGAGAAGGGACTGCTTCGACCACCCGAAGAATCTCATGTGTTCGAGATTCTGCTTTGGTATCATCAAATAGCCTTACCGGATAAGGGACTGCTTCGACCACCTGAAGAATCTCATGTGTTTAGAGATACTGCTTTGGTATCGTGAAGAACCTTATTGGATAAGGGACTGCTTCGATCCCCCGAAGAATCTCATGTATTTAGAGATATTGCTTTGGTATCGCGAAGAACCTTATTGGATAAGGAACTGCTTCGACAACCCGAAGAATCTTATGTGTTTAGAGACACTGCTTTGGTATCACGAAGAACCTTATTGGATAAGGGACTGCTTCGACCACCCGAAGAATCTCATGTGTTCGAGATTCTGCTTTGTTATCATCAAATAGCCTTAACAGATAAGGGACTGCTTCGACCACTCGAAGAATCTCATGTGTTTAGAGATACTGCTTTGGTATCGCGAAAAACCTTTTTGGATAACACACTGCTTCCATCACCCGAAGAATCTCATGTATTTAGATATATTGCTATGGTATCGCGAAGAACCTTATTGGATAAGGAACTGCTTCGACAACCCGAAGAATCTCATGTGTTTAGAGATACTGCTTTGGTATCGCAAATAACCTTAATCGATAATGGATTGCTTCTACAACCTGAAGAATCTCATGTGTTCAGAGATACTGCTTTGGTATCGGGAAGAACCTTTTTGGATAAGGGAATGCTTCTACCACCCGAAGAATCTCATGTGTTCAGAGATACTACTTTCGTATCGCGAAGAACATTATGGGATAAAGGAATGCTTCGACCACCCGAAGAATCTCATGTGTTCAGAGATACTGCTTTGGTATCGCGAAGAACCTTATTGGATAAGGGACTGCTTCGACCACCCGAAGAATCTCATGTGTTCAGAGATATTGCTTTGGTATCGCGAAGAACCTTATTGGATAAGGAACTGCTTCGACAACCCGAAGAATCTTATGTGTTTTGAGATACTGCTTTGGTATCGCGAAGAACCTTATTAGATAAGGGACTGCTTTGACAACCCGAAGAATCTCACGTGTTTAGAGATATTGCTTTGGTATTGCGAAGAACCTTATTGGATAAGGGACTTCTTTAACCACCCGAAGAATCTCACGTGTTCAGAGATACTGCTTTGGTATCGCGAAGAACCTTATTGGATAAGGGACTGCTTCGACCACCCGAAGAATCTCATGTGTTCAGAGATACTGCTTTGGTATCGCGAAGAACATTATTGGATAAGGGACTGATTCGACCACCCGAAGAATCTCATGTATTTAGAGATATTGCTTTGGTATCGCGAAGAACCTTATTGGATAAGGAACTCCTTCGACAACCCGAAGAATCTTATGTGTTTAGAGATACTGCTTTGGTATCTCGAAGAACCTTATTGGATAAGGGACTGCTTCGACAACCCGAAGAATCTTATGTGTTTAGAGATACTGCCTTGGTATCTCGAAGAACCTTATTGGATAAGGGACTGCTTCGACAACCCGAAGAATCTCACGTGTTCAGAGATACTGCTTTGGTATCGCGAAGAACCTTATTGGATAAGGGACTGCTTCGACCACCCGAAGAATCTCATGTGTTCAGAGATACTGCTTTGGTATCGTGAAGAACATTATTGGAGAAGGGACTGCTTCGACCACCCGAAGAATCTCATGTGTTCGAGATTCTGCTTAGGTATCATCGAATAGCCTTACCGGATAAGGGACTGCTTCGACGACCCGAAGAATCTCATGTGTTTAGTGATACTGCTTTGGTATCGCGAAGAACCTTATTGGATAAGGGACTGCTTCGATCCCCCGAAGAATCTCATGTATTTAGAGATATTGCTTTGGTATCTCGAAGAACCTTATTGGATAAGGAACTTCTTCGACAACCCGAAGAATCTCATGTGTTTAGAGATACTGCTTTGGTATCGCGAAGAACCTTATTGGATAAGGGACTGCTTCGATCCCCCGAAGAATCTCATGTATTTAGAGATATTGCTTTGGTATCGCGAAGAACCTTATTGGATAAGGAACTGCTTCGACAACCCGAAGAATCTTATGTGTTTAGAGATACTGCTTTAGTATCGCGAAGAACCTTATTGGATAAGGGACTGCTTCGACCACCCGAAGAATCTCAGGTGTTCGAGATTCTGCTTTGGTATCATCAAATAGCCTTAACGGATAAGGGACTGCTTCGACCACCCGAAGAATCTCATGTGTTTAGAGATACTGCTTTGGTATCGCGAAGAACCTTTTTGGATAACACGCTGCTTCGATCACCCGAAGAATCTCATGTATTTAGAGATATTGCTATGGTATCGCGAAAAATCTTATTAGATAAGGAACTGCTTCGACAACCCGAAGAATCTCATGTGTTTAGAGATACTGCTTTGGTATCGCGAAGAACCTTAATGGATAATGGATTGCTTCGACCACCCGAAGAATCTCATGTGTTCAGAGATACTGCTTTGGTATCGGGAAGAACCTTTTGGGATAAGAGAAGGCTTCGACCACCCGAAGAATCTCATGTGTTCAGAGATACTACTTTCGTATCGCAAAGAACCTAATGGGATAAGGGACTGCTTCGACCACCCGAAGAATCTCATGTGTTCAGAGATACTGCTTTGGTATCGTGAAGAACCTTATTGGATAAGGGACTGCTTCGACCACCCGAAGAATCTCACGTGTTCAGAGATACTGCTTTGGTATCGCGAAGAACCTTATTGGATAAGGGACTGCTTCGACCACCCGAAGAATCTCATGTGTTCAGAGATACTGCTTTGGTATCGTGAAGAACATTATTGGATAAGGGACTGGTTCGACCACCCGAAGAATATCATGTATTTAGAGATATTTCTTTGGTATCGCGAAGAACCTTATTGGATAACGAACTAATTCGACAACCCGAAGAATCATATGTGTTTAGAGATACTGCTTTGGTATCTCGAAGAACCTTATTGGATAAGGGACTGCTTCGACCACCCGAAGAATCTCACGTGTTCAGAGATACTGCTTTGGTATCGCGAAGAACCTTATTGGATAAGGGACTCCTTCGACCACCCGAAGAATCTCATATGTTCAGAGATACTGCTTTGGTATCGCGAAGAACATTATTGAAGAAGGGACTGCTTCGACCACCCGAAGAATCTCATGTGTTCGAGATTCTGCTTTGGTATCATTGAGTAGCCTTACCGGATAAATGACTGCTTCGACCACCCGAAGAATCTCATGTGTTTAGAGATACTGCTTTGGTATCGCGTAGAACCTTATTGGATAAGGGACTGCTTCGATCCCCCTAAGAATCTCATGTATTTAGAGATATTGCTTTGGTATCGCGAAGAACCTTATTGGATAAGGAACTGCTTCGACAACCCGAAGAATCTTATGTGTTTAGAGATACTGCTTTGGTATCGCGAAGAACCTTATTGGATAAGGGACTGCTTTGACCACCCGAAGAATCTCATGTGTTCGAGATTCTGCTTTGGTATCATCAAATAGCCTTAGCGGATAAGGGACTGGTTCGACCACCCAAAGAATCTCATGTGTTTAGAGATACTGCTTTGGTATCGCGAAGAACCTTTTTGGATAACACACTGTTTCAATCAACCAAAGAATCTCATGTATTTAGAGATATTACTATGGTATCCCGAAGAACCTTATTGGATAAGGAACTGCTTCGACAACCCGAAGAATCTCATGTGTTCAGAGATACTGTTTTGGTATCGCGAAGAACCTTAATGGGTAATGGATTGCTTCGACCACCCGAAGAATCTCATTTGTTCAGAGATACTGCTTTGGTACTGGGAAGAACCTTTTTGGATAAGGGAATTCTTCGACCACCCGAAGAATCTTATGTGTTCAGAGATACTACTTTCGTATCGCGAAGAACCTTATGGGATAACGGACTGCTTCGACCACCCGAAAAATCTCTCATGTGTTCAGAGATACTGCTTTGGTATCGTGAAGAACCTTATTGGATAAGGGACTTCTTCGACCACCCGAAGAATCTCACGTGTTCAGAGATACTGCTTTGGTATCGCGAAGAACCTTATTGGATAATGGACTGCTTCGACCAACCGAAGAATCTGATGTGTTCAGAGATACTGCTTTGGTATCGCAAAGAACATTATTGGATAAGGGACTGGTTCGACCACCCGAAGAATCTCATGTATTTAGAGATATTGCTTTGGTATCGCGAAGAACCTTATTGGATAAGGAACTCCTTCGACAACCCGAAGAATCTTATGTGTTTAGAAATACTGCTTTGGTATCTCGAAGAACCTTATTGGATAAGGGACTGCTTCGACCACCCGAAGAATCTCACGTGTTCAGAGATACTGCATTGGTATCGCGAAGAACCTTATTAGATAAGGGACTGCTTCGACCACCCGAAGAATCTCATGTGTTCAGAGATACTACTTTTGTATCACGAAGAACCTTATGGGATAAGGGACTGCTTCGACCACCCGAAGAATCTCATGTGTTCAGAGATACTGCTTTGGTATCGCGAAGAACATTATTGGAGAAGGGACTGCTTCGACCACCCGAAGAATCTCATGTGTTCGAGATTCTGCTTTGGTATCATCGAATAGCCTTACCGTATAAGGGACTGCTTCGACAACCCGAAGAATCTCATGTGTTTAGAGATACTGCTTTGGTATCGCGAAGAACCTTATTGGATAAGGGACTACTTCGATCCCCCGAAGAATCTCATGTATTTAGAGATATTGCTTTGGTATCGCGAAGAACCTTATTGGATAAGGAACATCTTCGAGAACCCGAAGAATCTTATGTGTTTAGAGATACTGCTTTGGTATCGCGAAGAACCTTATTGGATAAGGGACTGCTTCAACCACCCGAAGAATCTCATGTGTTCGAGATTCTGCTTTGGTATCATCAAATAGCCTTAACGGATAAGGGACTGCTTCGACCACCCGAAGAATCTCATGTGTTTAGAGATACTGCTTTGGTATTGCGAAGAACCTTTTTGGATAACACACTGCTTCGATCACCTGAAGAATCTCATGTATTTAGAGATATTGCTATGGTATCGCGAAAAACCTTATTGGATAAGGAACTACTTCGACAACCCTAAGAATCTCATGTGTATAGAGATACTGCTTTGGTATCGCGAAGAACCTTAATGGATAATGGATTGCTTCGACCACCCGAAGAATCTCATGTGTTCAGAGATACTGCTTTGGTATCGGGAAGAACCTTTTTGGATAAGAGAATGCTTCGACAACCCGAAGAATCTCATGTGTTCAAAGATACTACTTTGGTATCAGAAGAACCTTATGGGATAAGGGACTGCTTCGACCACCCGAAGAATCTCATGTGTTCAAAGATACTGCTTTCGTATCGCGAAGAACATTATTGGAGAAGGGACTGCTTCGACCACCCGAAGAATCTCATGTGTTCGAGATTCTGCTTTGGTATCATCGAATAGCCTTACCGGATAAAGGACTGCTTCGACCACCCGAAGAATCTCATATGTTTAGAGATACTGCATTGGTATCACGAAGAACCTTATTGGATAAGGGACTGCTTCGATCCCCCTAAGAATCTCATGTATTTAGAGATATTGCTTTGGTATCACGAAGAACCTAATTGGATAAGGAACTGGTTCGACAACCCGAAGAATCTTATGTGTTTAGAGATACTGCTTTGGTATCGCGAAGAACCTTATTGGATAAGGGATTGCTTCGACCAACCGAAGAATCTCATGTGTTCGAGATTCTGCTTTGGTATCATCAAATAGCCTTAACGGATAAGGGACTGCTTCGACCACCCGAAGAATCTTATGTGTTTAGAGATACTGCTTTGGTATCGCGAAGAACCTTTTTGGATAACACACTGCTTCGATCAACCAAAGAATCTCATGTATTTAGAGATATTACTATGGTATCACGAAGAACCTTATTGGATAAAGAACTGCTTCGACAACCTGAAGAATCTCATGTGTTTAGAGATACTGCTTTGGTATCGCGAAGAACCTTAATGGGTAATGGATTGCTTCGACAACCCGAAGAATCTCATGTGTTCAGAGATACTGCTTTGGTATCGGGAAGAACCTTTTTGGATAAGGGAATGCTTCGACCACCCGAAGAATCTCATGTGTTCAGAGATACTACTTTCGTATCGCGAAGAACCTTATGGGATAAGGGACTGCTTCGACCACCCGAAGAATCTCATGTGTTCATAGATACTGCTTTGGTATCGTGAAGAACCTTATTGGATAAGGGACTTCTTCGACCACCCGAAGAATCTCACATGTTTAGAGATACTTCTTTGGTATCGCGAAGAACCTTTTTGGATAAGGGATTGCTTCGACCACCCGAAGAATCTCATGTGTTCAGAGATACTGCTTTGGTATCGTGAAGAACATTATTGGATAAGGGACTGGTTCGACCACCCGAAGAATCTCATGTATTTAGAGATATTGCTTTGGTATCGCGAAGAACCTTATTGGATAAGGAACTCCTTCGACAACCCGAAGAATCTTATGTGTTTAGAGATACTGCTTTGGTATCTCAAAGAACCTTATTGGATAAGGGACTGCTTCGACCACCCGAAGAATCTCACGTGTTCAGAGATACTGATTTGGTATCGCGAAGAACCTTATTGGATAAGGGACTGCTTCGACCACCCGAAGAATCTCATATGTTTAGAGATACTACTTTGGTATCACGAAGAACCTTATGGGATAAGGGACTGCTTCGGCCACCCGAAGAATCTCATGTGTTCAGAGATACTGCTTTGGTATCGCGAAGAACATTATTGGAGAAGGGACTGCTTCGACCACCCAAAGAATCACATGTGTTCGAGATTCTGCTTTGGTATCATCGAATAGCCTTACCGGATAAGGGATTGCTTCGACCACCAGAAGAATCTAATGTGTTTAGAGATACTGCTTTGGTATCGCGAAGAACCTTATTGGATAAGGGACTGCTTCGATCCCCCGAAGAATCTCATGTATTTAGACATATTACTTTGGTATCGCGAAGAACCTTATTGGATAAGGAACTGCTTCGACAACCCGAAGAATCTTATGTGTTTAGAGATACTGCTTTGGTATCGCGAAGAACCTTATTGGATAAGGGACTGCTTCGACCACCCGAAGAATCTCATGTGTTCGAGATTTTACTTTGGTATCATCAAATAGCCTTAACGGATAAGGTACTGCTTCGACCACCCGAAGAATCTCATGTGTTTAGAGATACTGCTTTGGTATCGCGAAGAACCTTTTTGGATAACACACTGCTTCGATCACCCGAAGAATCTCATGTATTTAGAGATATTGCTATGGTATCGCGAAAAACCTTATTGGATAAGGAACTGCTTCGACAACCCGAAGAATCTCATGTGTTTAGAGATACTACTTTGGTATCGCGAAGAACCTTAATGGATAATGGATTGCTTCGACCACCCGAAGAATCTCATGTGTTCAGAGATACTGCTTTGGTATCGGGAAGAACCTTTTTGGATAAGAGAATGCTTCGACCACCCGAAGAATCTCATGTGTTCAGAGATACTACTTTCGTATCACGAAGAACCTTATGGGATAAGGGACTGCTTCGACCACCCGAAGAATCTCATGTGTTCAAAGATACTGCTTTGGTATCGTGAAGAACCTTATTGGATAAGGGACTGCTTCGAGCACCCGAAGAATCTCACGTGTTCATAGATACTGCTTTGGTATCGCGAAGAACCTTATTGGATAAGGGACTGCTTCGAGCACCCGAAGAATCTCATGTGTTCAAAGATACTGCTTTGGTATCGCGAAGGACATTATTGGATAAGGGACTGGTTCGACCACCCGAAGAATCTCATGTATTTAGAGATATTGCTTTGGTATCGCGAAGAACCTTATTGGATAAGGAACTCCTTCGACAACCCGAAGAATCTTATGTGTTTAGAGATACTGCTTTGGTATCTCGAAGAACCTTATTGGATAAGGAACTGCTTCGACCACCCGAAGAATCTCACGTGTTCAGAGATATTGCTTTGGTATCGCGAAGAACCTTATTGGATAAGGGACTGCTTCGACCACCCGAAGAATCTCATGTGTTCAGAGATACTACTTTGGTATCATGAAGAACCTTATGGGATAAGGGACTGCTTCGACCACCCGAAGAATCTCATGTGTTCAGAGATACTGCTTTGGTATCGCGAAGAACATTATTGGAGAAGGGACTGCTTCGACCACCCGAAGAATCTCATGTGTTCGAGATTCTGCATTGGTATCATCGAATAGCCTTACCGGATAAGGGACTGCTTCGACCACCCGAAGAATCTCATGTGTTTAGAGATACTGCTTTGGTATCGCGAAGAACCTTATTGGATAATGGAATGCTTCGATCCCCCTAAGAATCTCATGTATCTAGAGATATTGCTTTGGTATCGCGAAGAACCTTATTGGAGAAGGAACTGCTTCGACAGCCCGAAGAATCTTATGTGTTTAGAGATACTGCTTTGGTGTCGCGAAGAACCTTATTGGATAAGGGACTGCTTCGACCACCCGAAGAATCTCATGTGTTCGAGATTCTGCTTTGGTATCATCAAATAGCCTTAACGGATAAGGGACTGCTTCGACCACCCAAAGAATCTCATGTGTTTAGAGATACTACTTTGGTATCGCGAAGAACCTTTTTGGATAACACACTGTTTCAATCAACCAAAGAATCTCATGTATTTAGAGATATTACTATGGTATCGCGAAGAACCTTATTGGATAAGGAACTGCTTCGACAACCCGAAGAATCTCATGTGTTTAGAGATACTGCTTTGGTATCGCGAAGAACCTTAATGGGTAATGGATTGCTTCGACCACCCGAAGAATCTCATTTGTTCAGAGATACTACTTTGGTACCGGGAAGAACCTTTTTGGATAAGGGAATGCTTCGACCACCCGAAGAATCTCATGTGTTCAGAGATACTACTTTCGTATCGCGAAGAACCTTATGGGATAACGGACTGCTTCGACCACCCGAAGAATCTCATGTGTTCAGAGATACTGCTTTGGTATCGTGAAGAACCTTATTGGATAAGGGACTGCTTCGACCACCCGAAGAATCTCACGTGTTCAGAGATACTGCTTTGGTATCGCGAAGAACCTTATTGGATAAGGAACTGCTTTGACCACCCGAAGAATCTCATGTGTTCAAAGATACTGCTTTGGTATCGCGAAGGACATTATTGGATAAGGGACTGGTTCGACCACCCGAAGAATCTCATGTATTTAGAGATATTGCTTTGGTATCACGAAGAACCTTATTGGATAAGGAACTCCTTCGACAACCCGAAGAATCTTATGTGTTTAGAGATACTGCTTTGGTATCTCGAAGAACCTTATTGGATAAGGAACTGCTTCGACCACCCGAAGAATCTCACGTGTTCAGAGATATTGCTTTGGTATCGCGAAGAACCTTATTGGATAAGGGACTGCTTCGACCACCCGAAGAATCTCATGTGTTCAGAGATACTACTTTGGTATCATGAAGAACCTTATGGGATAAGGGACTGCTTCGACCACCCGAAGAATCTCATGTGTTCAGAGATACTGCTTTGGTATCGTGAAGAACATTATTGGAGAAGGGACTGCTTCGACCACCCGAAGAATCTCATGTGTTCGAGATTCTGCATTGGTATCATCGAATAGCCTTACCGGATAAGGGACTGCTTCGACCACCCGAAGAATCTCATGTGTTTAGAGATACTGCTTTGGTATCGCGAAGAACCTTATTGGATAATGGAATGCTTCGATCCCCCTAAGAATCTCATGTATCTAGAGATATTGCTTTGGTATCGCGAAGAACCTTATTGGAGAAGGAACTGCTTCGACAGCCCGAAGAATCTTATGTGTTTAGAGATACTGCTTTGGTGTCGCGAAGAACCTTATTGGATAAGGGACTGCTTCGACCACCCGAAGAATCTCATGTGTTCGAGATTCTGCTTTGGTATCATCAAATAGCCTTAACGGATAAGGGACTGCTTCGACCACCCAAAGAATCTCATGTGTTTAGAGATACTACTTTGGTATCGCGAAGAACCTTTTTGGATAACACACTGTTTCAATCAACCAAAGAATCTCATGTATTTAGAGATATTACTATGGAATCGCGAAGAACCTTATTGGATAAGGAACTGCTTTGACAACCCGAAGAATCTCATGTGTTTAGAGATACTGCTTTGGTATCGCGAAGAACCTTAATGGGTAATGGATTGCTTCGACCACCCGAAGAATCTCATTTGTTCAGAGATACTACTTTGGTACCGGGAAGAACCTTTTTGGATAAGGGAATGCTTCGACCACCCGAAGAATCTCATGTGTTCAGAGATACTACTTTCGTATCGCGAAGAACCTTATGGGATAACGGACTGCTTCGACCACCCGAAGAATCTCATGTGTTCAGAGATACTGCTTTGGTATCGTTAAGAACCTTATTGGATAAGGGACTGCTTCGACCACCCGAAGAATCTCACGTGTTCAGAGATACTGCTTTGGTATCGCGAAAACCTTATTGGATAAGGGACTGCTTCGACCACCCGAAGAATCTCATGTGTTCAAAGATACTGCTTTGGTATCGCGAAGGACATTATTGGATAAGGGACTGGTTCGACCACCCGAAGAATCTCATGTATTTAGAGATATTGCTTTGGTATCGCGAAGAACCTTATTGGATAAGGAACTCCTTCGACAACCCGAAGAATCTTATGTGTTTAGAGATACTGCTTTGGTATCTCGAAGAACCTTATTGGATAAGGAACTGCTTCGACCACCCGAAGAATCTCACGTGTTCAGAGATATTGCTTTGGTATCGCGAAGAACCTTATTGGATAAGGGACTGCTTCGACCACCCGAAGAATCTCATGTGTTCAGAGATACTACTTTGGTATCATGAAGAACCTTATGGGATAAGGGACTGCTTCGACCACCCGAAGAATCTCATGTGTTCAGAGATACTGCTTTGGTATCGTGAAGAACATTATTGGAGAAGGGACTGCTTCGACCACCCGAAGAATCTCATGTGTTCGAGATTCTGCATTGGTATCATCGAATAGCCTTACCGGATAAGGGACTGCTTCGACCACCCGAAGAATATCATGTGTTTAGAGATACTGCTTTGGTATCGCGAAGAACCTTATTGGATAATGGAATGCTTCGATCCCCCTAAGAATCTCATGTATCTAGAGATATTGCTTTGGTATCGCGAAGAACCTTATTGGAGAAGGAACTGCTTCGACAGCCCGAAGAATCTTATGTGTTTAGAGATACTGCTTTGGTGTCGCGAAGAACCTTATTGGATAAGGGACTGCTTCGACCACCCGAAGAATCTCATGTGTTTGAGATTCTGCTTTGGTATCATCAAATAGCCTTAACGGATAAGGGACTGCTTCGACCACCCAAAGAATCTCATGTGTTTAGAGATACTACTTTGGTATCGCGAAGAACCTTTTTGGATAACACACTGTTTCAATCAACCAAAGAATCTCATGTATTTAGAGATATTACTATGGTATCGCGAAGAACCTTATTGGATAAGGAACTGCTTCGACAACCCGAAGAATCTCATGTGTTTAGAGATACTGCTTTGGTATCGCGAAGAACCTTAATGGGTAATGGATTGCTTCGACCACCCGAAGAATCTCATTTGTTCAGAGATACTACTTTGGTACCGGGAAGAACCTTTTTGGATAAGGGAATGCTTCGACCACCCGAAGAATCTCATGTGTTCAGAGATACTACTTTCGTATCGCGAAGAACCTTATGGGATAACGGACTGCTTCGACCACCCGAAGAATCTCATGTGTTCAGAGATACTGCTTTGGTATCGTGAAGAACCTTATTGGATAAAGCACTTCTTCGACCACCCGAAGAATCTCATGTGTTCAGAGATACTGCTTTGGTATCGCGAAGAACCTTATTGGATAAGGGACTGATTCGACCACCCGAAGAATCTCATGTGTTCAAAGATACTGCTTTAGTATCGCGAAGGACATTATTGGATAAGGGACTGGTTCGACCACCCGAAGAATCTCATGTATTTAGAGATATTGCTTTGGTATCGCGAAGAACCTTATTGGATAAGGAACTCCTTCGACAACCCGAAGAATCTTATGTGTTTAGAGATACTGCTTTGGTATCTCGAAGAACCTTATTGGATAAGGAACTGCTTCGACCACCCGAAGAATCTCACGTGTTCAGAGATATTGCTTTGGTATCGCGAAGAACCTTATTGGATAAGGGACTGCTTCGACCACCCGAAGAATCTCATGTGTTCAGAGATACTACTTTGGTATCATGAAGAACCTTATGGGATAAGGGACTGCTTCGACAACCCGAAGAATCTCATGTGTTCAGAGATACTGCTTTGGTATCGTGAAGAACATTATTGGAGAAGGGACTGCTTCGACCACCCGAAGAATCTCATGTGTTCGAGATTCTGCATTGGTATCATCGAATAGCCTTACCGGATAAGGGACTGCTTCGACCACCCGAAGAATCTCATGTGTTTAGAGATACTGCTTTGGTATCGCGAAGAACCTTATTGGATAATGGAATGCTTCGATCCCCCTAAGAATCTCATGTATCTAGAGATATTGCTTTGGTATCGCGAAGAACCTTATTGGATAAGGAACTGCTTCGACAACCCGAAGAATCTTATGTGTTTAGAGATACTGCTTTGGTGTCGCGAAGAACCTTATTGGATAAGGGACTGCTTCGACCACCCGAAGAATCTCATGTGTTCGAGATTCTGCTTTGGTATCATCAAATAGCCTTAACGGATAAGGGACTGCTTCGACCACCCAAAGAATCTCATGTGTTTAGAGATACTACTTTGGTATCGCGAAGAACCTTTTTGGATAACACATTGTTTCAATCAACCAAAGAATCTCATGTATTTAGAGATATTACTATGGTATCGCGAAGAACCTTATTGGATAAGGAACTGCTTCGACAACCCGAAGAATCTCATGTGTTTAGAGATACTGCTTTGGTATCGCGAAGAACCTTAATGGGTAATGGATTGCTTCGACCACCCGAAGAATCTCATTTGTTCAGAGATACTACTTTGGTACCGGGAAGAACCTTTTTGGATAAGGGAATGCTTCGACCACCCGAAGAATCTCATGTGTTCAGAGATACTACTTTCGTATCGCGAAGAACCTTATGGGATAACGGACTGCTTCGACCACCCGAAGAATCTCATGTGTTCAGAGATACTGCTTTGGTATCGTGAAGAACCTTATTGGATAAAGCACTTCTTCGACCACCCGAAGAATCTCACGTGTTCAGAGATACTGCTTTGGTATCGCGAAGAACCTTATGGATAAGGGACTGCTTCGACCACCCGAAGAATCTCATGTGTTCAAAGATACTGCTTTGGTATCGCGAAGGACATTATTGGATAAGGGACTGGTTCGACCACCCGAAGAATCTCATGTATTTAGAGATATTGCTTTGGTATCGCGAAGAACCTTATTGGATAAGGAACTCCTTCGACAACCCGAAGAATCTTATGTGTTTAGAGATACTGCTTTGGTATCTCGAAGAATCTTATTGGATAAGGGACTGCTTCGACCACCCGAAGAATCTCACGTGTTCAGAGATACTGCTTTGGTATCGCGAAGAACCTTATTGGATAAGGGACTGCTTCGACCACCCGAAGAATCTCATGTGTTCAGAGATACTACTTTGGTATCACGAAGAACCTTATGGGATAAGGGACTGCTTCGACCACCCGAAGAATCTCATGTGTTCAGAGATACTGCTTTGGTATCGCGAAGAACATTATTGGAGAAGGGACTGCTTCGACCACCCGAAGAATCTCATGTGTTCGAGATTCTGCTTTGGTATCATCGAATAGCTTTACCGGATAAGGGACTGCTTCGACCACCCGAAGAATCTCATGTGTTTAGAGATACTGCTTTGGTATCGCGAAGAACCTTATTGGATAAGGGACTACTTCGATCCCCCGAAGAATCTCATGTATTTAGAGATATTGCTTTGGTATCGCGAAGAACCTTATTGGATAAGGAACTGCTTTGACAACCCGAAGAATCTTATGTGTTTAGAGATACTGCTTTGGTATCGCGAAGAACCTTATTGGATAAGGGATTGCTTCGACCACCCGAAGAATCTCATGTGTTCGAGATTCTGCTTTGGTATCATCAAATAGCCTTAACGGATAAGGGGCTGCTTCGACCACCCGAAGAATATCATGTGTTTAGAGATACTGCTTTGGTATCACGAAGAACCTTTTTGGATAACACACTGCTTCGATCACCCGAAGAATCTCATGTATTTAGAGATATTGCTATGGTATCACGAAAAACCTTATTGGATAAGGAACTGCTACGACAACCCGAAGAATCTCATGTGTTTAGAGATACTGCTTTGGTATCGCGAAGAACCTTAATGGATAACGGATTGCTTCGACCACCCGAAGAATCTCATGTGTTCAGAGATACTGCTTTGGTATCGGGAAGAACCTTTTTGGATAAGAGAATACTTCGACCACCCGAAGAATCTCATGTGTTCAAAGATACTACTTTGGTATCGCGAAGAACCTTATGGGATAAGGGACTGCTTCGACCACCCGAAGAATCTCATGTGTTCAAAGATACTGCTTTGGTATCGCGAAGAACATTATTGGAGTAGGGACTGCTTCGACCACCCGAAGAATCTCATGTGTTCGAGATTCTGCATTGGTATCATCGAATAGCCTTACCGGATAAGGGACTGCTTCGACCACCCGAAGAATCTCATGTGTTTAGAGATACTGCTTTGGTATCGCGAAGAACCTTATTGGATAATGGACTGCTTCGATCCCCCTAAGAATCTCATGTATCTAGAGATATTGCTTTGGTATCGCGAAGAACCTTATTGGATAAGGAACTGCTTCGAGAACCCGAAGAATCTTATGTGTTTAGAGATACTGCTTTGGTATCGCGAAGAACCTTATTGGATAAGGGACTGCTTCGACCACCCGAAGAATCTCATGTGTTCGAGATTCTGCTTTGGTATCATCAAATATCCTTAACGGATAAGGGACTGCTTCGACCACCCGAAGAATCTCATGTGTTTAGAGATACTGCTTTGGTATTGCGAAGAACCTTTTTGGATAACACACTGCTTCGATCACCCGAAGAGTCTCATGTATTTAGAGATATTGCTATGGTATCGCGAAAAACCTTATTGGATAAGGAACTACTTCGACAACCCGAAGAATCTCATGTGTATAGAGATACTGCTTTGGTATCGCGAAGAACCTTAATGGATAATGGATTGCTTCGACCACCCGAAGAATCTCATGTGTTCAGAAATACTGCTTTGGTATCGGGAAGAACCTTTTTGGATAAGAGAATGCTTCGACCACCCGAAGAATCTCATGTGTTCAAAGATACTACTTTGGTATCGCGAAGAACCTTATGGGATAAGGGACTGCTTCGACCACCCGAAGAATCTCATGTGTTCAAAGATACTGCTTTGGTATCGCGAAGAACATTATTGGAGAAGGGACTGCTTCGACCACCCGAAGAATCTCATGTGTTCGAGATTCTGCTTTGGTATCATCGAATAGCCTTACCGGATAAAGGACTGCTTCGACCACCCGAAGAATCTCATATGTTTAGAGATACTGCATTGGTATCACGAAGAACCTTATTGGATAAGGGACTGCTTCGATCCCCCTAAGAATCTCATGTATTTAGAGATATTGCTTTGGTATCACGAAGAACCTAATTGGATAAGGAACTGCTTCGACAACCCGAAGAATCTTATGTGTTTAGAGATACTGCTTTGGTATCGCGAAGAAACTTATTGGATAAGGGACTGCTTCGACCACCCAAAGAATCTCATGTGTTTGAGATTCTGCTTTGGTATCATCAAATAGCCTTAACGGATAAGGGACTGCTTCGACCACCCAAAGAATCTCATGTGTTTAGAGATACTGCTTTGGTATCGCGAAGAACCTTTTTGGATAACACACTGCTTCGATCAACCAAAGAATCTCATGTATTTAGAGATATTACTATGGTATCACGAAGAACCTTATTGGATAAAGAACTGCTTCGAAAACCCGAAGAATCTCATGTGTTTAGAGATACTGCTTTGGTATCGCGAAGAACCTTAATGGGTAATGGATTGCTTCGACAACCCGAAGAATCTCATGTGTTCAGAGATACTGCTTTGGTATCGGGAAGAACCTTTTTGGATAAGGGAATGCTTAGACCACCCGAAGAATCTCATGTGTTCAGAGATACTACTTTTGTATCACGAAGAACCTTATGGGATAAGGGACTGCTTCGACCACCCGAAGAATCTCATGTGTTCATAGATACTGCTTTGGTATTGTGAAGAACCTTATTGGATAAGGGACTTCTTCGACCACCCGAAGAATCTCACATGTTAAGAGATACTGCTTTGGTATCGCGAAGAACCTTTTTGGATAAGGGATTGCTTCGACCACCCGAAGAATCTCATGTGTTCAGAGATACTGCTTTGGTATCGTGAAGAACATTATTGGATAAGGGACTGGTTCGACCATCCGAAGAATCTCATGTATTTAGAGATATTGCTTTGATATCGCGAAGAACCTTATTGGATAAGGAACTCCTTCGACAACCCGAAGAATCTTATGTGTTTAGAGATACTGCTTTGGTATCTCAAAGAACCTTATTGGATAAGGGACTGCTTCGACCACCCGAAGAATCTCACGTGTTCAGAGATACTGCTTTGGTATCACGAAGAACCTTATTGGATAAGGGACTGCTTCGACCACCCGAAGAATCTCATATGTTCAGAGATACTACTTTGGTATCACGAAGAACCTTATGGGATAAGGGACTGCTTCGGCCACCCGAAGAATTTCATGTGTTCAGAGATACTGCTTTGGTATCGCGAAGAACATTATTGGAGGAGGGACTGCTTCGACCACCCAAAGAATCACATGTGTTCGAGATTCTGCTTTGGTATCATCGAATAGCCTTACCGGATAAGGGATTGCTTCGACCACCCGAAGAATCTCATGTGTTTAGAGATACTGCTTTGGTATCGCGAAGAACCTTATTGGATAAGGGACTGCTTCGATCTCCCGAAGAATCTCATGTATTTAGAGATATTGCTTTGGTATCGCGAAGAACCTTATTGGATAAGGAACTGCTTCGACAACCCGAAGAATCTTATGTGTTTAGAGATACTGCTTTGGTATCGTGAAGAACCTTATTGGATAAGGGACTGCTTCGACCACCCGAAGAATCTCATGTGTTCGAGATTTTACTTTGGTATCATCAAATAGCCTTAACGGATAAGGGACTGCTTCGACCACCCGAAGAATCTCATGTGTTTAGAGATACTGCTTTGGTATCGCGAAGAACCTTTTTGGATAACACACTGCTTCGATCACCCAAAGAATCTCATGTATTTAGAGATATTGCTTTGGTATCGCGAAAAACCTTATTGGATAAGGAACTGCTTCGACAACCCGAAGAATCTCATGTGTTTAGAGATACTACTTTGGTATCGCGAAGAACCTTAATGGATAATGGATTGCTTCGACCACCCGAAGAATCTCATGTGTTCAGAGATACTGCTTTGGTATCGGGAAGAACCTTTTTGGATAAGAGAATGCTTCGACCACCCGAAGAATCTCATGTGTTCAGAGATACTACTTTTGTATCGCGAAGAACCTTATGGGATAAGGGACTGCTTCGACCACCCGAAGAATCTCATGTGTTCAGAGATACTGCTTTGGTATCGTGAAGAATCTTATTGGATAAGGGAATGCTTCGACCACCCGAAGAATCTGACGTGTTCAAAGATACTGCTTTGGTATCGCGAAGAACCTTATTGGATAAGGGACTGCTTCGACCACCCGAAGAATCTCATGTGTTCAAAGATACGGCTTTGGTATCGCGAAGGACATTATTGGATAAGGGACTGGTTCGACCACCCGAAGAATCTCATGTATTTAGAGATATTGCTTTGGTATCGTGAAGAACCTTATTGGATAAGGAACTCCTTCGACAACCCGAAGAATCTTATGTGTTTAGAGATACTGCTTTGGTATCTCGAAGAACCTTATTGGATAAGGGACTGCTTCGACCACCCGAAGAATCTCACGTGTTCAGTGATACTGCTTTGGTATCGCGAAGAACCTTATTGGATAAGGGACTGCTTCGACCACCCGAAGAATCTCATGTGTTCAGAGATACTACTTTGGTATCACGAAGAACCTTATGGGATAAGGGACTGCTTCGACCACCCGAAGAATCTCATGTGTTCAGAGATACTGCTTTGGTATCGCGAAGAACATTATTGGAGAAGGGACTGCTTCGACCACCCGAAGAATCTCATGTGTTCGAGATTCTGCTTTGGTATCATCGAATAGCCTTACCGGATAAGGGACTGCTTCGACCACCCGAAGAATCTCATGTGTTTAGAGATACTGCTTTGGTATCGCGAAGAACCTTATTGGATAAGGGACTACTTCGATCCCCCGAAGAATCTCATGTATTTAGAGATATTGCTTTGGTATCGCGAAGAACCTTATTGGATAAGGAACTGCTTCGACAACCCGAAGAATCTTATGTGTTTTGAGATACTGCTTTGGTATCGCGAAGAACCTTATTGGATAAGGGATTGCTTCGACCACCCGAAGAATCTCATGTGTTCGAGATTCTGCTTTGGTATCATCAAATAGCCTTAACGGATAAGGGGCTGCTTTGACCACCCGAAGAATATCATGTGTTTAGAGATACTGCTTTGGTATCGCGAAGAACCTTTTTGGATAACACACTGCTTCGATCACCCGAAGAATCTCATGTATTTAGATATATTGCTATGGTATCACGAAAAACCTTATTGGATAAGGAACTGCTTCGACAACCCGAAGAATCTCATGTGTTTAGAGATACTGCTTTGGTATCGCGAAGAACCTTAATGGATAACGGATTGCTTCGACCACCCGAAGAATCTCATGTGTTCAGAGATACTGCTTTGGTATCGGGAAGAACCTTTTTGGATAAGAGAATGCTTCGACCACCCGAAGAATCTCATGTGTTCAAAGATACTACTTTGGTATCGCGAAGAACCTTATGGGATAAGGGACTGCTTCGACCACCCGAAGAATCTCATGTGTTCAAAGATACTGCTTTGGTATCGCGAAGAACATTATTGGAGTAGGGACTGCTTCGACCACCCGAAGAATCTCATGTGTTCGAGATTCTGCTTTGGTATCATCGAATAGCCTTACCGGATAAAGGACTGCTTCGACCACCCGAAGAATCTCATATGTTTAGAGATACTGCTTTGGTATCGCGAAGAACCTTATTGGATAAGGGAATGCTTCGATCCCCCTAAGAATCTCATGTATTTAGAGATATTGCTTTGGTATCGCGAAGAACCTTATTGGATAAGGAACTGCTTCGACAACCCGAAGAATCTCATGTGTTTAGAGATACTGCTTTGGTATTGTGAAGAACCTTAATGGGTAATGGATTGCTTCGACCACCCGAAGAATCTTATTTGTTCAGAGATACTACTTTGGTACCGGGAAGAACCTTTTTGGATAAGGGATTGCTTCGACCACCCGAAGAATCTCATGTGTTCAGAGATACTACTTTCGTATCGCGAAGAACCTTATGGGATAACGGACTGCTTCGACCACCCGAAGAATCTCATGTGTTCAGAGATACTGCTTTGGTATCGTGAAGAACCTTATTGGATAAGGGACTGCTTCGACCACCCGAAGAATCTGATGTGTTCAGAGATACTGCTTTGGTATCGCGAAGAACCTTATGGGATAAGGGACTGCTCCGACCACCCGAAGAATCTCATGTGTTCAGAGATACTGCTTTGGTATCGCGAAGAACATTATTGGAGAAGGGACTGCTTCGACCACCCGAAGAATCTCATGTGTTCGAGATTCTGCTTTGGAATCATCGAATAGCCTTACCGGATAAGGGACTACTTCGACCACCCAAAGAATCTCATGTGTTTAGAGATACTGCTTTGATATCGCGAAGAACCTTATTGGATAAGGGACTACTTCGATCCCCCGAAGAATCTCATGTATTTAGAGATATTGCTTTGGTATCGCGAAGAACCTTATTGGATAAGGAACTGCTTCGACAACCCGAAGAATCTTATGTATTTAGAGATACTGCTTTGGTATCGCGAAGAACCTTATTGGATAAGGGATTGCTTCGACCACCCGAAGAATCTCATGTGTTCGAGATTCTGCTTTGGTATCATCAAATAGCCTTAACGGATAAGGGGCTGCTTCGACCACCCGAAGAATATCATGTGTTTAGAGATACTGCTTAGGTATCTCAAAGAACCTTTTTGGATAACACACTGCTTCGATCACCCGAAGAATCTCATGTATTTAGAGATATTGCTATGGTATCACGAAAAACCTTATTGGAGGAACTGCTTCGACAACCCGAAGAATCTCATGTGTTTAGAGATACTGCTTTGGTATCGCGAAGAACCTTAATGGATAATGGATTTCTTCGACCACCCGAAGAATCTCATGTGTTCAGAGATACTGCTTTGGTATCGGGAAGAACCTTTTTGGATAAGAGAATGCTTCGACCACCCGAAGAATCTCATATGTTCAAAGATACTACTTTGGTATCGCGAAGAACCTTATGGGATAATGGACTGCTTCGACCACCCGAAGAATCTCATGTGTTCAAAGATACTGCTTTGGTATCGCGAAGAACATTATTGGAGTAGAAACTGCTTCGACCACCCGAAGAATCTCATGTGTTCGAAATTCTGCTTTGGTATCATCGAATAGCCTTACCGGATAAAGGACTGCTTCGACCACCCGAAGAATATCATATGTTTAGAGATACTGCTTTGGTATCGCGAAGAACCTTATTGGATAAGGGACTGCTTCGATCCACCTAAGAATCTCATGTATTTAGAGATATTGCTTTGGTATCGCGAAGAACCTTATTCGATAAGGAACTGCTTCGACAAGCCGAAGAATCTTATGTGTTTAGAGATACTGCTTTGGTATCGCGAAGAACCTTATTGGATAAGGGACTGCTTCGACCACCCGAAGAATCTCATGTGTTCGAGATTTTGCTTTGGTATCATCAAATAGCCTTAACGGATAAGGGACTGCTTCGACCACCCGAAGAATCTCATGTGTTAAGAGATACTGCTTTGGTATCGCGAATAACCTTTTTGGATAACACACTGCTTCGATCAACCAAAGAATCTCATGTATTTAGAGATATTACTATGGTATCGCGAAGAACCTTATTGGATAAGGAACTGCTTCGACAACCCGAAGAATCTCATGTGTTTAGAGATACTGCTTTGGTATCGCGAAGAACCTTAATGGGTAATGGATTGCTTCGACCACCCGAAGAATCTCATTTGTTCAGAGATACTGCTTTGGTATCGGGAAGAACCTTTTTGGATAAGGGAATGCTTCGACCACCCGAAGAATCTCATGTGTTCCGAGATACTACTTTCGTATCGCGAAGAACCTTATGGGATAACGGACTGCGTCGACCACCCGAATAATCTCATGTGTTCAGAGATACTGCTTTGGTATCGTGAAGAACCTTATTGGATAAGGGACTTCTTCGACCAACCGAAGAATCTGATGTGTTCAGAGATACTGCTTTGGTATCGCGAAGAACATTATTGGATAAGGGACTGCTTCGACCAACCGAAGAATCTGATGTGTTCAGAGATACTGCTTTGGTATCGCGAAGAACATTATTGGATAAGGGCCTGGTTCGACCACCCGAAGAATCTCATGTATTTAGAGATATTGCTTTGGTATCGTGAAGAACCTTATTGGATAAGGAACTCCTTCGACAACCCGAAGAATCTTATGTCTTTAGAGATACTGCTTTGGTATCTCGAAGAACCTTATTGGAAAAGGGACTGCTTCGACCACCCGAAGAAACTCACGTGTTCAGAGATACTGCTTTGGTATCGCGAAGAACCTTATTGGATAAGGGACTGCTTCGACCACCCGAAGAATCTCATGTGTTCAGAGATACTACTTTGGTATCACGAAGAACCTTATGGGATAAGGGACTTCTTCGACCACCCGAAGAATCTCATGTGTTCAGAGATACTGCTTTGGTATCGCGAAGAACATTATTGGAGAAGGGACTGCTTCGACCACCCGAAGAATCTCATGTGTTCGAGATTCTGCTTTGGTATCATCGAATAGCCTTACCGGATAAGGGACTGCTTCGACCACCCGAAGAATCTCATGTGTTTAGAGATACTGCTTTGGTATCGCGAAGAACCTTATTGGATAAGGGACTACTTCGATCCCCCGAAGAATCTCATGTATTTAGAGATATTGCTTTGGTATCGCGAAGAACCTTATTGGATAAGGAACTCCTTCGACAACCCGAAGAATCTTATGTATTTAGAGATACTGCTTTGGTATCGCGAAGAACCTTATTGGATAAGGGATTGCTTCGACCACCCGAAGAATCTCATGTGTTCGAGATTCTGCTTTGGTATCATCAAATAGCCTTAACGGATAAGGGGCTGCTTCGACCACCCGAAGAATATCATGTGTTTAGAGATACTGCTTAGGTATCTCAAAGAACCTTTTTGGATAACACACTGCTTCGATCACCCGAAGAATCTCATGTATTTAGAGATATTGCTATGGTATCACGAAAAACCTTATTGGATAAGGAACTGCTTCGACAACCCGAAGAATCTCATGTGTTTAGAGATACTGCTTTGGTATCGCGAAGAACCTTAATGGATAATGGATTGCTTCGACCACCCGAAGAATCTCATGTGTTCAGAGATACTGCTTTGGTATCGGGAAGAACCTTTTTGGATAAGAGAATGCTTCGACCACCAGAAGAATCTCATATGTTCAAAGATACTACTTTGGTATCGCGAAGAACCTTATGGGATAATGGACTGCTTCGACCACCCGAAGAATCTCATGTGTTCAAAGTTACTGCTTTGGTATCGTGAAGAACATTATTGGAGTAGAAACTGCTTCGACCACCCGAAGAATCTCATGTGTTCGAAATTCTGCTTTGGTATCATCGAATAGCCTTACCGGATAAAGGACTGCTTCGACCACCCGAAGAATCTCATATGTTTAGAGATACTGCTTTGGTATCGCGAAGAACCTTATTGGATAAGGGACTGCTTCGATCCCCCTAAGAATCTCATGTATTTAGAGATATTGCTTTGGTATCGCGAAGAACCTTATTCGATAAGGAACTGCTTCGACAACCCGAAGAATCTTATGTGTTTAGAGATACTGCTTTGGTATCGCGAAGAACCTTATTGGATAAGGGACTGCTTCGACCACCCGAAGAATCACATGTGTTCGAGATTCTGCTTTGTTATCATCAAATTGCCTTAACAGATAAGGGACTGCTTCGACCACCCGAAGAATCTCATGTGTTTAGAGATACTGCTTTGGTATCGCGAAGAACCTTTTTGGATAACACACTGCTTCGATCACCCGAAGAATCTCATGTATTTAGAGATATTGCTATGGTATCGCGAAGAACCTTATTGGATAAGGAACTGCTTCGACAACCCGAAGAATCTCATGTGTTTAGAGATACTGCTTTGGTATCGCAAAGAACCTTAATCGATAATGGATTGCTTCTACAACCTGAAGAATCTCATGTGTTCAGAGATACTGCTTTGGTATCGGGAAGAACCTTTTTGGATAAGGGAATGCTTCTACCACCCGAAGAATCTCATGTGTTCAGAGATACTACTTTCGTATCGCGGAGAACATTATGGGATAAAGGACTGCTTCGACCACCCGAAGAATCTCATGTGTTCAGAGATACTGCTTTGGTATCGCGAAGAACCTTATTGGATAAGGGACTGCTTCGACAACCCGAAGAATCTCATGTGTTCAGAGATATTGCTTTGGTATCGCGAAGAACCTTATTGGATAAGGAACTGCTTCGACAACCCGAAGAATCTTATGTGTTTTGAGATACTGCTTTAGTATCGCGAAGAACCTTATTAGATAAGGGGCTGCTTTGACAACCCGAAGAATCTCACGTGTTTAGAGATATTGCTTTGGTATCGCGAAGAACCTTATTGGATAAGGGTCTTCTTCAACCACTCGAAGAATCTCACGTGTTCAGAGATACTGCTTTGGTATCGCGAAGAACCTTATTGGATAAGGGACTGCTTCGACCTCCCGAAGAATCTCATGTGTTCAGAGATACTGCTTTGGTATCGCGAAGAACAATATTGGATAAGGGACTGGTTCGACCACCCGAAGAATCTCATGTATTTAGAGATATTGCTTTGGTATCGCGAAGAACCTTATTGGATAAGGAACTCCTTCGACAACCCGAAGAATCTTATGTGTTTAGAGATACTGCTTTGGTATCTCGAAGAACCTTATTGGATAAGGGACTGCTTCGACCACCCGAAGAATCTCACGTGTTTAGAGATACTACTTTGGTATCGCGAAGAACCTTATTGGATAAGGGACTGCTTCGATCCCCCGAAGAATCTCATGTATTTAGAGATATTGCTTTGGTATCATGAAGAACCTTATTGGATAAGGAACTGCTTCGACAACCCGAAGAATCTTATGTGTTTAGAGATACTGCTTTGGTATCTTGAAGAACCTTATTGGATAAGGGACTGCTTCGACCACTCGAAGAATCTCATGTGTTCGAGATTCTGCTTTGGTATCATCAAATAGCCTTAACGGATAAGAGACTGCTTTGACCACCCGAAGAATCTCATGTGTTTAGAGATACTGCTTTGGTATCGCGAAGAACCTTTTTGGATAACACACTGCTTCGATCACCCAAAGAATCTCATATATTTAGAGATATTTCTATGGTATCGCGAAGAACCTTATTGGATAAGGAACTGCTTCGACAACCCGAAGAATCTCATGTGTTTAGAGATACTGCTTTGGTATCGCAAAGAACCTTAATCGATAATGGATTGCTTCGACAACCCGAAGAATCTCATGTGTTCAAAGATACTGCTTTGGTATCGGGAAGAACCTTTTTGGATAAGGGAATGCTTCTACCACCCGAAGAATCTCATGTGTTCAGAGATACTACTTTCGTATCGCGAAGAACATTATGGGATAAAGGACTGCTTCGACCACCCGAAGAATCTCATGTGTTCAGAGATACTGCTTTGGTATCGTGAAAAACCTTATTTGATAAGGCACTGCTTCGACCACCCGAAGAATCTCATCTGTTTAGAGATATTGCTTTTGTATCGCGAAGAACCTTATTGGATAAGGAACTGCTTCGACAACCCGAAGAATCTTATGTGTTTTGAGATACTGCTTTGGTATCCCGAAGAACCTTATTGGATAAGGGACTGCTTTGACAACCCGAAGAATCTCACGTGTTTAGAGATACTGCTTTGGTATCGCGAAGAACCTTATTGGATAAGGGACTGCTTCGACCACCCGAAGAATCTCATATGTTCAGAGATACTACTTTGGTATCGCGAAGAACCTTATGGGATAAGGGACTGCTTCGACCACCCGAAGAATCTCATGTGTTCTGAGATACTGCTTTGGTATCGCGAAGAACCTTAATGGATAATGGATTTCTTCGTCCACCCAAAGAATCTCATGTGTTCAGAGATACTGCTTTGGTATCGGGAAGAACCTTTTTGGATAAGGGAATGCTTCGACCACCCGAAGAATCTCATGTGTTCAGAGATAATACTTTCGTATCACGAAGAACCTTATGGGATAAGGGACTGCTTCGACCGCCCGAAGAATCTCATGTGTTCAGAGATACTGCTTTGGTATCACGAAGAACCTTATTGGATAAGGGACTGCTTCGACCACCTGAAGAATCTCACGTGTTCAGAGATACTGCTTTGGTATCGCGAAGAACCTTATTAGATAAGGGACTGCTTCGACCACCCGAAGAATCTCACGTGTTCAGAGATACTGCTTTGGTATCGCGAAGAACCTTATTGGATAAGGGACTGCTTCGACCACCCGAATAATCTCATGTATTCAGAGATAATACTTTGGTATCGCAAAGAAACTTATGGGATAAGGGACTGCTTCGACCGCCCGAAGAATCTCACGTGTTCAGAGATACTGCTGTGGTATCGCGAAGAACATTATTGGATAAGGGACTGCTTCGACCAACCGAAGAATCTGATGTGTTCAGAGATACTGCTTTGGTATCGCGAAGAACATTATTGGATAAGGGACTGGTTCGACCACCCGAAGAATCTCATGTATTTAGAGATATTGCTTTGGTATCGCGAAGAAACTTATGGGATAAGGGACTGCTTCGACCGCCCGAAGAATCTCACGTGTTCAGAGATACTGCTGTGGTATCGCGAAGAACCTTATTGGATAAGGGACTGCTTCGACCAACCGAAGAATCTGATGTGTTCAGAGATACTGCTTTGGTATCGCGAAGAACATTATTGGATAAGGGACTGGTTCGACCACCCGAAGAATCTCATGTATTTAGAGATATTGCTTTGGTATCGCGAAGAACCTTATTGGATAAGGAACTCCTTCGACAATCCGAAGAATCTTATGTGTTTAGAGATACTGCTTTGGTATCTCGAAGAACCTTATTGGATAAGGGACTGCTTCGACCACCCGAAGAATCTCACGTGTTCAGAGATACTGCTTTGGTATCGCGAAGAACCTTATTGGATAAGGGACTGCTTCGACCACCCGATGAATCTCATGTGTTCAGAGATACTACTTTGGTATCACGAAGAACCTTATGGGATAAGGGACTGCTTCGACCACCCGAAGAATCTCATGTGTTCAGAGATACTGCTTTGGTATCGCGAAGAACATTATTGGAGAAGGGACTGCTTCGACCACCCGAAGAATCTCATGTGTATGAGATTCTGCTTTGGTATCATCGAATAGCCTTACCGGATAAGGGACTGCTTCGACCACCCGAAGAATCTCATGTGTTTAGAGATACTGTTTTGGTATCGCGAAGAACCTTATTGGATAAGGGACTACTTCGATCCCCCGAAGAATCTCATGTATTTAGAGATATTGCTTTGGTATCGCAAAGAACCTTATTGGATAAGGAACTGCTTCGACAACCCGAAGAATCTTATGTGTTTAAAGATACTGCTTTGGTATCGCGAAGAACCTTATTGGATAAGGGATTGCTTCGACCACCCGAAGAATATCATGTGTTCGAGATTCTGCTTTGGTATCATCAAATAGCCTTAACGGATAAGGGGCTGCTTCGACCACCCGAAGAATATCATGTGTTTAGAGATACTGCTTTGGTATCGCGAAGAACCTTTTTGGATAACACACTGCTTCGATCACCCGAAGAATCTCATGTATTTAGAGATATTGCTATGGTATCACGAAAAACCTTATTGGATAAGGAACTGCTTCGACAACCCGAAGAATCTCATGTGTTTAGAGATACTGCTTTGGTATCGAGAAGAACCTTAATGGATAATGGATTGCTTCGACCACCCGAAGAATCTCATGTGTTCAGAGATACTGCTTTGATATCGGGAAAAACCTTTTTGGATAAGAGAATGCTTCGACCACCCGAAGAATCTCATGTGTTCAAAGATACTACTTTGGTATCGCGAAGAACCTTATGGGATAAGGGACTGCTTCGACCACCCGAAGAATCTCATGTGTTCAAAGATACTGCTTTGGTATCGCGAAGAACATTATTGGAGTAGGGACTGCTTCGACCACCCGAAGAATCTCATGTGTTCGAGATTCTGCTTTGGTATCATCGAATAGCCTTACCGGATAAAGGACTGCTACGACCACCCGAAGAATCTCATATGTTTAGAGATACTGCTTTGGTATCGTGAAAAACCTTATTGGATAAGGGACTGCTTCGATCCCCCTAAGAATCTCATGTATTTAGAGATATTGCTTTGGTATCGCGAAGAACCTTATTGGATAAGGAACTGCTTCGACAACTCGAAGAATCTTATGTGTTTAGAGATACTGCTTTGGTATCGCGAAGAACCTTATTGGATAAGGGACTGCTTCTACCACCCGAAGAATCTCATGTGTTCGAGATTTTGCTTTGGTATCATCAAATAGCCTTAACGGATAAAGGACTGCTTCGACCACCCGAAGAATCTCATGTGTTTAGAGATACTGCTTTGGTATCGCGAAGAACCTTTTTGGATAACACACTGCTTCGATCAACCAAAGAATCTCATGTATTTAGAGATATTACTATGGTATCGCGAAGAACCTTATTGGATAAGGAACTGCTTCGACAACCCGAAGAATCTCATGTGTTTAGAGATACTGCTTTGGTATCGCGAAGAACCTTAATGGGTAATGGATTGCTTCGACCACCCGAAGAATCTCATTTGTTCAGAGATACTGCTTTGGTATCGGGAAGAACCTTTTTGGATAAGGGAATGCTTCGACCACCCGAAGAATCTCATGTGTTCAGAGATACTACTTTCGTATCGCGAAGAACCTTATGGGATAACGGACTGCTTCGACCACCCGAATAATCTCATGTGTTCAGAGATACTGCTTTGGTATCGTGAAGAACCTTATTGGATAAGGGACTTCTTCGACCACCCGAAGAATCTCACGTGTTCAGAGATACTGCTTTGGTATTGCGAAGAACCTTATTGGATAAGGGACTGCTTCGACCACCCGAAGAATCTCATGTGTTCAGAGATACTGCTTTGGTATCGTGAAAAACATTATTGGATAAGGGACTGGTTAGACCATCCGAAGAATCTCATGTATTTAGAGATATTGCTTTGGTATCGCGAAGAACCTTATTGGATAAGGAACTCCTTTGACAACCCGAAGAATCTTATGTGTTTAGAGATACTGCTTTGGTATCTCGAAGAACCTTATTGGATAAGGGACTGCTTCGACCATCCGAAGAATCTCACGTGTTCAGAGATACTGCTTTGGTATCGCGAAGAACCTTATTGGATAAGGAACTGCTTCGACCACCCGAAGAATCTCATGTGTTCAGAGATACTACTTTGGTATCACGAAGAACCTTATGGGATAAGGGACTGCTTCGACCACCCGAAGAATCTCATGTGTTCAGAGATACTGCTTTGGTATCGCGAAGAACATTATTGGAGAAGGGACTGCTTCGACCACCCGAAGAATCTCATGTGTTCGAGATTCTGCTTTGGTATCATCGAATAGCTTTACCGGATAAGGGACTGCTTCGACCACCCGAAGAATCTCACGTGTTTAGAGATACTGCTTTGGTATCGCGAAGAACCTTATTGGATAAGGGACTGCTTCGACCACCCGATGAATCTCATGTGTTCAGGTGGTCGAAGCAGTCCCTTATCCCATAAGGTTCTTCGCGATACCAAAGCAGTATCTCTAAACACATAAGATTCTTCGGGTTGTCGAAGCAGTTCCTTATTAAATAAGGTTCTTCGCGATACCAAAGCAATATCTCTAAATACATGAGATTCTTCGGGGGAACGAAGCAGTCCCTTATCCAATAAGGTTCTTCGCGATACCAAAGCAGTATCTCTAAACACATGAGATTCTTCGGGTGTTCGAAGCAGTCCCTTATCCGGTAAGGCTATTCGATGATACCAAAGCAGAATCTCGAACACATCAGATTCTTCGGGTGGTCGAAGCAGTCCATTCTCCAATAATGTTCTTCACGATACCAAAGCAGTATCTCTGAACACATGAGATTCTTCGGGTGGTCGAAGCAGTCCCTTATCCAATAAGTTTCTTCGCGATACCAAAGCAGTATCTCTGAACACGTGAGATTCTTCGGGTGGTCGAAGCAGTCCCTTATCCAATAAGGTTCTTCGAGATACCAAAGCAGTATCTCTAAACACATAAGATTCTTCGGGTTGTCGAAGCAGTTCCTTATCCAATAAGGTTATTCGTGATACCAAAGCAATATCTCTAAATACATGAGATTCTTCGGGTGGTCGAACCAGTCCCTATCTAATAATGTTCTTCGCGATACCAAAGCAGTATCTCTGAACACATGATATTCTTCGGGTGGTCGAAGCAGTCCCTTATCCAATAAGGTTCTTCGCGATACCAAAGCAGTATCTCTGAACACGTGAGATTCTTCGGGTGGTCGAAGCAGTCCCTTATCCAATAAGGTTCTTCACGATACCAAAGCAATATCTCTGAACACAAGAGATTCTTCGGGTGGTCGAAGTAGTCCCTTATCCCATTAGGTTCTTCGCGATACGAAAGTAGTATCTCTGAACACATGAGAGTCTTCGGGTGGTCGAAGAATTCTCTTATCCCAAAAGGTTCTTCCCGATACCAAAGCTGTATCTCTGAACACATGAGATTCTTCGGGTGGTCGAAGCAATCCATTATCCATTAAGTTTCTTCGCGATACCAAAGCAGTATCGCTAAACACATGAGATTCTTCGGGTTGTCGAAGCAGTTCCTTATCCAATAAGGTTTTTCGCGATACCATAGAAATATCTCTAAATACATGAGATTTTTCGGGTGATCGAAGCAGTGTGTTATCCAAAAAGGTTCTTCGCGATACCAAAGCAGTATCTCTAAACACATGAGATTCTTCGGGTGGTAGAAGCAGTCCCTTATCCGTTAAGGCTATTTGATGATACCAAAGCAGAATCTCGAACACATGAGATTCTTCGGGTGGTCGAAGCAGTCCCTTACCCAATAAGGTTCTTCGCGATACCAAAGCAGTATCGCTAAACACATAAGATTCTTCGGGTTGTCGAAGCAGTTCCTTATCCAATAAGGTTCTTCGCGATACCAAAGCAATATCTCTAAATACATGAGATTCTTCGGGGGATCGAAGCAGTCCCTTATCCAATAAGGTTCTTCGTGATACCAAAGCAGTATCTCTAACCACATGAGATTCTTCGGATGGTCGAAGCAGTCCCTTATCCGGTAAGGCTATTCGATGATACCAAAGCAGAATCTCGAACACATGAGATTCTTCGGGTGGTCGAAACAGTCCCTTCTCCAATAATGTTCTTCGCGATACCAAAGCAGTATCTCTGAACACATGAGATTCTTCGGGTGGTCGAAGAAGTCCCTTATCCCATAAGGTTCTTCACGATACCAAAGTAGTATCTCTGAACACATGAGATTCATCGGGTGGTCGAAGCAGTCCCTTATCCAATAAGGTTCTTCGCGATACCAAAGCAGTATCTCTAAACACGTGAGATTCTTCGGGTGGTCGAAGCAGTCCCTTATCCGGTAAAGCTATTCGATGATACCAAAGCAGAATCTCGAACACATGAGATTCTTCGGGTGGTCGAAGCAGTCCCTTCTCCAATAATGTTCTTCGCGATACCAAAGCAGTATCTCTGAACACATGAGATTCTTCGGGTGGTCGAAGCAGTCCCTTATCCCATAAGGTTCTTCGTGATACCAAAGTAGTATCTCTGAACACATGAGATTCTTCGGGTGGTCGAAGCAGTTCCTTATCCAATAAGGTTCTTCGCGATACCAAAGCAGTATCTCTGAACACGTGAGATTCTTCGGATGGTCGAAGCAGTCCCTTATCCAATAAGGTTCTTCGAGATACCAAAGCAGTATCTCTAAACACATAAGATTCTTCGGGTTGTCAAAGGAGTTCCTTATCCAATAAGGTTCTTCGCGATACCAAAGCAATATCTCTAAATACATGAGATTCTTCGGATGGTCGAACCAGTCCCTTATCCAATAATGTTTTTCACGATACCAAAGCAGTATCTCTGAACACATGAGATTCTTCGGGTGGTCGAAGCAGTCCCTTATCCAATAAGGTTCTTCGCGATACCAAAGCAGTATCTATGAACACATGAGATTCTTCGGGTGGTCGAAGCAGTCCCTTATCTCATAAGGTTCTTCGCGATACGAAAGTAGTATCTCTGAACACATGAGATTCTTCGAGTGGTCGAAGCATTCCCTTATCCAAAAAGGTTCTTCCCGATACCAAAGCTGTATCTCTGAACACATGAGATTCTTCGGGTGGTCGAAGCAATACATTACCCATTAAGGTTCTTCGCGATAACAAAGCAGTATCTCTAAACACATGAGATTCTTCGGGTTGTCGAAGCAGTTCCTTATCCAATAAGGTTTTTCGCGATACCATAGTAATATCTCTAAATACATGAGATTCTTTGGTTGATCGAAGCAGTGTGTTATCCAAAAAGGTTCTTCGCGATACCAAAGCAGTATCTCTAAACACATGAGATTCTTCGGGTGGTCGAAGAAGTCCCTTATCCGTTAAGGCTATTTGATGATACCAAAGCAGAATCTCGAACACATGAGATTCTTCGGGTGGTCGAAGCAGTCCCTTATCCAATCAGGTTCTTCGCGATACCAAAGCAGTATCTCTAAACACATGAGATTCTTCGGGTGGTCGAAGCAGTCCCTTATCCAATAAGTTTCTTCGCGATACCAAAGCAGTATCTCTGAACACGTGAGATTCTTCGGGTGGTCGAAGCAGTCCCTTATCCAATAAGGTTCTTCGAGATACCAAAGCAGTATCTCTAAACACATAAGATTCTTCGAGTTGTCGAAGCAGTTCCTTATCCAATAAGGTTATTCGTGATACCAAAGCAATATCTCTAAATACATGAGATTCTTCGGGTGGTCGAACCAGTCCCTATCTAATAATGTTCTTCGCGATACCAAAGCACTATCTCTGAACACATGATATTCTTCGGGTGGTCGAACAGTCCCTTATCCAATAAGGTTCTTCGCGATACCAAAGCAGTATCTCTGAACACGTGAGATTCTTCGGGTGGTCGAAGCAGTCCCTTATCCAATAAGGTTCTTCACGATACCAAAGCAATATCTCTGAACACAAGAGATTCTTCGGGTGGTCCAAGTAGTCCCTTATCCCATTAGGTTCTTCGCGATACGAAAGTAGTATCTCTGAACACATGACAGTCTTCGGGTGGTCGAAGAATTCTCTTATCCCAAAAGGTTCTTCCCGATACCAAAGCAGTATCTCTGAACACATGAGATTCTTCGGGTGGTCGAAGCAATCCATTATCCATTAAGTTTCTTCGCGATACCAAAGCAGTATCGCTAAACACATGAGTTTCTTCGGGTTTTCGAAGCAGTTCCTTATCCAATAAGGTTTTTCGCGATACCATAGAAATATCTCTAAATACATGAGATTTTTTGGGTGATCGAAGCAGTGTGTTATCCAAAAAGGTTCTTCGCGATACCAAAGCAGTATCTCTAAACACATGAGATTCTTCGGGTGGTAGAAGCAGTCCCTTATCCGTTAAGGCTATTTGATGATACCAAAGCAGAATCTCGAACACATGAGATTCTTCGGGTGGTCGAAGCAGTCCCTTATCCAATAAGGTTCTTCGCGATACCAAAGCAGTATCTCTAAACACATAAGATTCTTCGGGTTGTCGAAGCAGTTCCTTATCCAATAAGGTTCTTCGCGATACCAAAGCAATATCTCTAAATACATGAGATTCTTCGGGGGATCGAAGCAGTCCCTTATCCAATAAGGTTCTTCGCGATACCAAAGCAGTATCTCTAAACACATGAGATTCTTCGGGTGGTCGAAGCAGTCCCTTATCCGGTAAGGCTATTCAATGATACCAAAGCAGAATCTCGAACACATGAGATTCTTCGGGTGGTCGAAGCAGTCCCTTCTCCAATAATGTTCTTCGTGATACCAAAGCAGTATCTCTGAACACATGAGATTCTTCGGGTGGTCGAAGAAGTCCCTTATCCCATAAGGTTCTTCACGATACCAAAGTAGTATCTCTGAACACATGAGATTCTTCGGGTGGTCGAAGCAGTCCCTTATCCAATAAGGTTCTTCGCGATACCAAAGCAGTATCTCTAAACACGTGAGATTCTTCGGGTGGTCGAAGCAGTCCCATATCCGGTAAGGCTATTCGATGATACCAAAGCAGAATCTCGAACACATGAGATTCTTCGGGTGGTCGAAGCAGTCCCTTCTCCAATAATGTTCTTCGCGATACCAAAGCAGTATCTCTGAACACATGAGATTCTTCGGGTGGTCGAAGGAGTCCCTTATCCCATAAGGTTCTTCGTGATACCAAAGTAGTATCTCTGAACACATGAGATTCTTCGGCTGGTCGAAGCAGTCCCTTATCCAATAAGGTTCTTAGTGATACCAAAGCAGTATCTATGAACACATGAGATTCTTCGGATGGTCGAAGCAGTCCCTTATCCAATAAGGTTCTTCGAGATACCAAAGCAGTATCTCTAAACACATAAGACTCTTTGGGTTGTCGAAGGAGTTCGTTATCCAATAAGGTTCTTCGCGATACCAAAGCAATATCTCTAAATACATGAGATTCTTCGGGTGGTCGAACCAGTCCCTTATCCAATAATGTTTTTCACGATACCAAAGCAGTATCTCTGAACACATGAGATTCTTCGGGTGGTCGAAGCAGTCCCTTATCCAATAAGGTTCTTCGCGATACTAAAGCAGTATCTCTGAACATGTGAGATTCTTCGGGTGGTCGAAGAAGTCCCTTATACAATAAGGTTCTTCACGATACGAAAGTAGTATCTATGAACACATGAGATTCTTCGGGTGGTCGAAGCAGTCCCTTATCCCATAAGGTTCTTCGCGATACAAAAGCAGTATCTCTGAACACATGAGATTCTTCGGGTGGTCGAAGCAATCCATTACCCATTAAGGGTCTTCGCGATAACAAAGCAGTATCTCTAAACACATGAGATTCTTCGGGTTGTCGAAGCAGTTCCTTATCCAATAAGGTTCTTCGCGATACCATAGTAATATCTCTAAATACATGAGATTCTTTGGTTGATCGAAGCAGTGTGTTATCCAAAAAGGTTCTTCGCGATACCAAAGCAGTATCTCTAAACACATGAGATTCTTCGGGTGGTCGAAGAAGTCCCTTATCCGTTAAGGCTATTTGATGATACCAAAGCAGAATCTCGAACATATGAGATTCTTCGGGTGGTCGAAGCAGTCCCTTATCCAATAAGGTTCTTCGCGATACCAAAGCAGTATCTCTAAACACATAAGATTCTTCGGGTTTTCGAAGCAGTTCCTTATCCAATAAGGTTCTTCGCGATACCAAAGCAATATCTCTAAATACATGAGATTCTTAGGGGGATCAAAGCAGTCCCTTATCCAATAAGGTTCTTCGCGATACCAAAGCAGTATCTCTAAACATATGAGATTCTTCGGGTGGTCGAAGCAGTCCCTTATCCAATAAGGTTCTTCGAGATACCAAAGCAGTATCTCTAAACTTATAAGATTCTTCAGGTTGTCGAAGGAGTTCCTTATCCAATAAGGTTCTTCGCGATACCAAAGCAATATCTCTAAATACATGAGATTCTTTGGGTGGTCGAACCAGTCCCTTATCCAATAATGTTCTTCACGATACCAAAGCAGTATCTCTGAACACATGAGATTCTTCGGGTGGTCGAAGCAGTCCCTTATCCAATAAGGTTCTTCGCGATACCAAAGCAATATCTCTGAACATGTGAGATTCTTCGGGTGGTCGAAGAAGTCCCTTATCCAATAAGGTTCTTCACGATACCAAAGCAGTATCTATGAACACATGAGATTCTTCGGGTGGTCGAAGCAGTCCCTTATCCCATAAGGTTCTTCGCAATACGAAAGTAGTATCTCCGAACACATGAGATTCTTCGGGTGGTCGAAGCATTCCCTTATCCAAAAAGGTTCTTCCCGATACCAAAGCAGTATCTCTGAACACATGAGATTCTTCGGGTTGTCGAAGCAATCCATTACCCATTAAGGTTCTTCACGATACCAAAGCAGTATCTCTAAACACATGAGATTCTTCGGGTTGTCGAAGCAGTTCCTTATCCAATAAGGTTCTTCGCGATACCATAGTAATATCTCTAAATACATGAGATTCTTTGGTTGATCGAAGCAGTGTGTTATCCAAAAAGGTTCTTCGCGATACCAAAGCAGTATCTCTAAACACATGAGATTCTTCGGGTGGTCGAAGCAGTCCCTTATCCGTTAAGGCTATTTGATGATACCAAAGCAGAATCTCGAACACATGAGATTCTTCGAGTGGTCGAAGCAGTCCCTTATCCAATAAGGTTCTTCAAGATACCAAAGAAGTATCTCTAAACACATAAGATTCTTCGGGTTGTCGAAGCAGTTCCTTATCCAATAAGGTTTTTCACGATACCAAAGCAATATCTCTAAATACATGAGATTCTTCGGGGGATCGAAGCAGTCCCTTATCCAATAAGGTTCTTCGCGATACCAAAGCAGTATCTCTAAACATATGAGATTCTTCGGGTGGTCGAAGCAGTCCTTTATCTGGTAAGGCTATTCGATGATACCAAAGCAGAATCTCGAACACATGAGATTCTTCGGGTGGTCGAAGCAGTCCCTTCTCCAATAATGTTCTTCGCGATACCAAAGCAGTATCTTTGAACACATGAGATTCTTCGGGTGGTCGAAGCAGTCCCTTATCCCATAAGGTTCTTCGCGATACCAAAGTAGTATCTTTGAACACATGAGATTCTTCGGGTGGTCGAAGCATTCTGTTATCCAAAAAGGTTCTTCCCGATACCAAAGCAGTATCTCTGAACACATGAGATTCTTCGGGTGGTCGAAGCAATCCATTATCCATTAAGGTTCTTCGCGATACCAAAGCAGTATCTCTAAACACATGAGATTCTTCGGGTTGTCGAAGCAGTTCCTTATCCAATAAGGTTTTTCGCGATACCATAGCAATATCTCTAAATACATGAGATTCTTCGGGTGATCGAAGCAGTGTGTTATCCAAAAAGGTTCTTCGCGATACCAAAGCAGTATCTCTAAACACATGAGATTCTTCAGGTGGTCGAAGCAGTCCCTTATCCGTTAAGGCTATTTGATGATACCAAAGCAGAATCTCGAACACATGAGATTCTTCGGGTGGTCGAAGCAGTCCCTTATCCAATAAGGTTCTTCGCGATACCAAAGCAGTATCTCTAAACACATAAGATTCTTCGGGTTGTCGAAGCAGTTCCTTATCTAATAAGGTTCTTCGCGATACCAAAGCAATATCTCTAAATACATGAGATTCTTCGGGGGAACGAAGTAGTCCCTTATCCAATAAGGTTCTTCGCGATACCAAAGCAGTATCTCTAAACACATTAGATTCTTCGGGTGGTCGAAGCAGTCCCTTATCCGGTAAGGCTAGTCGATGATACCAAAGCAGAATCTCATACACATGAGATTCTTCGGGTGGTCGAAGCAGTCCCTTCTCCAATAATGTTCTTCGCGATACCAAAGCAGTATCTCTGAACACATGAGATTCTTCGGGTGGTCGAAGCAGTCCCTTATCCCATAAGGTTCTTCGTGATACCAAAGTAGTATCTCTGAACACATGAGATTCTTCGGGTGGTCGAAGCAGTCCCTTATCCAATAAGGTTCTTCGCGATACCAAAGTAGTATCTCTGAACACGTGAGATTCTTCGGGTGGTCGAAGCAGTCCCTTATCCAATAAGGTTCTTCGAGATACCAAAGCAGTATCTCTAAACACATAAGATTCTTCGGGTTGTCGAAGGAGTTCCTTATCCAATAAGGTTCTTCGCGATACCAAAGCAATATCTCTAAATACATGAGATTCTTCGGGTGGTCGAACCAGTCCCTTATCCAATAATGTTCTTCGTGATACCAAAGCAGTATCTCTGAACACATCAGATTCTTCGGTTGGTCGAAGCAGTCCCTTATCCAATAAGGTTCTTCGCGATACCAAAGCAGTATCTCTGAACACGTGAGATTCTTCAGGTGGTCGAAGAAGTCCCTTATCCAATAAGGTTCTTCACGATACCAAAGCAGTATCTCTGAACACATGAGATTCTTCGGGTGGTCGAAGCAGTCCGTTATCCCATAAGGTTCTTCGCGATACAAAAGTAGTATCTCTGAACACATGAGATTCTTCGGGTGGTCGAAGCATTCCCTTATCCAAAAAGGTTCTTCCCGATACCAAAGCAGTATCTCTTAACACATGAGATTCTTCGGGTGGTCGAAGCAATCCATTACCCATTAAGGTTCTTCGCGATACCAAAGCAGTATCTCTAAACACATGAGATTCTTCGGGTTGTCGAAGCAGTTCCTTATCCAATAAGGTTCTTCGCTATACCATAGTAATATCTCTAAATACATGAGATTCTTTGGTTGATCGAAGCAGTGTGTTATCCAAAAAGGTTCTTCGCGATACCAAAGCAGTATCTCTAAACACATGAGATTCTTCGTGTGGTCGAAGCAGTCCCTAATCCGTTAAGGCTATTTGATGATACCAAAGCAAAATCTCGAACACATGAGATTCTTCGGGTGGTCAAAGCAGTCCCTTATCCAATAAGGTTCTTCGTGATACCAAAGCAGTATCTCTAAACACATAAGATTCTTTGGGTTGTCGAAGCAGTTCCTTATCCAATAAGGTTTTTCACGATACCAAAGCAATATCTCTAAATACATGAGATTCTTCGGGGGATCAAAGCAGTCCCTTATCCAATAAGGTTTTTCGCGATACCAAAGCAGTATATCTAAACATATGAGATTCTTCGGGTGGTCGAAGCAGTCCTTTATCCGGTAAGGCTATTCGATGATACCAAAGCAGAATCTCGAACACATGAGATTCTTCGGGTGGTCGAAGCAGTCCCTTCTCCAATAATGTTCTTCGCGATACCAAAGCAGTATCTTTGAACACATGAGATTCTTCGGGTGGTCGAAGCAGTCCCTTATCCCATAAGGTTCTTCGCGATACCAAAGTAGTATCTTTGAACACATGAGATTCTTCGGGTGGTCGAAGCATTCTGTTATCCAAAAAGGTTCTTCCCGATACCAAAGCAGTATCTCTGAACACATGAGATTCTTCGGGTGGTCGAAGCAATCCATTATCCAATAAGGTTCTTCGCGATACCAAAGCAGTATCTCTAAACACATGAGATTCTTCGGGTTGTCGAAGCATTTCCTTATCCAATAAGGTTTTTCGCGATACCATAGCAATATCTCTAAATACATGAGATTCTTCGGGTGATCGAAGCAGTGTGTTATCCAAAAAGGTTCTTCGCGATACCAAAGCAGTATCTCTAAACACATGATATTCTTCGGGTGGTCGAAGCAGCCCCTTATCCGTTAAGGTTATTTGATGATACCAAAGCAGAATCTCGAACACATGAGATTCTTCGGGTGGGCGAAGCAATCCCTTATCCAATAAGGTTCTTCGCGATACCAAACAGTATCTCTAAACACATAAGATTCTTCGGGTTGTCGAAGCAGTTCCTTATCTAATAAGCTTCTTCGCGATACCAAAGCAATATCTCTAAATACATGAGATTCTTCGGGGGATCGAAGTAGTCCCTTATCCAATAAGGTTCTTCGCGATACCAAAGCAGTATCTCTAAACACATGAGATTCTTCGGGTGGTCGAAGCAGTCCCTTATCCGGTAAGGCTATTCGATGATACCAAAGCAGAATCTCGAACACATGAGATTCTTCGGGTGGTCGAAGCAGTCCCTTCTCCAATAATGTTCTTCGCGATACCAAAGCAGTATCTCTGAACACATGAGATTCTTCGGGTGGTCGAAGCAGTCCCTTATCCCATAAGGTTCTTCGTGATACCAAAGTAGTATCTCTGAACACATGAGATTCTTCGGGTGGTCGAAGCAGTCCAATATCCAATAAGGTTCTTCGCGATACCAAAGCAGTATCTCTGAACACGTGAGATTCTTCGGGTGGTCGAAGCAGTCCCTTATCCAATAACGTTCTTCGAGATACCAAAGCAGTATCTCTAAACACATAAGATTCTTCGGGTTGTCGAAGGAGTTCCTTATCCAATAAGGTTCTTCACGATACCAAAACAATATCTCTAAATACATGAGATTCTTCGGGTGGTCGAACCAGTCCCTTATCCAATAATGTTCTTCGCGATACCAAAGCAGTATCTCTGAACACATCAGATTCTTCGGTTGGTCGAAGCAGTCCCTTATCCAATAAGGTTCTTCGCGATGCCAAAGCAGTATCTCTGAACACGTGAGATTCTTCGGGTGGTCGAAGAAGTCCCTTATCCAATAAGGTTATTCACGATACCAAAGCAGTATCTCTGAACACATGAGATTATTCGGGTGGTCGAAGCAGTCCGTTATCCCATAAGGTTCTTCGCGATATGAAAGTAGTATCTCTGAACACATGAGATTCTTCGGGTGGTCGAAGCATTCCCTTATCCAAAAAGGTTCTTCCCGATACCAAAGCAGTATCTCTGAACAAATGAGATTCTTCGGGTGGTCGAAGCAATCCATTACCCATTAAGGTTCTTCGCGATACCAAAGCAGTATCTCTAAACACATGTGTTTAGAGATACTGATTTGGCATCGCGAAGAACATTATTGGATAAGGGGCTGCTTTGATCACCCGAAGAATCTCATATGTTCGAGATTCTGCTTTGGTATCATCGAATAGCCTTAATGGATAAGGGACTGCTTCGACCACCCGAAGAATCTCATGTGTTTAGAGATACTGCTTTGGTATCCCGAAGAACCTATTGGATAAGGGACTGCTTCGATCACCCGAAGAATCTCATGTATTTAGAGATATTGCTTTGGTATCGCGAAGAACCTTATTGGATAAGGATCTGCTTCGACAACCCGAATAGTCTCATGTGTTTAGAGATACTGCTTTGGTATCGTGAAGAACCTTAATGGATAATGGATTGCTTCGACCACCCGAAGAATCTCATGGGTTCAGAGATACTGCTTTGGTATCGGGAAGAAGATTTTTGGATAAAGGAATGCTTCGCCACCCGAAGAATCTCATGTGTTCAGAGATACTACTTTCGTATAGCGAAGAACCTTATGGGATAAGGGACTGCTTCGACCACCCGAAGAATCTCATGTGTTCAGAGATACTGCTTTGGTTTTGTGAAGAACCTTATTAGATTAGGGACTGCTTCGACCACCCGAAGAATCTCACGTGTTCAGAGATACTGCTTTGGTATCGCGAAGAACCTTATTGGATTAGGGACTGCTTCGACCACCCGAAGAATCTCATGTGTTCAGAGATAATGCTTTGGTATCGCGAAGAACCTTATTGGATTAGGGACTGCTTCGACCACCCGAAGAATATCATCTATTTAGAGATATTGCTTTGGTATCGCGAAGAACCTTATTGGATAAGGAACTTCTTCGACAACCCGAAGAATCTTAGGTGTTTAGAGATACTGCTTTGGTATCGCGAAGAACCTTATTGGATAAGGGACTGCTTCGACCACCCGAAGAATCTCACGTGTTCAGAGATACTGCTTTGGTATCGTGAAGAACCTTATTGGATAAGGGACTTATTTGACCACCCGAAGAATCTCATGTGTTCATAGATACTACTTTGGTATTGCGAAGATCCTTATAGGATAAGGGACTGCTTCGACCAACCGAAGAATCTCATGTGTTCAGAGATACTGCTTTGGTATCGCGAAGAACATTATTGGAGAAGGGACTGCTTCGACCACCCGAAGAATCTCATGTGTTCTAGATTCTGCTTTGGTATCATCGAATAACTTTACCAGATAAGGGACTGCTTCGACCACCCGAAGAATCTCATGTGTTTAGAGATACTGCTTTGGTATCGCGAAGAACCTTATTGGATAAGGGACTGCTTCGATCCCCCGAAGAATCTCATGTATTTAGAGATATTGCTTTGGTATCACGAAGAACCTTATTGGATAAGGAACTTCTTCGACAACCCGTAGAATCTTATGTGTTTAGAGATACTGCTTTGGTATTGCGAAGAACCTTATGGGATAAGGGACTGTTTCGACAACCCAAAGAATCTCATGTGTTTAGAGATACTGCTTTGGTATCGCGAAGAACCTTAATGGATAATGGATTTCTTCGACCACCCGAAGAATCTCATGTGTTCAGAGATACTGCTTTGGTATCGGGAAGAACCTTTTTGGATAAGAGAATGCTTCGACCACCTGAAGAATCTCACCTGTTCAGAGATAATGCTTTGGTATCGCGAAGAACCTTATGGGATAAGGGACTGCTTCGAACACCCGAAGAATCTCATGTGTTCAGAGATACTGCTTTGGTATCGTGAAGAACCTTATTGGATAAGGGACTGCTTCGACCACCCGAAGAATCTCACGTGTTCAGAGATACTGCTTTGGTATCGCGAAGAACCTTATTGGATAAGGGACTGCTTCGACCACCCGAAGAATCTCATGTGTTCAAAGATACTACTTTGGTATCGCGAAGAACATTATTGGATAAGGGACTGGTTCGACCACCCGAAGAATCTCATGTATTTAGAGATATTGCTTTGGTATCGCGAAGAACCTTATTGGATAAGGAACTCCTTCGACAACCCGAAGAATCTTATGTGTTTAGAGATACTGCTTTGGTATCTCGAAGAACCTTATTGGATAAGGGACTGCTTCGACCACCCGAAGAATCTCACGTGTTTAGAGATACTGCTTTGGTATCGCGAAGAACCTTATGGGATAAGGGACTGCTTCGACCACCCGAAGAAACTCATGTGTTCAGAGATACTACTTTGGTATCGTGAAGAACCTTATGGGATAAGGGACTACTTCGACCACCCGAAGAATCTCATGTGTTCAGAGATACTGCTTTGGTATCGCGAAGAACATTATTGGAGAAGGGACTGCTTTGACCACCCGAAGAATCTCATGTGTTCGAGATTCTGCTTTGGTATCATCGAATAGCCTTACCGGATAAAGGACTGCTTCGACCACCCGAAGAATCTCATGTGTTTAGAGATACTGCTTTGGTATCGCGAAGAACCTTATGGGATAAGGGACTGCTTCGACCGCCCGAAGAATCTCATGTGTTCAGAGATACTGCTTTGGTATCGCGAAGAACCTTATTGGATAAGGGACTGCTTCGACCACCTGAAGAATCTCACGTGTTCAGAGATACTGCTTTGGTATCACGAAGAACCTTATTGGATAAGGGACTGCTTCGACCACCTGAAGAATCTCATGTATTCAGAGATACTACTTTGGTATCGCGAAGAACCTTATGGGATAAGGGACTGCTTCGACCGCCCGAAGAATCTCATGTGTTTAGAGATACTGATTTGGCATCGCGAAGAATGTTATTGGATAAGGGACTGCTTTGATCACCCGAAGAATCTCATATGTTCGAGATTCTGCTTTGGTATCATCGAATAGCCTTAACGGATAAGGGACTGCTTCGACCACCCGAAGAATCTCATGTGTTTAGAGATACTGCTTTGGTATCCCGAAGAACCTATTGGATAAGGGACTGCTTCGATCACCCGAAGAATCTCATGTATTTAGAGATATTGCTTTGGTATCGTGAAGAACCTTATTGGATAAGGATCTGCTTCGACAACCGGAATAGTCTCATGTGTTTAGATATACTGCTTTGGTATCGCGAAGAACCTTAATGGATAATGGATTGCTTCGTCCACCCGAAGAATCTCATGTGTTCTAGATTCTGCTTTGGTATCATCGAATAGCTTTACCGGATAAGGGACTGCTTGACCACCCGAAGAATCTCATGTGTTTAGAGATACTGCTTTGGTATCACGAAGAACCTTATTGGATAAGGGATTGCTTCGATCCCACGAAGAATCTCATGTATTTAGAGATATTGCTTTGGTATCACGAAGAACCTTATTTGATAAAGAACTTCTTCGACAACCCGTAGAATCTTATGTGTTTAGAGATACTGATTTGGTATTGCGAAGAACCTTATGGGATAAGGGTCTGCTTCGACAACCCAAAGAATCTCATGTGTTTAGAGATACTGCTTTGGTATCGCGAAGAACCTTAATGGATAATGGATTGCTTCAACCACCGGAAGAATCTCATGAGTTCAGAGATACCGCTTTGGTATCGGGAAGAACCTTTTTGGATAAGAGAATGCTTCGACCACCCGAAGAATCTCATGTGTTAAGAGGTACTACTTTCGTATCGCGAAGAACCTTATGGGATAAGGGACTGCTTCAACCACCCGAAGAATCTCATGTGTTCAGAGATACTGCTTTGGTATCGTAAAGAACCTTATTGGATAAGGGACTGCTTCGACCACCCGAAGAATCTCACGTGTTCAGAGATACTGCTTTGGTATCGCGAAGAACCTTATTGGATAAGGGACTGCTTCGACCACCCGAAGAATCTCATGTGTTCAAAGATACTGCTTTGGTATCGCGAAGAACATTATTGGATAAGGGACTGGTTCGACCACCCGAAGAATCTCATGTATTTAGAGATATTGCTTTGGTATCGCGAAGAACCTTATTGGATAAGGAACTCCTTCGACAACCCGAAGAATCTTATGTGTTTAGAGATACTGCTTTGGTATCTCGAAGAACCTTATTGGATAAAGGACTGCTTCGACCACCCGAAGAATCTCACGTGTTTAGAGATACTGCTTTGGTATCGCGAAGAACCTTTTTGGATAAGGGACTGCTTCGACCACCTGAAGAATCTCACGTGTTCAAAGATACTGCTTTGGTATCGCGAAGAACCTTATTGGATAAGGGACTGCTTCGACCACCCGAAGAATCTCACGTGTTCAGAGATACTGCTTTGGTATCGCGAAGAACCTTATTGGATAAGGGACTGCTTCGACCACCCGAAGAATCTCATGTGTTCAGAGATACTACTTTGGTATCGCGAAGAACCTTATGGGATAAGGGACTGCTTCGACCGTCCGAAGAATCTCATGCGTTTAGAGATACTGATTTGGCATCGCGAAGAACGTTATTGGATAAGGGACTGCTTTGATCACCCGAAGAATCTCAGATGTTCGAGATTCTGCTTTGGTATCATCGAATAGCCTTAACGGATAAGGGACTGCTTCGACCACCCGAAGAGTCTCATGTGTTTAGAGATACTGCTTTGGTATCCCGAAGAACCTATTGGATAAGGGACTGCTTCGATCACCCGAAGAATCTCATGTATTTAAAGATATTGCTTTGGTATCGCGAAGAACCTTATTGGATAAGGATCTGCTTCGACAACCCGAATAGTCTCATGTGTTTAGAGATACTGCTTTGGTATCGCGAAGAACCTTAATGGATAATGGATTGCTTCGACCACCCGAAGAATCTCATGTGTTCAGAGATACTGCTTTGGTATCGGGAAGAAGCTTTTTGGATAAGGGAATGCTTCGACCACCCGAAGAATCTCATGTGTTCAGAGATACTACTTTCGTATAGCGAAGAACCTTATGGGATATGGGACTGCTTCGACCACCCGAAGAATCTCATGTGTTCAGAGATACTGCTTTGGTTTCATGAAGAACCTTATTGGATAAGGGACTGCTTCGACCACCCGAAGAATCTCACGTGTTCAGAGATACTGCTTTGGTATCGCGAAGAACCTTATTGAATAAGGGACTGCTTCGACCACCCGAAGAATCTCATGTGTTCAGAGATAATGCTTTGGTATCGCGAAGAACCTTATTGGATAAGGAACTTCTTCGACAACCCGAAGAATTTTAGGTGTTTAGAGATACTGCTTTGGTATCGCGAAGAACCTTATTGGATAAGGGACTACTTCGACCACCCGAAGAATCTCATGTGTTCAGTGATACTACTTTGGTATTGAGAAGATCCTTATAGGATAAGGGATGCTTCGACCACCCGAAGAATCTCATGTGTTCAGAGATACTGCTTTGGTATTGCGAAGAACATTATTGGAGAAGGACTGCTTCGACCACCCGAAGAATCTCATGTGTTCTAGATTCTGCTTTGGTATCATTGAATAGCCTTACCGGATAAGGGACTGCTTTGACCACCCGAAGAATCTCATGTGTTTAGAGATACTGCTTTGGTATCGAGAAGAACCTTTTTGGATAAGGGACTGCTTCGATCCCCCGAAGAATCTCATGTATTTAGAGATATTGCTTTGGTATCACGAAGAACCTTATTGGATAAGGAACTTCTTCGACAACCCGTAGAATCTTATGTGTTTAGAGATACTGCTTTGGTATTGCAAAGAACCTTATGGGATAAGGGATTGCTTTGACCACCCGAAGAATCTCATGTGTTCGAGATTCTGCTTTGGTATCATCGAATAGCCTTAACGGATAAGGGACTGCTTCGTCCACCCGAAGAATCTCATGTGTTTAGAGATACTGCTTTGGTATCGCGAAGAACCTTATTGGATAACACACTGCTTCGATCACCCGAAGAATCTCATGTATTTAAGGATATTGCTATGGTATCGCGAAGAACCTATTGGATATGGAACTTCTTCGACAACCCGAAGAATCTCATGTGTTCAGAGGTAATGTTTTGGTATCGGGAAGAACCTATTTGGATAAGGGAATGCTTCTACCACCCGAAGAATAACATGTGTTCGGAGATACTACTTTCGTATCGCGAAGAACATTATGGGATAAGGGACTGCTTCGACCACCCGAAGAATCTCATGTGTTCAGAGATACTGCTTTAGTATCGCGAAGAACCTTATTGGATAAGGGACTGCTTTGACCACCCGAAGAATCTCATGTGTTCAGAGATACTGCTTTGGTATCACGAAGAACATTATTTTATAAGAGACTGCTTCGACCACCCAAAGAATCTCATGTGTTCGAGATTCTGCTTTGGTATCATCGAATAGCCTTAACGGATAAAGGACTGCTTCGACCACCCGAAGAATCTCATGTGTTTAGAGATACTGCTTTGGTATCGCGAAGAACCTTATTGGATAAGGGACTGCTTCGACAACCCGAAGAATCTCACGTGTTCAGAGATACTACTTCGGTATCGCAAACAACCTTATTGGATAAGGGACTGCTTCGACCACCCGAAGAATCTCATGTGTTCAGAGATACTTCTTTGGTATCGCGAAGAACCATATGGGATAAGGGACTGCTTCGACCACCCAAAGAATCTCATGTGTTCGAGATTCTGCTTTGGTATCATCGAATTGCCTTATTGGATAAGGGACTGCTTCCACCACCCGAAGAATCACATGTTTTTAGAGATACTGCTTTGGTATCGCGAAGAACATTATTGGATAAGGGATTGCTTCGACCACCCGAAGAATCTCATGTATTTAGACATATTGCTTTGGTATCCCGAAGAACCTTATTGGATAAGGAACTGCTTCGACAACCCGAAGAATCTTACGTGTTTATAGATACTGTTTTGGTATCGCAAGGAACCTTATTGGATAAGGGACTGCTTCGACCACCCAAAGAATCTCACGTGTTCAGAGATACTGCTTTGGTATCATCGAATAGCCTTAACGGATAAGGGACTGCTTCGATCACCCGAAGAATCTCATGTGTTCAAAGATACTTCTTTGGTATCGTGAAGAACCTTATTGGATAAGGGATTGCTTCGACCACCCGAAGAATCTCATGTGTTTAGAGATACTGCTTTGGTATCACGAAGAACATTATTGGATAAGGGACTGCTTCGACCACCTGAAGAATCTCATGTATTTAGAGATATTGCTTTGGTATCGCGAAGAACCTTATTGGATAAGGAGCTGCTTCGACAACCCGAAGAATCTTATGTGTTTAGAGATACTGCTTTGGTATCGCGAAGAACCTTATTGGATAAGGGACTGCTTCAACCACCCGAAGAATCTCACATGTTCAGAGATACTGCTTTTGAATCGCGAAGAACCTTATTGGCTAAGGGACTGCTTCGACCACCCGAAGAATCTCATGTGTTCAGAGATACTACTTTGGTATCGCGAAAAACCTTATGGGATAAGGGGTTGCTTCGACCACCCGAAGAATCTCATGTGTTCAGAGATACTACTTTGGTATCGCGGAGAACCTTATTGGATAAGGAACTTCTTCGACCTCCCGAAGAATCTCATGTATTTAGAGATGCTTCTTTGGTATCACGAAGAACCTTATTGGATAACGGATTGCTTTGACCACCCGAAGAATCTCATGTGTTTATATATACTGCTTTGGTATCGTGAAGGACCTTATTTGTTAAGGGACTGCTTCGACCATCCTAAGAATCTCAAGTTTTTGTTTGAGATACTGCTTTGGTATCATCGAAGAACCTTATTAGATACGGGACTGCTTCGAGCACCCGAAGAATCTCATGTGTTCGAGATACTGCTTTGGTATCCTCTAAAAGCCTTAACGGATAAGGGACTGCTTCGACCACTAGGAGAATCTCATGTGTTTAGAGATACTGCTTTGGTATCGCGAAGAACCTTATTCGATAAGGGACTGCTTCGATCACCCGAAGAATCTCATTTATTTAGAGATATTGCTTTGGTATCGCGAAGAACCTTATTGGATAAGGAACTGCTTCGACAACCCGAAGAATCTTATGGTGTTAGAGATACTGCTTTGGTATCGCGAAGAACCTTAATGGATAATGGATTGCTTCGACCACCCGAAGAATCTCATGTGTTCAGAGATACTGCTTTGGTATCGGGAAGAACCTTTTTGGATAAGGGAATGCTTCTACCACCCGAAGAATCTCATGTGTTCAGAGATACTACTTTCGTAGCGCGAAGAACCTTATGGGATAAGGGACTGCTTCGACCACCCGAAGAATCTCATGTGTTCAGAGATACTGCTTTGGTATCGTGAACAACCTTATTGGACGAGGGACTGCTTCGATCACCCGAAGAATCTCATGTGTTCAGAGATACTACTTTCGTATCGCGAAGAACCTTAATGGATAAGGGACTGCTTCGACCATCCGAAGAATCTCATATGTTCAGAGATACTACTTTGGTATCACGAAGAACCTTATGGGATAAGGGACTGCTTCGACCACTAGAAGAACCTCATGTATTTAGAGATATTGCTTTGGTATCGTGAAGAACCTTATTGGATAACGAATTGCTTCGACAACCCGAAGAATCTTATGTGTTTAGAGATATTGCTTTGGTATCGCGAAGAACCTTATTGGATAAAGGACTGCTTCAACCACCCAAAGAATTTCACGTGTTCAGCGATACTACTTTGGTATCACGAAGAACCTTAAGTGATAAGGGACTGCTTCGACCACCCGAAGAATCTCACTTGTTCAGAGATACTACTTTGGTATCGCGAAGAACCTTATGGGATAAGGGACTGCTTCGACCACCCGAAGAATCTCATGTCTTCAAAATACTGCTTTGGTATCGCGAAGAACATTATTGGAGAAGGGACAACTTCGACCATCCGAAGAATTTCATGTGTTCGAGATTCTGCTTTTGCATCATCGAATATCCTTAACGGATAAGGGACTGCCTCGACCACCCGCAGAATCTTATGTGTTTAGAGATACTGCTTTGGTAACGCGAAGAACCTTATTGGATAAGGGACTGCTTCGATCACCCGAAGAATCTCATGTATTAAGAGATATTTCTTTGGTATCGCGAAGAACCTTATTGGATAAGGAACTGCTTCGACAACCCGAAGAATCTTATGTGTTTAGAGATACTGCTTTGGTATCGCGAAGAACCTTATTGGATAAGGGACAGCTTCGACCACCCAAAGAATCTCATGTGTTCGAGATTCTGCATTGGTATCATCGAATAGCCTTAATGGATAAGGGACTGCTTCGACCACCCGAAGAATCTCATATGTTTAGAGATACTGCTTTGGTATCGCGAAGAACCTTATTGGATAAGGGACAGCTTCGATCACCCGAAGAATCTCATGTATTTAGAGATATTGCATTGGTATCGCGAAGAACCTTATTGGATAAGGAACTGCTTCGACAACCCAAAGAATCTCATGTGTTTAGAGATACTGCTTTGGTATCGCGAAGAACCTTAATGGATAATGGATTGCTTCGACCAGCCGAAGAATCTCATGTGTTCAGAGATACTGCTTTGGTATCGGGAAGAACCTTTTTGGATAAGGGAATGCTTCTACCACCCGAAGAATCTCATGTGTTCAGAGATACTACTTTCGTATCGCGAAGAACCTTATGGGATAAGGGACTGCTTCGACCACCCGAAGTATCTCCTGTGTTTAGAGATACTGCTTTGGTATCGTGAAGAACCTTATTGGATAAGGGACTGCTTCGATCACCCGAAGAATCTCATGTATTCAGAGATACTACTATCATATCGCGAAGAACATTATGGGATAAGGGATTGCTTCGACCACCCAAAAAATCTCACGTGTTCAGAGATACTGCTTTGGTACCGCGAAGAAACTTATTGGATAAGGGACTACTGTTTGGTATCGCGAAGAACATTGTTGGATAAGGGACGGCTACGACCACCCGAAGAATCTCATGTATTTAGAGATATTGCTTTGGTATCGTGAAGAACCTTATTGGATAAGGAACTTCTTCGACAACCAGAAGAATCTTATGTGTTTAGAGATACTGCTTTGGTATCGCGAAGAACCTTATTGGATAAGGGACTGCTTCGACCACCCGAAGAATCTCACGTGTTCAGAGATACTGCTTTGGTATCGCGAAGAACCTTGTGTGATAAGGGACTGCTTCGACCACCCGAAGAATCTCATGTGTTCAGAGATACCATTTTGGTATCACGAAGAACCTTATGGAAAAGGGACTGCTTTGACCACCCGAAGAATCTCATGTGTTCAGAGATACTGCTATGGTATCGCGAAGAACCTTATTGGATAAGGGACTGCTTCGATCACCTGAAGAATCTCATGTATTTAGAGATATTGCTTTGGTATCGCGAAGAACCTTATTGGATAGGGAACAACTTCGACAACCTGAAGAATCTTATGTGTTTATAGATACTGCTTTGGTATCGCTAAGAACCTTATTGGATAAGGGACTGCTTCGACCACCCGAAGAATCTCATGTGTTCGAGATTCTGCTTTGGTATCATCGAATAGCCTTAACGGATAAGGGACTGCTTCGACCACCCGAAGAATCTCATGTGTTTAGAGATACTGCTTTGGTATCGCGAAGAACCTTATTGAATAAGGGACTGCTTCTATCACCAGAAGAATCTCATGTATTTAGAGATATTGCTTTGGTATCGCGAAGAACCTTATTGGATAAGGAACTGCTTCGACAACCCGAAGAATCTCATGTGTTTAGAGATACTGCTTTGGTATCGCGAAGAACCTTATTGGATAATGGATTGCTTCGACCACCCAAAGAATCTCATGTGTTCAGAGATACTGCTTTGGTATCGGGAAGAACCTTTTATGGATAAGGGAATGCTTCTACCATCCGAAGAATCTCATGTGTTCAGAGATACTACTTTTGTATCGCGAAGAACCTTATGGGATAAGGGACTGCTTCGACCACCCGGAGAATCTCATGTGTTCAGAGATACTGCATTGGTATCGCGAAGAACATTATTGGATAAGGGACTGCTTCGACCACTGGAAGAATCTCATGTATTTAGAGATATTGCTTTGGTATCGTGAAGAACCTTAATGGATAAGGAACTGCTTCGACAACCCGAAGAATCTTATGTGTTTAGAGATACTGCTTTGGTATCGCGAAGAACCTTATTGGGTAAGGGACTGCTTCGACCACCCGAAGAATCTCACGTGTTCAGAGATACTGCTTTGGTATCGCGAAGAACCTTATGTGATAAGGGACTGCTTCGACCACCCGAAGAATCTCATGTGTTCAGAGCTACTACTTTGGTATCGTGAAGAACCTTATGGGATAAGGGTCTGCTTCGACCACCCGAAGAATCTCATGAGTTTAGAGATACTGGTTTGGTATCGCGAATAACATTATTGGAGAAGGGACTGCTTCGACCAACCGAAGAATCTCATGTGTTCGAGATTCTGCTTTGGTATCATCGAATATCCTTAACGGATAAGGGACTACTTCGACCACCCGAATAATCTCATGTGTTTAGAGATACTGCTTTGGTATCGCGAAGAACCTTATTGGATAAGGGACTGCTTTGACCACCCGAAGAATCTCATGTGTTCGAGATTCTGCTTTGGTATCATCGAATAGCCTTAACGGATAAGGGACTGCTTCGACCACCCGAAGAATCTCATGTATTTAGAGATATTGCTTTGGTATCGCGAAGAACCTTATTGGATAAGGAACTGCTTCGACAACCCGAAGAATCTTATGTGTTTAGAGATACTGCTTTGGTATCGCGAAGAACCTTAACGGATAATGGATTGCTTCGACCACCCGAAGAATCTCATGTTTTCAGAGATACTGCTTTGGTATCATCGAATAGCCTTTACGGATAAGGGACTGCTTCGACCACCCGAAGAATCTCATGTTTTTAGAGATACTGCTTTGGTATTGTGAAGAACCTTATGGGATAAGGGACTGCTTCGACCACGCGAAGAATCTCATGTATTTAGAGATATTGCTTTGGTATCGCGAAGAACCTTTTTGGATAAGGAACTGCTTCGACAGCCCGAAGAATCTCATGTGTTTAGAGATACTGCTTTGGTATCACGAAGAAGCTTAATGGATAATGGATTGCTTCGACCACCCAAAGAATCTCATGTGTTCTGAGATACTGCTTTGGTATCGGGAAGAACCTTTTTGGATAAGGGAATGCTTCTACCACCCGAAGAATCTCATGTGTTCAGAGATACTACTTTCTTATCGCGAAGAACCTTATGGGATAAGGGACTGCTTCGACTACTCGGAGAATCTCATGTGTTCAGAGATACTGCTTTGGTATCGTGAAGAGCCTTATTGGATAAGGGACTGCTTCGATCACCAGATGAATCTCATGTGTTCAGAGATACTACTTTCGTATCGCGAAGAACCTTATGGGATAAGGGACTGCTTCGACCACCCGAAGAATCTCATTTGTTCATAGATACTGCTTTGGTACCGCGAAGAACCTTATTGGGTAAGGGACTGCTTCGACCACCCGAAGAATCTCATGTGTTCAGAGATACTGCTTTGGTATTGCGAAGAACATTATTGGATAAGGGACTGCTTCGACCACTGGAGGAATCTCATGTATTTAGAGATATTGCTTTGGTATCGTGAAGAACCTTAATGGATAAGGAACTGCTTCGACAACCCGAAGAATCTTATGTGTTTAGAGATACTGCTTTGGTATCGCGAAGAAACTTATTGGGTAAGGGACTGCTTCGACCACCCGAAGAATCTCACGTGTTCAGAGATAATGCTTTGGTATCGCGAAGAACCTTATGTGATAAGGGACTGCTTCGACCACCCAAAGAATCTCATGTGTTCAGAGCTACTACTTTGGTATCGCGAAGAACCTTATGGGATAAGGGATTTCTTCGACCACCCGAAGAATCTCATGTATTCAGAGATACTGCTTTGGTATCGCGAAGAACATTATTGGAGAAGGGACTACTTCGACCACCCAAAGAATCTCATGTGTTCGAGATTCTGCTTTGGTATCATCGAATATTCTTAACGGATAAGGGACTACTTTGACCACCCAAAGAATCTCATGTGTTTAGAGATACTGCTTTGGTATCCCGAAGAACCTTATTGGATAAGGGACTGCTTCGATCACCCGAAGAATCTCATGTATTTAGAGATATTGCTTTGGTATCGCAAAGAACCTTATTGGATAAGGAATTGCTTCGACAACCCGAAGAATCTTATGTGTTTAGAAATACTGCTTTGGTATCGTGAAGAACCTTATTGGATAAGGGACTGCTTCGACCACCCGAAGAATCTCATATGTTCGAGATTCTGCTTTGGTATCATCGAATAGCCTTAACGGATAAGGGACTGCTTCGACCACCCGAAGAATCTCATGTGTTTAGAGATACTGCTTTGGTATCGCGAAGAACCTTACTGGATAAGGAACTGCTTCGATAACCCGAAGAATCTTATGTGTTTAGAGATACTGCTTTGGTATCGCGAAGAACCTTAACGGATAATGGATTGCTTCGACCACCCGAAGAATCTCATGTTTTCAGAGATACTGCTTTGGTATCGGGAAGAACCTTTTTGGATAAGGGAATGCTTATACCACCTGAAGAATCTCATGTTTTCAGAGATACTACTTTCGTTTCGCGAAGAACCTTATGGGATAAGGGACTGCTTCGACCACCCGAAGAATCTCATGTGTTCAGAGATACTGCTTTGGTACCGCGAAGAACCTTATTGGATAAGGGACTGCTTCTACCACCCGAAGAATCTCATGTGTTCGGAGATACTGCTTTGGTATCGCGAAGAACATTATTGGATAAGGGACTGCTTAGACCACCCGAAGAATCTCATGTATTTAGAGATATTGCTTTGGTATTGTGAAGAACCTTATTGGATAAGGCACTGCTTCGACAACCCGAATAATCTTATGTGTTTAGAGATACTAGTTTGGTATCGCGAAGAACCTTATTGGATAATGGACTGCTTCGACCACCCGAAGAATATCATGTGTTCAGAGATACTGCTTTGGTATCGTGAAGAACCTTATTGGATAAGGGACTGCTTCGATCACCCGAAGAATCTCATGTGTTCAGAGATACTACTTTCGTATCGCGAAGAACCTTATGGGATAAGGGACTGCTTCGACCACCCGAAGAATCTCATGTGTTCCTAGATACTGCTTTGGTACCGCGATGAACCTTATTGGTTAAGGGACTGCTTCGACCACCCGAAGAATCTCATGTGTTTCAGAGATACTGCTTTGGTATCGCGAAGAACATTATTGGATAAGGGACTGCTTCGACCACTGGAAGAATCTCATGTATTTAGAGATATTGCTTTGGTATCGTGAAGAACCTTAATGGATAAGGAACTGCTTCGACAACCCGAAGAATCTTATGTGTTTAGAGATACTGCTTTGGTATCGCGAAGAACCTTATTGGATAAGGGACTGCTTCAACCACCCGAAGAATCTCACGTGTTCAGAGATACTGCTTTGGTATCGCGAAGAACCTTATGTGATAAGGGACTGCTTCGACCACCCGAAGAATCTCATGTGTTCAGAGCTACTACTTTGGTATCGCGAAGAACCTTATGGCATAAGGGGCTGCTTCGACCACCCGAAGAATCTCATGTATTCAGAGATACTGCTTTGGTATCGTGAAGAACATTATTGGAGAAGGGACTGCTTCGACCACCCGAAGAATCTCATGTGTTCGAGATTCTGCTTTGGTATCATCGAATGTCCTTAACGGATAAGGGACTACTTCGACCACCCGAATAATCTCATGTGTTTAGAGATACTGCTTTGGTATCGCGAAGAACCTTATTGGATAAGGGACTGCTTCGATCACCCGAAGAATCTCATGTATTTAGAGATATTTCTTTGGTATCGCGAAGAACCTTATTGGATAAGGAATTGCTTCGACAACCCGAAGAATCTTATGTGTTTAGAGATACTGCTTTGGTATCGCGAAGAACCTTATTGGATAAGGGACTGCTTCGACCACCCGAAGAATCTCATGTGTTCGAGATTCTGCTTTGGTATCATCGAACAGCCTTAACGGATAAGGGACTGCTTCGACCACTCGAAGAATCTCATGTGTTTAAAGATACTGCTTTGGTATCGCGAAGAACCTCATTGGATAAGGGACTACTTCGATCACCCGAAGAATCTCATGTATTTAGAGATATTGCTTTGGTATCGCGAAGAACCTTATTGGATAAGGAACTGCTTCGACAACCCGAAGAATCTTATGTGTTTAGAGATACTGCTTTGGTATCACGAAGAACCTTAACGGATAATGGATTGCTTCGACCACCCGAAGAATCTCATGTTTTCAGAGATACTGCTTTGGTATCGGGAAGAACCTTTTTGGATAAGGGAATGCTTATACCTCCCGAAGAATCTCATGTTTTCAGAGATACTACTTTCATATCGCGAAGAACCTTATGGGATAAGGGACTGCTTTGACCACCCGAAGAATCTCATGTGTTCAGAGATACTGCTTTGGTACCGCGAAGAACCTTATTGGATAAGGGACTGCTTCTACCACCCGAAGAATCTCATGTGTTCAGAGATACTGCTTTGGTATCGCGAAGAACATTATTGGATAAGGGACTGCTTCGACCACCCGAAGAATCTCATGTATTTATGAGATATTGCTTTGGTATTGTGAAGAACCTTATTGGATAAGGAACTACTTCGACAACCCGAAGAATCTTATGTGATTAGAGATACTACTTTGGTATCGCGAAGAACCTTATTTGATAAGGGACTGCTTCGACCACCCGAAGAATCTAACGTGTTCAGAGATACTGCTTTGGTATCGCGAAGAACCTTATTTAAGGTGATAAAATACTTAGAAGGGGGGGGGGGGTTGAATAAGTATGAAGATAAAACTTAGAAGTAAAAACTCAAGTATTTTTATCCTGGTCCGTTGAACTCAACTACTCCAGTCCACCCTATCTAGAGTGATTTGTCTTTCTCAAACAAGGACTTAATCCACTATTTAATCAACTGATTACAATAGTAAGAACTAAGAACAACTGTTCAAAGTCTTCTCCAGAACTACTGATCCCAACTGGATCTTCTTAAGGAACTATTACAATAAAATGTAAGATTAATACAAGTGTATGAATGCTTCTAACAAGCTTTATCACAACAGTGATTTTTCACTTAATGTTAAAAAACAAAAGAATAAACTCAGCAATAAGAATATTTTATGAGAGCTTGTAAGAGTTTCTTTCAGAGATTCGTTTGTTGTGGATCACATTTTGAAGAAGATGAGGAAGACTTGCTTTTATATGCATAGTAGTCCACAAAGTCTTGACGTTGGAGGCTGTGTACTGAAAAGGCCTGAACCTTTTTGTCTTTACATCACATGACCTTTCTTGGAAGTAGAATGCACAGAGAAATGCTTTTGGTCTGTGTTCTAGTGTCAAGCATGAAAGAGGAAAGAGTCGTTGAGCCAAATCAAAGGATATTACTTTGAATTCTTCTTCAACAAGTATTTCTTTTCAGCAAAGTTAACCATCAGATTTTGCTGAATCAGAGTAATGCAGCAAATGTGCTTTATCGTGTAGTTCTATCAGAGCAGAGTTTTATGAATCAGATCCTCAATACATACAACGTGTAGTACTCTCAGAGTCTTCTGAAAAACTGTGCTTCTTAACTCTCATACAAAGTTCTTCAATGCTTCAGAGTCTTCAGATCTTATTAGAGTCTTCTGCTTCAGATCCTTCTACAGCATCTGCTTCAGATTCTTCTGTAGCTTTTGCTTCAGATCCTTCTGCAGACAACGCTCAGATTCTTCTATAAGATGATTCTGACTCTTTAGAGCCTTCCATAGTTCTATGTTCAGATTAATTTGCTCTTGGATGTATATATACTTTAATCTTCTGCAACAAATATTCATGAACCAATTTTAGAGTATATAATTCTTTAATACAAAATTTCATAAGAGTTATCATCAAAATATAGAGATATTACTAAGAAACAATCCGTGTTCTTACAATCTCCCCCTTTTTGATGATGACAAAACATGAAAAATTTTGTTCAATAATAAAAAATAATAATTATAACTCCCTCTGAGATTAAGAATCTCCCCCTGAAATGAATACTCTAAGGAAAAGAATCCTTCCCTTTTTGCTTGAGTGTATTTCAGAATCAGAGTCTGATGACTTCTTTCAAACACAGAGTCTGGTTAATCAGAGTCTGATGACTTCTTTCAAACACAGAGTCTGGTTTTGCGTTTAGACTCAGAGTACAATTTGCTTCAAGAATCAGAGTCTGGTTGGGTAATTCTCAGGATAACTTCAATGAATTTATTTTGTCAGATGAAACAATAGAATCTGAAAGACTTAAATTCAAAGATAGTTAATAATATGTCTGAATTTTGTTTTAGTATTTGCTTATGGATTGAACAATCAGATTCTTTTTCTCCCCCTTTTTGTCATAATAAAAAAGATGTGTAAAGACAGAAAAGATAATGGAAGAAAAGCAAAGCAAACAATTTCATTCATTCAGATGGTTCACATAATAGATGATAACAATCAAACAAGAGAAAACAGATTCAGAACAGAAGTGCAAAATCATGAAAAGAAACTAGGGTTGACAAGATGCAATCAGGGTCAGAAGATCTGGGATCTTTGTAGTAGACTCTTCTTGCTTGGCCATCCAAGTCTTAATATCTTCAGTGGTTTGTTCTTGTTTGATCATCCAGGACTTGATTTCCTTAACCTCTTTCACAAGTTCTGAATTGTCAGCCTTTACTTCAGATGCAGATGCATCAATGTCCATATCAGATGCAACGTCTTCAGATGGAGAGTCTTCAGCAGGAGCAGCTTCCAGAAGCAGCACTGTTGGTTTGGGAATGCTCATCAGAGTGTGTCTTACCAACTCAGCAAACTTTGCCTTAGCATCTTCAGCACAGACTGTCTTGAGATGAGAGGCCACCACGTTGAACTTAGAGATAAATTTATCCCAAGCAGCTTCAGACTTGACAGGGTCTATACTGAACAGACACTCTTCTTCCACACGTGCAATCCCCATACGAACTTCCTTTTTGAAATTTTAAAACAGTTTATCAACATCTGATCTAGGGTTGGGGTAAAGAAATTCCTCAAGAGTCACTTTCTCAGCAGATTCAGAGTTTGGCTGAGGTTGTTCACAAGTGGTGTTAGGAGGTGTTGGATTAGATGATGGTTGTTCAGATGGTTGAGGTTCAGATGGTTGAGGTGCAGATTCTTGAGGTGCAGATGGTTGAGGTTCAGATGGTTGTGGTATGGTGAGTTGAGGTGTAGGGGTTGGTGAAATTTCAGCTTCAGATGATGAATTTTGAAAATCTGAGAGGGTGAATTTTGAACGAAGTGAAAGTCTACGATTTATTTGGTCAGGTGCTGATAGATCAGAAAATGCAGGTTTGAGTGGATCAGGAATGTGTAAACAAGAGGATGAGTGAACTTCTGATTCAGAATCAGATGAATCAGTGGAGTGACATGAGGTGGATGACAAGACAACCATGGTTGCAAGTGGTTCCAGATCAAGAATGTCATTTGAGGGTTCTGGAACAGGTAACGGTTGTTCTATTATTGAGGGATGTTCAGATGGTGTTGGTTGGGGAGGTTCAGATGAAATAGGTTGAGAGTGATGTTCTGGCAATTGTTGTTGTTGTTCTGGTTGTAGTTGTTGTTGTTGTTGAGGTTCTAGTTGTTGTTTTTTGTTGAGGTTTTGGTTGTTGTTTTTGTTGTTGATGTTCTAGTTGGATTTTTGTTTGAGGTGGTTCAGATGGAGTTTGTACAGAAGATGGTTGAGAAAGTGTAGTTTGAGATGGAGGGGGTTAAGATGTATGAATTCCAGATGATGGTGGTACAGATGATTGTGGTCTAGAAGGTGATGGAGGAGGTGAAGGTAATGGAGAGTGAATGGTTGGAGTTGGATCAGATGTTAATACCTGCTCGATAGATTCTCTTATGTCTTCCAGACTAGCTTCTGGAGGAGTGGGTTTCACTTTCTTTACCTTCTGAGGCTTAGCAACAGCTTCAGAGGCTTTTCTCTTTGGCTGAGCCTCAGATCCTTTTTCAGCAATCTTCTTTGAACGCCTTTCTCTAACAGGATTAGGCATAACTTCTCCTTCCTTCTGGACGATGTTCACAGGCAGAGGAACACCATTTAACAGACAATCAACTATGTAGGATAAGATGATCTCCCTTGGTTCGTCAACAGTGAACATTGGAAAATCTTCAACAGGAATCCTTCTGTTGCTGACATCCTTAGTAGCAATTTTCTTAGGTTTTCTGGCAAGCTCTGTGATGACTTTCATCCTCTTCAGAGTATTGCCATTGATGACAGAACCTATGACATATGACAGATCCTCTGTCAATCCAGTATCATACAGATATTTCACAAGACCATTCTCTGTTAGAATGTCTGATATCAGCCTACCCATAGGAATCCAATTCCTAACTTTTCCAGTTTTGACTCTTACATCTTCTCTTGTTTCCTTTATATGATTCAGAAGGTGACTGAACAGAAGATAAGGCAAGTCCACCTTCTTTCCCTTGCTCATACAGAACATAAAGTATAGTTGTTCAGCACTGACATAATCTGGGGAATTTGAAGATTTTCTGTGAAAGATGGAACTCATGAAAATCTTGGTCCAGATCCTGTAGACTGACTTCAGTTCCCTTACTTTGCTAGTTGGTTCCCCAGAAATAGTAACTTTTTGAAACACATCAGCAAGATCCACACGAGCAGATTGTAGATTGGTTTCACCATCAGTTTCAGAGTACCCAATGAGTTGTCTGATCAGCTTCTCAGTAATCACAATCTCCTTTCCAAGGACAGAAGAGTGGATGAATTTAGGGCACACCTGAGCATGTATCCAGAATTCTTTCACCAAAGTTGGATAAACAGGACCCATAAGCCTGCCAAAATACTTTGTCCAACTCTGAGTTTGGATGGTTGAGGAAAGATTAAATCCATTTTCTTCAATGGACTCAAAGTCTATGAAACATTCACTCAGAACTTCCAGTTTTATAGTTGGAGTGAGAAGAGTTCTAACAGGTTCTTTGTAAGCTTCAGCATTAGGAGCAGAAACAACAATGGTTGATTGCATCTGAGCAGATGTTGATGAAGAAGAAGCCATTGATGTTCTTGAGAGAGAGGTTTTAGGTTTAGGGTTTTGGTGAAGAGAAAAGAGAAGACAGAAATGCATAAAAGGTTCGTGAGGTGAAAAGTGTGAAATGGTGTGATTTGTGATATTTATAGATAAAATCAGATACACAAACAATCACATAGGCACGCTTCACATAACATTAAATGAAAAATTAAAAACATCATTGCACAGCAATTATGATTCTGACAGATGGGGGGAAAATCAAGAAAAGTCAGATTTTCAAAGCAGTACTTCAAACGTTAATTCAGTAAAGTGCACTCTACCTTTTCAGTTTCTGAGCTACACGTGTTTGCTTGCTTGTGCTTCTGAAATCTCTTGAGAAATGAAACGTTAGACAATGTTCAGATCCTCTGAGCATTATTAGTTCAGATTTACACAAGTAAAATAATTCAAGAAAATGAATAAATTAACAGATGAAATACTTCAGAGCATTAAACATTTTGCATATGAGAAGTTTGCCTCTGATAAATATTATTCTGGACAAAAATCCATACCAATATTTTTCAGAATAAACTTGAACCTATCTTCAGCAAGGGGTTTTGTAAAAATATCAGCCCATTGATGATCTGAATCAACAAAAGCTAAGTTTATAATACCCTTCTGAACATAGTCTCTGATGAAATGATGTTTAATTTCTATATGTTTTGCCTTATAGTGTAAAATTGGATTTTTAGACAAACATATAGCAGAAGTATTATCACAGAAGATAGATACATTACTCTCAAAGATCTGATAGTCCTCTAACTGACTTTTCATCCAGAGCATCTGCGTGCTACATCCAGCAGCAGCAATGTATTCTGCCTCTGTTGTAGAAAGTGCAACTGTGGGTTGCTTCTTGTTGTACCATGAGATCAGATGACTTCCAAGGAACTGACAGCTTCCAGAAGTACTTTTACGCTCTACTCTGTCTCCAGCATAGTCAGCATCACAGAATCCAACTAATGTATATTTATCAGATCTTCTGTAACACAGACCCACGTTAGTAGTACCTTTTAGATACCTTAGAATCCTCTTAACAGCAGTTAAGTGAGATTCTCTAGGATCTGATTGGAATCTTGCACACAAGCATACACTGAACAGAATGTCAGGTCTAGAAGCAGTTAAGTAGAGAAGAGACCATATCATACCTCTGTAGAGTTTCTGATCTACTTTCTTACTTACCTCTTCCTTGCCTAGTGTACTAGTTGGATGCATGGGAGTCTTTGCCATCTTACTATCAGTCATGTTAAATTTCTTCAGAAGTTCTTTAACATATTTGGTCTGATGAATGTAAGTGCACTCTGGAGTTTGGTTGACTTGAATTCCCAGAAAGAATCTCAATTCTCCCATCATGCTCATTTCAAATTCTGCCTGCATACATTGAGCAAACTTCTTTCCCAGCATAGTATTGGTAGATCCAAATATAATATCATCCACATATATTTGACACATTAGAAGATCTTTCTTAAATGTTTTACAAAAGAGTGTTTTGTCCACTTTGCCTCTGATGAAGTTTTTCTCTAGAAGAAAATTACTTAATATCTCATACCAAGCTCTGGGAGCTTGTTTTAAACCATACATAGATTTCTTTAGTTTAAAAACATGTTCTGGAAATTTTTCACTCTCAAAACCAGGAGGCTGGTGAACATAAACTTCTTGTTCTATAATACCATTTAGAAAGGCACTTTTAACATCCATCTGATATAGAGTGATGTTATATTGTGCAGCAAATGAAATAAGAAGGCGTATAGATTCTAACCTTGCCACTGGAGCATAAGTTTCAGTGTAATCAATACCTTCTTATTGGCTGTACCCTTGAGCAACAAGCCTTGCCTTATTTCTTTCAACTTATCCTTTCTCATTAAGCTTATTTCTGAAGACCCACTTAGTTCCAATTATGTTGAATCCTTTTGGTCTTGGAACTAAGTCCCACACATCATTTCTAGTGAACTGATTTAGCTCTTCTTGCATGGCAATAATCCAGTCATTGTCTTGCAGAGCTTCATCCACAGTGGTTGGTTCAATTACTGACACCAATCCAAATAATGATGCTTCAGAGGATCTGAGGAAGGATCTTGTTCTGATAGGGTCATCCTTCTTTCCAATGATCACATTCTCTGGATGAGAAGCTTTGATTCTGGAAGAAAATCCTCTAACAGTTGATTCTTCAGAAATGTTTAAGTTGTTCATCTGAGAAGTCAAAGGAATTGCATCTGGCGTTGCTTCTGGTTCCTTCACTTAAGCTTTGTCTGCCTCTGAGCCTTCAGAGTCTGTGAAGACTACTTCTCTATCTGCAGAACTTTCAAACTGCTTTGGCTTTTTAATGCCAAACTTATCATCAAATCTAACATGTATAGATTCTTCCACAATCTGTGTTTCAGTATTGTATACTCTGTAGCCCTTAGAGCGTTCAGAATATCCAAGCATGAAACACTTCTGTGCTTTAGAATCAAACTTGCTAAGATTCTCTTTAGTGTTCAACATATAACAAATACATCCAAAAGGATGAAAATAAGCAATGTTGGGCTTTCTGTTCCTCCACAATTCATAGGGAGTCTTTTCTAGAAGAGGTCTTACAGACACTCTGTTCTGAATGTAACATGCTGTGTTGATTGCTTCTGCCCAAAAGTGCTTTGCCAGATTAGTCTCATTGATCATGGTTCTGGCCATTTCTTGCAGAGTTCTATTTTTCCTCTCTACAACTCCATTCTGTTGTGGAGTTCTAGGACAGGAAAAATCATGAGCAATGCCATTTTCATTAAAATATTTTTCAAAATATTTGTTTTCAAATTCACCACCATGATCACTTCTGACTTTTATAATTTTGAAATCTTTTTCATTCTGGACTTGTTTGCAGAAGTCAAAGAACACAGAATGTGACTCATCCTTGTGTTTTAAGAACTTTACCCATGTCCATTTACTATAGTCATCAACAATGACTAATCCATACTTCTTGCCTCTGATGGATGCAGTTTTCACTGGTCCAAACATATCAATATGAAGTAATTCTAATGGTCTGGAAGTAGAAACAACATTTTTTGATTTAAAAGATGATTTTGAAAACTTCCCTTTTTGACATGCTTCACAAAGAGCATCTGAGGTGAACTTCAACTTAGGAAGTCCTCTGACAAGATTAAGTTTATTAATCTGAGATATACGTCTCATATTAATATGCCCTAATCTTCTGTGCCAGACCCATTGCTCCTCATTAACAGACAAAAGGCATTTAACATTCTGAACCTTAAGTTCTGAAAGATTTATTTTATAAATGTTGTTCTTCCTCTTTCCACTAAATAGGATTGAGCCATCCTTTTGACTAATAGCTTTACAACATTTTTGATTAAAGATTATGTCATAACCATTGTCACTTAATTGACTTATGGACAATAGATTATGCTTTAATCCTTCTACAAGTAAAACATTAGTAATAGAGGGAAGGTTACCATTTCCAATAGTGCCAGATCCAATGATCTTGCCCTTCTGATTCCCTCCAAATTTCACGTCACCTCCAGATCTAAGCTCCAGACTTTGGAACATAGACCTTTCTCCCGTCATATGTCGCGAGCATCCAGAGTCCAGGTACCATGACTGGCGTCCTGACCTTGCTGCTAAGAACATCTGCAAGAGGAATTATTTTACTCTTAGGTACCCAGATCTTCTTGGGTCCTTTTGGGTTAGTTGTTCTGAAGGTTCGTCTAAACTTCTGTTTTTCAACATAGGGTTTATTCTGACTAGCCTTAGATTTAAACACATGAATGTTCTTTTCAGAACGAGTGTGTTCAATATCATTCGAGTGACCAAATTTAAAATTGGAATATAAAGGAGTCTTCTTGATGATAATTTTATCAACAGGTTTTGGATTTAAATCAGAGGAAGATTTATATCCAATTCCTTTTCTGTTATTTCTGCTAACTCCATAGATCATAGAAGCCATTTTGCTTCTGTCTATGCTTTTAGCAAGAAACTTCTGAAAGCTATAGTCATACTTTTCCAAAATATTTTTGCATTCAGATTAGTTTCAGAATCAGAGTCTTGTTGAGCTAATTCAAAATCATTATTCATTTTTAAGTTCTTTTCATTTAGCTCAGCCACTTCTGATTTGAGAATATTATTCTCAGATACAAGATTGCTTTGACGCTCCTTGTATTTGAGCTTAATATTATTATAGCTCTTCAGAACCTCTGATAACACTTTGATAAGTTCATCTTTAGTGAGTTTAGCCATTACCTCTTCAGCGTCAGAGTCAGATTCAGAGTCAGATTCAGAACCTGAAATTCCTTCCTCCTGATCTTCTATGTCTGCCATCAATGCTACATTGGCACATTCTTCTTCTGCCTCAGATTCAGATTCAGATGTATCTGAATCATCCCAGGTTGCCATTAGAACCTTCTTCTTCTTATCAAATTTTCTTTTAGGCTTTTCTTTCAGAAGCTTTGGACAATCATTTTTGTAATGCCTAGGTTCTTTACATTCGTAGCAGACAACCTCCTTTTTTCCAGATCTTCTGTGTCCAGAAGATTCCTTTCTTTGGTCAGGCTTCTTGAAGTTTCTAAACTTCTTTCCTTTATGCTTCCTCTTCATCTTCATCTTCAGATGAGGATTCTTCTGGACAACATGGATAATTCATCTTCATCTTCAGATGAGGATTCTTCAGAGCTTTCCTCTATTATCTGCAACACTTTAGCAAGTTTATTAGATTTTAAGGCAATTGACTTACCTTTCTTTTGAGGCTCATCTTCCTCAAGTTCAATTTCATGGCTCCTTAGTGAGCTGATTAGTTCCTCCAAGGAAATCTGGTTCAGATCTTTAGCCATTTTCAGCGCAATCACCATAGGTCTCCATCTGGTAGGTAAGCTTCTGATGATCTTCTTCACGTGATCAGCAGTAGAGTAACCTTTATCCAGAACCTTTAGTCCAGTTGTAAGTATTTGAAATCTGGAGAACATGGCTTCAACAGATTCAGCTTCTTCCATCTTGAAAGCTTCATACTTCTGAATTAGAGCCAGAGCCTTTGTTTCCTTGACTTGAGAGTTTCCTTCATGAGTCATTTTCAAGGACTCAAACATGTCAAATGCAGTTTCTCTATTTGTGATCTTTTCATACTCAGTGTGAGATATTGCATTTAACAATATTGTTCTAGCCTTGTGGTGATTTCTAAATTCCTTCTTTTGGGCTTCTGTCATAGATTTTCTATCTACTTTCTTTCCATTCCCATCAATGGGATGAACATATCCATCTATGACCAAATCCCATAACTCAACATCATAACCAAGGAAAAAACTTTCAATCCTGTCTTTCCAATAATCAAATTTCTCCCCATCAAACATAGGGGGTTTAGTATTGATTCTGTCTCTTTCTTCATACTTGTTAGATGTTGAAACATCAGCCATTATAACAACCAAATATAAGTATCAAAGTTTTTCTCAATGGATATTTTCTATCACTGTGAAGTGGTAGCACACACAGAACCGGAGCTCTGATGCCAACTGAAGGTGAGAAAATACTTAGAAGGGGGGGGGGGGGTTGAATAAGTATGACGATAAAACTTAGAAGTAAAAACTCAAGTATTTTTATCCCGGTTCGTTGAACTCAACTACTCCAGTCCACCCTATCTAGAGTGATTTGCCTTTCTCAAACAAGGACTTAATCCACTATTTAATCAACTGATTACAATAGTAAGCACTAAGAACAACTGTTCAAAGTCTTCTCAAGAACTACTGATCCCAACTGGGTCTTCTTAAGGAACTATTACAATAAAATATAAGATTAATACAAGTGTATGAATGCTTCTAACAAGCTTTATCACAACAGTGAGTTTTCACTTAATGTTAAGAATAAAAGAATAAACTCAGCAATAAGAATATTTTATGAGAGCTTGTAAGAGTTTCTTTCAGAGATTCATTTGTTGTGGATCACTTTTTGAAGAAGATGAGGAAGACTTGCTTTTATATGCACAGTAGTCCACAAAGTCTTGACGTTGGAGGCTGTGTACTGAAAAGGCCTGAACCTTTTTGTCTTTACATCACATGACCTTTCTTGGAAGTAGAATGCACAGAGAAATGCTTTTGGTCTGTGTTCTAGTGTCAAGCATGAAAGAGGAAAGAGTCGTTGAGCCAAATCAAAGGATATTACTTTGAATTCTTCTTCAACAAGTATTTCTTTTCAGCAAAGTTAACCATCAGATTTTGCTGAATCAGAGTAATGCAACAAGTGTGCTTTAGCATGTAGTTCTATCAGAGCAGAGTTTTATGAATCAGATCCTCAATACATACAGCGTGTAGTACTCTCAGAGTCTTCTAAAAAACTGTGCTTCTTAACTCTAATACAAAGTTCTTCAATGCTTCAGAGTCTTCAGATCTTATTAGAGTCTTCTGTTTCAGATCCTTCTACAGCATCTGCTTCAGATTCTTCTGTAGCTTCTACTTCAGATCCTTCTGCAAACAGCGCTCAGATTCTTCTATAAGATAATTCTGACTCTTCAGAGCCTTCCATAGATCTATGTTCATATTAATTTGCTCCTGGATGTATATATACTTTAATCTTCTGCAGCAAATATTCATGAACCAATTTTAGAGTATATAATTCTTTAATACAAAATTTCATAAGAGTTATCATCAAAACATAGAGATATTACTAAGAAACAATCTGTGTTCTTACACTTATGTGATAAGGGACTGCTTCGACCACCCGAAGAATCTCATGTGTTCAGAGATACTACTTTGGTATCGCGAAGAACCTTATGGGATAAGGGACTGATTCGACCACCCAAAGAATCTCATGTGTTCAGAGATACTGCTTTGGTATCGCGAAGAACATTATTGGAGAAGGGACTGCTTCGACCACCCGAAGAATCTCATGTGTTCGAGATTCTGCTTTGGTATCATCGAATATCCTTAACGGATAAGTGACTGCTTCGACCACCCGAAGAATCTCATGTGTTTAGAGATACTGGTTTGGTATCGCGTAGAACCTTATTAGATAAGGGACTGCTTCGATCACCCGAAGAATCTCATGTATTTAGAAATATTGCTTTGGTATCGCGAAGAACCTTATTGGATAAGGAACTGTTTCGACAACCTGAAGAATCTTATGTGTTTAGAGATACTGCTTTGGTATCGCGAATAACCTTATTGGATAAGGGACTTCTTCGACAACCCAAAGAATCTCATGTGTTCGAGATTCTGCTTTGGTATCATCGGATAGCCTTAACGGATAAGGGACTGCTTCGACCACCCGAAGAATCTCATGTGTTCAGAGATACTGCTTTGGTATCGCGAAGAACATTATTGGATAAGGGACAGCTTCGAACACCCGAAGAGTCTCATGTATTTAGAGATATTGCTTTGGTATCGCGAAGAACCTTATTGGATAAGGAACTGCTTCGACAACCCGAAGAATCTTATGTGTTTAGAGATACTGCTTTGGTATCGCGAAGAACCTTAAGCGATAATGGATTGCTTCGACAACCCGAAGAATCTTATGTGTTTAGAGATACTGCTTTGGTATCGCGAAGAACCTTAAGCGATAATGGATTGCTTCGACAACCCAAAGAATCTCACATGTTCAGAGATACTGCTTTGGTATCGGGAAGAACCTTTTTGGATAAGGGAATGCTTCTACCACCCAAAGAATCTCCCGTGTTCAGAGATACTACTTGCGTATCGCGGAGAACATTATGGGATAAGGGACTACTTCGACCACCCGAAGAAACTCATGTGTTCAGAGATACTGCTTTGGTATCATGAAGAACCTTATTGGATAAGGGACTGCTTCGACCACCCGAAGAATCTCATGTGTTCAGAGATACTGCTTTCGTATCACGAAGAACATTATTGGATAAAGGATTGCTTTGACCACCCGAAGAATCTCATGTATTTAGAGATATTGCTTTGGTATCGCGAAGAACCTTATTGGATAAGGAACTGTTTCGACAACCCGAAGAATCTTAGGTGTTTTTAGATACTACTTTGGTATCGCGAAGAACCTTATTGGATAAGGGACTGCTTTGACAACCCGAAGAATCTCACGTGTTCAGAGATACTACTTTGGTATCGTGAAGAACCTTATTGGATAAGGGACTGCTTCGACCACCCGAAGAATCTCATGTGTTCAGAGATACTGCTTCGGTATCGCGAAAAACATTATTGGATAAGGGACTGCTTAGACCACCCGAAGAATCTCATGTGTTTAGAGATACTACTTTGGTATCGCGAAAAACCTTATGGGATAAGGGACTGCTTCGACAACCCGAAGGATCTCATGTGTTCAGAGATACTGCTTTGGTATCGCGAAGAACCTTATTGAATAAGGGACTGCTTCGACCATCCGAAGAATCTCACGTGTTCGAGATTCTGCTTTGGTATCATCAAATAGCCTTAACGGATAAGGGACTGCTTCGACCATTCGAAGAATCTCATGTGTTTTGAGATACTGCTTTGGTATCACGAAGAACCTTATTGGATAAGGGATTGCTTCGATCACCCGAAGAATCTCATGTATTTAGAGATATTGCTTTGGTATCGCGAAGAACCTTATTGGATAAGGAACTGCTTCGACAACCTGAAGAATCACATGTGTTTAGAGATACTGCTTTGGTATCGTGAAGAACCTTAATCGATAATGGATTGCTTCGACAACCCAAAGAATATCATGTGTTTAGAAATACTGCTTCGGTATCGGGAAGAACCTTATTGGATAAGGGACTGCTTCGACCACCCGAAGAATCTCACGTGTTCAGAGATATTGCTTTGGTATCGCGAAGAACCTTATTGGATAAGGGACTGCTTCAACCACCCGAAGAATCTCATGTGTTCAGAGATACTGCTTTGGTATCGCGAAGATCCTTATTCGATAAGGGACTGCTTCGACCACCTGAAGAATCTCACCTGTTCAGAGATACTGCTTTGGTATCGCGAAGAACCTTATTGGATAAGGGACTGCTTCAACCACCCGAAGAATCTCATGTGTTCAGAGATACTGCTTCGGTATCGCGAAGAACATTATTGGATAAGGGACTGCTTCGACCACCCGAAGAATCTCATGTATTTAGAGATATTGCTTTGGTATTGCGAAGAACCTTATTGGATAAGGAACTGCTTCGACAACCCGAAGAATCTCATGTGTTTAGAGATACTGCTTTGGTATCGTGAAGAACCTTAATCGATAATGGATTGCTTCGACAACCCAAAGAATCTCATGTCTTCAGAGATACTGCTTTGGTATCGGGAAGAACCTTTTTGGATAAGGAAATGCTTCTACCACCCGAAGAATCTCATTTGTTCAGAGATACTACTTTTGTATCGCGAAGAACATTATGGGATAAGGGACTACTTCGACCTCCCGAAGAATCTCATGTGTTCAGAGATACTGCTTTGGTATCGCAAAGATCCTTATTGGATAAGGGACTGCTTCGACCACCCGAAGAATCTCATGTGTTCAGAGATACTACTTTGGTATCGCAAAGAACATTATTGGATAAGGGATTGCTTCGACCACCCGAAGAATCTCATGTATTTAGAGATATTGCTTTGGTATCCCGAAGAACCTTATTGGATAAGGAACTGCTTCGACAACCCGAAGAATCTTACGTGTTTAGAGATACTGCTTTGGTATCACAAAGAACCTTATTGGATATGGGACAGCTTCGACCACCCAAAGAATCTCACGTGTTCAGAGATACTGCTTTGGTATCGCGAAGAACCTTATTGGATAAGGGACTGCTTCGACCACCCGAAGAATATCATGTGTTCAGAGATACTGCTTCGGTATCGCGAAAAACATTATTACATAAGGGACTGCTTCGACCACCTGAAGAATCTCATGTATTTAGAGATATTGCTTTGGTATCGCGAAGAACCTTATTGGATAATGAACTGCTTCGACAACCCGAAGAATCTTATGTGTTCAGAGTAACTGCTTCGGTATCGCGAAGAACCTTATTGGATAAGGGACTGCTTCGACCACCCGAAGAATCTCATGTGTTCAAGATTCTGCTTTGGTATCATCGAATAGCCTTAACGGACAAGGGACTGCTTCGACCACCCGAAGAATCTCATGTGTTTAGAGATACTGCTTTGGTATCGCGAAGAACCTTATTGGATAACACACTGCTTCGATCACCCGAAGAATCTCATGTATTTAGAGATATTGCTATGGTACCGCGAAGAACCTTATTGGATAAGGAACTGCTTCGACAACCTGAAGAATTTCATGTGTTTAGAGATACTGCTTTGGTATCGCGAAGAACCTTAATCGATAACGGATTGCTTCGATAACCCGAAGAATCTCACGTGTTTAGAGATACTGCTTTGGAATCGGGAAGAACCTTTTTGGATAAGGGAATGCTTCTACCACCCGAAGAATCTCCCGTGTTCAGAGATACTACTTGCGTATCGCGGAGAACATTATGGGATAAGGGACTACTTCGACCACCCGAAGAAACTCATGTGTTCAGAGATACTGCTTTGGTATCGCGAAGAACCTTATTGGATAAGGGACTGCTTCGACCACCCGAAGAATCTCATGTGTTCAGAGTTACTGCTTTGGTATCGCAAAGAACATTATTGGATAAGGGATTGCTTCAACCACCCGAAGAATCTCATGTATTTAGAGATATTGCTTTGGTATCCCGAAGAACCTTATTGGATAAGGAACTGCTTCGAAAACCCGAAGAATCTTACGTGTTTAGAGATATTGCTTTGGTATCGTGATGAACCTTATTGGACAAGGGACTACTTCGACCATCCAAAGAATCTCACGTGTTCAGAGATACTGCTTTGGTATCGCAAAGAACCTTATTGGATAAGGGACTGCTTCGACCACCCGAAAAATCTCATGTGTTCAGAGATACTGCTTTGGTATCGCGAAGAACATTATTGGATAAGGGATTGCTTCGACCACCCGAAGAATCTCATGTATTTAGAGATATTGCTTTGGTATCGCGAAGAACCTTATTGGATAAGGAACTGCTTCGACAACCCGAACAATCTTATGTGTTTTGCGATACTGCTTTGGTATCGCGAAGAACCTTATTGGATAAGGGACAGCTTCGACAACCCGAAGAATCTCACGTGTTCAGAGATACTACTTTGGTATCGTGAAGAACCTTATTGGATAATGGACTGCTTCGACCACCCGTAGAATCTCATGTGTTCAGAGATACTACTTTGGTATCGCGAAAAACGTTATGGCATAAGGGACTGCTTCGACCACCCGAAGAATCTCATGTGTTCAGAGATACTGCTTTGGTATCACGAAGAACCTTATTGAATAAGGGACTGCTTCGACCACCTGAAGAATCTCATGTGTTCGAGATTCTGCTTTGGTATCATCATTTGTTTAGAGACTGCTTCGACCACCCGAAAAATCTCATTTGTTTAGAGATACTACTTTGGTATCACGAAGAACCTTATTGGATAAGGGATTGCTTCGATCACCCGAAGAATCTCATGTATTTAGAGATATTGCTTTGGTATCGCGAAGAACCTTATTGGATAAGGAACTGCTTCGACAACCCGAAGAATCTCATGTGTTTAGAGATACTGCTTTGGTATCGCGAAGAACCTTAATCGATAACGGATTGCTTCGACAACCCAAAGAATCTCATGTGTTCACAGATACTACTTCGGTATCGGGAAGAACCTTTTTGGATAAGGGAATGCTTCTACCACCCGAAGAATCTCATGTGTTCAGGGATACTACTTTCGTATCGCGAAGAACATTATGGGATAAGGAACTGCTTCGACCACCCGAAGAATCTCATATGTTCAGAGATACTGCTTTGGTATCGCGAAGATCCTTATTGGATAAGGGACTGCTTCGACCACCCGAAGAATCTCATGTGTTCAGAGATACTGCTTTGGTATCGCAAAGAACATTATTGGATAAGGGATTGCTTCGACCACCCGAAGAATCTCATGTATTTAGAGATATTGCTTTGGTATTCCGAAGAACCTTATTGGATAAGGAACTGCTTCGACAACCCGAAGAATCTTACGTGTTTAGAGATACTGCTTTGGTATCGCGAAGAACCTTATTGGATAAGGGACTGCTTCGACCACCCGAAGAATCTCACGTGTTCAGAGATACTGCTTTGGTATCGCGAAGAACCTTATTGGATAAGGGACTGCTTCGACCACCCGAAGAATCTCATGTGTTCAGAGATACTGCTTCGGTATCACGAAGAACATTATTGGATAAGGGACTGCTTCGACCACCCGAAGAATCTCATGTATTTAGAGATATTGCTTTGGTATCGCGAAGAACCTTATTGGATAAGGAACTGCTTCGACAACCCGAAGAATCTCATGTGTTTAGAGATACTGCTTTGGTATCGTGAAGAACCTTAATCGATAATGGATTGCTTCGACAACCCAAAGAATCTCATGTGTTCAGAGATACTGCTTTGGTATCGGGAAGAACCTTTTTGGATAAGGAAATGCTTCTACCACCCGAAAAATCTCATGTGTTCAGAGATACTACTTTCGTATCGCGAAGAACATTATGGGATAAGGGAATGCTTCGACCACCCGAAAAATCTCATGTGTTCAGAGATACTGCTTTGGTATCGCGAAGATCCTTATTGGATAAGGGACTGCTTCGACCACCCGAAGAATCTCATGTGTTCAGAGATACTGCTTTGGTATCGCAAAGAACATTATTGGATAAGGGATTGCTTCGACCACCCGAAGAATCTCATGTATTTAGAGATATTGCTTTGGTATCCCGAAGAACCTTATTGGATAAGGAACTGCTTCGACAACCCGAAGAATCTCACGTGTTTAGAGATACTGCTTTGGTATCGCGAAGAACCTTATTGTATAAGGGACTGCTTCGACCACCCGAAGAATCTCACGTGTTCAGAGATACTGCTTTGGTATCGCGAAGAACCTTAATGGATAAGGAACTGCTTCGACAACCCGAAGAATCTTATGTGTTTAGAGGTACTGCTTTGGTATCGTGAAGAACCTTAATGGATAATGGATTGCTTCGACCACCCGAAAAATCTCATGTGTTCAGAGATACTTCTTTGGTATTTGGAAGAATCTTTTTGGATAAGCGACTGCTTCGACCACCCGAAGAACCTCATGTGTTCAGAGATACTGCTTCGGTATCGCGGAAAACATTATTGGATAAGGGACTGCTTCGACCATTCAAAGAATCTTATGTATTTAGAGATATTGCTTTGGTATCGCAAAGAACCTTATTGGATAAGGGATTGCTTCAACCACCTGAAGAATCTCACGTGTTCAGAGATACTGCTTTGGTATCGCGAAGAACCTTATTGGATAAGGGACTGCTTCGACCACCCGAAGAATCTCATGTGTTCAGAGATACTACTTTGGTATCGTGAAGAACCTTATGGGATAAGGGACTTCTTCGACAACCCAAAGAATCTCATGTGTTCAGAGATACTGCTTTGGTATTGTGAAGAACATTATTGGATAAGGGACTGCTTCGACCACCCGAAGAATCTCATTTATTTAGAGATATTGCTTTGGTATCGCGAAGAACCTTATTGGATAAGGAACTGCTTCAACCACCCGAAGAATCTCATGTGTTCGAGATTCTGCTTTGGTATCATCGAATAGCCTTAACGGATAAGGGAGTGCTTCGACCACCCGAAGAATCTCATGTGTTTAGAGATACTGCTTTGGTATCACGAAGAACCTTATTGGATAAGGGACTGCTTCGATCACCCGAAGAATCTCATGTATTTAGAGATATTGCTTTGGTATCTCGAAGAACCTTATTGGATAAGGAACTTCTTCGACAACCCGAAGAATCTCATGTGTTTAGAGATACTGCTTTGGTATCGCGAAGAACCTTAATGGATAATGGATTGCTTCAACAACCCGAAGAATCACATGTGTTCAGAGATACTGCTTTGGTATCGCGAAAACCTTTTTGGATAAGGGAATGCTTCTACCACACGAAGAATCTCATGTGTTCAAAGATACAACTTTTGTATCGCGAAGAACCTTATGGGATAAGGGACTGCTTCGACCATCCGAAGAATCTCATGTGTTCAGAGATACTCCTTTGGTATCGCGAAGAACCTTATTGGATAAGGGACTGCTTCGACCACCTGAAGAATCTCATGTGTTCAAAGATACTACTTTGGTATCGCAAAGAACCTTATGGGATAAGGGACTGCTTCGACCACCCGAAGAATCTCATGTGTTCAGAGATACTGCTTTGGTATCGCGAAGAACCTTATTAGATAAGGGACTGGTTCGACCACCCGAAGAATCTCATGTGTTTAGAGATACAACTTTGGTATCGCGAAGAACCTTAATGGATAAGGGACTGCTTCGATCACCCGAAGAATCTCACGTATTTAGAGATATTGCTTTGGTATCGCGAAGAACCTTATTGGATAAGGATCTGGTTCGACAACCCGAAGAATCTTATGTGTTTAGAGATACTGCTTTGGTATCCCGAAAAACTTTAATGGATTTCTTCGACCACCCGAAGAATCTCATGTTTTCAGAGATACTGCTTTGGTATCGGGAAGAACCTTTCTGGATAAGGGAATTCTTCGACCACCCGAAGAATCTCATGTGTTCAGAGATACTACTTTCGTATCACGAAGAACCTTATGGGATAAGGGACTGCTTCGACCACCCGAAGAATCTCATGTATTCAGAGATACTGCTTTGGTATCGCGAAGAACATTATTGGATAAGAGACTGCTTTGACCACCCGAAGAATCTCATAAGTTCAGAGATACTGCTTTGGTATCGCAAAGATCATTATTGGATAAGGGACTGCTTCGACCACCCGAAGAATCTCATGTGTTCGAGATTCTGCTTTGGTATCATCGAATAGCCTTAACGGATAAGGGACTGGTTCGACCACCCGAAGAATATCATGTGTTTAGAGATACTGCTTTGGTATCGTGAAGAACCCTTTTGGATAAGGGACTGCTTCGATCACCCAAAGAATCTCATGTATTTAGAGATATTGCTTTGGTATCGCGAAGAACCTTATTGGATAAGGAACTGCTTCGACAACCCGAAGAATCTCATGTGTTTAGAGATACTGCTTTGGTATCGCGAAGAACCTTATTGGATAAGGGACTGCTTCGATAACCCAAAGAATCTCATGTATTTAGAGATATTGCTTTAGTATCGGGAAGAACCTTATTAGATGAGGAACTGCTTCAACAACCTGAAGAATCTCACGTGTTTAGAGATACTTCTTTGGTATCGCGAAGAACCTTAATGGATAATGGATTGCTTCGACAACCCGAAGAATATCATGTGTTCAAGGATACTGCTTTGGTATCGAGAAGAACCTTTTTGGATAAGGGAATGCTTCAACCACCTGAAGAATCTCATGTGTTCAGAGATACTGCTTTGGTATCGCGAAGAACATTATTGGATAAGGGACAGCTTCGAACACCCGAAGAATCTCATGTATTTAGAGATATTGCTTTGGTATCGCGAAGAACCTTATTGGATAAGGAACTGCTTCTACAACCCGAAGAATCTTATGTGTTTAGAGATACTGCTTTGGTATCGCAAAGAACCTTATTGGATAAGGGACTGCTTCGACCACCTGAAGAATTTCATGTGTTCAGAGATACTACTTTGGTATCGCGAAGAAACTTATGGGATAAGGGACTACTTCGACCACCCGAAGAATCTCATGTGTTCAGAGATTCTGCTTTGGTATCATCGAATAGCCTTAACGGATAAGGGACTTCTTCGACCACCCAAAGAATCTCATGTGTTTAGAGATACTGCTTTGGTATCGCGAAGAACCTTATTGGATAAGGAACTGCTTCGATAACCCAAAGAATCTCATGTGTTTAGATATACTGCTTTGGTATCGCGAAGAACCTTAATGGATAATGGAATGCTTCGACCACCAGAAGAATCTCATGTGTTCAGAGATACTGCTTTGGTATCGCGAAGAACATTCTTGGATAAGGCACTGCTTCGACCACCCGAAGAATCTCATGTGTTCGAGATTCTGCTTTGGTATCATCGAATAGCCTTAATGGATAAGGGACTGCTTCGATCACCTTAAGAATCTCATGTATTTAGAGATACTGCTTTGGTATCGCGAAGAACCTTATTGGATAAGGAACTGCTTCGACAACCCGAAGAATCTTATGTGTTTAGAGATACTTCTTTGGTAACGCGAAAAACCTTAATGGATTGCTTCGACCACCCGAAGAATCTCATGTGTTCAGAGATACTGCTTTGGTATCGGGAAGAACCTTTTTAGATAAGGGAATGCTTCGACCACCCGAAGAATCTCATGTGTTCAGAGCTACTACTTTCGTATCGCGAAGAACCTTATGGGATAAGGGACTGTTTTCGACCACCCGAAGAATCTCGTGTGTTCAGAGATACTGCTTTGGTATCGTAAAGAACCTTATTGGATAAGGGACTGCTTCGACCACCCGAAGAATCTCACGTGTTAAGAGATACTGCTTTGGCATCGCGAAGAACCTTATGGGATAAAGGACTGCTTCGACCACCCGAAGAATCTCATGTGTTCAGAGATACTGCTTTGGTATCGCGAAGAACATTATTGGATAAGGGTCTGCTTCGACCACCTGAAGAATCTCATAAGTTCAGAGATACTGCTTTGGTATCGCGAAGAACATTATTGGATAAGGGACTGCTTCGACCACCCGAAGAATCTCCTGTGTTCGAGATTCTGCTTTGGTATCATCGAATAGTCTTAACGGATAAGGGACTGCTTCGACCACCCGAAGAATCTCATGTCTTTAGAGATACTGCTTTGGTATCGCGAAGAACCTTATTGGATAAGGGACTGCTTCGATCACCCGAAGAATTTCATGTATTTAGAGATATTACTTTGGTATCGCGAAGAACCTTATTGGATAAGGAACTGCTTCGACAACCCGAAGAATCTCATGTGTTTAGAGATACTGCTTTGGTATCGCGAAGAACCTTAATGGATAATGGATTGCTTCGACCAACCGAAGAATCTCATGTATTCAGAGATATTGCTTTGGTATCGCGAAGAACATTATTGGATAAGGGATTGCTTCGACCACCCGAAGAATCTCATGTGTTTGAGATTCTGCTTTGGTATCATTGAATAGCCTTAACGGATAAGGGACTGCTTCGACCACCCGAAGAATCTCATGTGTTTAGAGATACTGCTTTTGTATCACGAAGAACCTTATTGTATAAGGGACTGATTCGATAACCCGAAGAATCTCATGTATTTAGAGATATTTCTTTGGTATCGGGAAGAACCTTATTGGATAAGGAACTGCTTCAACAACCCGAAGGATCTCACGTGTTTAGAGATACTTCTTTGGTATCGCGAAGAACCTTAATGGATAATGGATTACTTCGACAACCCGAAGAATCTCATGTGTTCAAGGATACAGCTTTGGTATCGAGAAGAACCTTTTTGGTTAAGGGAATGCTTCGACCACACGAAGAATCTCATGAGTTCAGAGATACTGCTTTGGTATCGCGAAGAACATTATTGGATAAGGGACAGCTTCGAACACCCGAAGAGTCTCATGTATTTAGAGATATTGCTTTGTTATCGCGAAGAACCTTATTGGATAAGGAACTGCTTCAACAACCCGAAGAATCTTATGTGTTTAGAGATACTGCTTTGGTAACGCAAAGAACCTTATTGGATAAGGGACTGCTTCGACCACCCGAAGAATCTCATGTGTTCAGAGATACTGCTTTGGTATCGCGAAGAACATTATTGGATAAGGGTCTGCTTCGACCACCTGAAGAATCTCATAAGTTCAGAGATACTGCTTTGGTATCGCGAAGAACATTATTGGATAAGTGACTGCTTCGACCACCCGAAGAATCTCCTGTGTTCGAGATTCTGCTTTGGTATCATCGAATAGTCTTAACGGATAAGGGACTGCTTCGACCACCCGAAGAATCTCATGTCTTTAGAGATACTGCTTTGGTATCGCGAAGAACCTTATTGGATAAGGGACTGCTTCGATCACCCGAAGAATTTCATGTATTTAGAGATATTACTTTGGTATCGCGAAGAACCTTATTGGATAAGGAACTGCTTCGATAACCCGAAGAATCTCATGTGTTTAGAGATACTGCTTTGGTATCGCGAAGAACCTTAATGGATAATGGATTGCTTCGACCAACCGAAGAATCTCATGTATTCAGAGATATTGCTTTGGTATCGCGAAGAACATTATTGGATAAGGGATTGCTTCGACCACCCGAAGAATCTCATGTGTTTGAGATTCTGCTTTGGTATCATTGAATAGCCTTAACGGATAAGGGACTGCTTCGACCACCCGAAGAATCTCATGTGTTTAGAGATACTGCTTTTGTATCACGAAGAACCTTATTGTATAAGGGACTGATTCGATAACCCGAAGAATCTCATGTATTTAGAGATATTGCTTTGGTATCGGGAAGAACCTTATTGGATAAGGAACTGCTTCAACAACCCGAAGGATCTCACGTGTTTAGAGATACTTCTTTGGTATCGCGAAGAACCTTAATGGATAATGGATTACTTCGACAACCCGAAGAATCTCATGTGTTCAAGGATACAGCTTTGGTATCGAGAAGAACCTTTTTGGTTAAGGGAATGCTTCGACCACACGAAGAATCTCATGAGTTCAGAGATACTGCTTTGGTATCGCGAAGAACATTATTGGATAAGGGACAGCTTCGAACACCCGAAGAGTCTCATGTATTTAGAGATATTGCTTTGTTATCGCGAAGAACCTTATTGGATAAGGAACTGCTTCAACAACCCGAAGAATCTTATGTGTTTAGAGATACTGCTTTGGTAACGCAAAGAACCTTATTGGATAAGGGACTGTTTCGACCACCCGAAAAATCTCATGTGTTCAGAGATACTGCTTTGGTATCGCGAAGAACCTTATTGGATAAGGGACTGCTTCGACCACCTGAAGAATCTCATGTGTTCAGAGATACTACTTTGGTATCGCGTAGAAACTTATGGGATAAGGGACTGCTTCGACCACTCGAAGAATCTCATGTGTTTAGAGATACTGCTTTGTAATCGCGAAGAACATTATTGGATAAGGGACTGCTTCGACCTCCCGAAGAATCTCATGTGTTCGAGATTCTGCTTTGGTATCATCGAATAGCCTTAACGGATAAGAGATTGCTTCAACCACCCGAAGAATCTCATGTGTTTAGAGATACTGCTTTGGTATCGGGAAGAACCTTATTGGATCAGGAAATGCTTCGATAACCCGAAGAATCTCATGTGTTTAGAGATACTGCTTTGGTATCGCGAAGAACCTTAATGGATAATGGAATGCTTCGACCACCCGAAGAATCTCATGTGTTCAGAGATACTGCTTTGGTATCGCGAAGAACATTATTGGATAAGGGATTGCTTCGACCACCTGAAGAATCTCATGTGTTCGAGATTCTGCTTTGGTATCATCGAATAGCCTTAACGGATAAGGGACTGCTTCGACCACCTGAAGAATCTCATGTGTTTAAAGATACTGCTTTGGTATTGCGAAGAACCTTATTGGATAAGGGACTGCTTCGATCACCCGACGAATCTCATGTATTTAGAGATATTGCTTTGGTATCGGGAAGAACCTTATTGGATAAGGAACTGCTTCGACAACCCGAAGAATCTCACGTGTTTAGAGATACTTCTTTGGTATCGCGAAGAACATTAATGGATAATGGATTGCTTCGACAACCTGAAGAATCTCATATGTTCAGAGATACTGCTTTGGTATCAAGAAGAACCTTTTTGGATAAGGGAATGCTTCGACCACCCGAAGAATCTCATGTGTTCAGAGATACTGCTTTGGTATCGCGGAAAACATTATTGGATAAGGGACTGCTTTGACCACCCGAAGAATCTCATGTATTTAGAGATATTGCTTTGGTATCGCAAAGAACCTTATTGGATAAGGAACTGCTTTAACAAACCGAAGAATCTTATGTGTTTAGAGATACTGCTTTGGTATCACGAAGAACCTTATTGGATAAGGGACTGCTTCGACCACCCGAAGAATCTCACGTGTTCAGAGATACTGCTTTGGTATCGCGAAGAACCTTATTGGATAAGGAATGCTTCAACCACCCGAAGAATCTCATGTGTTCAGAGATACTACTTAGGTATCGCGAAGAACCTTATGGGATAAGGGACTGTTTCGACCACGCGAAGAATATCATGTGTGCAGAGATACAACTTTGGTATCACGAAGAACATTCTTGGATAAGGGACTGCTTCGACCACCCGAAGAATCTCATGTGTTCGAGATTCTGCTTTGGTATCATCAAACAACCTTAACAGATAAGGGACTGCTTCGATCACCCGAAGAATCTCATGTGTTTAGAGAATCTGCTTTGGTATCGCGAAGAACCTTATTGGATAAGGGACTGCTTCGATCACCCGAAGAATCTCATGTATTTAGAGATACTGCTTTGGTATCGCGAAGAACCTTATTGGATAAGGAACTGCTTCGACAACCCGAAGAATCTTTTGTGTTTAGAGATATTGCTTTGGTATCGCGAAGAACCTTATTGGATAAGGGATTGCTTCGACCACCCGAAGAATCTCATGTGTTCGAGATTCTTCTTTGGTAGCATCGAATAGCCTTAACGGATAATGGACTTCTTCGACCACCCGAAGTATCTCATGTGTTTAAAGATACTGATTTGGTATCGCGAAGAACCTTATTGTATAAAGGACTGATTCGATCATCCGAAGAATCTCATGTATTTAGAGATATTGCTTTGGTATCGCGAAGAACCTTATTGGATAAGGAACTGCTTCAACAACCCGAAGAATCTCATGTGATCAGAGATACTGCTTTGGTATCGGGAAGAACCTTTTTGGATAAGGGAATGCTTCTACCACATGAAGAATCTCATGTGTTCAGAGATACTACTTTCGTATCGTGAAGAACCTTATAGGATAAGGGACTGCTTCGACCACCCGAAGAATCTCATGTGTTCAGAGATATTGCTTTGGTATCGCGAAGAACCTTATTGGATAAGGGACTTCTTCGACCACTGATCACACTAAAATTCACCGTATTTCTGACTCCGATTTCGCATGCATTCTTAGCTTTTATTGTTGTTTTGCTTTGTTATTGCTTTGTTTTCTTATGTTTTCAGGTTTTTATAATAATCGGAGCTTGAATCGGGAAAAGGAGCGAAAAAGGAGTGAAAACGGACGAAAACCTAGAAATTCAGCATTTTGCACTTACGGCACCCACTGTGGCGGGCGCCATGGGGTTAGCCATGACGTGGCCACGTCTCAAGACCACTCCTCAACCTCCAAGAACCACGATCCCCACTCCATCATCCCCTGTAGGGACTGTGGCGGGCGCCATAGGCCTGTGGCGGGCGCCACAAGGCAAAAATCCACAACCTCCACTTTTTAGTGGAGGGGCGTCCCGGTCATTTCGCGCTTTCAGTTTCTCCTATAAATAGGACCTTAGATTTTCGTTTTTCTTCATCCAGAATTAGAATTCTCTAGGCATATATCAGTTATAAAGCAGTTGCCATTCCACATCGGGGTGCCTCTGCAATCGAGTGATCGAGTCTGTAATCTGTCTGTGGTTCGAGTTTTGGAGCACTCTGGAGGAAGTTAATCCTGCCGCCATTTTAATTCCAGTCAGTATTTTATTTTTCCGCATTGCTTTACTTTTATTTATTTTCTCGCACTTTACTTTGTTTACTTCCCGCACTCGCACATTTACTTTGTTTATTTCCCGCACTCGCACATTTACGTTGTTTATTTCCCGCACTCGCACATTTACGTTGTTTACTTCCCGCACTCGCTTTAAATTACTCATATGAAAAACTATAAAAAGAATATTTACTTTATCATGTCTAACTAATCCCCTAAAGGTTAGAATGTAAGGATCGTAATTAAACCAGTAATCAGTATAATTGTTCGTGGAAACACCTAAGGGCTATTTTATCTTTCAATTCAAGTAATTGTTTTTAACTATTTCAAAAACAGCCAAAAGCGCTTTGTATAGTTCATTAGGAGTTTTTAGATTAAAAAGAAAAGAGATTTTAAAACGATTTTCGGACGCGTTATGAGATTTAGAGTCTGGTTCATAAGAACCTCTTTTTGCTAAGAAGTCCAGGTTAAAATACTTTTCAACTTTGTTAAGAAACTATATTTCTTAAAAATAGGTTTACTACTCTAACGCAGTACGCACCTTTTTATCCGTGACAATAGGAGGGGTTGATTAGAGAGTACAACTCGGTTCTGAATACACGAAAGCGACAGTTCCTGTTAAATTAGTTCTTTTCAAAGGAGAAAACATTGCCCATAAGTAGTTCCATTAACAAGCACTGGATTATCATTGATTACGTGAATTACATTTGAGCCTGTCTTTTATTTATTATTTAAAATTATAATTTTATTTACCATTGCACCCTTACTAAAACCCTTAAAAATAGTTGCCTTAGATAAACACCATAACAACAGGTACGATAGATTGACACTTGGTCTCTGTGGATTCGATAATCTTTTATATTACTTTGACGTGATTCGTACACTTGCGAAAAACACGCATCAAGTTTTTGGCGCCGTTGCCGGGGACCAATATCGTCAAATTTCATTACTCTGTAGTTATACCGTTTAGACTAAGGTTGTTACCCACCGGTAAATGCGAAAGACTCGCAGTGCCGGAAGTTTAGTAGACCCTCTAGCTGAACCTGAACGTTACGCTCGCGCACGTTTGTTTTTCCATAGGAATAGGAGAGTTATGGCCGAAGATCAAAATCGAAGACCTCTTAAGGACTTCGCCCAACCATCAAACGAGGAACCTAGTTCCAGTATAGTAAACCCCGCTATCCCAGCCAATAATTTTGAACTTAAACCATCCCTGCTGCAATTAGTGCAACAGAGACAATTCGCAGGTCTCGCTACTGATAACCCGAACCAACATTTAAAAAACTTTCTTCAATTAGCAGACACCTTTAAAACCAATGGAGCTTCTCCTGAGGCAATACGCTTAAGATTATTTCCCTTTTCCCTCAGAGATAAAGCTCTATCATGGTTAGATTCCCTTCCACCCAATTCAATAACAACTTGGGATGACCTTAGAAAAGTTTTCCTTGCTAGATATTTTCCCCCAAGTAAGACCGCTCTTCTTCGAAACCTAATAACTAGATTTACCCAACACCAAGGAGAGTCGTTGTTCGAAGCCTGGGAGAGATATAAAGAACTATTAAGAGCATGCCCACACCATGGCTTAGAGAATTGGCTAATCATCCAAACCTTCTATAATGGACTTCTTTATAACACTAAAATGACCATCGACGCTGCCGCTGGTGGCGCACTGATGAACAAACCTTACCCTGAAGCTAGTGCCCTTATCGAGGATATGGCCCAAAACCATCAATCATGGGGAGTAGAACGAGCGACAGTGGAAAAGAAGGAAGCCCAAGGAGGAATACATGAGCTAAGCTCTATAGACATGATGCAGGCTAAAATGGACGCGTTGGCCCTTAGAGTCGAACATATGTGCACAACTCCGAATACTGTAGCCGCAGTTTCGCCGAATTGTGAGATATGTGGAACGCAAGGACACCAATCCGCCGAATGCAATCTGTTGAATGAAACCAACACTGAGCAAGTGAACTATACCCAAGGGAACCCATTTTCAAACACATATAACCCTGGATGGAGGAATCACCCAAACTTCTCCTACAAAAATAATAACCCTATCCAAAATACCGCACCTCCGAGACAACAAGGTTACCAAGCCCCTAGAACAAATCAACCTATGCAACCTGTACCACCTAGCCCGAGCTTTGAGGAAGTTGTAAAAGATTTTATCGTTGCTCAAAAACAACAAAACAAAGAGTTCATGAACCATAACGTCCATGTTAACGAACTAATTACCAAGTTAGGAACCAAGGTTGATCAAATTATTACTCATAATAAGATGCTTGAAACCCAGATCTCTCAGGTGGCGTTAAACCAAGCCCCACAGACTACACCTGGAGGACAGTTCCCTGGACAACCTCAACAAAACCCGAAAGGGCAAGCTAATGCCATTACTCTACGAAGTGGAACCGCTTATAAGGAACCTTTAAACCCTAGATTAAGTGAGCCCGAAACTTCTGAGAGGAATGAGGAAAAGGAACCAGAGAAGCCTGAAACCCCGGAAAGTCAAGAAAAAGGAGAAGAACCTAAAAATAAAACCTATGTACCGCCACCGCCATACAAACCACCAATACCTTACCCTCAAAGATTAAAGAAAACCCAAATCGATAATCAATATCAAAAATTCGTTAAGGTTATAGAAAAACTTCACGTAGAAATCCCCTTTACAGAAGCCATCACCCAAATACCTTCTTATGCTAAGTTTCTCAAAGACATACTTACAAATAAACGTAGACTCGAAGATCCGAAACCCGTGGAATGTAATTCTATTTCCGAAAATAGGTTAGCAAAGAAAGATAAAGATCCCGGAAATTTTTCCATTCCTTGTGTTTTGGGGAATCATGTCATCGAAAAAGCTTTTCTAGACTTAGGAGCTAGTGTGAGCTTAATGCCTTTAGCAGTTTGTGAGAGATTAAACTTAGGAGAATTACAACCTACTAAGATGTCACTTCAATTAGCCGATAGATCCGTTAAATACCCTATAGGCATACTTGAAGACGTCCCTGTTAGGATAGGTCAGCTGTTTATACCTACTGATTTTGTTGTCATGGACATTAAAGAAGATGACGACATACCAATCCTCCTAGGTAGACCGTTCTTATCGACTGCTGGAGCCGTAATAGATGTTAAAAAGGGAAAACTAACTTTTGAGGTAGGTGGCCAGAAGATAGAATTTATATTGTCAAAATTTCTTATGGCACCTGTGATAGGAGATTCTTGTTATGCCTTAGATATCATCGAAGAATGTATTAGGGAATTAGAACAAGAAACTGAATCTATAAAATTGCCATCAACCCTTATTTTGGAAGATGACAATTATAAAACACCCTACATTGATGATAACCTTCACGAATGTTTATCTCTTACCCCAGATCCTATGCCTTGCCCTATAAAACCGACCGTAAAACTTAAGGAACTGCCTAAAAACCTGAGATATGAATTTCTTGATGAAGATATGAACCGTCCAGTTATAGTCAGTGCTACCTTAAACCAAGAAGAAACCGATCAATTATTAGAAGTTTTACGTAGGTACCCCTCAGCCTTAGGATATAAGATCTCTGATCTAAAAGGAATAAGCCCATCCGTATGCATGCATCGGATTTTGCTTGAAGAAGATTCAAAACCTTCTAGAGAACACCAACGTAGAATAAATCCTATAATGAGTACTGTAGTTAAGACTGAAGTTCTTAAGTTACTAGAGGCAGGTATAATATATCAGATCTCGGACAGTAAATGGGTGAGTCCTGTGCATGTAGTACCTAAAAAGGGAGGCATCACAGTCGTGCAAAACGAGAAGGGCGAACCTGTAGCAAAAAGAACTGATGGAGGTTGGCGTATGTGCATAGATTATAGAAAATTAAATAAAGCAACTAGGAAGGACCATTTCCCATTACCATTCATAGACCAAATGTTGGAGCGCCTAGCCAGACACTCTTACTTTTGTTATTTAGATGGATATTCAGGATTCTTCCAAATACCTATTCACCCCGAAGATCAAGAAAAAACTACCTTTACATGCCCAGTTGGAACCTTTGCCTATAGAAGAATGCCTTTTGGACTTTGTAATGCTCCTGCAACTTTCCAACGCTGCATGATGTCTATCTTTGCTGATTATTTGGATGGAATCATGGAAGTATTTATGGACGATTTCTCAGTTTGTGGGTCAGATTTCAAAAATTATCTTGTCAACCTTGAGAAAATCCTGGAGAGATGTGTGGAGGTAAACCTTGTGCTAAATTGGGAAAAATGTCATTTCATGGTCACCGAAGGGATTGTTTTAGGACATATAGTTTCCGAAAAAGGTATAGAGGTAGATAAAGCAAAAATAGAAGTCATAGAGAATCTAAAACCGCCGAAGACTATCAGGGAGATAAGAAGTTTTCTTGGACATGCCGGATTTTACCGACGTTTTATCAAGGATTTCTCCAAAATAACAAAGCCCTTAACTGGTCTTTTAATGAAAGATGCTGAGTTCATCTTCGATGAAAAATGTACTGAAGCATTTAATCTTCTGAAGCAAGCTCTGATTTCAGCACCTATAATGAAACCCCCTGATTGGTCGGAACCGTTTGAGATAATGTGTGACGCCAGTGATTATGCTGTTGGAGCCGTTCTAGGTCAGAGAAAAGATAAGAAGTTACATGTGATTTATTATGCCAGTAGAACCCTAGACGCTGCACAGCTCAACTACGCAACAACCGAAAAAGAGCTCCTAGCTGTAGTTTTTGCAATAGACAAATTTAGATCTTATCTAGTAGGAGCCAAGATTATAGTTTACACCGACCATGCTGCCATTCGTTACTTACTAAGCAAAAAGGATGCCAAGCCTAGGTTACTTCGATGGATTCTATTATTACAAGAGTTTGATTTGGATATCCGTGACAAGAAAGGCACTGATAATGTGGTAGCTGATCACCTATCTAGGCTAGAATACCTGAAACCTGATCCAGTACCCATAAATGACGATTTTGCCTACGATAGACTGATAGCCCAACTAGAAACCATTGAAGATGATAACCCAGACCCTCATGAGCAATTTCATAAATCCTTAGCTATAAGCAATGTACCTTGGTATGCAGATTTTGTTAATTACCTAGCCGCTGACATCATACCCCCTGATCTAAACTACCACCAGAAGAAGAAGTTCTATAGTGATGTGAGAAACTTCTATTGGGACGATCCATTTCTTTTCAAGAGAGGTAAAGATGGCATTTTCCGCCGTTGTGTTCCAGAAGAAGAGGTAAATAATATAATTGAGCATTGTCACTCTGCACCCTATGGTGGACATGCAAGCACATCTAAGACCTACGCCAAGATTCTTCAAGCTGGCCTATTCTGGCCTACTATGTGGCGTGATGTCCATGCTTTCATTGTCAAGTGTGACAGATGCCAACGCACAGGAAATATTTCAAGACGTAATGAAATGCCGTTAAGAAATATCCAAGAAGTAGAACTCTTCGACGTATGGGGTATAGACTTTATGGGACCGTTCCCACCATCTTTTGGAAATCAGTACATATTAGTAGCTGTTGACTACGTGTCTAAATGGATTGAAGCTATCGCCGCACCCACAAACGACACCAGAGTAGTCATCAAATTATTCAAGAATTATATATTTCCCAGGTTTGGAACACCCCGTTTAGTCATAAGTGATGGAGGATCACACTTCATATCGAGAATATTTGATAAACTTTTAAGCAAGTATGGAGTTAAGCATAGAGTAGCAACACCATACCACCCACAGACCAATGGACAAGTGGAAGTATCTAATAGGGAGATAAAACAAATCCTCGAGAAGACTGTCTCTATATCTAGAAAAGATTGGTCGCAGAAACTTCAAGAAGCATTATGGGCCTATAGAACCGCTTTCAAAACTCCTATAGGAACAACCCCTTATCAACTGGTCTATGGAAAATCATGTCACTTACCATTTGAGTTGGAGCATAAGGCCTATTGGGCCATCAAAACTTTGAATTTGGATTACTTGACAGCTGGTGAGAAACGTATCCTTGATATCCACAAATTAGAAGAGCTCAGACAATCTGCCTACGAAAATGCCATCATATACAAAGAAAGAACAAAAGCTTGGCATGACAAAAGAATCATAAGAAGAGACTTCAAAATAGGCGATCCTGTTCTCCTGTTCGATTCTAGGTTACGACTATTTCCAGGTAAACTCCGCTCGAGATGGACCGGCCCTTTCGAAGTATCTAAGATCCTGAGATCCGGTGCTATTGAAATCAAGAACCAAACATGTAAACCGTTCATAGTCAATGGACAGAGGTTGAAGCCCTACGAAGGAGGTGACATTCCAACAACATACACCTGTCATACTCTGAGTGATCCACCATATCCTTCCAATGATGTTTAAATATCGGTCGTCGAGCTAATGACGTTAAACAAGCGCTGCATGGGAGGCAACCCATGGTTTTTCTTATTTTTGTATTTTTTATTTTTACTTTATTTTAATTTGTTTATTTTATTATTATGTCAGGACTCACGATTGAATGTTTTATGTGCTTTCAGGACTTGTTTGCTAACCTTGTACAGAATGCAGAACCCTGATGACATGCACGTGGCCTTTAGAGATGATGCACAGAGAGAGCGTTACTATGTTCACATGAGACTCCCTATGGCTCCTACCAGGTACCCTGACCATGACTGCATGGATGCCTTGGGGATAGAGCCAAGCGTCAGATTTTTATGCCATCAACTCCAGTGGGACCAGTTTGACGATAGGAACAACACTTATAGGAACTTGACTCTTGAGTTCCTCAGCTCGTTTCATCATGACCCTTGGGCTGGACCCGATGGACTCGCTGTTTTCAGGTTGTTCGGGATTGACTACTCATTCTCTCACAAAGGGTTTGGTGATTTACTAGGTTTCCAGACTACTCCTGATGCTATTCCAGAGACTCCGATGGGGTATTTTATGAGCAGAGAAGTGGAAAAGTTTTGGACTAAAATATCAGGCGGAGGGAGCCAAGATCCTTCTACCCAGTTTTCTCAGGTAATCCACAACCCTGCATTGAGGTACTTCCAGATGATTCTAGCACATTCTTTCCTAGGTTTTCCAGATACAGAGACACTGCTAAGTGAAGAGGAGATTTTCCTACTGTTTTGTGCGACTCAGTCTCGCCCTGTTGCTTGTGGCAACTTTCTACTGAAGGGCCTTGCTAGTGTTGCCAGATCATCAGTAGGAATCATCCATGTCGGTGGGATTGTTACACAGATTGCTACTGCATTGGGTTTGTCTCGCAAGCTATTGCACCTCAGGACCTTCTGCTGCTACACCACCCTGGATATTGATTTTTGTCTTGATAGAGGACTGATGAGGAGGGCTTCTTTTGAGCCCAACATGTTTAGATTGCTGATCGACGGTGAAGCGATACACTACTTTACATTACCAGATCCGCTGATGACCAGTGTCCATGATCCTGCCAATTGGAGTTATGCTCTAGAGGGTTATGGAGAGACTGTCGAAGAGCCGAAATCGCCTCCCGCCGCTGAGTACACTCCTACACCTCTTACTCCCCGAATCACTGTTATGTCTAACAATATGTCTCTGCAGCCACCTGACCTACAAACACAGATTTATGAGCTCCGCAAGGAGACTGCCCTGCTCAAGCAGGAAGTGGCAGACTTAGAGTTACAGATGCAGGTTTCTGATCTCACTCATGCCTCAGAGACCGATGCTCTACATCAGGCGATCAACGAGCTTCGGAGGGAGATAGCTGAGATTCGTGGATCAAGCCAGGATAAGAAACCTACCACATGACTCATTCCACCCTGACAGCACTACCCTAGTATTTAACTTCCTTTTATTTATCGCATTTCCAGACATATTTTACTTTATTGCAGCTTTTATATTTTCATGCACTTTGAATTCCTTATATATATACATATTATGCACTCATTTTTCTTTTTCTTTTTTGATTTTTAAGTATTTTATTTTTTGTCGTGCAAAGAAAAAAAATATAAGACAAAAATATTTTCATTTTTGTCTTTACAAAAAAAAAAAAAATATGCAAGCCTCAAGCCTTGAAAAGAAGAAGAAAATGCTATTCAGACCCCCCGGAAGACCAAGGTGCAAGGAAGGCCCAAAAGGAGGATCCAAAACCACAAGGCCCAGGAATTGGCCTTGTGGCGGGCGCCATAGGCCCTGTGGCGGGCGCCACACTGTATCATCATCAAATACGGGATTCAATCCCCATTTCCACCATTTTCATCCCTTTCTTCACCAAAAACCCATTTTTCCAACCTTCCAAATCCTCCTTGAACCCCATTAAAGCTCCCCCATTTCCAAAATACCCTCCATCCATAAAACATATCCAACATCCATTTCCATTTTCATCCATCAAAAACCAAAAAAATCAAAACTTTATCATTCCCCTCATAAACCACTTTTCTACTATTTTCACTACCTAAGGAGCTTTTCAACAATGGAGTTCAACGGATTTCTTCTTCGTGATGGAAGACCGGGCGAGAGGCAACGGAAAATTATTCAGAGGCTTCAAAGTCGAGAAATTCTCTCGACTAGGTACGTCGACGATAACTGTCTGTATGCTTTGGGTATTTATCATAGTGTTTTTAATTTATTAGAATTTCTAGGCTTGCATAAAATTTTCATTAATCAGGAACCTACCTATGAGAGGCTGACAACTGAGTTTTTGAGTTCTTTGATATACACTGTCAGTCCTGACACTGCTAGCACTGTCGGTACTGTTATTTTTAGACTATTTGGAATTGAATATGAATTCAGTACCAATGAGCTAGCAGATTTGTTAGGAATCCCTCATAGGGAAGGTTCGATTTGTGAGGCACCTTTGGATGCTGAATGGTCGGCCGAGGTATTTACCTTCTGGCTAAGGCTTTCAAGTACTTCAATTAATTCTTTTGAAGGGATACTTGCGTCGACCATTCACAACCCGGCCATAAGAGTTTTTAGACTTCTTTTGGCATGTACTATTTTTGGCCGGGAAAGTCCAAACAAGGTTAATGCTCGTGAACTCCTATTTTTGCAAGGATGCCTCACTAGAACCCACATCAATCCGGTCCCGTTTATGCTTGCCCACATGACTTTATTTACTAATAAAACAGGACCGATTGTTTTTGGAGGGCTTGTTACGTCTATTGCTCGGGCTCTTGGCCTGAATGATGAGATAGCTACACTTGAACCACTACCTCCTCGCACAATTAATTTAAAATTTCTGAAAGACATGAAATTGTGCCGAACAAGGAGAGAAGGTGGTTATGAGTTGATGGTTCATGGGGTAGCTATCCCATCTGTTGCTTTACCATGCAGTAGACGTACTGATGTACGTGATGAAAGGAACTGGACCTATGATCTTAATGCTCCACGTGTTTTGGGTCCACTTCCTCCTAATATTCCCGATGGGGAGGCACATGACACTGATGATGAGTATGATCGGAGAGAGCAGTCTCCCATCCCTCACATTTCCCCCCATCGTCCTTCACAGTCACACACTGCACCATCTTCCTCTAACCCTGTTGCAGGTACTGCTCCTGGATTCTTTGTCACCGAGGAGATGTGGCGTGATATGACAGCTAGAGAGGAAAGGCGTGATGGCCTTCTCTCTACTATTTCACAATAGCTGACGGACAATATGAGCTTCATGCAACAATCGCGATTGGTTTCGGATCGTGCTTATAGCAACATTTGCCGTACCTTGAACGATATTTCATTAGAGCAGAACCGTCAGAGAGAGTTCAACAGCCGACACTACCAGCTTGTAGAGGCTACTCAGGGTTCCATCTTGGGTAACCTTCGAGAGGTCCGGAGTGCTCAGGCTGCTTTATCAGCACGACTCGACCGGAGGGACCAGCATCGTAGTAGATCCCGTCGTTCCAGACCATCACATCAGGACGGCGAAGGCACCAGTGCCCCTCCTCAGTAGTCTTTTTCCAGGTTACCCCCCTTATCTTATTTCGAAACATTGGGGACAATGTTCGATTTAAGTGTGGGAGGGGATTTTATTGCTTTCCGTTATTTCCCTTTTTAGTTAATTTCCTTTCAGTTATTTCCCTTTTCAGTAATTTATTTTTCTTAGATAATGCATGAGTCTGACGAGTCACCAGTATAGTGTCTTTTTAGTTCATCTTCATTTTTTCCCATTTCCTTAGCCTTACCAGAAAATTTTTAAAAAGAAAACAATGTTGTTTCACATGTTTTTTGGGCTTTGAGACAGGTTTAGATTAGGATGTGGTGACTTAGGTCAACTTTTTGAAACATCAGAACCATTTTAGCACCATAGACCTCTTGAATATAGGAATCACTCCTAAACCCCACCACCATGGCCTTTACTATCATTCAAAAAATTGTCCTAAGTAGTTTATTTTAGCAGTCAGCTCCGGCCTAAGCATACTCTACGTAGGGGGCCGATGAATATAAGTGAATGATCCAGTGCTAATAAAAAAGAAAAAAAGGCAAACTCTGGTATAGGTGACCCTCACAAAGTCATTTAAACCGAAAAAAGAGAAGAAAAAAATTTTTGCCACAAAAAGAAAAAAATTTTTTGCAAGTCACCTATTGTTAGTTGGTTCAGAGGTATCTGGCACTGAACTTGGTAGGGCGGATTACGATCCGATCCCCCGCAGCTACATTTAGGCGAAATAAAAACAGGTTTACACATGCTTATGTGCCAGAAACCTTATGTTATGGATCAGAATCACTAACCGGTCACTCTACTATGAAGCATGTACGGATAACGGGCTTAATGTGATTGCGCCTGAATGAAAAGGACACAAAAAGATGAGAAGATAGGCCTAGGTATCGTGGGATGACATGGAGTGGTTAATATAGGATTGAAGTTTGTGTTTGTGTTACTATGGTACCCTTGGTTCACTTAGTTAGTATCTGTCACTGCATCCTGACTTGAACTTAGAATCCCTTTAGCCCAAAGACAAGTGTTGACACCATATTTTCTTAAGCTTTAATGTTTGCTTGAGGACAAGCAAAGGTTTAAGTGTGGGAGAATTTGATCACACTAAAATTCACCGTATTTCTGACTCCGATTTCGCATGCATTCTTAGCTTTTATTGTTGTTTTGCTTTGTTATTGCTTTGTTTTCTTATGTTTTCAGGTTTTTATAATAATCGGAGCTTGAATCGGGAAAAGGAGCGAAAAAGGAGTGAAAACGGACGAAAACCTAGAAATTCAGCATTTTGCACTTACGGCACCCACTGTGGCGGGCGCCATGGGGTTAGCCATGACGTGGCCACGTCTCAAGACCACTCCTCAACCTCCAAGACCCACGATCCCCACTCCATCATCCCCTGTAGGGACCGTGGCGGGCGCCATAGGCCTGTGGCGGGCGCCACAAGGCAAAAATCCACAACCTCCACTTTTTAGTGGAGGGGCGTCCCGGTCATTTCGCGCTTTCAGTTTCTCCTATAAATAGGACCTTAGATTTTCGTTTTTCTTCATCCAGAATTAGAATTCTCTAGGCATATATCAGTTATAAAGCAGTTGCCATTCCACATCGGGGTGCCTCTGCAATCGAGTGATCGAGTCTGTAATCTGTCTGTGGTTCGAGTTTTGGAGCACTCTGGAGGAAGTTAATCCTGCCGCCATTTTAATTCCAGTCAGTATTTTATTTTTCCGCATTGCTTTACTTTTATTTATTTTCTCGCACTTTACTTTGTTTACTTCCCGCACTCGCACATTTACTTTGTTTATTTCCCGCACTCGCACATTTACGTTGTTTATTTCCCGCACTCGCACATTTACGTTGTTTACTTCCCGCACTCGCTTTAAATTACTCATATGAAAAACTATAAAAAGAATATTTACTTTATCATGTCTAACTAATCCCCTAAAGGTTAGAATGTAAGGATCGTAATTAAACCAGTAATCAGTATAATTGTTCGTGGAAACACCTAAGGGCTATTTTATCTTTCAATTCAAGTAATTGTTTTTAACTATTTCAAAAACAGCCAAAAGCGCTTTGTATAGTTCATTAGGAGTTTTTAGATTAAAAAGAAAAGAGATTTTAAAACGATTTTCGGACGCGTTATGAGATTTAGAGTCTGGTTCATAAGAACCTCTTTTTGCTAAGAAGTCCAGGTTAAAATACTTTTCAACTTTGTTAAGAAACTATATTTCTTAAAAATAGGTTTACTACTCTAACGCAGTACGCACCTTTTTATCCGTGACAATAGGAGGGGTTGATTAGAGAGTACAACTCGGTTCTGAATACGCGAAAGCGACAGTTCCTGTTAAATTAGTTCTTTTCAAAGGAGAAAACATTGCCCATAAGTAGTTCCATTAACAAGCACAGGATTATCATTGATTACGTGAATTACATTCGAGCCTGTCTTTTATTTATTATTTAAAATTATAATTTTATTTACCATTGCACCCTTACTAAAACCCTTAAAAATAGTTGCCTTAGATAAACACCATAACAACAGGTACGATAGATTGACACTTGGTCTCTGTGGATTCGATAATCTTTTATATTACTTTGACGTGATTCGTACACTTGCGAAAAACACGCATCAACCACCCATAGAATCTCACGAGTTCAGAGATACTATTTTGGTATCGCGAAGAACCTTATGGGATAAGGGATTGCTTCAACCACCCGAAGAATCTCATGTGTTAAGAGATACTGCTTTGGTATCGCGAAGAACCTTATTATATAAGGGACTGATTCGACCACCCGAAGAGTCTCATGTATTTAGAGATACAACTTTGGTATCACGAAGAACCTTAATGGATAAGGGACTGCTTCGATCACCCGAAGAATCTCATGTATTTAGAGATATTGCTTTGGTATCGCGAAGAACCTTATTGGATTAGGAACTGCTTCAACAACCCGAAGAATCTTATGTGTTTAGAGATACTACTTTGGTATCGCGAAAAACCTTAATGGATTGCTTCGACCACCCGAAGAATCTCATGTGTTCAGAGATACTGCTTTGGTATCGGGAAGAACCTTTTTAGATAAGGGAATGCTTCGACCACCCGAAGAATCTCATGTGTTCAGAGATACTACTTTCGTATCGCGAAGAACCTTATGGGATAAGGGACTGCTTTGACCACCCGAAGAACCTCGTGTGTTCAGAGAAACTGCTTTGGTATCGTGAAGAACCTTATTGGATAAGGGACTGCTTCAACCACCCGAAGAATCTCACATGTTCAGTGATACTGCTTTGGTATCGCGAAGAACCTTATTGGATAAGGGACTGCTTCGACCACCCGAAGAATCTCACGTATTCGCAGATACTGCTTTGGTATCGCGAAGAACCTTATTGGATAAGGGACTGCTTCGACCACCCGAAAAATCTCATGTGTTCAGAGATACTACTTTGGTATCGCGAAGAACCTTATGGGATAAGGCACTGCTTCAACCCCACGAAGAATCTCATGTGTTCAGAGATACTGCTTTGGTATCGCGAAGAACATTATTGGATAAGGGACTTCTTTGACCGCCCGAAGAATCTCATGTGTTCGACATTCTGCTTTGGTATCTTCGAATAGCCTTAACGGATAAGGGACTGCTTCGACCACCCGAAGAAAATCATGTGTTTAGAGATACTGCTTTGGTATCGCGAAGAACCTTATTGGATAAGGGACTGCTTCGATCACCCGAAGAATCTCATGTATTTAGAGATACTGCTTTGGTATCGCGAAGAACCTTATTGGATAAGGAACTGCTTCGACAACCCGAAGAATCTTTTGTGTTTAGAGATATTGCTTTGGTATCGCGAAGAACCTTATTGGATAAGGGATTGCTTCGACCACCCGAAGAATCTCATGTGTTCTAGATTCTTCTTTTGGTAGCATCGAATAGCCTTAACGGATAATGGACTTCTTCGACCACCCGAAGTATCTCATGTGTTTAAAGATACTGATTTGGTATCGCGAAGAACCTTATTGTATAAAGGACTGATTCGATCATCCGAAGAATCTCATGTATTTAGAGATATTGCTTTGGTATCGCGAAGAACCTTATTGGATAAGGAACTGCTTCAACAACCCGAAGAATCTCATGTGATCAGAGATACTGCTTTGGTATCGGGAAGAACCTTTTTGGATAAGGGAATGCTTCTACCACATGAAGAATCTCATGTGTTCAGAGATACTACTTTCGTATCGTGAAGAACCTTATAGGATAAGGGACTGCTTCGACCACCCGAAGAATCTCATGTGTTCAGAGATATTGCTTTGGTATCGCGAAGAACCTTATTGAATAAGGGACTTCTTCGACCACCCATAGAATCTCACGAGTTGAGATATACTATTTTGGTATCGCGAAGAACCTTATGGGATAAGGGATTGCTTCAACCACCCGAGGAATCTCATGTGTTAAGAGATACTGCTTTGGTATCGCGAAGAACCTTATTATATAAGGGACTGATTCGACCACCCGAAGAGTCTCATGTATTTAGAGATACAACTTTGGTATCACGAAGAACCTTAATGGATAAGGGATTGCTTCGATCACCCGAAGAATCTCATGTATTTAGAGATATTGCTTTGGTATCGCGAAGAACCTTATTGGATTAGGAACTGCTTCGACAACCCGAAGAATCTTATGTGTTTAGAGATACTACTTTGGTATCACGAAAAACCTTAATGGATTGCTTCGACCACCCGAAGAATCTCATGTGTTCAGAGATACTGCTTTGGTATCGGGAAGAACCTTTTTAGATAAGGGAATGCTTCGACCACCCGAAGAATCTCATGTGTTCAGAGATACTACTTTCGTATCGCGAAGAACCTTATGGGATAAGGGACTGCTTTGACCACCCGAAGAACCTCGTGTGTTCAGAGAAACTGCTTTGGTATCGTGAAGAACCTTATTGGATAAGGGACTGCTTCAACCACCCGAAGAATCTCACATGTTCAGTGATACTGCTTTGGTATCGCGAAGAACCTTATTGGATAAGGGACTGCTTCGACCATCCGAAGAATCTCACGTATTCGCAGATACTGCTTTGGTATCGCGAAGAACCTTATTGGATAAGGGACTGCTTCGACCACCCGAAACATCTCATGTGTTCAGAGATACTACTTTGGTATCGCGAAGAACCTTATGGGATAAGGCACTGCTTCAACCCCACGAAGAATCTCATGTGTTCAGAGATACTGCTTTGGTATCGCGAAGAACATTATTGGATAAGGGACTTCTTTGACCACCCGAAGAATCTCATGTGTTCGACATTCTGCTTTGGTATCTTCGAATAGCCTTAACGGATAAGGGACTGCTTCGACCACCCGAAGAAAATCATGTGTTTAGAGATACTGCTTTGGTATCACGAAGAACCTTATTGGATAAGGGACTGCTTCGATCACCCGAAGAATCTCATGTATTTAGAGATATTGCTTTGGTATCGCGAAGAACCTTATTGGATAAGGAACTGCTTCGACAACCTGAAGAATCTCAAGTGTTTAGAGATACTGCTTTGGTATCACGAAGAACCTTAATGGATAATGGATTGCATCGACCACCCGAAGAATCTCATGTGTTCGAGATTCTGCTTTGGTATCATTGAATAGCCTTAACGGATAAGGGACTGCTTTGACCACCCGAAGAAAATCATGTGTTTAGAGATATTGCTTTGGTATCGCGAAGAACATTATTAGATAAGGGACTGCTTCGACCACCCGAAGAATCTCATGTGTTTAGAGATACTGCTTTGGTATCGCGAAGAACCTTTTTGGATAAGGGACTTCTTCGATCACCCGAAGAATCTAATGTATTTAGAGATATTGCTTTGGAATCATGAAGAACCTTATTGGATAAGGAACTGCTTCGACAACCCGAAGAATCTTATGTGTTTAGAGATACTGCTTTGATATCGCGAAGAACCTTAATTGATAATGGATTGCATCGACCACCCGAAGAATCTCATGTGTTCAGAGATACTGCTTTGGTATCGGGAAGAACCTTTTTGGATAAGGGAATGCTTCTACCGCCTGAAGAATCTCATGTGTTCAGAGATACTACTTTCATATCGCGAAGAACCTTATGGGATAAGGGACTGCTTCGACCACCCGAAGAATCTCATGTGTTCAGAGATACTGCATTGGTATCGCGAAGAACCTTATTGGATAAGGGACTGCTTTGACCACCCGATGAATCTCATGTGTTCAGAGATACTGCTTTGGTATTGCGAAGAACATTATTAGATAAGGGTATGCTTTGACCACCCGAAGAATCTCATGTGTTCAAAGATACTGCTTTGGTATTGCGAAGAACATTATTAGATAAGGGTCTGCTTTGACCACCCAAAGAATCTCATGTGTTTAGAGATACAACTTTGGTATCGCGAAGAACCTTATTGGATAAGGGACTGCTTCGATCACATGAAGAACCTCATGTGTTCAGAGATACTACTTTCGTATCTCGAAGAACCTTATGGGATAAGCGACTGCTTCGACCACCCGAAGAATCTCATGTGTTCAGAGATACTGCTTTGGTATCGCGAACAAAATTATTGGATAAGGGACTGCTTCGACCACCCAAAGAATCTCATAAGTTCATAGATATTGCTTTGGTATCGCGAAGAACATTATTGGATAAGGGACTTCTTTGACGACCCGAAGAATCTCATGTGTTCGAGATTTTGCTTTGGTATCATGAACAACCTAAATGGATAATGGATTGCTTCGACCACCCGAAGAATCTCATGTGTTCAGAGATACTGCTTTGGTATCGCGAAGAACATTATTGGATAAGGGACTGCTTCGACCACCCGAAGAAATTCATGTGTTCGAGATTCTGCTTTGGTATCATCGAATAGCTCTAACGGATAAGGGACTGCTTCGACCACCTGAAGAATCTCATGTGTTTAGAGATACTGCTTTGGTATCGCGAAGAACCTTATTGGATAAGGAACTGCTTCGATCAACCGAAGAATCTCTTGTATTTAGAGATATTGCTTTGGTATCGCGAAGAACGTTATTGGATAAGGAACTGCTTCGACAACCCGAAGAATCTCATGTGTTTAGAGATACTTCTTTGGTATCGCGAAGAACCTTAATGGATAATGGATTGCTTTGAAAACCCGAAGAATCTCATGTGTTCAGAGATACTGCTTTGGTATCGGGAAGAACCTTTTTGGATAAGGGAATGCTTCTACCACCCGAAGAATCTCATGTCTTCAGAGATACTACTTTCGTATCGCGAAGAACTTTATGGGATAAGGGACTGCTTCGACCACCCGAAGAATCTCATGTGTTCAGTGATACTGCTTTGGTATCGGGAACAACCTTATAGATAAGGGACTGCTTCGCCCACCCGAAGAATATCATGTGTTTAGAGATATTACTTTCGTATCATGAAGAACCTTATGGGATAAGGGACTGCTTCGACCACCCGAAGAATCTCATGTGTTCAGAGATACTGCTTTGGTATCGCGAAGAACCTTATTGGTTAATGGATTGCTTCGACCACTCGAAGAATCTCATGTGTTCAGAGATACTACTTTGGTATCACGAAGAACCTTATTAGATAAGGGACTGCTTCGACCACCCGAAGAATCTCATGTGTTTAGAGATACAACTTTGGTATCGCGAAGAACCTTATTGGATAAGGGACTGCTTCGATCACCCGAAGAATCTCATGTATTTAGAGATATTGCTTTGGTATCGCGAATAACCTTATTGGATAAGGAACTGCTTCGACAACCCGAAGAATCTTATGTGTTTAGAGATACTGCTTTGGTATCGCAAAGAACCTTAATGGATAATGGATTGCTTCATCCACCCGAAGAATCTCATGTGTTTAGAGATACTGCTTTGGTATCAGGAAGAACCATTTTGGGTAAGGGAATGGTTCGACCACCCGAAGAATCTCATGTGTTCAGAGATACTACTTTGGTATGGCGAAGAACCATATGGGATAAGGGACTGCTTCGACCACCCGAAGAATCTCATGTGTTCGGAGATACTGCTTTGGTATCGCGATGAACATTATTGGATAAGGGACTGCTTCGACCACCCGAAGAATCTCTAGTGTTTGAGATTCTGCTTGGGTATCATCAAATAGCCTTAACGGATAAGGGACTGCTTCGACCACCCGAAGAATCTCATGTGTTTAGAGATACTGCTTTGGTATCGCGAAGAACCTTTTTGGATAAGGGACTTCTTCGATCACCCGAAGAATCTAATGTATTTAGAGATATTGCTTTTGTATCGCGAAGAACCTTATTGGATAAGGAACTGCTTCGACAACCCGAAGAATCTCATGTGTTTAGAGATACTTCTTTGGTATCGCGAAGAACCTTAATGGATAATGGATTGCTTTGAAAACCCGAAGAATCTCATGTGTTCAGAGATACTGCTTTGGTATCGGGAAGAACCTTTTTGGATAAGGGAATGCTTCTACCACCCGAAGAATCTCATGTGTTCAGAGATACTACTTTCGTATCGCGAAGAACTTTATGGGATAAGGGACTGCTTCGACCACCCGAAGAATCTCATGTGTTCAGAGATACTGCTTTGGTATCGGGAACAACCTTATAGATAAGGGACTGCTTCGCCCACCCGAAGAATATCATGTGTTCAGAGATACTACTTTCGTATCACGAAGAACCTTATGGGATAAGGGACTGCTTCGACCACCCGAAGAATCTCATGTGTTCAGAGATACTGCTTTGGTATCGCGAAGAACCTTATTGGATAATGGACTGCTTCGACCACTCGAAGAATCTCATGTGTTCAGAGATACTACTTTGGTATCGCGAAGAACCTTATTAGATAAGGGACTGCTTCGACCACCCGAAGAATCTCATGTGTTTAGAGATACAACTTTGGTATCGCGAAGAACCTTATTGGATAAGGGACTGCTTCGATCACCCGAAGAATCTCATGTATTTAGAGATATTGCTTTGGTATCGCGAATAACCTTATTGGATAAGGAACTGCTTCGACAACCCGAAGAATCTTATGTGTTTAGAGATACTGCTTTGGTATCACAAAGAACCTTAATGGATAATGGATGGCTTCATCCACCCGAAGAATCTCATGTGTTTAGAGATACTGCTTTGGTATCAGGAAGAACCATTTTGGGTAAGGGAATGGTTCGACCACCCGAAGAATCTCATGTGTTCAGAGATACTACTTTGGTATGGCGAAGAACCATATGGGATAAGGGACTGCTTCGACCACCCGAAGAATCTCATGTGTTCAGAGATACTGCTTTGGTATCGCGAAGAACATTATTGGAGACGGGACTGCTTCGACCACCCGAAGAATCTCTAGTGTTTGAGATTCTGCTTGGGTATCATCAAATAGCCTTAATGGATAAGGGACTGTTTCGACCACCCGAAGAATCTCATGTGTTTAGAGATACTGCTTTGGTATCGCGAAGAACCTTTTTGGATAAGGGACTTCTTCGATCACCCGAAGAATCTAATGTATTTAGAGATATTGCTTTTGTATCGCGAAGAACCTTATTGGATAAGGAACTGCTTCGACAACCCAAAGAATCTTATGTGTTTAGAGATACTGCTTTGGTATCGCGAAGAGCCTTAATTGATAATGGATTGCATCGACCACCCGAAGAATCTCATGTGTTCAGAGATACTGCTTTGGTATCGGGAAGAACCTTTTTGGATAAGGGAATGCTTCTACCGCCTGAAGAATCTCATGTGTTCAGAGATACTACTTTCGTATCGCGAAGAACCTTATGGGATAAGGGACTACTTCGACCACCCGAAGAATCTCATGTGTTCAGAGATACTGCTTTGGTATCGCGAAGAACCTTATTGGATAAGGGACTGCTTCGACCACCCGATGAATCTCATGTGTTCAGAGATACGACTTTGGTATCACGAAGAACCTTATGGGATAAGGGACTGCTTCGACCACCCGAAGAATCTCATGTGTTCAGAGATACTGCTTTGGTATCACGAAGAACATTATTAGATAAGGGTGTGCTTTGACCGCAAAAAGAATCTCATGTGTTTAAAGATACAACTTTGGTATCCCGAAGAACCTTATTGGATAAGGGACTGCTTCGATCACATGAAGAATCTCATGTGTTCAGAGATACTACTTTCGTATCGCGAAGAACCTTATAGGATAAGTGACTGCTTCGACCACCCGAAGAATCTCATGTGTTCAGAGATACTTCTTTGGTATCGCGAAGAACATTATTGGGTAAGGGACTACTTCGAACACCCAAAGAATCTCATATGTTCAGAGATACTGCTTTGGTATCGCGAAGAACATTATTGGATAAGGGACTTCTTTGACCACCCGAAGAATCTCATGTGTTCGAGATTCTGCTTTGGTATATTCGAATAGCTTTAACAGATAAGGGACTGCTTCAACCACCCGAAGAAAATCATCTGTTTAGAGATACTGCTTTGGTATTGCGAAGAACCTTATTGGATAAGGGACTGCTTCGATCACCCGAATAATCACATGTATTTAGAGATATTGCTATGGTATCGCGAAGAACCTTCTTGTATAAGGAACTGCTTCGACAACCCGAAGAATCTCATGTGTTTAGAGTCACTGCTTTGGTATCACAAACAACCTTAATGGATAATGGATTGCTTCGACCACCCGAAGAATCTCATGTGTTCAGAGATACTGCTTTGGTATCGCGAAGAATATTATTGGATAAGGGACTGCTTCGACCACCCGAAGAATCTCATGTGTTCGAGTTCTGCTTTGGTATCATCGAATAGCTCTAACAGATAAGGGACTGCTTCGACCACCCGATGAATCTCATGTGTTTAGAGATACTGCTTTGGTATCACGAAGAACCTTATTGGATAAGGGACTGCTTCGATCACCCGAAGAATCTCATGTATTTAGAGATATTGCTTTGGTATCGCTAAGAACCTTATTGGATAAGGAACTGCTTCGACAACCCGAAGAATCTCATGTGTTTAGAGATACTTCTTTGGTATCGCGAAGAACCTTAATGGATAATGGATTGCTTCGAAAACCCGAAGAATCTCATGTGTTCAGAGATACTGCTTTGGTATCGGGAAGAACCTTTTTGGATAAGGGAATGCTTCTACCACCCGAAGAATCTCATGTGTTCAGAGATACTACTTTCGTATCACGAAGAACCTTATGGGATAAAGGACTGCTTCGACCACCTGAAGAATCTCATGTGTTCAGAGATACTGCTTTGGAATCGCGAAGAACCTTATTGGATAAGGGACTGCTTCAACCCCCGAAGAATCTCATGTGTTCAGAGATACAGCTTTGGTATCGCGAAGAACCTTATTAGATAAGGGACTGCTTCGACCACCCACCCGAAGAATCTCATGTGTTTAGAGATACACATTTGGTATCGCGAAGAACCTTATTGGATAAGGGACTGCCTCGATCACCCGAAGAATCTCATGTATTTAGAGATATTGCTTTGATATCGCGAATAACCTTATTGGATAAGGAACTGCTTCGACAACCTGAAGAATCTTATGTGTTTAGAGATACTGCTTTGGTATCGCGAAGAACCTTAATGGATAATGGATTGCTTCAACCACCCGAAGAATCTCATGTGTTCTGAGATACTGCTTTGGTATCAGGAAGAACCTTTTTGGGTAAGGGAATTCTTCGACCACCCAAAGAATCTTATGTGTTCAGAGATACTACTTTTGTGTCTCGAAGAACCTTATGGGATAAGGGACTGCTTCGACCACCCGAAGAATCTCATGTGTTCAGAGATACTGCTTTGGTATCATGAAGAACCTTATTGAATAAGGAACTGCTTCGACAACCCGAAGAATCTCACGTGTTCAGAGATACTGCTTTGGTATCGCGAAGAACCTTTATGGATAAGGGACTGCTTCGTCCACCCGAAGAATCTCACGTGTTCAGAGATACTGCTTTGGTATCGCGAAGAACCTTATGGGATAAGGGACTTCTTCGACCACCCGAAGAAACTCATGTGTTCATAGATACTGCTTTGGTACCGCGAAGAACCTTATTGGGTAAGGGACTGCTTCGACCACCCGAAGAATCTCATGTGTTCAGAGATACTGCTTTGGTATCGCGAAGAACATTATTGGATAAGGGACTGCTTCGACCACTGGAAGAATCTCATGTATTTAGAGATATTGCTTTGGTATCGTGAAGAACCTTAATGGATAAGGATCTGCTTCGACAACCCGAAGATTCTTATGTGTTTAGAGATACTGCTTTGGTATCGTGAAGAACCTTATTGGATAAGGGACTGCTTCGACCACCCGAAGAATCTCACGTGTTTAGAGATACTGCTTTGGTATCGCGAAGAACCTTATGTGTTAAGGGACTGCTTCGACCACCCGAAGAATCTCATGTGTTCAGAGCTACTACTTTGGTATCGCGAAGAACCTTATGGGATAAGGGACTGCTTCGACCACCCGAAGAATATCATGTATTCAGAGATACTGCTTTGGTATCGCGAAGAACATTATTGGAGACGGGACTGCTTCGACCACCCGAAGAATCTCATGTGTTCGAGATTCTGCTTTGGTATCATCGAATATCCTTAACGGATAAGGGATTACTTCAACCACCCGAAGAATCTCATGTGTTTAGAGATACTGCTTTGGTATCGCGAAGAACCTTATTGGATAAGGGACTGCTTCGATCACCCGGAGAATATCATGTATTTAATGATATTGCTTTGGTATTGCGAAGAACCTTATTGGATAAGGAACTGCTTCGACAACCCGAAGAATCTTATGTGTTTAGAGATACTGCTTTGGTATCGCGAAGAACCTTAACGGATAATGGATTGCTTCGACCACCCGAAGAATCTCATGTTTTCAGAGATACTGCTTTGGTATCGGGAAGAACCTTTTTGGATAAGGGAATGCTTATACCACCCGAAGAATCTCATGTTTTCAGAGATACTACTTTTGTATCTGAAAGAACCTTATGGGATAAGGGACTGCTTCGATCACCCGAAGAATCTCATGTGTTCAGAGATACTGCTTTGGTACCGCGAAGAACCTTATTGGATAAGGGACTGCTTCTACCACCCGAAGAATCTCATGTTTTCAGAGATACTGCTTTGGTATCGCGAAGAACATTATTGGATAAGGGATTGCTTCGACCACCCGAAGAATCTCATGTATTTAGAGATATTGCTTTGGTATTGTGAAGAACCTTATTGGATAAGGAACTGCTTCGACAACCCGAAGAATCTTATGTGTTTAGAGATACTACTTTGGTATCGCAAAGAACCTTATTGGATAAGGGACTGCTTCGACCACCAGAAGAATCTAACGTGTTCAGAGATACTGCTTTGGTATCGCGAAGAACCTTATTTAAGGTGAGAAAATAATTAGAGGGGGGGGGGGGGTTGAATAAGTATGAAGATAAAACTTAGAAGTAAAAACTCAAGTATTTTTATCCTGGTCCGTTGAACTCAACAACTCCAGTCCACCCTATCTAGAGTGATTTGTCTTTCTCAGACAAGGACTTAATCCACTATTTAATCAACTGATTACAATAGTAAGCACTAAGAACAACTGTTCAAAGTCTTCTCAAGAACTACTGATCCCAACTGGATCTTCTTAAGGAACTATTACAATAAAATGTAAGATTAATACAAGTGTATGAATGCTTCTAACAAGCTTTATCACAACAGTGATTTTTCACTTAATGTTAAAAAACAAAAGAATAAACTCAGCAATAAGAATATTTTATGAGAGCTTGTAAGTGTTTCTTTCAGAGATTCGTTTGTTGTGGATCACTTTTTGAAGAAGGTGAGGAAGACTTGCTTTTATATGCATAGTAGTCCACAAAGTCTTGACTTTGGAGGTTGTGTATTGAAAAGGCCTGAACCTTTTTGTCTTTACATCACATGACCTTTCCTGGAAGTAGAATGCACAGAGAAATGCTTTTGGTCTGTGTTCTAGTGTCAAGCATGAAAGAGGAAAGAGTCGTTGAGCCAAATCATAGGATATTACTTTGAATTCTTCTTCAACAAGTATTTCTTTTCAGCAAAGTTAACCATCAGATTTTGCTGAATCAGAGTAATGCAGCAAGTGTGCTTTAGCGTGTAGTTCTATCAGAGCAGAGTTTTATGAATCAGATCCTCAATACATACAACGTGTAGTACTCTCAGAGTCTTCTGAAAAACTGTGCTTCTTAACTCTCATACAAAGTTCTTCAATGCTTCAGAGTCTTCAGATCTTATTAGAGTCTTCTGCTTCAGATCCTTCTGCAACATCTGCTTCAGATTCTTCTGTAGCTTCTGCTTCAGATCCTTCTGCAGACAGCGCTCAGATTCTTCTATAAGATGATTCTGACTCTTCAGAGCCTTCCATAGTTCTATGTTCAGATTAATTTGCTCTTGGATGTATATATACTTTAATCTTCTCCAACAAATATTCATGAACCAATTTTAGAGTATATAATTCTTTAATACAAAATTTCATAAGAGTTATCATCAAAACATAGAGATATTACTAAGAAACAATCTGTGTTCTTTCAATCTCCCCCTTTTTGATGATGACAAAACATGAAAAATTTTGTTCAATAATAAAAAATAATAATTATAACTCCCCCTGAGATTAAGAATCTCCCCCTGAAATGAATACTCTAAGGAAAAGAATACTTCCCTTTTTGCTTGAGTGTATTTCAGAATCAGAGTCTGATGACTTCTTTCAAACACAGAGTCTGGTTAATCAGAGTCTGATGACTTCTTTCAAACACAGAGTCTGGTTTTGCGTTTAAACTCAGAGTACAATTTGCTTCAAGAATCAGAGTCTGGTTGGGTAATTCTCAGGATAACTTCAATGAATTTATTTTGTCAGATGAAACAATAGAATCTGAAAGACTTAAATTCAAAGATAGTTAATAATATGTCTGAATTTTGTTTTAGTATTTTCTTATGGATTGAACAATCAGATTCATTTTCTCCCTCTTTTTGTCATAATCAAAAAGATGTGTAAAGACAGAAAAGATAATGGAAGAAAAGCAAAGCAAACAATTTCATTCATTCAGATGGTTCACATAATAGATGATAACAATCAAACAAGAGAAAACAGATTCAAAACAGAAGTGCAAAATCATGAAAAGAAACTAGGGTTGACGAGATGCAATCAGGGTCAGAAGATCTGTGATCTTTATAGTAGACTCTTCTTGCTTGGCCATCCAAGTCTTAATATCTTCAGTGGTTTGTTCTTGTTTGATCATCCAGGACTTGATTTCCTTAACCTCTTTCACAAGTTCTGAATTGTCAGCCTTTACTTCAGATGCGGATGCATCAATGTCCATATCAGATGCAACGTCTTTAGATGGAGAGTCTTCAGCAGGAGCAGCTTCCAGAAGCAACACTGTTGGTTTGGGAATGCTCATCAGAGTGTGTCTTACCAACTCAGCAAACTTTGCCTTAGCATCTTCAGCACAGACTATCTTGAGATGAGAGGCCACCACGTTGAACTTAGAGATAAATTTATCCCAAGCAGCTTCAGACTTGACAGGGTCTATACTGAACAGACACTCTTCTTCCACACGTGCAATCCCCATACGAACTTCCTTTTTGAAATTTTAAAACAGTTTATCAACATCTGATCTAGGGTTGGGGTAAAGAAATTCCTCAAGAGTCACTTTCTCAGCAGATTCAGAGTTTGGCTGAGGTTGTTCACAAGTGGTGTTAGGAGGTGTTGGATCAGATGATGGTTGTTCAGATGGTTGAGGTTCAGATGGTTGAGGTGCAAATTGTTGAGGTGCAGATGGTTGAGGTTCAGATGGTTGTGGTATGGTGAGTTGAGGTGTAGGGGTTGGTGAAATTTCAACTTCAGATGATGAATTTTGAAAATCTGAGAGGGTGAATTTTGAACGAAGTGAAAGTCTACGATTTATTTGGTCAGGTGCTGATAGATCAGAAAATGCAGGTTTGAGTGGATCAAGAATGTGTAAACAAGAGGATGAGTGAACTTCTGATTCAGAATCAGATGAATCAGTGGAGTGACATGAGGTGGATGACAAGACAACCATGGTTGCAAGTGGTTCCAGATCAAGAATGTCATTTGAGGGTTCTGGAACAGGTAACGGTTGTTCTATTATTGAGGGATGTTCAGATGGTGTTGGTTGGGGAGGTTCAGATGAAATAGGTTGAGAGTGATGTTCTGGCAATTGTTGTTGTTGTTCTGGTTGTAGTAGTTGTTGTTGTTGAGGTTCTAGTTGTTGTTTTTTGTTGAGGTTTTGGTTGTTGTTTTTGATGTTCTGGTTGGATTTTTGTTTGAGGTGGTTCAGATGGAGTTTGTACAGAAGATGGTTGAGAAAGTGTAGTTTGAGATGGAGGGGGTTAAGATGTATGAATTCCAGATGATGGTGGTACAGATGATTGTGGTCTAGAAGGTGATGGAGGAGGTGAAGGTAATGGAGAGTGAATGGTTGGAGTTGGATCAGATGTTAATACCTGCTCGATAGTTTCTCTTATGTCTTCCAGACTAGCTTCTGGAGGAGTGGGTTTCACTTTCTTTACCTTCTGAGGCTTAGCAGCAGCTTCAGAGGCTTTTCTCTTTGGCTGAGCCTCAGATCCTTTTTCAGCAATCTTCTTTGAACGCCTTTCTCTAACAGGATTAGGCATAACTTCTCCTTCCTTCTGGATGATGTTCACAGGCAGAGGAACACCATTTAACAGACAATCAGCTATGTAGGATAAGATGATCTCCCTTGGTTCGTCAACAGTGAACATTGGAAAATATTCAACAGGAATCCTTCTGTTGCTGACATCCTTAGTAGCAATTTTCTTAGGTTTTCTGGCAAGCTCTGTGATAACTTTCATCCTCTTCAGAGTATTGCCATTGATGACAGAACCTATGACATATGACAGATCCTCTGTCAATCCAGTATCATACAGATATTTCACAAGACCATTCTCTGTTAGAATGTCTGATATCATCCTACCCATAGGAATCCAATTCCTAACTTTTCCAGTTTTGACTCTTACATCTTCTCTTGTTTCCTTTATATGATTCAGAAGGTGACTGAACAGAAGATAAGGCAAGTCAACCTTCTTTCCCTTGCTCATACAGAACATAAAGTATAGTTGTTCAGCACTGACATAATCTGGGGAATTTGAAGATTTTCTGTGAAAGATGGAACTCATGAAAATCTTGGCCCAAATCCTGTAGACTGACTTCAGTTCCCTTAATTTGCTAGTTGGTTCCCCAGAAATAGTAACTTCTTGAAACACATCAGCAAGATCCACACGAGCAGATTGTAGACTGGTTTCACCATCAGTTTCAGAGTACCCAATGAGTTGTCTGATCAGCTTCTCAGTAATCACAATCTCCTTTCCAAGGACAGAAGAGTGGGTGAATTTAGGGCACACCTGAGCATGTATCCAGAATTCTTTCACCAAAGTTGGATAAACAGGACCCATAAGCCTGCCAAAATACTTTGTCCAACTCTGAGTTTGGATGGTTGAGGAAAGATTAAATCCATTTTCTTCAATGGACTCAAAGTCTATGAAACATTCACTCAGAACTTCCAGTTCTATAGTTGGAGTGAGAAGAGTTCTAACAGGTTCTTTGTAAGCTTCAGCATTAGGAGCAGAAACAACAATGGTTGATTGCATCTGAGCAGATGTTGATGAAGAAGAAGCCATTGATGTTCTTGAGAGAGAGGTTTTAGGTTTAGGGTTTTGGTGAAGAGAAAAGAGAAGACAGAAATGCATAAAAGGTTCGTGACGTGAAAAGTGTGAAATGGTGTGATTTGTGATATTTATAGATAAAATGAGATACACAAACAGTCACATAGGCACGCTTCACATAACATTAAATGAAAAATTAAAAACATCATTGCACAGCAATTATGATTCTGACAGATGGGGGGAAAATCAAGAAAAGTCAGATTTTCAAAGCAGTACTTCAAACGTTAATTCAGTAAAGTGCACTCTACCTTTTCAGTTTCTGAGCTACACGTGTTTGCTTGCTTGTGCTTCTGAAATCTCTTGAGAAATGAAACGTTAGACAATGTTCAGATCCTCTGAGCATTATTAGTTCAGATTTACACAAGTAAAATAATTCAAGAAAATGAATAAATTAACAGATGAAATACTTCAGAGCATTAAACATTTTACATATGAGAAGTTTGCCTCTGATAAATATTATTCTGGACAAAAATCCATACCAATATTTTTCAGAATAAACTTGAACCTATCTTCAGCAAGGGGTTTTGTAAAAATATCAGCCCATTGATGATCTGAATCAACAAAAGCTAAGTTTATAATACCCTTCTGAACATAGTCTCTGATGAAATGATGTTTAATTTCTATATGTTTTGCCTTAGAGTGTAAAATTGGATTTTTAGACAAACATATAGAAGAAGTATTATCACAGAAGATAGATACATTACTCTCAAAGATCTGATAGTCCTCTAACTGACTCTTCATCCAGAGCATCTGCGTGCTACATCCAGCAGCAGCAATGTATTCTGCCTCTGTTGTAGAAAGTGCAACTGTGGGTTGCTTCTTGTTGTACCATGAGATCAGATGACTTCCAAGGAACTGACAGCTTCCAGAAGTACTTTTACGCTCTACTCTGTCTCCAGCATAGTCAGCATCATAGAATCCAACTAATGTATATTTATCAGATCTTCTGTAACACAGACCCACGTTAGTAGTACCTTTTAGATACCTTAGAATCCTCTTAACAGCAGTTAAGTGAGATTCTCTAGGATCTGATTGGAATCTTGTACACAAGCATACACTGAACAGAATGTCAGGTCTAGAAGCAGTTAAGTAGAGAAGAGACCATATCATACCTCTGTAGAGTTTCTGATCTACTTTCTTACTTACCTCTTCCTTGCCTAGTGTACTAGTTGGATGCATGGGAGTCTTTGCCATCTTACTATCAGTCATGTTAAATTTCTTCAGAAGTTCTTTAACATATTTGGTCTGATGAATGTAAGTGCACTCTGGAGTTTGGTTGACTTGAATTCCCAGAAAGAATCTCAATTCTCCCATCATGCTCATTTCAAATTCTGCCTGCATACATTGAGCAAACTTCTTTCCCAGCATAGTATTGGTAGATCCAAATATAATATCATCCACATATATTTGACACATTAGAAGATCTTTCTTAAATGTTTTACAAAAGAGTGTTTTGTCCACTTTGCCTCTGATGAAGTTTTTCTCCAGAAGAAAATTACTTAATCTCTCATACCAAGCTCTGGGAGCTTGTTTTAAACCATACATAGATTTCTTTAGTTTAAAAACATGTTCTGGAAATTTTTCACTCTCAAAACCAGGAGGCTGGTGAACATAAACTTCTTGTTCTATAATACCATTTAGAAAGGCACTTTTAACATCCATCTGATATAGAGTGATGTTATATTGTGCAGCAAATGAAATAAGAAGGCGTATAGATTCTAACCTTGCCACTGGAGCATAAGTTTCAGTGTAATCAATACCTTCTTATTGGCTGTACCCTTGAGCAACAAGCCTTGCCTTATTTCTTTCAACTTATCCTTTCTCATTAAGCTTATTTCTGAAGACCCACTTAGTTCCAATTATGTTGAATCCTTTTGGTCTTGGAACTAAGTCCCACACATCATTTCTAGTGAACTGATTTAGCTCTTCTTGCATGGCAATAATCCAGTCATTGTCTTGCAGAGCTTCATCCACAGTGGTTGGTTCAATTACTGACACCAATCCAAATAATGATGCTTCAGAGGATCTGAGGAAGGATCTTGTTCTGATAGGGTCATCCTTCTTTCCAATGATCACATTCTCTGGATGAGAAGCTTTGATTCTGGAAGAAAATCCTCTAACAGTTGATTCTTCAGAAATGTTTAAGTTGTTCACCTGAGAAGTCAAAGGAATTGCATCTGGCGTTGCTTCTGGTTCCTTCACTTGAGCTTTGTCTGCCTCTGAGCCTTCAGAGTCTGTGAAGACTACTTCTCTATCTGCAGAACTTTCAAACTGCTTTGGCTTTTTAATGCCAAACTTATCATCAAATCTAACATGTATAGATTCTTCCACAATCTGTGTTTCAGTATTGTATACTCTGTAGCCCTTAGAGCGTTCAGAATATCCAAGCATGAAACACTTCTGTGCTTTAGAATCAAACTTGCTAAGATTCTCTTTAGTGTTCAACATATAACAAATACATCCAAAAGGATGAAAATAAGCAATGTTGGGCTTTCTGTTCCTCCACAATTCATAGGGAGTCTTTTCTAGAAGAGGTCTTACAGACACTCTGTTCTGAATGTAACATGCTGTGTTGATTGCTTCTGCCCAAAAGTGCTTTGCCAGATTAGTCTCATTGATCATGGTTCTGGCCATTTCTTGCAGAGTTCTATTTTTCCTCTCTACAACTCCATTCTGTTGTGGAGTTCTAGGACAGGAAAAATCATGAGCAATGCCATTTTCATTAAAATATTTTTCAAAATATTTGTTTTCAAATTCACCACCATGATCACTTCTGACTTTTATAATTTTGAAATCTTTTTCATTCTGGACTTGTTTGCAGAAGTCAAAGAACACAGAATGTGACTCATCCTTGTGTTTTAAGAACTTTACCCATGTCCATCTACTATAGTCATCAACAATGACTAATCCATACTTCTTGCCTCTGATGGATGCAGTTTTCATTGGTCCAAACATATCAATATGAAGTAATTCTAATGGTCTGGAAGTAGAAACAACATTTTTTGATTTAAAAGATGATTTTGAAAACTTCCCTTTTTGACATGCTTCACAAAGAGCATCTGAGGTGAACTTCAACTTAGGAAGTCCTCTGACAAGATTGAGTTTATTAATCTGAGATATACGTCTCATATTAATATGCCCTAATCTTCTATGTCAGACCCATTGCTCCTCATTAACAAACAAGTGGCATTTAACATTCTGAACCTTAAGTTCTGAAAGATTTATTTTATAAATGTTGTTCTTCCTCTTTCCACTAAATAGGATTGAGCCATCCTTTTGACTAATAACTTTACAACATTTTTGATTAAAGACTATGTCATAACCATTGTCACTTAATTGACTTATGGACAATAGATTATGCTTTAATCCTTCTACAAGTAAAACATTAGTAATAGAGGGAAGGTTACCATTTCCAATAGTGCCAGATCCAATGATCTTGCCCTTCTGATTCCCTCCAAATTTCACGTCACCTCCAGATCTAAGCTCCGGACTTTGGAACATAGACCTTTCTCCCGTCATGTGTCGTGAGCATCCAGAGTCCAGGTACCATGACTGGCGTCCTGACCTTGCTGCTAAGAACATCTGCAACAGGAATTATTTTACTCTTAGGTACCCAGATCTTCTTGGGTCCTTTTGGGTTAGTTGTTCTGAAGGTTCGTCTAAACTTCTGTTTTTCAACATAGGGTTTATTCTGACTAGCCTTAGATTTAAACACATGAATGTTCTTTTCAGAACGAGTGTGTTCAATATCATTCAAGTGACCAAATTTAAAATTGGAATATAAAGGACTCTTCTTGATGATAATTTTATCAACAGGTTTTGGATTTAAATCAGAGGAAGATTTATATCCAATTCCTTTTCTGTTATTTCTGCTAACTCCATAGATCATAGAAGCCATTTTGCTTATGTCTATGCTTTTAGCAAGAAACTTCTGCAAGTTGTAGTCATACTTTTCCAAAATATTTTTGCATTCAGACTTAGTTTCAGAATCAGAGTCTTGTTGAGCTAATTCAAAATCATTTTTCATTTTTAAGTTCTTTTCATTTAGCTCAGCCACTTCTGATTTGAGAATATTATTCTCAGATACAAGATTGCTTTGACGCTCCTTGTATTTGAGCTTAATATTATTATAGCTCTTCAGAACCTCTGATAACACTTTGATAAGTTCATCTTTAGTGAGTTTAGCCATTACCTCTTCAGCGTCAGAGTCAGATTCAGAGTCAGATTCAGAACCTGAAATTCCTTCCTCCTGATCTTCTATGTCTGCCATCAATGCTACATTGGCACATTCTTCTTCTGCCTCAGATTCAGATTCAGATGTATCTGAATCATCCCAGGTTGCCATTAGAACCTTCTTCTTCTTATCAAATTTTCTTTTAGGCTTTTCTTTCAGAAGCTTTGGACAATCATTTTTGTAATGCCCAGGTTCTTTACATTCGTAGCAGACAACCTCCTTTTTGCCAGATCTTCTGTGTCCAGAAGATTCCTTTCTTTGGTCAGGCTTCTTGAAGTTTCTAAACTTCTTTCCTTTATGCTTCCAGAGTTTGTTTATTCTTCTGGACAACATGGATAATTCATCTTCATCTTCAGATGAGGATTCTTCAGAGCTTTCGTCTATTATCTGCAACGCTTTAGAAAATTTATTAGATTTTAAGGCAATTGACTTACCTTTCTTTTGAGGCTCATCTTCCTCAAGTTCAATTTCATGGCTCCTTAGTGAGCTGATTAGTTCCTCCAAGGAAATCTGGTTCAGATCTTTAGCCATTTTCAGCGCAATCACCATAGGTCTCCATCTGGTAGGTAAGCTTCTGATGATCTTCTTCACGTGATCAGCAGTAGAGTAACCTTTATCCAGAACCTTTAGTCCAGCTGTAAGTATTTGAAATCTGGAGAACATGGCTTCAACAGATTCAGCTTCTTCCATCTTGAAAGCTTCATACTTCTGAATTAGAGCCAGAGCCTTTGTTTCCTTGACTTGAGAGTTTCCTTATGAGTCATTTTCAAGGACTCAAACATGTCAAATGCAGTTTCTCTATTTGTGATCTTTTCATACTCAGTATGAGATATTGCATTTAACAATATTGTTCTAGCCTTGTGGTGATTTCTAAATTCCTTCTTTTGGGCTTCTGTCATAGATTTTCTATCTACTTTCTTGCCATTCCCATCAATGGGATGAACATATCCATCTATGACCAAATCCCATAAATCAACATCATAACCAAGGAAAAAACTTTCAATCCTGTCTTTCCAATAATCAAATTTCTCCCCATCAAACATAGGGGGTTTAGTACTGATTCTGTCTCTTTCTTCATACTTGTTAGATGTTGAAACATCAGCCATTATAACAACCAAATATAAGTATCAAAGTTTTTCTCAATGGATATTTTCTATCACTGTGAAGTGGTAGCACACACAGAACCGGAGCTCTGATGCCAACTGAAGGTGAGAAAATACTTAGAAGGGGGGGGGGGGGTTGAATAAGTATGACGATAAAACTTAGAAGTAAAAACTCAAGTATTTTTATCCTGGTTCATTGAACTCAACTACTCCAGTCCACCCTATCTAGAGTGATTTGCCTTTCTCAAACAAGGACTTAATCCACTATTTAATCAACTGATTACAATAGTAAGCACTAAGAACAACTGTTCAAAGTCTTCTCAAGAACTACTGATCCCAACTGGGTCTTCTTAAGGAACTATTACAATAAAATGTAAGATTAATACAAGTGTATGAATGCTTCTAACAAGCTTTATCACAACAGTGATTTTTCACTTAATCTTAAGAATAAAAGAATAAACTCAGCAATAAGAATATTTTATGAGAGCTTGTAAGAGTTTCTTTCAGAGATTCATTTGTTGTGGATCACTTTTTGAAGAAGATGAGGAAGACTTGCTTTTATATGCACAGTAGTCCACAAAGTCTTGACGTTGGAGGCTGTGTACTGAAAAGGCCTGAACCTTTTTGTCTTTACATCACATGACCTTTCTTGGAAGTAGAATGCACAGAGAAATGCTTTTGGTCTGTGTTCTAGTGTCAAGCATGAAAGAGGAAAGAGTCGTTGAGCCAAATCAAAGGATATTACTTTGAATTCTTCTTCAACAAGTATTTCTTTTCAGCAAAGTTAACCATCAGATTTTGCTGAATCAGAGTAATGCAGCAAGTGTGCTTTAGCATGTAGTTCTATCAGAGCAGAGTTTTATGAATCAGATCCTCAATACATACAGCGAGTAGTACTCTCAGAGTGTTCTAAAAAACTGTGCTTCTTAACTCTAATACAAAGTTCATCAATGCTTCAGAGTCTTCAGATCTTATTAGAGTCTTCTGTTTCAGATCCTTCTGCAGCATCTGCTTCAGATTCTTCTTTAGCTTCTACTTCAGATCCTTCTGCAAACAACGCTCAGATTCTTCTATAAGATGATTCTGACTCTTCAGAGCCTTCCATAGTTCTATGTTCAGATTAATTTGCTCCTGGATGTATATATACTTTAATCTTCTGCAGCAAATATTCATGAACCAATTTTAGAGTATATAATTCTTTAATACAAAATTTGATAAGAGTTATCATCAAAACATAGAGATATTACTAAGAAACAATCTGTGTTCTTACACTTATGTGATAAGGGACTGCTTCGACCACCCGAAGAATCTCATGTGTTCAGAGATACTACTTTAGTATCGCGAAGAACCTTATGGGATAAGGGACTGCTTCGACCACCCAAAGAATCTCATGTATTCAGAGATACTGCTTTGGTATCGCGAAGATCATTATTGGAGAAGGGACTGCTTCGACCACCCGAAGAATCTCATGTGTTCGAGATTCTGCTTTGGTATCATCGAATATCCTTAACGGATAAGGGACTGCTTCGACCACCCGAAGAATCTCATGTGTTTAGAGATACTGCTTTGGTATCGCGTAGAACCTTATTGGATAAGGGACTGCTTCGATCACCCGAAGAATCTCATGTATTTAGAGATATTACTTTGGTATCGCGAAGAACCTTATTGGATAAGGAACTGCTTCGACAACCTGAAGAATCTTATGTGTTTAGAGATACTGCTTTGGTATCGCGAGGAACCTTATTGGATAAGGGACTTCTTCGACAACCCAAAGAATCTCATGTGTTCGAGATTCTGCTTTGGTATCATCGAATAGCCTTAACGGATAAGGGACTGCTTCGACCACCCGAAGAATCTCATGTGTTTAGAGATACTGCTTTGGTATCGCGAAGAACCTTATTGGATAACACACTGCTTCGATCACCCGAAGAATCTCATGTATTTAGAGATATTGCTATGGTATCGGGAAGAACCTTATTGGATAAGGAACTGCTTCGACAACCCGAAGAATCTCATGTGTTTAGAGATACTGCTTTGGTATTGCGAAGAACCTTAATCGATAATGGATTACTTCGACAACCCAAAGAATCTCACATGTTTAGAGATACTGCTTTGGTATCGGGAAGAACCTTTTTGGATAAGGGAACGCATCTACCACCCGAAGAATCTCATGTGTTCAGAGATACTACTTTTGTATCGCGAAGAATATTATGGGATAAGGGACTGCTTCGACCACCCGAAGAAACTCATGTGTTCAGAGATACTGCTTTGGTATCATGAAAAACCTTATTGGATAAGGGACTGCTTCGACCACCCGAAGAATCTCGTGTGTTCAGAGATACTGCTTTCGTATCGCGAAGAACATTATTGGATAAGGGATTGCTTCGACCACCCGAAGAATCTCATGTATTTAGAGATATTGCTTTGGTATCGCGAAGAACCTTATTGGATACGGAACTTCTTCGACAACCCGAAGAATCTTATGTGTTTTGAGATACTGCTTTGGTATCGCGAAGAACCTTATTGGATAAGGGACTGCTTTGACAACCCGAAGAATCTCACGTGTTCGAGATTCTGCTTTGGTATCATCAAATAGCCTTAACGGATAAGGGACTGCTTCGACCACTCGAAGAATCTCATGTGTTTAGAGATACTGCTTTGGTATCGCGAAGAACCTTATTGGATAAGGGATTGCTTCGATCACCCGAAGAATCTCATGTATTTAGAGATATTGCTTTGGTATCGTGAAGAACCTTAATGGATAAGGTACTGCTTCGACAACCCGAAGAATCTCATGTGTTTAGAGATACTGCTTTGGTATCGCGAAGAAGCTTAATCGATAATGGATTGCTTCGACAACCCAAAGAATCTCATGTGTTCAGAGATACTGCTTCGGTATCGGGAAGAACCTTTTTGGATAAGGGAATGCTTCTACCACCCGAAGAATCTCATGTGTTCAGAGATACTACTTTCGTATCGCGAAGAACAGTATGGGACAAGAGACTGCTTCGACCACCCGAAGAATCTCATGTGTTCAGAGATACTGCTTTGGTATCGCGAAGATCCTTATTCGATAAGGGACTGCTTCGACCACCCGAAGAATCTCATGTGTTCAGAGATACTGCTTTGGTATCGCAAAGAACATTATTGGATAAGGTATTGCTTCGACCACCCGAAGAATCTCATGTATTTAGAGATATTTCTTTGGTATTCCGAAGAACCTTATTGGATAAGGAACTGCTTCGACAACTCGAAGAATCTTACGTGTTTAGAGATATTGCTTTGGTATCGCAAAGAACCTTAATGGATAAGGGACTGCTTCGACCACCCGAAGAATCTCATGTCTTCAGAGATACTACTTTGGTATCGGGAAGAACCTTTTTGGATAAGGAAATGCTTCTACCACCCGAAGAATCTCATTTGTTCAGAGATACTATTTTCGTATCGCTAAGAACATTATGGGATAAGGGACTGCTTCGACCACCCGAAGAATCTCATGTGTTTAGAGATACTGCTTTGGTATCGCGAAGATCCTTATTGGATAAGGGACTGCTTCGACCACTCGAAGAATCTCATGTGTTCAGAGATACTGCTTTGGTATCGCAAAGAACATTATTGGATAAGGGATTGCTTCGACCACCCGAAGAATCTCATGTATTTAGAGATATTTCTTTGGTATCCCGAAGAACCTTATTGGATAAGGAACTGCTTCGACAACCCGAAGAATCTTACGTGTTTAGAGATACTGCTTTGGTATCGCAAAGAACCTTATTGGATAAGGGACTGCTTCGACCACCCAAAGAATCTCACGTGTTCAGAGATACTGCTTTGGTATCGCGAAGAACCTTATTGGATAAGGGACTGCTTTGACCACCCGAAGAATCTCATGTGTTCAGAGATACTGCTTCGGTATCGCGAAAAACATTATTGGATAAGGGACTGCTTCGACCACCCGAAGAATCTCATGTATTTAGAGATATTGCTTTGGTATCGCGAAGAACCTTATTGGATAAGGAACTGCTTCGACAACCCGAAGAATCTTATGTGTTTAGAGTAACTGCTTCGGTATCGCGAAGAACCTTATTGGATAAGGGACTGCTTCGACCACCCGAAGAATCTAATGTGTTTGAGATGCTTCTTTGGTATCAACGAATAGCCTTAACGGATAAGGGACTGCTTCGACCACCCGAAGAATCTCATGTGTTTAGAGATACTGCTTTGGTATCGCGAAGAACCTTATTGGATAAGGGATTGCTTCGATCACCCGAAGAATCTCATGTATTTAGAGATATTGCTTTGGTATCGTGAAGAACCTTATTGGATAAGGTACTGCTTCGACAACCCGAAGAATCTCATGTGTTTAGAGATACTGCTTTGGTATCGCGAAGAAGCTTAATCGATAATGGATTGCTTCGACAACCCAAAGAATCTCATGTGTTCAGAGATACTGCTTCGGTATCGGGAAGAACCTTTTTGGATAAGGGAATGCTTCTACCACCCGAAGAATCTCATGTGTTTAAAGATACTACTTTCGTATCGCGAAGAACAGTATGGGACAAGGGACTGCTTCGACCACCCGAAGAATCTCATGTGTTCAGAGATACTGCTTTGGTATAGCGAAGATCCTTATTCGATAAGGGACTGCTTCGACCACCCGAAGAATCTCATGTGTTCAGAGATACTGCTTTGGTATCGCAAAGAACATTATTGGATAAGGGATTGCTTCGACCACCCGAAGAATCTCATGTATTTAGAGATATTACTTTGGTATTCCGAAGAACCTTATTGGATAAGGAACTGCTTCGACAACCCGAAGAATCTTACGTGTTTAGAGATATTGCTTTGGTATCGCAAAGAACCTTAATGGATAAGGGACTGCTTCGACCACCCGAAGAATCTCATGTCTTCAGAGATACTGCTTTGGTATCGGGAAGAACCTTTTTGGATAAGGAAATGCTTCTACCACCCGAAGAATCTCATTTGTTCAGAGATACTACTTTCGTATCGCGAAGAACATTATGGGATAAGGGACTGCTTCGACCACCCGAAGAATCTCATGTGTTCAGAGATACTGCTTTGGTATCGCGAAGATCCTTATTGGATAAGGGACTGCTTCGACCACTCGAAGAATCTCATGTGTTCAGAGATACTGCTTTGGTATCGCAAAGAACATTATTGGATAAGGGATTGCTTCGACCACCCGAAGAATCTCATGTATTTAGAGATATTGCTTTGGTATCCCGAAGAACCTTATTGGATAAGGAACTGCTTCGACAACCCGAAGAATCTTACGTGTTTAGAGATACTGCTTTGGTATCGCAAAGAACCTTATTGGATAAGGGACTGCTTCGACCACCCAAAGAATCTCACGTGTTCAGAGATACTGCTTTGGTATCGCGAAGAACCTTATTGGATAAGGGACTGCTTCGACCACCCAAAGAATCTCATGTGTTCAGAGATACTGCTTTTGGTATCGCGAAAAACATTATTGGATAAGGGACTGCTTCGACCACCCGAAGAATCTCATGTATTTAGAGATATTGCTTTGGTATCGCGAAGAACCTTATTGGATAAGGAACTGCTTTGACAACCCGAAGAATCTCATGTGTTTGGAGATACTGCTTTGGTATCGCGAAGAACCTTAATCGATACGGATTGCTTCGACAACCCAAAGAATCTCATGTGTTCAGAGATACTGCTTCGGTATCGGGAAGAACCTTTTTGAATAAGGGAATGCTTCTACCACCCGAAGAATCTCATGTGTTCAGAGATACTACTTTCGTATCGCGAAGAACATTATGGGATAAGGGACTGCTTCGACCACCCGAAGAATCTCATGTGTTCAGAGATACTGCTTTGGTATCGCGAAGATCCTTATTGGATAAGGGACTGCTTCGACCACCCGAAGAATCTCATGTGTTTAGAGATACTGCTTTGGTATCGCAAAGAACATTATTGGATAAGGGACTGCTTCGACCACCCGAAGAATCTCATGTGTTTAGAGATACTGCTTTGGTATCTCAAAGAACCTTATTGGATAAGGGACTGCTTCGGCCACCCGAAGAATCTCATGTGTTCGAGATTCTGCTTTGGTATCATCAAATAGCCTTAACGGATAAGGGACTGCTTCGACCACCCGAAGAATCTCATGTGTTTAGAGATACTGTTTTGGTATCGTGAAGAACCTTAATCGATAATGGCTTGCTTCGACAACCCGAAGAATCTCACGTGTTCATAGATACTGCTTTGGTATCGGGAAGAACCTTTTTGGATAAGGGAATGCTTCTACCACCCAAAGAATCTCATGTGTTGAGAGATACTACTTTCGTATCGCGAAGAACATTATGGGATAAGGGACTGCTTCGACCACCCGAAGAAACTCATGTGTTCAGAGATACTGCTTTGGTATCGCGAAGAACCTTATTGGATAAGGGACTGCTTCGACCACCCGAAGAATCTCATGTGTTTAGATATACTGCTTTCATATCGCGAAGAACATTATTGGATAAGGGATTGGTTCGACCACCCGAAGAATCTCATGTATTTAGAGATATTGCTTTGGTATCGCGAAGATTCTTATTGAATAAGGAACTGCTTCGACAACCCGAAGAATCTTATGTGTTTTGAGATACTGCTTTGGTATCGCGAAGAACCTTATTGGATAAGGGACTGCTTCGACAACCCGAAGAATCTCACGTGTTCAGATATACTGCTTTGGTATCGTGAAGAACCTTATTGGATAAGGGACTGCTTCGAACACCCGAAGAATCTCATGTGTTCAGAGATACTACTTTGGTATCGCGAAAAACCTTATGGGATAAGGGACTGCTTCGACAACCCGAAGAATCTCATGTGTTCAGAGATACTGCTTCGGTATCGCGAAAAACCTTATTGGATAAGGGACTTCTTCGACCACCCGAAGAATCTCATGTGTTCGAGATTCTGCTTTGGTATCATCCAATAGCCTTAACGGATAAGGGACTGCTTCGACCACCCGAAGAATCTCATGTGTTTAGGGATACTGCTTTGGTATCACGAAGAACCTTATTGGATAACACACGGCTTCGATCACCCAAAGAATCTCATGTATTTAGAGATATTGCTATGGTATCGCGAAGAACCTTATTGGATAAGGAACTGCTTCGACAACCAGAAGAATCTCATGTGTTTAGAGATACTGCTTTGGTATCGCGAAGAACCTTAATCGATAATGGATTGCTTCGACATCCCGAAGAATCTCACGTGTTCAGATATTCTGCTTTGGTATCGGGAAGAACCTTTTTGGATAAGGGAATGCTTCTACCACCCAAAGAATCTCATGTGTTCAGAGATACTACTTTCGTATCGCGAAGAACATTATGGGTTAAGGGATTGCTTCGACCACCCGAAGAAACTCATGTGTTCAGAGATACTGCTTTGGTATCGTGAAGAACCTTATTGGATAAGGGACTGCTTCGACCACCCGAAGAATCTCATGTGTTCAGAGATACTGCTTTCGTATCGCGAAGAACATTATTGGATAAGGGATTGCTTCGACCACCCGAAGAATCTCATGTATTTAGAGATATTGCTTTGGTATCGCGAAGAACCTTATTGGATAAGGAACTGCTTCAACAACCCGAAGAATCTTATGTGTTTTGAGATACTGCTTTAGTATCGCGAAGAACCTTATTGGATAAGTGACTACTTCGACAACCCGAAGAATCTCACGTGTTCAGAGATACTGCTTTGGTATCATGAAGAACCTTATTGGATAAGGGACTGCTTCGACCACCCGAAGAATCTCATGTGTTCAGAGATACTACTTTGGTATCGCGAAAAACCTTATGGGATAAAGGAATGCTTCGACAACCCGAAGAATCTCATGTGTTCAGAGATACTGCTTTGGTATCGCGAAGAACCTTATTGAATAAGGGACTGCTTCGACCACCCGAAGAACCTCATGTGTTCGAGATTCTGCTTTGGTATCATAAAATAGCCTTAACGGATAAGGGACTGCTTCGACCACCCGAAGAATCTCATGTGTTTACAGATACTGCTTTGGTATCGCGAAGAACCTTATTGGATAAGGGATTGCTTCGATCACCCGAAGAATCTCATGTATTTAGAGATATTGCTTTGGTATCGCGAAGAACCTTATTGGATAAGGAACTGCTTCGACAACCCGAAGAATCTCATGTGTTTAGAGATACTGCTTTGGTATCGCGAAGAACCTCAATCGATAATGGATTACTTCGACAACCCAAAGAATCTTATGTGTTCAGAGATACTGCTTCGGTATCGCGAAGAACCTTTTTGGATAAGGGAATGCTTCTACCACCCGAAGAATCTCATGTGTTCAGAGATACTACTTTCGTATCGCGAAGAACATTATGGGATAAGGGACTGCTTCGACCACCCGAAGAATCTCATGTGTTCAGAGATACTACTTTGGTATCGCTAAGATCCTTATTGGATAGGGGACTGCTTCGACCACCCGAAGAATCTCATGTGTTCAGAGATACTGCTTTGGTATCGCAAAGAACATTATTGGATAAGGGATTGCTTCGACCACCGAAGAATCTCATGTATTTAGAGATATTGCTTTGGTATTCCGAAGAACCTTATTGGATAAGGAACTGCTTCGATAACCCGAAGAATATTACGTGTTTAGAGATACTGCTTTGGTATCGCAAAGGACCTTATTGGATAAGGGACTGCTTCGACCACCCGAAGAATCTCACGTGTTCAGAGATACTGCTTTGGTATCGTGAAGAACCTTATTGGATAAGGGACTGCTTCGACCACCCGAAGAATCTCATGTGTTCAGAGATACTACTTTGGTATCGCGAAAAACCTTATGGGATAAAGGAATGCTTCGACAACCCGAAGAATCTCATGTGTTCAGAGATATTGCTTTGGTATCGCGAAGAACCTTATTGAATAAGGGACTGCTTCGACCACCCGAAGAACCTCATGTGTTCGAGATTCTGCTTTGGTATCATAAAATAGCCTTAACGAATAAGGGACTGCTTCGACCACCCGAAGAATCTCATGTGTTTACAGATACTGCTTTGGTATCGCGAAGAACCTTATTGGATGAGGGATTGCTTCGATCACCCGAAGAATCTCATGTATTTAGAGATATTGCTTTGGTATCGCGAAGAACCTTATTGGATAAGGAACTGCTTCGACAACCCGAAGAATCTCATGTGTTTAGAGATACTGCTTTGGTAACGCGAAGAACCTTAATCGATAATGGATTACTTCGACAACCCAAAGAATCTCATGTGTTCAGAGATACTGCTTCAGTATCGCGAAGAACCTTTTTGGATAAGGGAATGCTTCTACCACCCGAAGAATCTCATGTGTTCAGAGATACTACTTTCGTATCGCGAAGAACATTATGGGATAAGGGACTGCTTCGACAACCCGAAGAATCTCATGTGTTCAGAGATACTGCTTTGGTATCGCAAAGAACATTATTGGATAAGGGATTGCTTCGACCACCCGAAGAATCTCATGTATTTAGAGATATTGCTTTGGTATTCCAAAGAACCTTATTGGATAAGGAACTGCTTCGATAACCCGAAGAATATTACGTGTTTAGAGATACTGCTTTGGTATCGCAAAGGACCTTATTGGATAAGGGACTGCTTAGACCACCCGAAGAATCTCACGTGTTCAGAGATACTGCTTTGGTATCGTGAAGAACCTTATTGGATAAGGGATTGCTTCGATCACCCGAAGAATGTCATGTATTTAGAGATATTGCTTTGGTATCGCGAAGAACCTTATTGGATAAGGAACTGCTTCGACAACCCGAAGAATCTCATGTGTTTAGAGATACTGCTTTGGTATCGCGAAGAACCTTAATCGATAATGGATTGCTTCGACAACCCAGAGAATCTCATGTGTTCAGAGATACTGCTTCTATATCGGGAAGAACCTTTTTGGATAAGGGAATGCTTCTACCACCCGAAGAATCTCATGTGTTCAGAGATACTACTTTCGTATCGCGAAGAACATTATGGGATAAGGGACTGCTTCGACCACCCGAAGAATCTCATGTGTTTAGAGATACTGCTTTGGTATCACGAAGATCCTTATTGGATAAGGGACTGCTTCGACCACCCGAAGAATCTCATGTGTTCAGAGATACTGCTTTGGTATCGCAAAGAACATTATTGGATAAGGGATTGCTTCGACCACCCAAAGAATCTCATGTATTTAGAGATATTGGTTTGGTATTCCGAAGAACCTTATTGGATAAGGAACTGCTTCGACAACCCGAAGAATCTTACGTGTTTAGAGATACTGCTTTGGTATCGCGAAGAACCTTATTGGATAAGGGACTGCTTCGACCACCCGAAGAATCTCACGTGTTCAGAGATACTGCTTTGGTATCACGAAGAACCTTATTGGATAAGGGACTGCTTCGACCACCCGAAGAATCTCATTTGTTTAGAGATACTGCTCCGGTATCGCGAAGAACATTATTGGATAAGGGACTGCTTCGACCACCCGAAGAATCTCATGTATTTAGAGATATTGCTTTGGTATCACGAAGAACCTTATTGGATAAGGAACTGCTTCGACAACCCGAAGAATCTCATGTGTTTAGAGATACTGCTTTGGTATCGTGAAGAACCTTAATCGATATTGGATTGCTTCGACAACCCAAAGAATCTCATGTGTTCAGAAATACTGCTTTCGTATCGGGAAGAACCTTTTTGGATAAGGAAATGCTTCTACCACCCGAAGAATCTCATGTGTTCAGAGATACTACTTTCGTATTGCGAAGAACATTATGGGATAAGGGACTGCTTCGACCACCCGAAGAATCTCATGTGTTCAGAGATACTGCTTTGGTATCGCAAAGATCCTTATTGGATAAGGGACTGCTTCGACCACCCGAAGAATCTCATGTGTTCAGAGATACTGCTTTGGTATCTCAAAGAACATTATTGGATAAGGGATTGCTTCGACCACCCGAAGAATCTCATGTATTTAGACATATTGCTTTGGTATCCCGAAGAACCTTATTGGATAAGGAGCTGCTTCGACAACCCGAAGAATCTTACGTGTTTAGAGATACTGCTTTGGTATCGCGAAGAACCTTGTTGGATAAGGGACTGCTTCGACCACCCAAAGAATCTCACGTGTTCAGAGATACTTCTTTGGTATCGCGAAGAACCTTATTGGATAAGGGAATGCTTCGACCACCCGAAGAATCTCATGTGTTCAGAGATACTGCTTTGGTATCGCGAAGAACATTATTGGATAAGGGATTGTTTCGACCACCCGAAGAATCTCATGTATTTAAAGATATTGCTTTGGTATCGCGAAGAACCTTATTGGATAAGGAACTGCTTTGACAACCCGAAGAATCTTATGTGTTTAGAGTAACTGCTTCGGTATCGCGAAGAACCTTATTGGATAAGGGACTGCTTCGACCACCCGAAGAATCTCATGTGTTCGAGATTCTGCTTTGGTATCATCGAATAGCCTTCGGACAAGGGACTGCTTCGACCACCCGAAGAATCTCATGTGTTTAGAGATACTGCTTTGGTATCGCGAAGAACCTTATTGGATAACACATTGCTTCGATCACCCGAAGAATCTCATGTTTTTTGAGATATTGCTATGGTACCGCGAAGAACCTTATTGGATAAGGAACTGCTTCGACAACCCGAAGAATCTCTTGTGTTTAGAGATACTGCTTTGGTATCGCGAAGAACCTTAATCGATAATGGATTGCTTCAATAACCCGAAGAATCTCACGTGTTTAGAGATACTGCTTTGGTATCGGGAAGAACCTTTTTGGATAAGGGAATGCTTCTACCACCCGAAGAATCTCATGTGTTCAGAGATACTACTTTCGTATCGCGAAGAACATTATGGGATAAGGGACTGCTTCGACCACCCGAAGAAACTCATGTGTTCAGAGATACTGCTTTGGTATCGCGAAGAACCTTATTGGATAAGGGACTTGTTGCACCCCAAATTTGTCCTACCTTTACATAGTTTCTAGTGCCACTTTATTTTGAATGAATAAAATGGCACAATTGGCAAGAGACCGTGTGTAAGGAGTTGTGAGTGTGAGAGGTCGAGAGTTCAAATCCCACCTTCTTCACTTTTTGTTTTTCTTTTATTTTTATTCTAACTTTTCTATTTTTATAAAAAAAATAACAAAATAGTTTTTTTTTATTATTTAATTATTATTTTCCTATTTTATTTAAATTATTTTTTAAAAAATATTATTTTTTCACTTTTTTCCATATTACTCATAAAAACATCAAAAAATCATAAAATTAAAAATATTAGAAAAGATTTTATTCTTTTAAGTTTGTTTTAGTTTGTTTTTTTAGTTTTGACTAATTATTTAAGTTGGGCTTTAAAATAGGCATTAGGTTAGAGTTAACCCTAATTTGTTACCTATATAAACATGAGTTGCATTTGATAAAGGGGGAGGAGACAAAAGAGAAAAACGGCGGCCGTTCTCACGATTTATCAGAAGAAGGAATTTTTTTGGAAGAACCCTAACAAGTTTGAATTCATCATCGGCCAAGCGCTACCGGCGAGCAAAAAGTCCCAACGGCGGAGGCTCAGTTCGTTCAACATCATCGTCGTTACCGTAAGCTTTCTCTTTCCTTTGATTTACGGCATTTTATGATTTTTGTGTGTTGTTTTGTTCATTGATTGTAGATTAATGGGAAGAATAAATAGAAGATGACATGCAAGGATTGAAGGAGAGGAAAAGCTTCGATAGTCATCCAGGGAGAAAACGGCAGAAGCCTTTTTATTTACGTTTCATTTTTTTATTTTATTATTCAATTGTTTATTTTTTCATTTATATTAACTATGTAGTTTGTAATTAATAATGCAATTAAGTTTAGGTAAGCTATTTCAACAACAACAAAAAAACATAACGTAATCAGTTTTTTAAAAATTAAGATCTTTCTAAAAAGTTTTTTTCAAAAATTAAATCATTTTTTATTTAAAAACATATTTCTAAATAAAACAGTTTTTCTTAATTAAAGTTTTTTTCCAATTAAAACCATTTTCATTAAGTTAACACAAAAATTAAAAAATGACCTTTCTTTCACTAAAACAAAAATTAAAACCTTTTTCGTTGAATTTAAATCAAATTTTTTCATTAAAATTTAAAACATTTTTTTAATTAAAATTTAAAACATTTATTTTCGATAACATTAAAACATTTTTTTTCAAGACATTTTTTCATTAAAATTAAAACCAATTTCTTTATTAAAATTTTTAGTAAATAATTAGAATAGTTTCTCCATTTAAGCATGAAATTAATTCTCCTCTCCTCTTCTCAATAAAAACTCAAAAAGAAATAAGTTGTGATTTAGCCGTTTCATTTTTGTCTAACCCTCGTTAATTTGTTTGTTTCAACTCGTTATTATTTCATTTATTCATTTTTGTTCCATGGATGTAATTTACGCGAGGCCATGGTCGCAGTTATTTTATTTTGCATTTTTTGGGAATTTGTAATTTACGCGAGTGATCGTCGCGAGGCTTTTTTTACCGCTTTCTTTATTTTTCCGCACTTTAATTCTGCCGAATAGTAATTTGTCGTATTTTGCATGTTTTTACCGTTAGAATCCCTCCGAAGGAATTAGGTCTAGCCGTTTGACCGCCGAGTCAATAACCCTAATTTTTTACCGTTTCAAAAACCCTAATCGTCTAGGTGTCCCGCCGTGGACGAAAATACCCTTTACCCTAGCATTAGGTCAAAGAGTCGTCGTCCTCTGTTTTAGGGTTTCCCGCCGTGGAATATTTAATTTAACCCTAATTTCAATTAACAATTTCAACGTAGAAATAGGAGTTTCAAGACTCCACATAGGCTTCCCTATGAACGCTTACTCCCCAATGAAACCTTGACCACAGTCAAGACGTTTCTAACCTCCCTTTCGAGGGGAACTACGATTACTCTGATTCCATTCCCTATCCAGGATACGTAGGCACAAGATGCGACGTCTTGCCGAGTAAACTTAGGACTAACCCTTAGGTCTTTAGGTCACTCTATCCCTTAGCTCAATATATATTAAAACAGATAATAAAATATAAAAAAAAAAGCATACAATAAACAAAAGGTTCCTGTAGAGTACTACAGAAGTTTAGGGTGCTAGTACCTTCCCTGAGCTTAACCAACCCCTTACCTAGATCTCTCCCCGCATTGTCTTTACGATGCAAAATTAGGTTTTCCTCTTTTGACCTTTTCCTTCGGATAAATCAAAGAGCGGTTGTGAACTAAAGATGCGATTCAAATTAATTAATAATTTGATATCATATTCTAACCGCAACAGAAAATGGCGACTTCACTGGGGAGTCCTAACTATTGAGGGTTATCCCTATTTTGTTTATTTTTCTTTATATATTTGTTTTATTATATATTTTGCTCACTTGTATGTATATATTGGGGTACCTTACTAGGAGTTACTGTGTTGTGAGATAAGTCCTACACCCGGACTTGATTGACATTATTATAGGATGGTGATATATTCGACGAGGCTTATAGGGAGTGAGTCCCGACTAAGCTAAATCGAGAATCACCGCTCAGTTGAGACACTTTCGAAAATGGTTCGGTTGATCGAGTATAGTCGTGAAAACTTTTACCATTATCGATTGGAGTCTGTGATACTGGGAACCGTAGTACCTTTACACCATCTTGGCCTTATCTAGGACGTAGTGCGGGAACCATGTGGGAGTAGTCCTACAATGGTTGCTACGCGATACTACACTCGAACGAGGTTCTCTTGAGAATATTATCGACCCTTGAGTAAGTCGGGAAGTCGATAATATCCGAAAGATGGACTGATGACTTTGGGCACTGATTTAGAACCCTTGTTCTGCAGGTACAATCAACCTATAGTACATACCTCTTTGGGAAGGGTAGACCTTGACTCCATTCATTGTTCCTCTAAAATTAGGACCTTTGTTTGCTTATGTGCGTTTGTGCTTTGCATCCATAAAGCATCATATCATTTCTAGTTTCAAGGAATTCAACGGTCCTTTGCAAATTCAAAAAGGTCCTACATTTTAGAGTAAAAAAAAAAGTTCTTTTTAACTTTCCTAAAAGGGAATGTTTGCAATCGACCGTTGAAATTCTTGAGACCATTGCATGGCATTAGCATCACATTTTTGCATTGCATTTATCCCCCAGTTTCTCCTTGGTCCTATCGTTTTCTAGTGTACCTTTGAGTCGTCAAGCTGATTCCTCGACACAGATATCAGACCAGAAACAGAACAGGAGTCACTTTGATCCTATTCTCATGACTTACACAGAGCTATATCCTGACTTAGTCCGGCAAGGACTGATTACTACAAAGGCTTCGCCACCTCCTACTAATCCCCACCCGGTTGGGTTCAGGATCGATCTCCATTGCGCTTTTCATGAGGGTGCCCCAGGTCACGACTTGGAACATTGTTTTGCGCTGAAGGCTAGAGTGCATGAATTGGTTAGAACCAGAATACTTGATTTTACAGACGGTCATTCGAATGTTCAGAAGGATCCCTTGCCAGTGCATCAGAAATGAAGTTTTATCACTAGACCTTTTATTCCTTGTTGTTTGCATTTTCCTTATTTCGTATTAGTTGTTTGCTTTCAAATTATGTTTGTACTTTTACATTAATGAAATGAGCATTGCGACTTTTGATTCAATTCATTTTGCCTACTATTTGCATCTTTATGCTTTATTTTCAAATATTTACTTTTTGTCCAAATTTTTGATATGCTAAGATTGGAGGGAGGATGATGATAACGTTATACCCATAATTACTGTCAGTATGCTTTCAATCAAACCTTGTTGACGATGTAAGGCATTGTTTCAATTCCCAAACACTGGAGAAATAAGGAAGTTAATCCCTTGTCAACCCCTTCGAGCCTAGAAGTTGGAGTTCCTTTCTTTACAAAAAAAAACCCGCAATTTTAACCTGGGGATGGGTAGTTCTCAGTTAACTCGGTTATGTGTTCATGCAATATACCTTTCATATAAAGGTCGCACTTACAATTTTCCTTCACACACAACAAACAAGTGTCGAAGATTATTTTTAAGTCAAAGACACCGATGATGGTTCACCGTAATCATTAAACCAGGCAGTCATGTTTCAAAAAAAAAATCAAAAGAAAAAGCCCGCTAAGTCAAAACCTATGAAGGAGACTTAGGCAAAACTGGGGCATCCCGCTGACTGTAAAACAGTTCAGGCAAAATTTAGGGATAATACAAAGAGGAGTTTTAAATCTTTACCCTGAAAATCCTCAATGTCAAAATGACCAAATATCATAAGGAAGTAGTGGCTGCTTTTCATAGGTCCATTGACTTCTGAACCATCATTGCTACCATCAGTGCAATTCCTAATCTATACGAACCTGAATGCATAATAGGAGTTAACTGAGCATAGGACTGGAGATCATCATGTAGATGGGGTGGGTACAAATAAATTTTGAGCCTTTATCCTTTGTTTCTTAAACCGTGAACCAGGCCACGTTACAACCCTCAAAAGACCTAATTGAAGCAAGGTTATTTTGAAAGTATACTACAACAAGGTTGCGTAACCTGACTCCAAAAGATCTTTGTGAATCATTTATTTTGACAGTACACCTTTGTTTAAACTTTGAGCGTATTGAACCGTTGTGTTCTGACTGACGACTCATGTATTTTCCATTTAAAAAAAAAACAACAACTTTGACTTCAAAAGTCGCATGAACTTTGCATTACCATGTTTGTATGAATATACTTTGTTTTCAAACTGGCTTTCCTCTAAGGAATTTTCAAACAATGAGAAACTTGGTCAAGTAATCCTATCAGGGGCAAGTTTCGCTTACATCTTGTCTAAGAATCAGTTCAAGATTTGTTCAAGGGAAGATCTTCTCAGATTTGGTTTATCCAGAAGATTTTCAAGACTCATACTGGGGCAAGCCTTCCAAGGGTACAGTAATACAGTCATTTTCACGAATCAGATAAGCTGAAGCAATTATCAGTTTGTCTAATATAGGGCAGTGTACTTGAAAAATCTCCAAGCGGCTTTCCATCCTTCCTACGAGGATCATCAACCTGATTACAATTTAGCAAGTGACAGTGATCTCCGGGTTGAGGAATCAGTTTTCCAGTTTTGTCATCTCACCAACAGAGTCGAGACTTGTCATTGACATCTGCATTTGCATGTGATCATATATCATAGCATAATTCTTATACATGTGCATATCATGGGTGTTTTATCCCTATTTGCTTTTTCTCCCGAGGTCGTGTTTTACTCGCGTATTACCTCGTGGATGAAGTCCAATTTACCTGGCATCATGGGTGTTTTATCCCCATTTGCTTTTTCTCCCGAGGTCGTGTTTTACCCGCGTCTTACCTCGTGGACGAAGTCCAATTTACTTGGCATCATGGGTGTTTTATCCCCATTTGCTTCTTCTCCCGAGGTCGTGTTTTACCCGCGTATTACCTCGTGGACGAAGTCCAATTTACCTGGCATCATGGGTGTTTTATCCCCATTTGCTTTTTCTCCCGAGGTCGTGTTTTACCCGCGTCTTACCTTGTGGACGAATTTATTTACTTGGCATCATGGGTGCTTTATCCCCATTTGCATTTTTCTCCCCGAGGTCGTGTTTTACCCGCGTCTTACCTTGTGGACGAATTTATTTACTTGGCATCATGGGTGCTTTATCCCCATTTTCATTTTTCTCCCCGAGGTCGTGTTTTACCCGCGTATTACCTCGTGGACGAATTTATTTACTTGGCATCATGGGTGCTTTATCCCCATTTGCATTTTTCTCCCCGAGGTCGTGTTTTATCCGCGTCTTACCTTGTGGACGAATTTAGTTACTTGGCAGCATGGGTGTTTTATCCCCATTCGCATTTTTCTCCCTGAGGTCGTGTTTTATCCGCGTCTTACCTTGTGGACAAAGGCCAGTTTACTTGGCACCCATCGACTATTTCGTGTCATGTCTATCTGACGTTCTTCCAGATACGACGTGTCTCCTTTTCGATGTTCTTCCGAAATGTTCTGATGTTGTCTCTCCCTATATGTTTTCTGGTGAGTCCTGAAGATCCCGCTCGATCTCTTCAAGGAATGTCCCGAAAACTCAAGCGTCTGTCGTTTACCTGGTCCTGCCTCCGTGTGGATCATATGTTACCTTGTCACCACCGCGTGTCTTCTTCCCAGTGCATTTCCTCGTTGCGCCGTCCCCTGTGACGTTGTTTCGTCTGCATCCGTGCATTTTTTTCATTTTCATCATACGCATCATATTAGATTCATGGCATTGTCAGCATTATAGTTCGTGTTATTTTGTCCATATCATTGCATATCACTACATCTAGGGGCCAAATTTCCGGTTATCTGTATTTAAATCCCTTTCACCGCGATTTCTCGAGTCTCCGCTGCTCAAATCATCCGGTGAAGCTATTTAAATAGGGGCATCTGTTGCACCCCAAATTTGTCCTACCTTTACATAGTTTCTAGTGCCACTTTATTTTGAATGAATAAAATGGCACAATTGGCAAGAGACCGTGTGTAAGGAGTTGTGAGTGTGAGAGGTCGAGAGTTCAAATCCCACCTTCTTCACTTTTTGTTTTTCTTTTATTTTTATTCTAACTTTTCTATTTTTATAAAAAAAATAACAAAATAGTTTTTTTTTATTATTTAATTATTATTTTCGTATTTTATTTAAATTATTTTTTAAAAAATATTATTTTTTCACTTTTTTCCATATTACTCATAAAAACATCAAAAAATCATAAAATTAAAAATATTAGAAAAGATTTTATTCTTTTAAGTTTGTTTTAGTTTGTTTTTTTAGTTTTGACTAATTATTTAAGTTGGGCTTTAAAATAGGCATTAGGTTAGAGTTAACCCTAATTTGTTACCTATATAAACATGAGTTGCATTTGATAAAGGGGGAGGAGACAAAAGAGAAAAACGGCGGCCGTTCTCACGATTTATCAGAAGAAGGAATTTTTTTGGAAGAACCCTAACAAGTTTGAATTCATCATCGGCCAAGCGCTACCGGCGAGCAAAAAGTCCCAACGGCGGAGGCTCAGTTCGTTCAACATCATCGTCGTTACCGTAAGCTTTCTCTTTCCTTTGATTTACGGCATTTTATGATTTTTGTGTGTTGTTTTGTTCATTGATTGTAGATTAATGGGAAGAATAAATAGAAGATGACATGCAAGGATTGAAGGAGAGGAAAAGCTTCGATAGTCATCCAGGGAGAAAACGGCAGAAGCCTTTTTATTTACGTTTCATTTTTTTATTTTATTATTCAATTGTTTATTTTTTCATTTATATTAACTATGTAGTTTGTAATTAATAATGCAATTAAGTTTAGGTAAGCTATTTCAACAACAACAAAAAAACATAACGTAATCAGTTTTTTAAAAATTAAGATCTTTCTAAAAAGTTTTTTTCAAAAATTAAATCATTTTTTATTTAAAAACATATTTCTAAATAAAACAGTTTTTCTTAATTAAAGTTTTTTTCCAATTAAAACCATTTTCATTAAGTTAACACAAAAATTAAAAAATGACCTTTCTTTCACTAAAACAAAAATTAAAACCTTTTTCGTTGAATTTAAATCAAATTTTTTCATTAAAATTTAAAACATTTTTTTAATTAAAATTTAAAACATTTATTTTCGATAACATTAAAACATTTTTTTTCAAGACATTTTTTCATTAAAATTAAAACCAATTTCTTTATTAAAATTTTTAGTAAATAATTAGAATAGTTTCTCCATTTAAGCATGAAATTAATTCTCCTCTCCTCTTCTCAATAAAAACTCAAAAAGAAATAAGTTGTGATTTAGCCGTTTCATTTTTGTCTAACCCTCGTTAATTTGTTTGTTTCAACTCGTTATTATTTCATTTATTCATTTTTGTTCCATGGATGTAATTTACGCGAGGCCATGGTCGCAGTTATTTTATTTTGCATTTTTTGGGAATTTGTAATTTACGCGAGTGATCGTCGCGAGGCTTTTTTTACCGCTTTCTTTATTTTTCCGCACTTTAATTCTGCCGAATAGTAATTTGTCGTATTTTGCATGTTTTTACCGTTAGAATCCCTCCGAAGGAATTAGGTCTAGCCGTTTGACCGCCGAGTCAATAACCCTAATTTTTTACCGTTTCAAAAACCCTAATCGTCTAGGTGTCCCGCCGTGGACGAAAATACCCTTTACCCTAGCATTAGGTCAAAGAGTCGTCGTCCTCTGTTTTAGGGTTTCCCGCCGTGGAATATTTAATTTAACCCTAATTTCAATTAACAATTTCAACGTAGAAATAGGAGTTTCAAGACTCCACATAGGCTTCCCTATGAACGCTTACTCCCCAATGAAACCTTGACCACAGTCAAGACGTTTCTAACCTCCCTTTCGAGGGGAACTACGATTACTCTGATTCCATTCCCTATCCAGGATACGTAGGCACAAGATGCGACGTCTTGCCGAGTAAACTTAGGACTAACCCTTAGGTCTTTAGGTCACTCTATCCCTTAGCTCAATATATATTAAAACAGATAATAAAATATAAAAAAAAAAGCATACAATAAACAAAAGGTTCCTGTAGAGTACTACAGAAGTTTAGGGTGCTAGTACCTTCCCTGAGCTTAACCAACCCCTTACCTAGATCTCTCCCCGCATTGTCTTTACGATGCAAAATTAGGTTTTCCTCTTTTGACCTTTTCCTTCGGATAAATCAAAGAGCGGTTGTGAACTAAAGATGCGATTCAAATTAATTAATAATTTGATATCATATTCTAACCGCAACAGAAAATGGCGACTTCACTGGGGAGTCCTAACTATTGAGGGTTATCCCTATTTTGTTTATTTTTCTTTATATATTTGTTTTATTATATATTTTGCTCACTTGTATGTATATATTGGGGTACCTTACTAGGAGTTACTGTGTTGTGAGATAAGTCCTACACCCGGACTTGATTGACATTATTATAGGATGGTGATATATTCGACGAGGCTTATAGGGAGTGAGTCCCGACTAAGCTAAATCGAGAATCACCGCTCAGTTGAGACACTTTCGAAAATGGTTCGGTTGATCGAGTATAGTCGTGAAAACTTTTACCATTATCGATTGGAGTCTGTGATACTGGGAACCGTAGTACCTTTACACCATCTTGGCCTTATCTAGGACGTAGTGCGGGAACCATGTGGGAGTAGTCCTACAATGGTTGCTACGCGATACTACACTCGAACGAGGTTCTCTTGAGAATATTATCGACCCTTGAGTAAGTCGGGAAGTCGATAATATCCGAAAGATGGACTGATGACTTTGGGCACTGATTTAGAACCCTTGTTCTGCAGGTACAATCAACCTATAGTACATACCTCTTTGGGAAGGGTAGACCTTGACTCCATTCATTGTTCCTCTAAAATTAGGACCTTTGTTTGCTTATGTGCGTTTGTGCTTTGCATCCATAAAGCATCATATCATTTCTAGTTTCAAGGAATTCAACGGTCCTTTGCAAATTCAAAAAGGTCCTACATTTTAGAGTAAAAAAAAAGTTCTTTTTAACTTTCCTAAAAGGGAATGTTTGCAATCGACCGTTGAAATTCTTGAGACCATTGCATGGCATTAGCATCACATTTTTGCATTGCATTTATCCCCCAGTTTCTCCTTGGTCCTATCGTTTTCTAGTGTACCTTTGAGTCGTCAAGCTGATTCCTCGACACAGATATCAGACCAGAAACAGAACAGGAGTCACTTTGATCCTATTCTCATGACTTACACAGAGCTATATCCTGACTTAGTCCGGCAAGGACTGATTACTACAAAGGCTTCGCCACCTCCTACTAATCCCCACCCGGTTGGGTTCAGGATCGATCTCCATTGCGCTTTTCATGAGGGTGCCCCAGGTCACGACTTGGAACATTGTTTTGCGCTGAAGGCTAGAGTGCATGAATTGGTTAGAACCAGAATACTTGATTTTACAGACGGTCATTCGAATGTTCAGAAGGATCCCTTGCCAGTGCATCAGAAATGAAGTTTTATCACTAGACCTTTTATTCCTTGTTGTTTGCATTTTCCTTATTTCGTATTAGTTGTTTGCTTTCAAATTATGTTTGTACTTTTACATTAATGAAATGAGCATTGCGACTTTTGATTCAATTCATTTTGCCTACTATTTGCATCTTTATGCTTTATTTTCAAATATTTACTTTTTGTCCAAATTTTTGATATGCTAAGATTGGAGGGAGGATGATGATAACGTTATACCCATAATTACTGTCAGTATGCTTTCAATCAAACCTTGTTGACGATGTAAGGCATTGTTTCAATTCCCAAACACTGGAGAAATAAGGAAGTTAATCCCTTGTCAACCCCTTCGAGCCTAGAAGTTGGAGTTCCTTTCTTTACAAAAAAAAACCCGCAATTTTAACCTGGGGATGGGTAGTTCTCAGTTAACTCGGTTATGTGTTCATGCAATATACCTTTCATATAAAGGTCGCACTTACAATTTTCCTTCACACACAACAAACAAGTGTCGAAGATTATTTTTAAGTCAAAGACACCGATGATGGTTCACCGTAATCATTAAACCAGGCAGTCATGTTTCAAAAAAAAAATCAAAAGAAAAAGCCCGCTAAGTCAAAACCTATGAAGGAGACTTAGGCAAAACTGGGGCATCCCGCTGACTGTAAAACAGTTCAGGCAAAATTTAGGGATAATACAAAGAGGAGTTTTAAATCTTTACCCTGAAAATCCTCAATGTCAAAATGACCAAATATCATAAGGAAGTAGTGGCTGCTTTTCATAGGTCCATTGACTTCTGAACCATCATTGCTACCATCAGTGCAATTCCTAATCTATACGAACCTGAATGCATAATAGGAGTTAACTGAGCATAGGACTGGAGATCATCATGTAGATGGGGTGGGTACAAATAAATTTTGAGCCTTTATCCTTTGTTTCTTAAACCGTGAACCAGGCCACGTTACAACCCTCAAAAGACCTAATTGAAGCAAGGTTATTTTGAAAGTATACTACAACAAGGTTGCGTAACCTGACTCCAAAAGATCTTTGTGAATCATTTATTTTGACAGTACACCTTTGTTTAAACTTTGAGCGTATTGAACCGTTGTGTTCTGACTGACGACTCATGTATTTTCCATTTAAAAAAAAAACAACAACTTTGACTTCAAAAGTCGCATGAACTTTGCATTACCATGTTTGTATGAATATACTTTGTTTTCAAACTGGCTTTCCTCTAAGGAATTTTCAAACAATGAGAAACTTGGTCAAGTAATCCTATCAGGGGCAAGTTTCGCTTACATCTTGTCTAAGAATCAGTTCAAGATTTGTTCAAGGGAAGATCTTCTCAGATTTGGTTTATCCAGAAGATTTTCAAGACTCATACTGGGGCAAGCCTTCCAAGGGTACAGTAATACAGTCATTTTCACGAATCAGATAAGCTGAAGCAATTATCAGTTTGTCTAATATAGGGCAGTGTACTTGAAAAATCTCCAAGCGGCTTTCCATCCTTCCTACGAGGATCATCAACCTGATTACAATTTAGCAAGTGACAGTGATCTCCGGGTTGAGGAATCAGTTTTCCAGTTTTGTCATCTCACCAACAGAGTCGAGACTTGTCATTGACATCTGCATTTGCATGTGATCATATATCATAGCATAATTCTTATACATGTGCATATCATGGGTGTTTTATCCCTATTTGCTTTTTCTCCCGAGGTCGTGTTTTACTCGCGTATTACCTCGTGGATGAAGTCCAATTTACCTGGCATCATGGGTGTTTTATCCCCATTTGCTTTTTCTCCCGAGGTCGTGTTTTACCCGCGTCTTACCTCGTGGACGAAGTCCAATTTACTTGGCATCATGGGTGTTTTATCCCCATTTGCTTCTTCTCCCGAGGTCGTGTTTTACCCGCGTATTACCTCGTGGACGAAGTCCAATTTACCTGGCATCATGGGTGTTTTATCCCCATTTGCTTTTTCTCCCGAGGTCGTGTTTTACCCGCGTCTTACCTTGTGGACGAATTTATTTACTTGGCATCATGGGTGCTTTATCCCCATTTGCATTTTTCTCCCCGAGGTCGTGTTTTACCCGCGTCTTACCTTGTGGACGAATTTATTTACTTGGCATCATGGGTGCTTTATCCCCATTTTCATTTTTCTCCCCGAGGTCGTGTTTTACCCGCGTATTACCTCGTGGACGAATTTATTTACTTGGCATCATGGGTGCTTTATCCCCATTTGCATTTTTCTCCCCGAGGTCGTGTTTTATCCGCGTCTTACCTTGTGGACGAATTTAGTTACTTGGCAGCATGGGTGTTTTATCCCCATTCGCATTTTTCTCCCTGAGGTCGTGTTTTATCCGCGTCTTACCTTGTGGACAAAGGCCAGTTTACTTGGCACCCATCGACTATTTCGTGTCATGTCTATCTGACGTTCTTCCAGATACGACGTGTCTCCTTTTCGATGTTCTTCCGAAATGTTCTGATGTTGTCTCTCCCTATATGTTTTCTGGTGAGTCCTGAAGATCCCGCTCGATCTCTTCAAGGAATGTCCCGAAAACTCAAGCGTCTGTCGTTTACCTGGTCCTGCCTCCGTGTGGATCATATGTTACCTTGTCACCACCGCGTGTCTTCTTCCCAGTGCATTTCCTCGTTGCGCCGTCCCCTGTGACGTTGTTTCGTCTGCATCCGTGCATTTTTTTCATTTTCATCATACGCATCATATTAGATTCATGGCATTGTCAGCATTATAGTTCGTGTTATTTTGTCCATATCATTGCATATCACTACATCTAGGGGCCAAATTTCCGGTTATCTGTATTTAAATCCCTTTCACCGCGATTTCTCGAGTCTCCGCTGCTCAAATCATCCGGTGAAGCTATTTAAATAGGGGCATCTGTTGCACCCCAAATTTGTCCTACCTTTACATAGTTTCTAGTGCCACTTTATTTTGAATGAATAAAATGGCACAATTGGCAAGAGACCGTGTGTAAGGAGTTGTGAGTGTGAGAGGTCGAGAGTTCAAATCCCACCTTCTTCACTTTTTGTTTTTCTTTTATTTTTATTCTAACTTTTCTATTTTTATAAAAAAAATAACAAAATAGTTTTTTTTTATTATTTAATTATTATTTTCGTATTTTATTTAAATTATTTTTTAAAAAATATTATTTTTTCACTTTTTTCCATATTACTCATAAAAACATCAAAAAATCATAAAATTAAAAATATTAGAAAAGATTTTATTCTTTTAAGTTTGTTTTAGTTTGTTTTTTTAGTTTTGACTAATTATTTAAGTTGGGCTTTAAAATAGGCATTAGGTTAGAGTTAACCCTAATTTGTTACCTATATAAACATGAGTTGCATTTGATAAAGGGGGAGGAGACAAAAGAGAAAAACGGCGGCCGTTCTCACGATTTATCAGAAGAAGGAATTTTTTTGGAAGAACCCTAACAAGTTTGAATTCATCATCGGCCAAGCGCTACCGGCGAGCAAAAAGTCCCAACGGCGGAGGCTCAGTTCGTTCAACATCATCGTCGTTACCGTAAGCTTTCTCTTTCCTTTGATTTACGGCATTTTATGATTTTTGTGTGTTGTTTTGTTCATTGATTGTAGATTAATGGGAAGAATAAATAGAAGATGACATGCAAGGATTGAAGGAGAGGAAAAGCTTCGATAGTCATCCAGGGAGAAAACGGCAGAAGCCTTTTTATTTACGTTTCATTTTTTTATTTTATTATTCAATTGTTTATTTTTTCATTTATATTAACTATGTAGTTTGTAATTAATAATGCAATTAAGTTTAGGTAAGCTATTTCAACAACAACAAAAAAACATAACGTAATCAGTTTTTTAAAAATTAAGATCTTTCTAAAAAGTTTTTTTCAAAAATTAAATCATTTTTTATTTAAAAACATATTTCTAAATAAAACAGTTTTTCTTAATTAAAGTTTTTTTCCAATTAAAACCATTTTCATTAAGTTAACACAAAAATTAAAAAATGACCTTTCTTTCACTAAAACAAAAATTAAAACCTTTTTCGTTGAATTTAAATCAAATTTTTTCATTAAAATTTAAAACATTTTTTTAATTAAAATTTAAAACATTTATTTTCGATAACATTAAAACATTTTTTTTCAAGACATTTTTTCATTAAAATTAAAACCAATTTCTTTATTAAAATTTTTAGTAAATAATTAGAATAGTTTCTCCATTTAAGCATGAAATTAATTCTCCTCTCCTCTTCTCAATAAAAACTCAAAAAGAAATAAGTTGTGATTTAGCCGTTTCATTTTTGTCTAACCCTCGTTAATTTGTTTGTTTCAACTCGTTATTATTTCATTTATTCATTTTTGTTCCATGGATGTAATTTACGCGAGGCCATGGTCGCAGTTATTTTATTTTGCATTTTTTGGGAATTTGTAATTTACGCGAGTGATCGTCGCGAGGCTTTTTTTACCGCTTTCTTTATTTTTCCGCACTTTAATTCTGCCGAATAGTAATTTGTCGTATTTTGCATGTTTTTACCGTTAGAATCCCTCCGAAGGAATTAGGTCTAGCCGTTTGACCGCCGAGTCAATAACCCTAATTTTTTACCGTTTCAAAAACCCTAATCGTCTAGGTGTCCCGCCGTGGACGAAAATACCCTTTACCCTAGCATTAGGTCAAAGAGTCGTCGTCCTCTGTTATAGGGTTTCCCGCCGTGGAATATTTAATTTAACCCTAATTTCAATTAACAATTTCAACGTAGAAATAGGAGTTTCAAGACTCCACATAGGCTTCCCTATGAACGCTTACTCCCCAATGAAACCTTGACCACAGTCAAGACGTTTCTAACCTCCCTTTCGAGGGGAACTACGATTACTCTGATTCCATTCCCTATCCAGGATACGTAGGCACAAGATGCGACGTCTTGCCGAGTAAACTTAGGACTAACCCTTAGGTCTTTAGGTCACTCTATCCCTTAGCTCAATATATATTAAAACAGATAATAAAATATAAAAAAAAAAAGCATACAATAAACAAAAGGTTCCTGTAGAGTACTACAGAAGTTTAGGGTGCTAGTACCTTCCCTGAGCTTAACCAACCCCTTACCTAGATCTCTCCCCGCATTGTCTTTACGATGCAAAATTAGGTTTTCCTCTTTTGACCTTTTCCTTCGGATAAATCAAAGAGCGGTTGTGAACTAAAGATGCGATTCAAATTAATTAATAATTTGATATCATATTCTAACCGCAACAGGACTGCTTCGACCACCCGAAGAATCTCATGTGTTCAGAGATACTGCTTTGGTATTGCAAAGAACATTATTGGATAAGGGATTGCTTCGACCACCCGAAGAATCTCTTGTATTTAGAGGTATTGCTTTGGTATCCCGAAGAACCTTATTGGATAAGGAACTGCTTCGACAACCCGAAGAATCTTATGTGTTTAGAGATACTGCTTTGGTATCGCGAAGAACCTTATTGGATAAGGGACTGCTTCGACCACCCAAAGAATCTCACGTGTTCAGAGATACTGCTTTGGTATCGCGTAAAACCTTATTGGATAAGGGACTGCTTCGACCACCCGAAAAATCTCATGTGTTCAGAGATACTTCTTTGGTATCGCGAAGAACATTATTGGATAAGGGATTGCTTCAACCACCCGAAGAATATCATGTATTTAGAGATATTGCTTTGGTATCGCGAAGAACCTTATTGGATAAGGAACTGCTTCGACAACCCGAACAATCTTATGTGTTTTGAGATACTGCTTTGGTATCGCGAAGAACCTTATTGGATAAGGGACAGCTTCGACAACCCTAAGAATCTCACGTGTTCAGAGATACTGCTTTTGTATCGTGAAAAACCTTATTGGATAATGGACTGCTTCGACCACCCGAAGAATCTCATGTGTTCAGAGATACTACTTTGGTATCGCGAAAAACCTTATGGGATAAGGGACTGCTTCGACCACCCGAAGAATCTCATGTGTTCAGAGATACTGCTTTGGTATCGCGAAGAACCTTATTGAATAAGGGACTGCTTTGACCACCTGAAGAATCTCATGTGTTCGAGATTCTGCTTTGGTATCATCAAATAGCCTTAACGGATAAGGGACTGCTTCGACCACCCGAAGAATCTCATTTGTTTAGAGATACTACTTTGGTATCTCTAAGAACCTTATTGGATAAGGGATTGCTTCGATCACCCGAAGAATCTCATGTATTTAGAGATATTGCTTTGGTATCACGAAGAACCTTATTGGATAAGGAACTGCTTTGACAACCCGAAGAATCTCATGTGTTTAGAGATACTGCTTTGGTATCGCGAAGAACCTTAATCGATAACGGATTCCTTCGACAACCCAAATAATCTCATGTGTTCACAGCTACTGCTTCGGTATCGGGAAGAACCTTTTTGGATAAGGGAATGCTTCTACCACCCGAAGAATCTCATGTGTTCAGGGATACTACTTTCGTATCGCGAAGAACATTATGGGATAAGGAACTGCTTCGACCACCCGAAGAATCTCATGTGTTCAGAGATACTGCTTTGGTATCGCGAAGATCCTTATTGGATAAGGGACTCCTTCGACCACCCGAAGAATCTCATGTGTTCAGAGATACTGCTTTGGTATCGCAAAGAACATTATTGGATAAGGGATTGCTTCGACAACCCGAAGAATCTCATGTATTTAGAGATATTGCTTTGGTATTCCGAAGAACCTTATTGGATAAGGAACTGCTTCGACAACCCGAAGAATCTTACTTGTTTAGAGATACTGCTTTGATATCACGAAGAACCTTATTGGATAAGGGACTGCTTCGACCACTTGAAGAATCTCACGTGTTCAGAGATACTGCTTTGGTATCGCGAAGAACCTTATTGGATAAGGGACTGCTTCGACCACCCAAAGAATCTCATGTGTTCAGAGATACTGCTTCGTTATCGCGAAGAACATTATTGGATAAGGGACTGCTTCGACCACCCGAAGAATCTCATGTATTTAGAGATATTGCTTTAGTATCGCGAAGAACCTTATTGGATAAGGAACTGCTTCAACAACCCGAAGAATCTCATGTGTTTAGAGATACTGTTTTGGTATCGTGAAGAACCTTAATCGATAATGGATTGTTTCGACAACCCAAAGAATCTCATGTGTTCAGAGATACTGCTTTGGTATCGGGAAGAACCTTTTTGGATAAGGAAATGCTTCTACCACCCGAAGAATCTCATGTGTTCAGAGATACTACTTTCGTATTGCGAAGAACATTATGGGATAAGGGACTGCTTCGACCACGCGAAAAATCTCATGTGTTCAGAGATACTGCTTTGGTATCGCGAAGATCCTTATTGGATAAGGGACTGCTTCGACCACCCGAAGAATCTCATGTGTTCAAAGATACTGCTTTGGTATCGCAAAGAACATTATTGGATAAGGGATTGCTTCGACCACCCGAAGAATCTCATGTATTTAGAGATATTGCTTTGGTATGCCGAAGAACCTTATTGGATAAGGAACTGCTTCGACAACCCGAAGAATCTTATGTGTTTAGAGATACTGCTTTGGTATCGCGAAGAACCTTATTGGATAAGGGACTGCTTCGACCACCCGAAGAATCTCATGTGTTCAGAGATACTGCTTTGGTATCGCGAAGAACCTTAATGGATTAGGAACTGCTTCGACAACCTGAAGAATCTTATGTGTTTAGAGGTACTGCTTTGGTATCGTGAAGAACCTTAGTGGATAATGGATTGTTTCGACCACCCGAAGAATCTCATGTGTTCAGAGATACTTCTTTGGTATTTGGAAGAATCTTTTCGGATAAGGGACTGCTTAGACCACCCGAAGAACCTCATGTGTTCAGAGATACTGCTTCGGTATCGCGAAAAACATTATTGCATAAGGGACTGCTTCGACCATCCGAAAAATCTCATGTATTTAGAGATATTGCTTTAGTATCACGAAGAACCTTATTGGATAAGGAACTGCTTCGACAACCCGAAGAGTCTTATGTGTTTAGAGATACTGCTTTGGTATCGCGAAGAACCTTATTGGATAAGGGACTGCTTCGACCACCCGAAGAATCTCACGTGTTCAGAGATACTGCTTTGGTATCACAAAGAACCTTATTGGATAAGGGACTGCTTCGACCACCCGAAGAATCTCATGTGTTCAGAGATACTACTTTGGTATCGCGAAGAACCTTATGGGATAAGGGACTTCTTCGACAACCCAAAGAATCTCATGTGTTCAGAGATACTGCTTTGGTATTGTGAAGAATATTATTGGATAAGGGACTGCTTCGACCACCCGAAGAATCTCATGTGTTCGAGATTCTGCTTTGGTATCATCGAATAGCCTTAACGGATAAGGGACTGCTTCGACCACCCGAAGAATCTCATGTGTTTAGAGATACTGCTTTGGTATCACGAAGAAACTTATTGGATAAGGGACTGCTTTGATCACCCGAAGAATCTCATGTATTTAGAGATATTGCTTTGGTATCGCGAAGAACCTTATTGGATAAGGAACTGCTTCGACAACCCGAAGAATCTCATGTGTTTAGAGATACTGCTTTGGTATCGCGAAGAACCTTAATGGATAATGGATTGCTTCAACAACCCGAAGAATCACATGTGTTCAGAGATACTGCTTTGGTATCGGGAAAACCTTTTTGGATAAGGGAATGCTTCTACCACACGAAGAATCTCATGTGTTCAAAGATACTACTTTTGTATCGCGAAGAACCTTATGGTATAAGGGACTGCTTCGACCACCCGAAGAATCTCATGTGTTCAGAGATACTCCTTTGGTATCGCGAAGAACCTTATTGGATAAGGGACTGCTTCGACCACCTGAAGAATCTCATGTGTTCAAAGATACTACTTTGGTATCGCGAAGAACCTTATGGGATAAGGGAATACTTAGACCACCCGAAGAATCTCATGTGTTCAAAGATACTGCTTTGGTATCGCGAAGAACCTTATTAGATAAGGGACTGCTTCGACCACCCGAAGAATCTCATGTGTTTAGAGATACAACTTTGGTATCGCGAAGAACCTTAATGGATAAGGGACTGCTTCGATCACCCGAAGAATCTCATGTATTTAGAGATATTGCTTTGGTATCGCGAAGAACCTTATTGGATAAGAATCTAGTTCGATAACCCGAAGAATCTTATGTGTTTAGAGATACTGCTTTGGTATCGCGAAAAACTTTAATGGATTGCTTCGACCACCCGAAGAATGTCATGCGTTCAGAGATACTGCTTTGGTATCGGGAAGAACCTTTTTGGATAAGGGAATGCTTCGATCACCCGAAGAATCTCATGTGTTCAGAGATACTACTTTCGTATCGCGAAGAACCTTATGGGATAAGGGACTGCTTCGACCACCTGAAGAATCTCATGTGTTCAAAGATACTACTTTGGTATCGCGAAGAACCTTATGGGATAAGGGACTGCTTCGACCACCCGAAGAATCTCATGTGTTCAGAGATACTGCTTTGGTATCACGAAGAACCTTATTATATAAGGGACTGCTTCGACCACCCGAAGAATCTCATGTGTTTAGAGATACAACTTTGGTATCACGAAGAACCTTAATGGATAAGGGACTACTTCGATCACCCGAAGAATCTCATGTATTTAGAGATATTGCTTTGGTATCGCGAAGAACCTTATTGGATAAGGATCTGGTTGCACAACCCGAAGAATCTTATGTGTTTAGAGATACTGCTTTGGTATCGCGAAAAACTTTAATGGATTGCTTCGACCACCGGAAGAATCTCATGTATTCAGAGATACTGCTTTGGTATCGGGAAGAACCTTTTTGGATAAGGGAATGCTTCGACCACCCGAAGAATCTCACATGTTAAGAGATACTGCTTTGGTATCGCAAAGAACCTTATTGGATAAGGGACTGCTTCGACCACCCGAAGAATCTCACATGTTAAGAGATACTGCTTTGGTATCGCAAAGAACCTTATGGGATAAAGGACTGCTTCGACCACCCGAAGAATCTCATGTATTCAGAGATACTACTTTGGTATCGCGAAGAACATTGTTGGATAAGGGACTGCTTCGACCACCCGAAGAATCTCATAAGTTCAGAGATACTGCTTTGGTGTCGCAAAGATCATTATTGGATAAGGGACTGCTTCGACCACTCGAAGAATCTCATGTGTTCGAGATTCTGCTTTGGTATCATCGAATAGCCTTAACGGATAAGGGACTGCTTCGACCACCCGAAGAATCTCATGTGTTTAGAGATACTGCTTTGGTATCGCGAAGAACCCTTTTGGATAAAGGACTGCTTCGATCACCCGAAGAATCTCATGTATTTAGAGATATTGCTTTGGTATCGGGAAGAACCTTATTAGATAAGGAACTGCTTCAACAACCCGAAGAATCTCACGTGTTTAGAGATACTTCTTTGGTATCGCGAAGAACCTTAATGGATAATGGATTGCTTCGACAACCCGAAGAATCTCATGTGTTCAAGGATACTGCTTTGGTATCGAGAAGAACCTTTTTAGATAAGGGAATGCTTCGACCACCCGAAGAATCTCATGTGTTCAGAGATACTGCTTTGGTATCGCGAAGAACATTATTGGATAAGGGACAGCTTCGAACACCCGAAGAATCTCATTTATTTAGAGATATTGCTTTGGTATCACGAAGAACCTTATTGGATAAGGAACTGCTTCGACAACCCGAAGAATCTTATGTGTTTAGAGATACTGCTTTGGTATCGCAAAGAACCTTATTGGATAAGGGACTGTTTCGACCACCCGAAGAATCTCATGTGTTTAGAGATACTGCTTTGGTATCGCGAAGAACCTTATTGGATAAGGGACTGCTTCGACCACCTGAAGAATCTCATGTGTTCAGAGATACTACTTTGGTATCGCGAAGAAACTTATGGGATAAGGGACTACTTCGACCACCTGAAGAATCTCATGTGTTCAAAGATTCTGCTTTGGTATCATCGAATAGCCTTAACGGATAAGGGACTGCTTCGACCACCCGAAGAATCTCATGTGTTTAGAGATACTGCTTTGGTATCGCGAAGAACCTTAATGGATAATGGAATGCTTCGACCACCAGAAGAATCTCATGTGTTCAGAGATACTGCTTTGGTATCGCGAAGAACATTATTGGATAAGGGATTGCTTCGACCACCCGAAGAATCTCATGTGTTCGATATTCTGCTTTGGTATCATCGAATAGCCTTAACGGATAAGGGACTGCTTCGACCACCCGAAGAATCTCATGTGTTTAAAGATACTGCTTTGGTATCGCGAAGAACCTTATTGGATAAGGGATTGCTTCGATCACCCGAAGAATCTCATGTATTTAGATATATTGCTTTGGTATCGGGAAGAACCTTATTGGATAAGGAACTGCTTCGACAACCCGAAGAATCTCACGTGTTTAAAGATACTTTTTTGGTATCACGAAGAACCTTAATGGATAATGGATTGCTTCGACAACCTGAAGAATCTCATGTGTTCAGAGATACTGCTTTGGTATCAACAAGAACCTTTTTGTATAAGGGAATGCTTCGACCACCCGAAGAATCTCATGTGTTTAGAGATACTTCTTTGGTATCGCGGAACACATTATTGGATAAGGGACTGCTTCGACCACCCGAAGAATCTCATGTATTTAGAGATATTGCTTTGGTATCGCAAAGAACCTTATTGGATAAGGAACTTCTTTGACAGCCCGAAGAATCTTATGTGTTTAGAGATAATGCTTTGGTATCGCGAAGAACCTTATTGGATAAGGGACTGCTTCGACCACCCGAAGAATCTCACGTGTTCAGAGATACTGCTTTGGTATCGCAAAGAACCTTATTGGATAAGGAATGCTTCAACCACCCGAAGAATCTCATGTGTTCAAAGATACTACTTAGGTATCGCGAAGAACCTTATGGGATAAGGGACTGCTTCGACCACGCGAAGAATATCATGTGTTCTGAGATACTGCTTTGGTATCGCGAAGAACATTCTTGGATAAGGGACTGCTTCGACCACCCGGAGAATCTCATGTGTTCGAGATTTTGCTTTGGTATCATCGAATAGCCTTAACAGATAAGGGACTGCTTCGATCACCCGAAGAATCTCATGTGTTTAGAGACTCTGCTTTGGTATCACGAAGAACCTTATTGGATAAGGGACAGCTTCGATCACCCGAAGAATCTCATGTATTTAGAGATACAGCTTTGGTATCGCGAAGAACCTTATTGGATAAGGAACTGTTTCGACAACCCGAAGAATCTTATGTGTTTAGAGATACTGCTTTGGTATCGCGAAAAATCTTAATGGATTGCTTCGACCACCCGAAGAATCTCATGTGTTCAGAGATACTGCTTTGGTATCGGGAAGAACCTTTTTGGATAAGGGAATGCTTCGACCACCCGAAGAATCTCATGTGTTCAGAGATACTTCTTTCGTATCGCGAAGAACCTTATGGGATAAGGGAATACTTCGACCACCCGAAGAATCTCGTGTGTTCAGAGATACTGCTTTGGTATTGTAAAGAACCTTATTGGATAAGGGACTGCTTCGACCACCCGAAGAATCTCCTGTGTTCGAGATTCTGCTTTGGTATCATCGAATAGCCTTAACGGATAAGGGACTTCTTCGACCATCCGAAGAATCTCATGTGTTTAGAGATACTGCTTTGGTATCGCGAAGAACCTTATTGGATAAGGGACTGCTTCGATCACCCGAAGAATTTCATGTATTTAGAGATATTACTTTGGTATCGCGAAGAATCTTATTGGATAAGGAACTGCTTCGACAACCCGAAGAATCTCATGTGTTTAGAGATACTGCTTTGGTATCGCGAAGAACCTTAATGGATAATGGATTGTTTCGACAACCCGAAGAAACTCATCTGTTCAGAGATATTGCTTTGGTATGGCGAAGAACATTATTGGATAAGGGATTGCTTCGACCACCCGAAGAATCTCATGTGTTTGAGATTCTGCTTTGGTATCATTGAATAGCCTTAACGGATAAGGGACTGCTTCGACCACCCGAAGAATCTCATGTGTTTAGAGATACTGCTTTTGTATCGCGAAGAACCTTATTGGATAAGGGACTGCTTCGATAACCCGAAGAATCTCATGTATTTAGAGATATTGCTTTGGTATCGGGAAGAACCTTATTGGATAAGGAACTGCTTCAACAACCCGAAGAATGTCACGTGTTTAGAGATACTTCTTTGGTATCACGAAGAACCTTAATGGATAATGGATTGCTTCGACAACCCGAAGAATCTCATGTGTTCAAGGATACTGCTTTGTTATCGAGAAGAACCTTTTTGGATAAGGGAATGCTTCGACCACACGAAGAATCTCATGTGTTCAGAGGTACTGCTTTGGTATCGCGAAGAACATTATTGGATACGGGACAGCTTCGAACACCCGAAGAATCTCATGTATTTAGAGATATTGCTTTGGTATCGCGAAGAACCTTATTGGATAAGGAACTGCTTCGACGACCCGAAGAATCTTATGTGTTTAGAGATACTGCTTTGGTATCGCAAAGAACCTTATTGGATAAGGGACTGTTTCGGCCACCCGAAAAATCTCATGTGTTCAGAGATACTGCTTTGGTATCGCGAAGAACCTTATTGGATAAGGGACTGCTTCGACCACCTGAAGAATCTCATGTGTTCAGAGATACTACTTTGGTATCGCGAAGAAACTTATAGGATAAGGGACTGCTTCGACAACCCGAAGAATCTCATGTGTTCAGAGATACTGCTTTGGAATCGCGAAGAACCTTATTGGATAAGGGACTGCTTCGACCACCCGAAGAATCTCATGTGTTCGAGATTCTGCTTTGGTATCATCGAATAGCCTTCACGGATAAGGGACTGCTTCGACCACCCGAAGAATCTCATGTGTTTAGAGATACTGCTTTGGTATCGGGAAGAACCTTATTGGATAAGGAACTGCTTCGATAACCCGAAGAATCTCATGTGTTTAGAGATACTGCTTTGGTATCGGGAAGAACCTTAATGAATAATGGATTGCTTCGACAACCTGAAGAATCTCATATGTTCAGAGATACTGCTTTGGTATCAAGAAGAACCTTTTTGGATAAGGGAATGCTTCGACCACCCGAAGAATCTCATGTGTTCAGAGATACTGCTTTGGTATCGCGGAAAACATTATTGGATAAGGGACTGCTTCGATCACCCGAAGAATCTCATGTATTTAGAGATATTGCTTTGGTATCGCAAAGAACCTTATTGGATAAGGAACTGCTTTAACAACCCGGAGAATCTTATGTGTTTAGAGATACTGCTTTGGTATCGCGAAGAACCTTATTGGATAAGGGACTGCTTCGACCACATGAAGAATCTCACGTGTTTAGAGATACTGCTTTGGTATCGCGAAGAACCTTATTGGATAAGGAATGCTTCAACCACCCGAAGAGTCTCATGTGTCCAGAGATACTACTTAGGTATCGAGAAGAACCTTATGGGATAAGGGACTGCTTCGACCACGCGAAGAATATCATGTGTGCAGAGATACAACTTTGGTATCGCGAAGAACATTCTTGGATAAGGGACTGCTTCGACCACCCGAAGAATCTCATGTGTTCGAGATTCTGCTTTGGTTTCATCGAACAACCTTAATAGATAAGGGACTGCTTCGATCACCCGAAGAATCTCATGTGTTTAGAGACTCTGCTTTGGTATAGCGAAGAACCTTATTGGATAAGGGACTGCTTTGATCACCCGAAGAATCTCATGTATTTAGAGATACTGCTTTGGTATCGCGAAGAATCTTATTGGATAAAGAACTACTTCGACAACCTGAAGAATCTTTTGTGTTTAAAGATACTGCTTTTGTATCGCGAAGAACCTTATTGGATAAGGGACTGCTTCGACCACCCGAAGAATCTCATGTGTTCGAGATTCTTCTTTGGTAGCATCGAATAGCCATAACGGATAACGGACTTCTTCGACCACCCGAAGAATCTCTTGTGTTTAAAGATACTTATTTGGTATCGCGAAGAACCTTATTGTATAAGGGACTGATTCGATCACCCGAAGAATCTCATGTATTTAGAGATATTGCTTTGGTATCGCGAAGAACCTTATTGGATTAGGAACTGCTTCAACAACCCGAAGAATCTCATGTGTTTAGAGATACTGCTTTGGTATCGCGAAGAACCTTAATGGATAATGGATTTATTCAACATCCCGAAGAATCTCATGTGATCAGAGATACTGCTTTGGTATCGGGAAGAACCTTTTTGGATAAGGGAATGCTTCTACCACATGAAGAATCTCATGTGTTCAGAGATACTACTTTCGTATCGTGAAGAACCTTATGGGATAAGGGAATGCTTAGACCACCCGAAGAATCTCATGTGTTCACAGATATTGCTTTGGTATCGCGAAGAACCTTATTGGATAAGGGACTGCTTCGACCACTCGTAGAATCTCACGAGTTCAGAGATACTACTTTGGTATCACGAAGAACCTTATGGGATAAGGGATTGCTTCAACCACCCGAAGAATCTCATGTGTTCAGAGATACTGCTTTGGTATCGCGAAGAACCCTATTATATAAGGGACTGATTCGACCACCCGAAGAGTCTCATGTGTTTAGAGATTCAACTTTGGTATCACGAAGAACCTTAATGGATAAGGGACTGCTTCGATCACCCGAAGAATTTCATGTATTTAGAGAGATTGCTTTGGTATCGCGAAGAACCTTATTGGATTAGGAACTGCTTCGACAACCCGAAGAATCTTATGTGTTTAGAGATACTGCTTTGGTATCGCTAAAAACCTTAATGGATTGCTTCGACCACCCGAAGAAAATCATGTGTTCAGAGATACTGCTTTGGTATCGGGAAGAATCTTTTTAGATAAGGGAATGCTTCGACCACCCGAAGAATCTCATGTGTTCAGAGATACTACTTTCATATCGCGAAGAACCTTATGGGATAAGGGACTGCTTCGACCACCCGAAGAATCTCGTGTGTTCAGAGATACTGCTTTGGTATCGTGAAGAACCTTATTGGATAAGGGACTGCTTCGACCACCCGAAGAATCTCACATGTTCAGTGATACTGCTTTGGTATCGCGAAGAACCTTATTGGATAAGGGACTGCTTCGACCACCCGATGAATCTCACGTATTCGGAGATACTGCTTTGGTATCGCGAAGAACCTTATTGGATAAGGGACTGCTTCGACCACCCGAAGAATCTCATGTGTTCAGAGATACTACTTTGGTATCGCGAAGAACCTTATGGGATAAGGCACTGCTTCAACCCCACGAAGAATCTCATGTGTTCAGAGATACTGCTTTGGTATCGCGAAGAACCTTATTGGATAAGGGACTGCTTCGATCACCCGAAGAATCTCACATGTTTAGAGATACTTCTTTGGTATCGCGAAGAACCTTAATGGATAATGGATTGCTTCGACAACCTGAAGAATCTCATATGTTCAGAGATACTGCTTTGGTATCAAGATGAACCTTTTTGGATAAGGGAATGCTTCGACCACCCGAAGAATCTCATGTGTTCAGAGATACTGCTTTGGTTTCGCAGAAAACATTATTGAATAAGGGACTGCTTCGACCACATGAAGAATCTCACGTGTTTAGAGATACTGCTTTGGTATCGCGAAGAACCTTATTGGATAAGGAATGCTTCAACCACCCGAAGAATCTCATGTGTTCAGAGATACTACTTAGGTATCGCGAAGAACCTTATGGGATAAGGGACTGCTTCGACCACGCGAAGAATATCATGTGTGCAGAGATACAGCTTTGGTATCGCGAAGAACATTCTTGGATAAGGGACTGCTTCGACCACCCGAAGAATCTCATGTGTTCGAGATTCTGCTTTGGTTTCATCGAACAGCCTTAACAGATAAGGGACTGCTTCGATCACCCGAAGAATCTCATGTGTTTATAGACTCTGCTTTGGTATCGCGAAGAACTTTATTGGATAAGGGATTGCTTCGATCACCCGAAGAATCTCATGTATTTAGAGATACTGCTTTGGTATCGCGAAGAACCTTATTGGATAAGGAACTGCTTCGACAACCCGAAGAATCTTTTGTGTTTAAAGATACTGCTTTGGTATCGGGAAGAACCTTATTTGATAAGGGACTGCTTCGACCACCCGAAGAATCTCATGTGTTCGAGATTCTTCTTTGGTAGCATCGAATAGCCATAACGGATAACGAACTTCTTCGACCACCCGAAGAATCTCTTGTGCTTAAAGATACTGATTTTGTATCGCGAAGAACCTTATTGTATAAGGGACTGATTCGATCACCCGAAGAATCTCATGTATTTAGAGATATTGCTTTGGCATCGCGAAGAACCTTATTGGATGAGGAACTGCTTCAACAACCCGAAGAATCTCATGTGTTTAGAGATACTGCTTTGGTATCGCGAAGAACCTTAATGGATAAGGGAATGCTTCTACCACATGAAGAATCTCATGTGTTCAGGGATACTACTTTCGTATCGTGAAGAACCTTATGAGATAAGGGAATGCTTCGACCACCCGAAGAATCTCATGTGTTCAGAGATATTGCTTTGGTATCGCGAAGAACCTTATTGGATAAGGGACTGCTTTGACCACTCGTAGAATCTCACGAGTTCAGAGATACTACTTTGGTATCGCAAAGAACCTTATGGGATAAGGAATTGCTTAAACCACCCGAAGAATCTCATGTGTTCAGAGATACAGCTTTGGTATCGCGAAGAACCTTATTATATAAGGGACTGATTCGACCACCCGAAGAGTCTCATGTGTTTAGAGATACAACTTTGGTATCACGAAGAACCTTAATGGATAAGGGACTGCTTCGATCACCCAAAGAATCTCATGTATTTAGAGAGATTGCTTTGGTATCGCGAAGAACCTTATTGGATTAGGAACTGCTTCGACAACCCGAAGAATCTTATGTGTTTAGAGATACTGCTTTGGTATCGCGAAAAACCTTAATGGATTGCTTCGACCACCCGAAGAAACTCATGTGTTCAGAGATAATACTTTGGTATCGGGAAGAATCTTTTTAGATAAGGGAATGCTTCGACCACCCGAAGAATCTCATGTGTTCAGAGATACTACTTTCGTATCGCGAAGAACCTTATGGGATAAGGGACTGCTTCGACCACCCGAAGAATCTCGTGTGTTCAGAGATACTGCTTTGGTATCGTGAAGAACCTTATGGGATAAGGGACTGCTTCGACCACCCGAAGAATCTCATGTGTTCAGAGATACTGCTTTGGTATCACGAAGAACCTTATTATATAAGGGACTGCTTCGACCACCCGATGAATCTCACGTATTCGGAGATACTGCTTTGGTATCGCGAAGAACCTTATTGGATAAGGGACTGCTTCGACCACCCGAAGAATCTCATGTGTTCAGAGATACTACTTTGGTATCGCGAAGAACCTTATGGGATAAGGCACTGCTTCAACCCCACGAAGAATCTCATGTGTTCAGAGATACTGCTTTGGTATCGCGAAGAACCTTATTGGATAAGGGACTGCTTCGATCACCCGAAGAATCTCACATGTTTAGAGATACTTCTTTGGTATCGCGAAGAACCTTAATGGATAATGGATTGCTTCGACAACCTGAAGAATCTCATATGTTCAGAGATACTGCTTTGGTATCAAGATGAACCTTTTTGGATAAGGGAATGCTTCGACCACCCGAAGAATCTCATGTGTTCAGAGATACTGCTTTGGTTTCGCAGAAAACATTATTGAATAAGGGACTGCTTCGACCACATGAAGAATCTCACGTGTTTAGAGATACTGCTTTGGTATCGCGAAGAACCTTATTGGATAAGGAATGCTTCAACCACCCGAAGAATCTCATGTGTTCAGAGATACTACTTAGGTATCGCGAAGAACCTTATGGGATAAGGGACTGCTTCGACCACGCGAAGAATATCATGTGTGCAGAGATACAGCTTTGGTATCGCGAAGAACATTCTTGGATAAGGGACTGCTTCGACCACCCGAAGAATCTCATGTGTTCGAGATTCTGCTTTGGTTTCATCGAACAGCCTTAACAGATAAGGGACTGCTTCGATCACCCGAAGAATCTCATGTGTTTATAGACTCTGCTTTGGTATCGCGAAGAACTTTATTGGATAAGGGATTGCTTCGATCACCCGAAGAATCTCATGTATTTAGAGATACTGCTTTGGTATCGCGAAGAACCTTATTGGATAAGGAACTGCTTCGACAACCCGAAGAATCTTTTGTGTTTAAAGATACTGCTTTGGTATCGGGAAGAACCTTATTTGATAAGGGACTGCTTCGACCACCCGAAGAATCTCATGTGTTCGAGATTCTTCTTTGGTAGCATCGAATAGCCATAACGGATAACGAACTTCTTCGACCACCCGAAGAATCTCTTGTGCTTAAAGATACTGATTTTGTATCGCGAAGAACCTTATTGTATAAGGGACTGATTCGATCACCCGAAGAATCTCATGTATTTAGAGATATTGCTTTGGCATCGCGAAGAACCTTATTGGATGAGGAACTGCTTCAACAACCCGAAGAATCTCATGTGTTTAGAGATACTGCTTTGGTATCGCGAAGAACCTTAATGGATAAGGGAATGCTTCTACCACATGAAGAATCTCATGTGTTCAGGGATACTACTTTCGTATCGTGAAGAACCTTATGAGATAAGGGAATGCTTCGACCACCCGAAGAATCTCATGTGTTCAGAGATATTGCTTTGGTATCGCGAAGAACCTTATTGGATAAGGGACTGCTTTGACCACTCGTAGAATCTCACGAGTTCAGAGATACTACTTTGGTATCGCAAAGAACCTTATGGGATAAGGAATTGCTTAAACCACCCGAAGAATCTCATGTGTTCAGAGATACAGCTTTGGTATCGCGAAGAACCTTATTATATAAGGGACTGATTCGACCACCCGAAGAGTCTCATGTGTTTAGAGATACAACTTTGGTATCACGAAGAACCTTAATGGATAAGGGACTGCTTCGATCACCCAAAGAATCTCATGTATTTAGAGAGATTGCTTTGGTATCGCGAAGAACCTTATTGGATTAGGAACTGCTTCGACAACCCGAAGAATCTTATGTGTTTAGAGATACTGCTTTGGTATCGCGAAAAACCTTAATGGATTGCTTCGACCACCCGAAGAAACTCATGTGTTCAGAGATAATGCTTTGGTATCGGGAAGAATCTTTTTAGATAAGGGAATGCTTCGACCACCCGAAGAATCTCATGTGTTCAGAGATACTACTTTCGTATCGCGAAGAACCTTATGGGATAAGGGACTGCTTCGACCACCCGAAGAATCTCGTGTGTTCAGAGATACTGCTTTGGTATCGTGAAGAACCTTATTGGATAAGGGACTGCTTCGACCACCCGAAGAATCTCACATGTTCAGTGATACTGCTTTGGTATCGCGAAGAACCTTATTAGATAAGGAACTGCTTCGACCACCCGAAGAATCTCACGTATTCGGAGATACTGCTTTGGTATCGCGAAGAACCTTATTGGATAAGGGACTGCTTCGACCACCCGAAGAATCTCATGTGTTCAGAGATACTACTTTGGTATCGCGAAGAACCTTATGGGATAAGGCACTGCTTCAACCCCACGAAGAATCTCATGTGTTCAGAGATACTGCTTTAGTATCGCGAAGAACCTTATTGGATAAGGGACTACTTCGATCACCCGAAGAATCTCACATGTTTAGAGATACTTCTTTGGTATCGCGAAGAACCTTAATGGATAATGGATTGCTTCGACAACCTGCAGAATCTCATATGTTCAGAGATACTGCTTTGGTATCAAGAAGAACCTTTTTGGATAAGGGAATGCTTCGACCACCCGAAGAATCTCATGTGTTCAGAGATACTGCTTTGGTATCTCGGAAAACATTATTGGATAAGGGACTGCTTCGACCACCCGAAGAATCTCATGTATTTAGAGATATTTCTTTGGTATCGCAAAGAACCGTATTGGATAAGGAACTGCTTTAACAACCCGAAGAATCTTATGTGTTTAGAGATACTGCTTTGGTATCGCGAAGAACCTTATTGGATAAGGGACTGCTTCGACCACATGATGAATCTCACGTGTTTAGAGATACTGCTTTGGTATCGCGAAGAACCTTATTGGATAAGGAATGCTTCAACCACCCGAAGAATCTCATGTGTTCAGAGATACTACTTAGGTATCGCGAAGAACCTTATGGGATAAGGGACTGCTTCGACCATGCGAAGAATATCATGTGTGCAGAGATACATCTTTGGTATCGCGAAGAACATTCTTGGATAAGGGACTGCTTCGACCACCCGAAGAATCTCATGTGTTCGAGATTCTGCTTTGGTTTCATCGAACAACCTTAACAGATAAGGGACTGCTTCGATCACCCAAAGAATCTCATGTGTTTAGAGACTCTGCTTTGGTATCGCGAAGAACCTTATTGGATAAGGGACTGCTTCGATCACCCGACGAATCTCATGTATTTAGAGATACTGCTTTGGTATCGCGAAGAACCTTATTGGATAAGGAACTGCTTTGACAACCCGAAGAATCTTTTGTGTTTAAAGATACTGCTTTGGTATCGCGAAGAACCTTATTGGATAAGGGACTGCTTCGACCACCCGAAGAATCTCATGTGTTCGAGATTCTTCTTTGGTAGCATCGAATAGCCATAACGGATAACGAAATTCTTCGACCACCCGAAGAATCTCTTGTGTTTAAAGATACTGATTTGGTATCGCGAAGAACCTTATTGTATAAGGGACTGATTCGATCACCCGAAGAATCTCATGTATTTAGAGATATTGCTTTGGTATCGCGAAGAACCTTAATGGATAATGGATTTATTCATTATTGGATAAGGGACTTCTTTGACCACCCGAAGAACATTATTGGATAAGGGACTTCTTTGACCACCCGCAGAATCTCATGTGTTCGAGATTCTGCTTTGGTATCATCGAATAGCCTTAACGGATAAGGGACTGCTTCGACCACCCGAAGAAAATCATGTGTTTAGAGATACTGCTTTGGTATCGCGAAGAACCTTATTGGATAAAGGACTGCTTCGATCACCCGAAGAATCTCAAGTGTTTAGAGATACTGCTCTGGTATCACGAAGAACCTTAATGGATAATGGATTGCTTCGACCACCCGAAGAATCTCATGTGTTCGAGATTCTGCTTTGGTATCATTGAATAGCCTTAACGGATAAGGGACTTCTTTGACCACCCGAAGAAAATCATGTGTTTAGAGATACTCCTTTGGTATCGCGAAGAACCTTATTGGATAAGGGACTGCTTCGATCACCTGAAGAATCTCATGTATATAGAGATACTTCTTTGGTATCGGGAAGAACCTTTTTAGATAAGGGAATGCTTCTACCACCAAAAGAATCTCATGTGTTCAGAGATACTACTTTTGTATCACGAAGAACCTTATGGGATAAGGGACTGCTTCGATCACCCGAAGAATCTCATGTGTTCAGAGATACTACTTTGGTATCGCGAAGAACCTTATTGGATAAGGGACTGCTTCGACCACCCGAAGAATCTCATGTGTTCAGAGATACTACTTTGGTATCGCGAAGAACCTTATTAGATAAGGGACTGCTTCGTCCACCCGAAGAATCTCATGTGTTTAGAGATACAACTTTGGTATCACGAAGAACCTTATTGGATAAGGGACTGCTTCGATCACCCGAAGAATCTCATGTATTTAGAGATATTGCTTTGGTATCGTGAATAACCTTTTTTGATAAGGACCTGCTTCGACAACCCGAAGAATCTTTTGTGTTTAGAGATACTGCTTTGGTATCGCGAAGAACCTTAATGGATAATGGATTGCTTCAACCATCCAAATAATCTCATGTGTTCTGAGATACTGCTTTCGTATCAGGAAGAACCTTTTTGGGTAAGGGAATGCTTCGACCACGCGAAGAATCTTATGTGTTCAGAGATACTACCTTTGTGTCGCGAAGAACCATATGGGATAAGGGACTGCTTCGACCACCCAAAGAATCTCGTGTGTTCAGAGATACTGCTTTGGTATCGTGAAGAACCTTATTGGATAAGGGACTGCTTCGAGCACCCGAAGAACCTCACATGTTCAGTGATACTGCTTTGGTATCGCGAAGAACCTTATTGGATAAGGGACTGCTTCGACCACCCGAAGAATCTCACGTATTCAGAGATTCTGCTTTGGTATCGCGAAGAACCTTATTGGATAAGGGACTGCTTCGACCACCCGAAGAATCTCATGTGTTCAGAGATACTACTTTGGTATGGCGAAGAACCTTATGGGATAAGGGGCTGCTTCGACCACCCGAAGAATCTCATGTTTTCAGAGATACTGCTTTGGTATCGCGAAGAACATTATTGGATAAGGGACTGCTTCGACCACCCGAAGAATCTCTAGTGTTTGAGATTCTGCTTTGGTATCATCGAATAGCCTTAACGGATAGGGGACTGCTTCGACCACCCGAAGAATCTCATGTGTTTAGAGATACTGCTTTGGTATCGCGAAGAACCTTTTTGGATAAGGGACATCTTCGATCACCCGAAGAATATAATGTATTTAGAGATATTGCTTTGGTATCGGGAAGAACCTTATTGGATAAGGAACTGCTTCGACAACCCGAAGAATCTTATGTGTTTAGAGATACTGCTTTGGTATCGCGAAGAACCTTAATTGATAATGGATTGCATCGACCACTGGAAGAATCTCATGTGTGCAAAGATACTGCTTTTGTATCGGGAAGAACCTTTTTGGATAAGGGAATGCTTCTACCGCCTGAAGAATCTCATGTGTTCAGAGATACTACTTTCGTATCGCGAAGAACCTTATGGGATAAGGGACTGATTCGACCACCTGAAGAATCTCATGTGTTCAGAGATACTGCTTTGGTATCGCGAAGAACCTTATTATATAACGGACTGCTTCGACCACCCGATGAATCTCATGTGTTCAGAGATGCTACTTTGGTATCACGAAGAACCTTATGGGATAAGGGACTGCTTCGACCACCCGAAGAATCTCATGTGTTCAGAGATACTGCTTTGGTATCACGAAGAACATTATTAGATAAGGGTCTGCTTTGACCACCCAAATAATCTCATGTGTTTAGAGATACATCTTTGGTATCTCGAAGAACCTTATTGGATAAGGTACTGCTTCGATCACAAGAAGAATCTCATGTGTTCAGAGATACTACTTTCGTATCGAGAAGAACCTTATGGGATAAGCGACTGCTTCGACCACCCGAAGAATCTCATGTATTCAGAGATACTGCTTTGGTATCGCGAAGAACATTATTGGATAAGGGACTGCTTCGACCACCCGAAGAATCTCATAAGTTCAGAGATACTGCTTTGGTATCGCGAAGAACATTATTGGATAAGGGACTTCTTTGACCACCCGAAGAATCTCATGTGTTCGAGATTCTGCTTTGGTATCATCGAATAGTCTTAACAGATAAGGGACTGCTTCGACCACCCAAAGAAAATCATGTGTTTAGAGATACTGCTTTGGTATTGCGAAGAACCTTATTGGATTAGGGACTGCTTCGATCACCCGAAGAATCACATGTATTAAGAGATATTGCTTTGGTATCGCGAAGAACCTTCTTGTATAAGGAACTGCTTCGACAACCCAAAGAATCTCATGTGTTTAGAGATACTGCTTTGGTATCACAAAGAACCTTATTGGATAAGGGACTACTTCGACCACCCAAAGAATCTCATGTGTTCAGAGATACTGCTTTGGTATCGCGAAGAACATTATTCGATAAGGGACTGCTTCGACCACCCGTAGAATCTCATGTGTTCGAGATTCTGCTTTGGTATCATCGAATAGCTCTAACGGATAAGGGACTGCTTCGACCACTCGAAGAATCTCATGTGTTTAGAGATACTGCTTTGGTATCGCGAAGAACGATCACCCGAAGAATCTCATGTATTTAGAGATATTGCTATGGTATCGCGAAGAACCTTATTGGATAAGGAACTGCTTCGACAACCCAAAGAATCTCATGTATTTAGAGATACTTCTTTGGTATCGCGAAGAACCTTAATGGATAATGGATTGCTTCGAAAACCCGAAGAATCTCATGTGTTCAGAGATACTGCTTTGGTATCGGGAAGAACCTTTTTGGATAAGGGAATGCTTTTACCACCCGAAGAATCTCATGTGTTCAGAGATACTACTTTCGTATCGTGAAGAACCTTATGGGATAAGGGACTGCTTCGACCACCCGAAGAATCTCATGTGTTCAGAGATACTGCTTTGGAATCGCGAAGAACCTTATTGGATAAGGGACTGCTTCGACCACCCGAAGAATCTCATGTGTTCAGAGATACTGCTTTGGTATCACGAAGAACCTTATTAGATAAGGGACTGCTTCGACCACCCGAAAAATCTCATGTGTTTAGAGATACAACTTTGGTATCGCGAAGAACCTTATTGGATAAGGGACTGCTTCGATCACCCGAAGAATCTCATGTATTTAGAGATATTGCTTTGGTATCGCGAATAACCTTATTGGATAAGGAACTGCTTCGACAACCCGAAGAATCTTATGTGTTTAGAGATACTGCTTTGGTATCGCGAAGAACCTTAATGGATAATGGATTGCTTCAACCACCCGAAGAATCTCATGTGTTCTGAAATACTGCTTTGGTATCAGGAAGAACCTTTTTGGGTAAGGGAATGCTTCGACCACCCGAAGAATCTTATATGTTCAGAGATACTACTTTTGTGTCTCGAAGAACCTTATGGGATAAGGGACTGCTTCGACCACCCGAAGAATCTCATGTGTTCAGAGATACTGCTTTGGTATCATGAAGAACCTTATTGAATAAGGAACTGCTTCGACAACCCGAAGAATCTCACGTGTTCACAGATACTGCTTGGGGATCGCGAAGAACCTTTATGGATAAGGGACTGCTTTGACCACCCGAAGAATCTCACGTGTTCAGAGATACTGCTTTGGTATTGCGAAGAACCTTATTGGATAAGGGACTGCTTCGACCACCCGAAGAATCTCATGTGTTCAGAGATACTACTTTGGTATGGCGAAGAACCTTATGGGATAAGGGACTGCTTCGACCACCCGAAGAATCTCATGTGTTCAGAGATACTGCTTTGGTATGGCGAAGAACATTATTGGATAAGGGACTGCTTTGACCACCAGAAGAATCTCTAGTGTTCGAGATTTTGCTTTGGTATCATCGAATAGCCTTAACAGATAAGGGACTGCTTCGACCACCCGAAGAATCTCATGTGTTTAGAGATACTGCTTTGGTATCGCGAAGAACCTTTTTGGATAAGGGACTTCTTCGATCACCCGAAGAATATAATGTATTTAGAGATATTGCTTTGGTATCGTAAAGAACCTTATTGGATAAGGAACTGCTTCGATAACCTGAAGAATCTTATGTGTTTAGAGATACTGCTTTGGTATCGCGAAGAAGCTTAATTGATAATGGATTGCATCGACCACCCGAAGAATCTCACGTGTTCAGAGATACTGCTTTGGTATCGCGAAGAACCTTTATGGATAAGGGACTGCTTCGACCACCCGAAGAATCTCACGTGTTCAGAGATACTGCTTTGGTATCGCGAAGAACCTTATTGGATAAGGGACTGCTTCGACCACCCGAAGAATCTCATGTGTTCAGAGATACTACTTTGGTATGGCGAAGAACCTTATGGGATAAGGGACTGCTTCGACCACCCGAAGAATCTCATGTGTTCAGAGATACTGCTTTGGTATCGCGAAGAACATTATTGGATAAGGGACTGCTTCGACCACCCGAAGAATCTCTAGTGTTCGAGATTCTGCTTTGGTATCATCGAATAGCCTTAACGGATAAGGGACTGCTTCGACCACCCGAAGAATCTCATGTGTTTAGAGATACTGCTTTGGTATCGCGAAGAACCTTTTTGGATAAGGGACTTCTTCGATCACCCGAAGAATCTAATGTATTTAGAGATATTGCTTTGGTATCGTGAAGAACCTTATTGGATAAGGAACTACTTCGACAACCCGAAGAATCTTATGTGTTTAGAGATACTTCTTTGGTAACGCGAAGAACCTTAATTGATAATGGATTGCATCGACCACCCGAAGAATCTCATGTGTTCAGAGATACTGCTTTGTTATCGGGAAGAACCTTTTTGGATAAGGGAATGCTTCTACCGCCTGAAGAATCTCAGGTGTTCAGAGATACTACTTTCGTATCGCGAAGAACATTATGGGATAAGGGACTGCTTCGACCACCCGAAGAATCTCATGTATACAGAGATACTGCTTTGGTATCGCGAAGATCCTTATTGGATAAAGGACTGCTTCGACCACCCGAAGAATCTCATGTGTTCGAGATTCTGCTTTGGTATCATCGAATAGCCTTAACGGATAAGGGATTGCTTCGACCATCCGAAGAATCTCATGTGTTTAGAGATACTGCTTTGGTATCGCGAAGAACCTTATTGGATAACACACTGCTTCAACAACCCGAAGAATCTCATGTGTTTAGAGATACTGTTTTGTTATCGCGAATAACCTTAATCGATAATGGATTGCTTCGACAACCCGAAGAATCTCAGGTGTTCAGAGATACTGCTTTGGTATCGGGAAGAACCTTTTTGGATAAGGGAATGCTTCTACCACCCGAAGAATCTCATGTGTTCAGAGATACTGCTTTCGTATCGCGAAGAACATTATTGGATAAGGGATTGCTTCAACCAATCGAAGAATCTCATGTATTTAGAGATATTGCTTTGTTATCGCGAAGAACCTTATTGGATAAGGAACTGCTTCGACAAATCGAAGAATCTTATGTGTTTTGAGATACTGCTTTGCTATCGCGAAGAACCTTGTTGGATAATGGACTGCTTCGACAACCCGAAGAATCTCACGTGTTTAGAGATACTGCTTTGGTATCGTGAAGAACCTTATTGGATAAGGGACTGCTTCGACCACCCGAAGAATCTCATGTGTTTAGAGATACTACTTTGGTATCGCGAAAAACCTTATGGGATAAGGGACTGCTTCGACAACCCGAAGAATCTCTTGTGTTCAGAGATACTGCTTTGGTATCGCGAAATACCTTATTGAATAAGGGACTGCTTCAACCACCCGAAGAATCTCATGTGTTCGAGATTTTGCTTTGGTATCATCAAATAGCCTTAACGGATAAGGGACTGCTTCAACCACCCGAAGAATCTCATGTGTTTACAGATACTGCTTTGGTATCGGGAAGAACCTTATTGGATAAGGGATTGCTTCGATCACCCGAAGAATCTCATGTATTTAGAGATATTGCTTTGGTATCGCGAAGAACCTTATTGGATAAGGAACTGCTTCGACAACCCGAAGAATCTCATGTGTTTAGAGATACTGCTTTGGTATCGCGAAGAACCTTAATTGATAATGGATTGCTTCGACAACCCAAAGAGTCTCATGTGTTCAGAGATACTGCTTCGGTATCGGGAAGAACCTTTTTGGATAAGGGAATGCTTCTACCACCCGAAGAATCTCATGTGTTCAGAGATACTACTTTCGTATCTCGAAGAACATTATGGGATAAGGGACAGCTTCGACCACCCGAAGAATCTCATGTGTTCAGAGATACTGCTTTGGTATCGCGAAGATCCTTATTGGATAAGGGATTGCTTCGACCACCCGAAGAATCTCATGTGTTCAGAGATACTGCTTTGGTATCGCAAAGAACATTACTGGATAAGGGATTGCTTCGACCACCCGAAGAATCTCATGTATTTAGAGATATTGCTTTGGTATTCCGAAGAACCTTATTGGATAAGGAACTGCTTCGACAACCCGAAGAATCTGACGTGTTTAGAGATACTGCTTTGGTATCGCGAATAACCTTATTGGATAAGGGACTGCTTCGACCACCCGAAGAATCTCACGTGTTCAGAGATACTGCTTTGGTATCGCGAAGAACCTTATTGGATAAGGGACTGCTTCGACCACCTGAAGAATCTCATGTGTTCATAGATACTCCTTTGGTACCGCGAAGAACATTATTGGATAAGGGACTGCTTCGACCACCCGAAGAATCTCATGTATTTAGAGATAATGCTTTGGTATCGCGAAGAACATTATTGGATAAGGAACTGCTTCGACAACCCGAAGAATCTCATGTGTTTAAAGATACTGCTTTGGTATCGTGAAGAACCTTAATCGATAATGGATTGCTTCGATAACACAAAGAATCTCATGTGTTCAGAAATACTGCTTTGGTATCAGGAAGAACCTTTTTGGATAAGGAAATGCTTCTACCACCCGACGAATCTCATGTGTTCAGAGATACTACTTTCATATCGCAAAGAACGTTATGGGATAAGGGACTGCTTCGACCACCCGAAGAATCTCACGTGTTCAGAGATACTGCTTTGGTATCGCGAAGAACCTTATTGGGTAAGGGACTGCTTCGACCACCCGAAGAATTTCATGTGTTCAGAGATACTGCTTTGGTATCGCGATGAACAATATTGGATAAGGGATTTCTTCGACCACCCGAAGAATCTCATATATTTAGAGATATTGCTTTGGTATCGCGAAGAACCTTATTGGACAAGCAACTGCTTCGACAACCCGAAGAATCTTATGTGTTTAGAGTAACTGATTCGGTATTGCGAAGAACCTTATTGGATAAGGAACTGCTTCCACAACCCGAAGAATCTCATGTGTTTAGAGATACTGCTTTGTTATTGCGTATAACCTTAATCGATAATGAATTGCTTCGATAACCCGAAGAATCTCACGTGTTCAGAGATACTGCTTTGGTATCGGGAAGAACCTTTTTGGATAAGGGAATGCTTCTACCACCCGCAGAATATCATGTGCTCAGAGATACTACTTTCGTATCGCGAAGAACATTATGGGATAAGGGACTGCTTCGACCACCCGAAGAAACTCATGTGTTCAGAGATACTGCTTTGGTATCGCGAAGAACCTTATTAGATAAGGGACTGCTTCGACCACCTGAAGAATCTCATGTATTTAGAGATATTGCTTTGGTATCGCGAAGAACCTTATTGGATAAGGAACTGCTTCGACAACCCAAAGAATCTTATGTGTTTTGAGATACTGCTTTGGTATCGCGAAGAACCTTATTGGATAAGGGACTGCTTTGACAATCCGAAGAATCTCACGTGTTCCGAGATACTGCTTTGGTATCGTGAAGAACCTTATTGGATAAGTGACTGCTTCGACCACCCGAAGAATCTCATGTGTTCAGAGATACTACTTTGGTATTGCGAAAAACCTTATGGGATAAGGGACTGCTTCGACAACCCGAAGAATCTCATGTGTTCAGAGATACTGCTTTGGTATCGCGAAGAACCTTATTGAATAAGGGACTACTTCGACCACCCGAAGAATCTCATGTGTTCGAGATTTTGCTTTGGTATCATCAAATAGCCTTAACGGATAAGGGACTACTTCAACCACCCGAAGAATCTCATGTGTTTACAGATACTGCTTTGGTATCGCGAAGAACCTTATTGGATAAAGGATTGCTTCGATCACTCGAAGAATCTCATGTATTTAGAGATATTGCTTTGGCATCGCGAAGAACCTTATTGGATAAGGAACTGCTTCGACAACCCGAAGAATCTCAAGTGTTTAGAGATACTGCTTTGGTATCGCGAAGAACCTTAATTGATAATGGATTGCTTCGACAACCCATAGAATCTCATGTGTTCAGAGATACTGCTTCGGTATCGGGAAGAACCTTTTTGGATAAGGGAATGCTTCTACCACCCGAAGAATCTCATGTGTTCATAGATACTACTTTCGTATCGCGAAGAACATTATGGGATAAGGGACTGCTTCGACCACCCGAAGAATCTCATGTGTTCAGAGATACTGCTTTGGTATCGCGAAGATCCTTATTGGATAAGGGACTGCTTCGACCACCCGAAGAATCTCATGTGTTCAGAGATACTGCTTTGGTATCGCAAAGAACATTATTGGATAAGGGATTGCTTCGACTACCCGAAGAATCTAATGTATTTATAGATATTGCTTTGGTATTCCGAAGAACCTTATTGGATAAGGAACTGCTTCGAGAACCCGAAGAATCTTACGTGTTTAGAGATACTGCTTTGGTATCGCGAAGAACCTTATTGGATAAGGGACTGCTTCGACCACCCGAAGAATCTCAGATGTTCAGAGATACTGCTTTGGTATCGCGAAGAACCTTATTGGATAAGGGACTGCTTCGACCACCTGAAGAATCTCTTGTGTTCATACATACTCATTCGGTACCGAGAAGAACATTATTGGATAAGGGACTGCTTCAACCACCCGAAGAATCTCATGTATTTAGAGATAATGCTTTGGTATCGGGAAGAACATTATTGGATAAGGAACTGCTTCGACAACCCGAAGAATCTCATGTGTTTAGAGATACTGCTTTGGTATCGTGAAGAACCTTAATCGATAATGGATTGCTTTGATAACACAAAGAATCTCATGTGTTCAGAAATACTGCTTTGGTATCGGGAAGAACCTTTTTGGATAAGGAAATGCTTCTACCACCCGACGAATCTCATGTGTTCAGAGATACTACTTTCATGTCGCGAAGAACATTATGGGATAAGGGACTGCTTCGACCACCCGAAGAATCTCACGTGTTCAGAGATACTGCTTTGGTATCGCGAAGAACCTTATTGGGTAAGGGACTGCTTCGACCACCCGAAGAATCTCATGTGTTCAGAGATACTTCTTTGTTATCGCGATGAACATTATTGGATAAGGGATTGCTTCGACCACCCGAAGAATCTCATGTATTTAGAGATATTGCTTTGGTATCGCGAAGAACCTTATTGGATAAGCAACTGCTTCGACAACCCGAAGAATCTTATGTGTTTAGAGTAACTGATTCGGTATTGCGAAGAACCTTATTGGATAAGGGACTGCTTCGACCACCCGAAGAGTCTCATGTGTTCGAGATTCTGCTTTGGTATCATCGAATAGCCTTAACGGATAAGGGACTGCTTCGACCACCCGAAGAATCTCATGTGTTTAGAGATACTGCTTTGGTATCGCGAAGAACCTTATTGGATAACACACTGCTTCAATCACCCGAAGAATCTCATGTATTTAGAGATATTGCTATGGTATCGCGAAGAACCTTATTGGATAAGGAACTGCTTCGACAACCCGAAGAATCTCATGTGTTTAAAGATACTGCTTTATTATTGCGAAGAACCTTAATCGATAATGGATTGCTTCGACAACCCGAAGAATCTCACATGTTCAGAGATACTGCTTTGGTATCGGGAAGAACCTTTTTGGATAAGGGAATGTTTCTACCACCCGAAGAATATCATGTGTTCAGAGATACTACTTTCGTATCGCGAAGAACATTATGGGATAAGGGACTGCTTCGACCACCCGAAGAAACTCATGTGTTTCAGAGATACTGCTTTGGTATCGCGAAGAACCTTATTGGATAAGGGACTGCTTCGACCACCTGAAGAATCTCATGTATTTAGAGATATTGCTTTGGTATCGCGAAGAACCTTATTGGATAAGGAACTGCTTCGAAAACCCGAAGAATCTTATGTGTTTTGAGATACTGCTTTGGTATCGCGAAGAACCTTATTGGATAAGGGACTGCTTCGACAATCCGAAGAATCTCACGTGTTCAGAGATACTGCTTTGGTATCTTGAAGACCTTATTGGATAAGGGACTGCTTCGACCACCCGTACAATCTCATGTGTTCAGAGATACTACTTTGGTATCGCGAAAAACCTTATGGGATAAGGGACTGCTTCGACAGCCCGAAGAATCTCATGTGTTCAGAGATACTGCTTTGGTATCGCGAAGAACCTTATTGGATAAGGGACTGCTTCGACCACCCGAAGAATCTCACGTGTTCAGAGATACTGCTTTGGTATCGCGAAGAACCTTATTGGATATGGGACTGCTTCGACCACCCGAAGAATCTCATGTGTTCAGAGATACTACTTTGGTATCGCGAAGAACCTTATGGGATACGGGACTTCTTCGACACCCCAAAGAATCTCATGTGTTCAGAGATACTGCTTTGGTATTGTGAAGAACATTATTGGATAAGGGACTGCTTCGACCACCCGAAGAATCTCATGTATTTAGAGATACTGCTTTGGTATCACGGAGAACCTTATTGGATAAGGAACTGCTTCGACCACCCGAAGAATATCACGTGTTCATAGATACTACTTTGGTATCGCGAAAAACCTTATGGGATAAGAGACTGCTTCGACAACCCGAAGAATCTCATGTGTTCAGAGATACTGCTTTGGTATCGCGAAGAACCTTATTGGATAAGGGACTGCTTCGACCACCCGAAGTATCTCACGTGTTCAGAGATACTGCTTTGGTATCGCGAAGAACCTTATTGGATATGGGACTGCTTCGACCACCCGAAGAATATCATGTGTTCAGAGATACTACTTTGGTATCGTGAAGAACCTTATGGGATAAGGGACTTCTTCGACAACCCAAAGAATCTCATGTGTTCAGAGATACTGCTTTGGTATTGTGAAGAACATTATTGGATAAGGGACTGCTTCGACCACCCGAAGAATCTCATGTATTTAGAGATACTGCTTTGGTATCGCGTTGAACCTTATTGGATAAGGAACTGCTTCGACCACCCGAAGAATCTCATGTGTTCGAGATTCTGCTTTGGTATCATCGAATAGCCTTAACGGATAAGGGACTGCTTCGACCACCAGAAGAATCTCATGTGTTTAGAGATACTGCTTTGGTATCGCGAAGAACCTTATTGGATAAAGGACTGCTTCGATCACCCGAAGAATTTCATGTATTTAGAGATATTGCTTTGGTATCGCGAAGAACCTTATTGGATAAGGAACTGCTTCGACAACCCGAAGAATCTCATGTGTTTAGAGATACTGCTTTGGTATCGCGAAGAACCTTAATGGATAATGGATTGCTTTAACAACTCGAAGAATCTCATGTGTTCAGAGATACTGCTTTGGTATCGGGAAAACCTTTTTGGATAAGGGAATGCTTCTACCACACGAAGAATCTCATGTGTTCAAAGATACTACTTTTGTATCGCGAAGAACCTTATGGGATAAGGGACTGCTTCGACCACCCGAAGAATCTCATGTGTTCAGAGATACTCCTTTGGTATCGCGAAGAACCTTATTGGATAAGGGACTGTTGTGAACACCTGAAGAATCTCATGTGTTCAGAGATACTACTTTGGTATCGCGAAGAACGTTATGGGATAAGGGACTGCTTCGACCACCCGAAGAATCTCATGTGTTCAGAGATACTGCTTTGGTATCGCAAAGAACCTTATTAGATAAAAGACTGCTTCGACCACCCGAAGAATCTCATGTGTTTAGAGATACAACTTTGGTATCGCGAAGAACCTTAATGGATAAGGGACTGCTTCGATCACCCGAAGAATCTCATGTATTTAGAGATATTGCTTTGGTATCGCGAAGAACCTTATTGGATAAGGATCTGCTTCGACAACCCGAAGAATCTTATGTGTTTAGAGATACTGCTTTGGTATCGCGAAAAACCTTAATGGATTGCTTCGACCAACCGAAGAATCTCATGTGTTCAGAGATACTGCTTTGGTATCGGGAAGAACCTTCTTGGATTAGGGACTGCTTCGATCACCCGAAGAATCACATGTATTAAGAGATATTGCTTTGGTATCGCGAAGAACCTTCTTGTATAAGGAACTGCTTCGACAACCCAAAGAATCTCATGTGTTTAGAGATACTGCTTTGGTATCACAAAGAACCTTATTGGATAAGGGACTACTTCGACCACCCAAAGAATCTCATGTGTTCAGAGATACTGCTTTGGTATCGCGAAGAACATTATTCGATAAGGGACTGCTTCGACCACCCGTAGAATCTCATGTGTTCGAGATTCTGCTTTGGTATCATCGAATAGCTCTAACGGATAAGGGACTGCTTCGACCACTCGAAGAATCTCATGTGTTTAGAGATACTGCTTTGGTATCGCGAAGAACGATCACCCGAAGAATCTCATGTATTTAGAGATATTGCTATGGTATCGCGAAGAACCTTATTGGATAAGGAACTGCTTCGACAACCCGAAGAATCTCATGTATTTAGAGATACTTCTTTGGTATCGCGAAGAACCTTAATGGATAATGGATTGCTTCGAAAACCCGAAGAATCTCATGTGTTCAGAGATACTGCTTTGGTATCGGGAAGAACCTTTTTGGATAAGGGAATGCTTTTACCACCCGAACAATCTCATGTGTTCAGAGATACTACTTTCGTATCGTGAAGAACCTTATGGGATAAGGGACTGCTTCGACCACCCGAATAATCTCATGTGTTCAGAGATACTGCTTTGGAATCGCGAAGAACCTTATTGGATAAGGGACTGCTTCGACCACCCGAAGAATCTCATGTGTTCAGAGATACTGCTTTGGTATCACGAAGAACCTTATTAGATAAGGGACTGCTTCGACCACCCGAAAAATCTCATGTGTTTAGAGATACAACTTTGGTATCGCGAAGAACCTTATTGGATAAGGGACTGCTTCGATCACCCGAAGAATCTCATGTATTTAGAGATATTGCTTTGGTATCGCGAATAACCTTATTGGATAAGGAACTGCTTCGACAACCCGAAGAATCTTATGTGTTTAGAGATACTGCTTTGGTATCGCGAAGAACCTTAATGGATAATGGATTGCTTCAACCACCCGAAGAATCTCATGTGTTCTGAAATACTGCTTTGGTATCAGGAAGAACCTTTTTGGGTAAGGGAATGCTTCGACCACCCGAAGAATCTTATATGTTCAGAGATACTACTTTTGTGTCTCGAAGAACCTTATGGGATAAGGGACTGCTTCGACCACCCGAAGAATCTCATGTGTTCAGAGATACTGCTTTGGTATCATGAAGAACCTTATTGAATAAGGAACTGCTTCGACAACCCGAAGAATCTCACGTGTTCACAGATACTGCTTGGGGATCGCGAAGAACCTTTATGGATAAGGGACTGCTTTGACCACCCGAAGAATCTCACGTGTTCAGAGATACTGCTTTGGTATTGCGAAGAACCTTATTGGATAAGGGACTGCTTCGACCACCCGAAGAATCTCATGTGTTCAGAGATACTACTTTGGTATGGCGAAGAACCTTATGGGATAAGGGACTGCTTCGACCACCCGAAGAATCTCATGTGTTCAGAGATACTGCTTTGGTATGGCGAAGAACATTATTGGATAAGGGACTGCTTTGACCACCAGAAGAATCTCTAGTGTTCGAGATTTTGCTTTGGTATCATCGAATAGCCTTAACAGATAAGGGACTGCTTCGACCACCCGAAGAATCTCATGTGTTTAGAGATACTGCTTTGGTATCGCGAAGAACCTTTTTGGATAAGGGACTTCTTCGATCACCCGAAGAATATAATGTATTTAGAGATATTGCTTTGGTATCGTAAAGAACCTTATTGGATAAGGAACTGCTTCGATAACCTGAAGAATCTTATGTGTTTAGAGATACTGCTTTGGTATCGCGAAGAAGCTTAATTGATAATGGATTGCATCGACCACCCGAAGAATCTCACGTGTTCAGAGATACTGCTTTGGTATCGCGAAGAACCTTTATGGATAAGGGACTGCTTCGACCACCCGAAGAATCTCACGTGTTCAGAGATACTGCTTTGGTATCGCGAAGAACCTTATTGGATAAGGGACTGCTTCGACCACCCGAAGAATCTCATGTGTTCAGAGATACTACTTTGGTATGGCGAAGAACCTTATGGGATAAGGGACTGCTTCGACCACCCGAAGAATCTCATGTGTTCAGAGATACTGCTTTGGTATCGCGAAGAACATTATTGGATAAGGGACTGCTTCGACCACCCGAAGAATCTCTAGTGTTCGAGATTCTGCTTTGGTATCATCGAATAGCCTTAACGGATAAGGGACTGCTTCGACCACCCGAAGAATCTCATGTGTTTAGAGATACTGCTTTGGTATCGCGAAGAACCTTTTTGGATAAGGGACTTCTTCGATCACCCGAAGAATCTAATGTATTTAGAGATATTGCTTTGGTATCGTGAAGAACCTTATTGGATAAGGAACTGCTTCGACAACCCGAAGAATCTTATGTGTTTAGAGATACTTCTTTGGTAACGCGAAGAACCTTAATTGATAATGGATTGCATCGACCACCCGAAGAATCTCATGTGTTCAGAGATACTGCTTTGTTATCGGGAAGAACCTTTTTGGATAAGGGAATGCTTCTACCGCCTGAAGAATCTCATGTGTTCAGAGATACTACTTTCGTATCGCGAAGAACATTATGGGATAAGGGACTGCTTCGACCACCCGAAGAATCTCATGTATACAGAGATACTGCTTTGGTATCGCGAAGATCCTTATTGGATAAAGGACTGCTTCGACCACCCGAAGAATCTCATGTGTTCGAGATTCTGCTTTGGTATCATCGAATAGCCTTAACGGATAAGGGATTGCTTCGACCATCCGAAGAATCTCATGTGTTTAGAGATACTGCTTTGGTATCGCGAAGAACCTTATTGGATAACACACTGCTTCAACAACCCGAAGAATCTCATGTGTTTAGAGATACTGTTTTGTTATCGCGAATAACCTTAATCGATAATGGATTGCTTCGACAACCCGAAGAATCTCAGGTGTTCAGAGATACTGCTTTGGTATCGGGAAGAACCTTTTTGGATAAGGGAATGCTTCTACCACCCGAAGAATCTCATGTGTTCAGAGATACTGCTTTCGTATCGCGAAGAACATTATTGGATAAGGGATTGCTTCAACCAATCGAAGAATCTCATGTATTTAGAGATATTGCTTTGTTATCGCGAAGAACCTTATTGGATAAGGAACTGCTTCGACAAATCGAAGAATCTTATGTGTTTTGAGATACTGCTTTGCTATCGCGAAGAACCTTGTTGGATAATGGACTGCTTCGACAACCCGAAGAATCTCACGTGTTCAGAGATACTGCTTTGGTATCGTGAAGAACCTTATTGGATAAGGGACTGCTTCGACCACCCGAAGAATCTCATGTGTTTAGAGATACTACTTTGGTATCGCGAAAAACCTTATGGGATAAGGGACTGCTTCGACAACCCGAAGAATCTCTTGTGTTCAGAGATACTGCTTTGGTATCGCGAAATACCTTATTGAATAACGGACTGCTTCAACCACCCGAAGAATCTCATGTGTTCGAGATTTTGCTTTGGTATCATCAAATAGCCTTAACGGATAAGGGACTGCTTCAACCACCCGAAGAATCTCATGTGTTTACAGATACTGCTTTGGTATCGGGAAGAACCTTATTGGATAAGGGATTGCTTCGATCACCCGAAGAATCTCATGTATTTAGAGATATTGCTTTGGTATCGCGAAGAACCTTATTGGATAAGGAACTGCTTCGACAACCCGAAGAATCTCATGTGTTTAGAGATACTGCTTTGGTATCGCGAAGAACCTTAATTGATAATGGATTGCTTCGACAACCCAAAGAGTCTCATGTGTTCAGAGATACTGCTTCGGTATCGGGAAGAACCTTTTTGGATAAGGGAATGCTTCTACCACCCGAAGAATCTCATGTGTTCAGAGATACTACTTTCGTATCTCGAAGAACATTATGGGATAAGGGACTGCTTCGACCACCCGAAGAATCTCATGTGTTCAGAGATACTGCTTTGGTATCGCGAAGATCCTTATTGGATAAGGGATTGCTTCGACCACCCGAAGAATCTCATGTGTTCAGAGATACTGCTTTGGTATCGCAAAGAACATTACTGGATAAGGGATTGCTTCGACCACCCGAAGAATCTCATGTATTTAGAGATATTGCTTTGGTATTCCGAAGAACCTTATTGGATAAGGAACTGCTTCGACAACCCGAAGAATCTGACGTGTTTAGAGATACTGCTTTGGTATCGCGAAGAACCTTATTGGATAAGGGACTGCTTCGACCACCCGAAGAATCTCACGTGTTCAGAGATACTGCTTTGGTATCGCGAAGAACCTTATTGGATAAGGGACTGCTTCGACCACCTGAAGAATCTCATGTGTTCATAGATACTCCTTTGGTACCGCGAAGAACATTATTGGATAAGGGACTGCTTCGACCACCCGAAGAATCTCATGTATTTAGAGATAATGCTTTGGTATCGCGAAGAACATTATTGGATAAGGAACTGCTTCGACAACCCGAAGAATCTCATGTGTTTAAAGATACTGCTTTGGTATCGTGAAGAACCTTAATCGATAATGGATTGCTTCGATAACACAAAGAATCTCATGTGTTCAGAAATACTGCTTTGGTATCAGGAAGAACCTTTTTGGATAAGGAAATGCTTCTACCACCCGACGAATCTCATGTGTTCAGAGATACTACTTTCATATCGCAAAGAACGTTATGGGATAAGGGACTGCTTCGACCACCCGAAGAATCTCACGTGTTCAGAGATACTGCTTTGGTATCGCGAAGAACCTTATTGGGTAAGGGACTGCTTCGACCACCCGAAGAATTTCATGTGTTCAGAGATACTGCTTTGGTATCGCGATGAACATTATTGGATAAGGGATTTCTTCGACCACCCGAAGAATCTCATATATTTAGAGATATTGCTTTGGTATCGCGAAGAACCTTATTGGACAAGCAACTGCTTCGACAACCCGAAGAATCTTATGTGTTTAGAGTAACTGATTCGGTATTGCGAAGAACCTTATTGGATAAGGAACTGCTTCCACAACCCGAAGAATCTCATGTGTTTAGAGATACTGCTTTGTTATTGCGTATAACCTTAATCGATAATGAATTGCTTCGATAACCCGAAGAATCTCACGTGTTCAGAGATACTGCTTTGGTATCGGGAAGAACCTTTTTGGATAAGGGAATGCTTCTACCACCCGCAGAATATCATGTGTTCAGAGATACTACTTTCGTATCGCGAAGAACATTATGGGATAAGGGACTGCTTCGACCACCCGAAGAAACTCATGTGTTCAGAGATACTGCTTTGGTATCGCGAAGAACCTTATTAGATAAGGGACTGCTTCGACCACCTGAAGAATCTCATGTATTTAGAGATATTGCTTTGGTATCGCGAAGAACCTTATTGGATAAGGAACTGCTTCGACAACCCAAAGAATCTTATGTGTTTTGAGATACTGCTTTGGTATCGCGAAGAACCTTATTGGATAAGGGACTGCTTTGACAATCCGAAGAATCTCACGTGTTCCGAGATACTGCTTTGGTATCGTGAAGAACCTTATTGGATAAGTGACTGCTTCGACCACCCGAAGAATCTCATGTGTTCAGAGATACTACTTTGGTATTGCGAAAAACCTTATGGGATAAGGGACTGCTTCGACAACCCGAAGAATCTCATGTGTTCAGAGATACTGCTTTGGTATCGCGAAGAACCTTATTGAATAAGGGACTACTTCGACCACCCGAAGAATCTCATGTGTTCGAGATTTTGCTTTGGTATCATCAAATAGCCTTAACGGATAAGGGACTGCTTCAACCACCCGAAGAATCTCATGTGTTTACAGATACTGCTTTGGTATCGCGAAGAACCTTATTGGATAAAGGATTGCTTCGATCACCCGAAGAATCTCATGTATTTAGAGATATTGCTTTGGCATCGCGAAGAACCTTATTGGATAAGGAACTGCTTCGACAACCCGAAGAATCTCAAGTGTTTAGAGATACTGCTTTGGTATCGCGAAGAACCTTAATTGATAATGGATTGCTTCGACAACCCAAAGAATCTCATGTGTTCAGAGATACTGCTTCGGTATCGGGAAGAACCTTTTTGGATAAGGGAATGCTTCTACCACCCGAAGAATCTCATGTGTTCATAGATACTACTTTCGTATCGCGAAGAACATTATGGGATAAGGGACTGCTTCGACCACCCGAAGAATCTCATGTGTTCAGAGATACTGCTTTGGTATCGCGAAGATCCTTATTGGATAAGGGACTGCTTCGACCACCCGAAGAATCTCATGTGTTCAGAGATACTGCTTTGGTATCGCAAAGAACATTATTGGATAAGGGATTGCTTCGACTACCCGAAGAATCTAATGTATTTATAGATATTGCTTTGGTATTCCGAAGAACCTTATTGGATAAGGAACTGCTTCGAGAACCCGAAGAATCTTACGTGTTTAGAGATACTGCTTTGGTATCGCGAAGAACCTTATTGGATAAGGGACTGCTTCGACCACCCGAAGAATCTCAGATGTTCAGAGATACTGCTTTGGTATCGCGAAGAACCTTATTGGATAAGGGACTGCTTCGACCACCTGAAGAATCTCTTGTGTTCATACATACTCATTCGGTACCGAGAAGAACATTATTGGATAAGGGACTGCTTCGACCACCCGAAGAATCTCATGTATTTAGAGATAATGCTTTGGTATCGGGAAGAACATTATTGGATAAGGAACTGCTTCGACAACCCGAAGAATCTCATGTGTTTAGAGATACTGCTTTGGTATCGTGAAGAACCTTAATCGATAATGGATTGCTTTGATAACACAAAGAATCTCATGTGTTCAGAAATACTGCTTTGGTATCGGGAAGAACCTTTTTGGATAAGGAAATGCTTCTACCACCCGACGAATCTCATGTGTTCAGAGATACTACTTTCATGTCGCGAAGAACATTATGGGATAAGGGACTGCTTCGACCACCCGAAGAATCTCACGTGTTCAGAGATACTGCTTTGGTATCGCGAAGAACCTTATTGGGTAAGGGACTGCTTCGACCACCCGAAGAATCTCATGTGTTCAGAGATACTTCTTTGTTATCGCGATGAACATTATTGGATAAGGGATTGCTTCGACCACCCGAAGAATCCCATGTATTTAGAGATATTGCTTTGGTATCGCGAAGAACCTTATTGGATAAGCAACTGCTTCGACAACCCGAAGAATCTTATGTGTTTAGAGTAACTGATTCGGTATTGCGAAGAACCTTATTGGATAAGGGACTGCTTCGACCACCCGAAGAGTCTCATGTGTTCGAGATTCTGCTTTGGTATCATCGAATAGCCTTAACGGATAAGGGACTGCTTCGACCACCCGAAGAATCTCATGTGTTTAGAGATACTGCTTTGGTATCGCGAAGAACCTTATTGGATAACACACTGCTTCGATCACCCGAAGAATCTCATGTATTTAGAGATATTGCTATGGTATCGCGAAGAACCTTATTGGATAAGGAACTGCTTCGACAACCCGAAGAATCTCATGTGTTTAAAGATACTGCTTTATTATTGCGAAGAACCTTAATCGATAATGGATTGCTTCGACAACCCGAAGAATCTCACATGTTCAGAGATACTGCTTTGGTATCGGGAAGAACCTTTTTGGATAAGGGAATGTTTCTACCACCCGAAGAATATCATGTGTTCAGAGATACTACTTTCGTATCGCGAAGAACATTATGGGATAAGGGACTGCTTCGACCACCCGAAGAAACTCATGTGTTCAGAGATACTGCTTTGGTATCGCGAAGAACCTTATTGGATAAGGGACTGCTTCGACCACCTGAAGAATCTCATGTATTTAGAGATATTGCTTTGGTATCGCGAAGAACCTTATTGGATAAGGAACTGCTTCGAAAACCCGAAGAATCTTATGTGTTTTGAGATACTGCTTTGGTATCGCGAAGAACCTTATTGGATAAGGGACTGCTTCGACAATCCGAAGAATCTCACGTGTTCAGAGATACTGCTTTGGTATCTTGAAGAACCTTATTGGATAAGGGACTGCTTCGACCACCCGTACAATCTCATGTGTTCAGAGATACTACTTTGGTATCGCGAAAAACCTTATGGGATAAGGGACTGCTTCGACAGCCCGAAGAATCTCATGTGTTCAGAGATACTGCTTTGGTATCGCGAAGAACCTTATTGGATAAGGGACTGCTTCGACCACCCGAAGAATCTCACGTGTTCAGAGATACTGCTTTGGTATCGCGAAGAACCTTATTGGATATGGGACTGCTTCGACCACCCGAAGAATCTCATGTGTTCAGAGATACTACTTTGGTATCGCGAAGAACCTTATGGGATACGGGACTTCTTCGACACCCCAAAGAATCTCATGTGTTCAGAGATACTGCTTTGGTATTGTGAAGAACATTATTGGATAAGGGACTGCTTCGACCACCCGAAGAATCTCATGTATTTAGAGATACTGCTTTGGTATCACGGAGAACCTTATTGGATAAGGAACTGCTTCGACCACCCGAAGAATATCACGTGTTCATAGATACTACTTTGGTATCGCGAAAAACCTTATGGGATAAGAGACTGCTTCGACAACCCGAAGAATCTCATGTGTTCAGAGATACTGCTTTGGTCTCGCGAAGAACCTTATTGGATAAGGGACTGCTTCGACCACCCGAAGTATCTCACGTGTTCAGAGATACTGCTTTGGTATCGCGAAGAACCTTATTGGATATGGGACTGCTTCGACCACCCGAAGAATATCATGTGTTCAGAGATACTACTTTGGTATCGTGAAGAACCTTATGGGATAAGGGACTTCTTCGACAACCCAAAGAATCTCATGTGTTCAGAGATACTGCTTTGGTATTGTGAAGAACATTATTGGATAAGGGACTGCTTCGACCACCCGAAGAATCTCATGTATTTAGAGATACTGCTTTGGTATCGCGTTGAACCTTATTGGATAAGGAACTGCTTCGACCACCCGAAGAATCTCATGTGTTCGAGATTCTGCTTTGGTATCATCGAATAGCCTTAACGGATAAGGGACTGCTTCGACCACCAGAAGAATCTCATGTGTTTAGAGATACTGCTTTGGTATCGCGAAGAACCTTATTGGATAAAGGGCTGCTTCGATCACCCGAAGAATTTCATGTATTTAGAGATATTGCTTTGGTATCGCGAAGAACCTTATTGGATAAGGAACTGCTTCGACAACCCGAAGAATCTCATGTGTTTAGAGATACTGCTTTGGTATCGCGAAGAACCTTAATGGATAATGGATTGCTTTAACAACTCGAAGAATCTCATGTGTTCAGAGATACTGCTTTGGTATCGGGAAAACCTTTTTGGATAAGGGAATGCTTCTACCACACGAAGAATCTCATGTGTTCAAAGATACTACTTTTGTATCGCGAAGAACCTTATGGGATAAGGGACTGCTTCGACCACCCGAAGAATCTCATGTGTTCAGAGATACTCCTTTGGTATCGCGAAGAACCTTATTGGATAAGGGACTGTTGTGAACACCTGAAGAATCTCATGTGTTCAGAGATACTACTTTGGTATCGCGAAGAACGTTATGGGATAAGGGACTGCTTCGACCACCCGAAGAATCTCATGTGTTCAGAGATACTGCTTTGGTATCGCAAAGAACCTTATTAGATAAAAGACTGCTTCGACCACCCGAAGAATCTCATGTGTTTAGAGATACAACTTTGGTATCGCGAAGAACCTTAATGGATAAGGGACTGCTTCGATCACCCGAAGAATCTCATGTATTTAGAGATATTGCTTTGGTATCGCGAAGAACCTTATTGGATAAGGATCTGCTTCGACAACCCGAAGAATCTTATGTGTTTAGAGATACTGCTTTGGTATCGCGAAAAACCTTAATGGATTGCTTCGACCAACCGAAGAATCTCATGTGTTCAGAGATACTGCTTTGGTATCGGGAAGAACCTTTTTGGATAAGGGAATGCTTCGACCACCCGAAGAATCTCATGCGTTCAGAGATACTACTTTTGTATCGTGAAGAACCTTATGGGATAAGGGACTGCTTCGACCACCCGAAGAATCTCGTGTGTTCAGAGATACTGCTTTGGTATCGTAAAGAACATTATTGGATAAGGGACTGCTTCGACCACCCGAAGAATCTCACGTGTTAAGAGATACTGCTTTGGTATCGCGAAGAACCTTATGGGATAAATGACTGCTTCGACCACCCGAAGAATCTCATGTGTTCAGAGATACTGCTTTGGTATCGTGAAGAACATTATTGGATAAGGGACTACTTCGACCACCCGAAGAATCTCATAAGTTCAGAGATACTGCTTTGGTATCGCGAAGAACATTATTGGATAAGGGACTGCTTCAACCGACCGAAGAATCTCATGTGTTCGAGATTCTGCTTTGGTATCATCGAATAGCCTTAACGGTTAAGGGACTGCTTCGACCACCTGAAGAATCTCATGTGTTTAGAGATACTGCTTTGGTATCGCGAAGAACCTTATTGGATAAGGGACTGCTTCGATCACCCGAAGAATTTCATGTATTTAGAGATATTACTTTGGTATCGCAAAAAACCTTATTGGATAAGGAAATGCTTCGACAACCCGAAGAATCTCATGTGTTTAGAGATACTGCTTTGGTATCGCGTAGAACCTTAATGGATAATGGATTGCTTAGACCACCCGAAGAATCTCATGTGTTCAGAGATATTGCTTTGGTATCGCGAAGAACATTATTGGATAAGGGATTTCTTCGACCACCCGAAGAATCTCATGTGTTTGAGATTCTGCTTTGGTATCATTGAATAGCCTTAACGGATAAGGGACTGCTTCGACCACCCAAAGAATCTCATGTGTTTAGAGATACTGCATTGGTATCGCGAAGAACCTTATTGGATAAGGGACTGCTTTGATAACCCAAACAATATCATGTATTTAGAGATATTGCTTTGGTATTGGGAAGAACCTTATTGAATAAGGAACTGCTTCAACAACCCGAAGAATCTCACGTGTTTGGAGATACTTCTTTGGTATCGCGAAGAACCTTAATGGATAATGGATTGCTTTGAAAACCCGAAGAATCTCATGTGTTCAAGGATACTGCTTTGGTATCGAGAAGAACCTTTTTGGATAAGGGAATGCTTCGACCACCCGAAGAATCTCATGTGTTCAGAGATACTGCTTTGGTATCACGAAGAACATTATTGGATAAGGGACAACTTCGAACACCCGAAGAATCTCATGTATTTAGAGATATTGCTTTGGTATTGCGAAGAACCTTTATCGGATAAGGAACTGCTTCGACAACCCGAAGAATCTTATGTGTTTAGAGATATTGCTTTGGTATCGCAAAGAACCTTATTGGATAAGGGACTGTTTCGACCACCCGAAGAATCTCATGTGTTCAGAGATACTGCTTTGGTATCGCGAAGAACCTTATTGGATAAGGGACTGCTTCGACCACCTGAAGAATCTCATGTGTTCAGAGATACTGCTTTGTAATCGCGAAGAACATTATTGGATAAGGGACTGCTTCGACCACCCGAAGAATCTCATGTGTTCGAGATTCTGCTTTGGTATCATCGAATAGCCTTAACGGATAAGGGACTGCTTCGACCACCCGAAGAATCTCATGTGTTTAGAGATACTGCTTTGGTATCGTGAAGAACCTTATTGGATAAGGAACTGCTTCGATAACCCGAAGAATCTCATGTGTTTAGAGATACTGCTTTGGTATCGCGAAGAACCTTAATGGATAATGGAATGCTTCGACCACCCGAAGAATCTCATGTGTTCAGAGATACTGCTTTGGTATCGCGAAGAACATTATTGGATAAGGGATTGCTTCGACCACCCGAAGAATCTCATGTGTTCGATATTCTGCTTTGGTATCATCGAATAGCCTTAACGGATAAGGGACTGCTTCGACCACCCGAAGAATCTCATGTTTTTAAAGATACTGCTTTGGTATCGCAAAGAACCTTATTGGATAAGGGACTGCTTCGATTACCCGAAGAATCTCATGTATTTAGAGATATTGCTTTGGTATCGGGAAGAACCTTATTGGATAAGGAAATGCTTCGACAACCCGAAGAATCTCACGTGTTTAGAGATACTTCTTTGGTATCGCGAAGAACCTTAATGGATAATGGATTGCTTCGACAACCTTAAGAATCTCATGTATTCAGAGATACTGCTTTGGTATCAAGAAGAACCTTTTTGGATAAGGGAATGCTTCGACCACCCGAAGAATCTCATGTGTTCAGAGATACTGCTTTGGTATCGCGGAAAACATTATTGGATAAGGGACTGCTTAGACCACCCGAAGAATCTCATGTATTTAGAGATATTGCTTTGGTATCGCAAAGAACCTTATTGGATAAGGAACTGCATTGACAACCCGAAGAATCTTATGTGTTTAGAGATACTGCTTTGGTATTGCGAAGAACCTTATTGGATAAGGGACTGCTTCGACCACCCGAAGAATCTCACGTGTTCAGAGATACTGCTTTGGTATCGCGAAGAACTTTATTGGATAAGGAATGCTTCGAACACCCGAAGAATCTCATGTGGTCAGAGATACTACTTAGGTATCGCGAAGATCCTTATGGGATAAGAGACTGCTTCGACCACGCGAAGAATATCATGTGTTCAGAGATACTAGTTTGGTATCGCGAAGAACATTCTTGGATAAGGGACTGCTTCGACCACCCGAAGAATCTCATGTGTTCGAGATTCTGCTTTGGTATCATCGAATAGCCTTAACAGATAAGGGACTGCTTCGATCACCCGAAGAATCTCATGTGTTTAGAGACTCTGCTTTGGTATCGAGAAGAACCTTATTGGATAAGGGACTGCTTCGATCACCCGAAGAATCTCATGTATTTAGAGATACTGCTTTGCTATCACGAAGAACCTTATTGGATAAGACACTGCTTCGACCACCCGAAGAATCTCATGTGTTCGAGATTCTTCTTTGGTAGCATCGAATAGCCTTAACGGATAAGGGACTGCTTCGACCACCCGAAGAATCTCATGTGTTTAGAGATACTGATTTGGTATCGCGAAGAACCTTATTGTATAAGGGACTGATTCGATCACCCGAAGAATCTCATGTATTTAGAGATATTGCTTTGGTATCGCGAAGAACCTTATTGAATAACGAACTGCTTCAACAACCCGAAGAATCTCATGTGTTTAGAGATACTGCTTTGGTATCACGAAGAACCTTAATGGATAATGGGTTTATTCAACAACCCGAAGAATCTCGTGTGTTCAGAGATACTGCTTTGGTATCGTGAAGAACCTTATTGGATAAGGGACTGCTTCGACCACCCGAAGAATCTCACATGTTCAGTGATACTACTTTGGTATCGCGAAGAACCTTATTGGATAAGGGACTGCTTCGACCACCCGAAGAACCTCATGTGTTCAGCGATACTACTTTGGTATCGCGAAAAACCTTATGGGATAAGGCACTGCTTCAACCCCCCGAAGAATCTCATGTGTTCAGAGATACTGCTTTGGTATCGCGAAGAACATTATTGGATAAGGGACTTCTTTGACCACCCGAAGAAACTCATGTGTTCGAGATTCTGCTTTGGTATCATCGAATAGCCTTAACGGATAAGGGACTGCTTCGACCACTCGAAGAAAATCATGTGTTTAGAGATACTGCTTTGGTATCGCGAAGAACCTTATTGGATAAGGGACTGCTTCGATCACCCGAAGAATCTCATGTATTTAGAGATATTGCTTTGGTATCGCGAAGAACCTTATTGGATAAGGAACTGCTTCGACAACCCAAAGAATCTCATCTGTTTAGAGATACTGCTTTGGTATCACGAAGAACCTTAATGGATAATGGATTGCTTCGACCACCCGAAGAATCTCATGTGTTCGAGATTCTGCTTTGGTATCATTGAATAGCCTTAACGGATAAGGGACTGCTTTGACCACCCGAAGAAAATCATGTGTTTAGAGATACTGCTTTGGTATCGCAAAGAATCTTATTGGATAAGGGACTGCTTCGATCACCTGAAGAATCTCATGTATTTAGAGATACTGCTTTGGTATCGGGAAGAACCTTTTTGGATAAGGGAATGCTTCTACCACCCAAAGAATCTCATGTGTTCAGAGATACTACTTTCGTATCACGAAGAACCTTATGGGATAAGGGACTGCTTCGACCACCCGAAGAATATCATGTGTTCAGAGATTCAACTTTGGTATCGCGAAGAACCTTATTGGATAAGGGACTGCTTCGATCACCCGAAAAATCTCATGTATTTAGAGATATTGCTTTGGTATCGCGAATAACCTTATTGGATAAGGAACTGCTTCGACAACCCGAAGAATCTTATGTGTTTAGAGATACTGCTTTGGTATCGCGAAGAACCTTAATGGATAATAGATTGCTTCAACCACCCTAAGAATCTCATGTGTTCTGAGATACTGCTTTGGTATCAGGAAGAACCTTTTTGGGTAAGGGAATGCTTCGACCACCCGAAGAATCTTATGTGTCCAGATATACTACTTTTGTGTCACGAAAAACCTTATGGGATAAGGGACTGCTTCGACCACCCGAAGAATCTCATGTGTTCAGAGATACTGCTTTGGTATCATGAAGAACCTTATTGAATAAGGAACTGCTTCGACAACCCGAAGAATCTCACGTGTTCAGAGATACTGCTTTGGTATCGCGAAGAACCTTATTGGATAAGGGACTTCTTCGGACACCCGAAGAATCTCATGTGTTCAGAGATACTACTTTGGTATGGCGAAGAACCTTATGGGATAAGGGACTGCTTCGATCACCCGAAGAATCTCATGTATTTAGAGATATTGCTTTGATATCGCGAATAACCTTATTGGATAAGGAACTACTTCGACAACCCGAAGAATCTTATGTGTTTAGAGATACTGCGTTAGTATCGCGAAGAACCTTAATGGATAATGGATTGCTTCAGCCACTCGAAGAATCTCATGTGTTCAGAGATACTGCTTTGGTATCAGGAAGAACCTTTTTGGGTAAGGGAATGCTTCGACCACCCGAAGAATCTTATGTGTTCAGAGATACTACTTTTGTGTCGCGAAGAACCTTATGGGATAAGGGACTGCTTCGACCACCCGAAGAATCTCATGTGTTCAGAGATACTCCTTTGGTATCGCGAAGAACCTTATTGGATAAGGGACTGCTGTGAACACCTGAAGAATCTCATGTTTTTAGAGATACTACTTTGGTATCGCGAAGAACCTTATGGGATAAGGGACTGCTTCGACCACCCGAAGAATCTCATGTGTTCAGAGATACTGCTTTGGTATCGCAAAGAACCTTATTAGATAAGGGACTGCTTCGACCACCCGAAGAATCTCATGTGTTTAGAGATACAACTTTGGTATCGCGAAGAACCTTAATGGATAAGGGACTGATTCGATCACCCGAAGAATCTCATGTATTTAGAGATATTGCTTTGGTATCGCGAAGAACCTTATTGGATAAGGATCTGCTTCGACAACCCGAAGAATCTTATGTGTTTAGAGATACTGCTTTGGTATCGCAAAAAACCTTAATGGATTGCTTCGACCAACCGAAGAATCTCATGTGTTCAGAGATACTGCTTTCGTATCGGGAAGAACCTTTTTGGATAAGGGAATGCTTCGACCACCTGAAGAATCTCATGCGTTCAGAGATACTACTTTTGTATCGTGAAGAACCTTATGGGATAAGGGACTGCTTCGACCACCCGAAGAATCTCGTGTGTTCAGAGATACTGCTTTGGTATCGTAAAGAACATTATTGGATAAGGGACTGCTTCGACCACCCGAAGAATCTCACGTGTTAAGAGATACTGCTTTGGTATCGCGAAGAACCTTATGGGATAAATGACTTCTTCGACCACCCGAAGAATCTCATGTGTTCAGAGATACTGCTTTGGTATCGTGAAGAACATTATTGGATAAGGGACTACTTCGACCACCCGAAGAATCTCATAAGTTCAGAGATACTGCTTTGGTATCGCGAAGAACATTATTGGATAAGGGACTGCTTCAACCACCCGAAGAATCTCATGTGTTCGAGATTCTGCTTTGGTATCATCGAATAGCCTTAACGGTTAAGGGACTGCTTCGACCACCCGAAGAATCTCATGTGTTTAGAGATACTGCTTTGGTATCGCGAAGAACCTTATTGGATAAGGGACTGCTTCGATCACCCGAAGAATTTCATGTATTTAGAGATATTACTTTGGTATCGCGAAAAACCTTATTGGATAAGGAACTGCTTCGACAACCCGAAGAATCTCATGTGTTTAGAGATACTGCTTTGGTATCGCGTAGAACCTTAATGGATAATGGATTGCTTAGACCACCCGAAGAATCTCATGTGTTCAGAGATATTGCTTTGGTATCGCGAAGAACATTATTGGATACGGGATTGCTTCGACCACCCGAAGAATCTCATGTGTTTGAGATTCTGCTTTGGTATCATTGAATAGCCTTAACGGATAAGGGACTGCTTCGACCACCCGAAGAATCTCATGTGTTTAGAGATACTGCTTTGGTATCGCGAAGAACCTTATTGGATAAGGGACTGCTTTGATAACCCAAACAATATCATGTATTTAGAGATATTGCTTTGGCATCGGGAAGAACCTTATTGAATAAGGAACTGCTTCAACAACCCGAAGAATATCACGTGTTTAGAGATACTTCTTTGGTATCGCGAAGAACCTTAATGGATAATGGATTGCTTTGAAAACCCGAAGAATCTCATGTGTTCAAGGATACTGCTTTGGTATCGAGAAGAACCTTTTTGGATAAGGGAATGCTTCGACCACCCGAAGAATCTCATGTGTTCAGAGATACTGCTTTGGTATCGCGAAGAACATTATTGGATAAGGGACAGCTTCGAACACCCGAAGAATCTCATGTATTTAGAGATATTGCTTTGGTATTGCGAAGAACCTTTATCGGATAAGGAACTGCTTCGACAAACCGAAGAATCTTATGTGTTTAGAGATACTGCTTTGGTATCGCAAAGAACCTTATTGGATAAGGGACTGTTTCGACCACCCGAAGAATCTCATGTGTTCAGAGATACTTCTTTGGTATCGCGAAGAACCTTATTGGATAAGGGAATGCTTCGACCACCTAAAGAATCTCATGTGTTCAGAGATACTGCTTTGTAATCGCGAAGAACATTATTGGATAAGGGACTGCTTCGACCACCCGAAGAATCTCATGTGTTCGAGATTCTGCTTTGGTATCATCGAATAGCCTTAACGGATAAGGGACTGCTTCGACCACCCGAAGAATCTCATGTGTTTAGAGATACTGCTTTGGTATCGCGAAGAACCTTATTGGATAAGGAACTGCTTCGATAACCCGAAGAATCTCATGTGTTTAGAGATACTGCTTTGGTATCGCGAAGAACCTTAATGGATAATGGAATGCTTCGACCACCCGAAGAATCTCATGTGTTCAGAGATACTGCTTTGGTATCGCGAAGAACATTATTGGATAAGGGATTGCTTCGACCACCCGAAGAATCTCATGTGCGATATTCTGCTTTGGTATCATCGAATAGCCTTAACGGATAAGGGACTGCTTCGACCACCCGAAGAGTCTCATGTTTTTAAAGATACTGCTTTGGTATCGCGAAGAACCTTATTGGATAAGGGACTGCTTCGATTACCCGAAGAATCTCATGTATTTAGAGATATTGCTTTGGTATCGGGAAGAACCTTATTGGATAAGGAAATGCTTCGACAACCCGAAGAATCTCACGTGTTTAGAGATACTTCTTTGGTATCGCGAAGAACCTTAATGGATAATGGATTGCTTCGACAACCTTAAGAATCTCATGTGTTCAGAGATACTGCTTTGGTATCAAGAAGAACCTTTTTGGATAAGGGAATGCTTCGACCACCCGAAGAATCTCATGTGTTTAGAGATACTGCTTTGGTATCGCGGAAAACATTATTGGATAAGGGACTGCTTAGACCACCCGAAGAATCTCATGTATTTAGAGATATTGCTTTGGTATCGCAAAGAACCTTATTGGATAAGGAACTGCATTGACAACCCGAAGAATCTTATGTGTTTAGAGATACTGCTTTGGTATCGCGAAGAACCTTATTGGATAAGGGACTGCTTCGACCACCCGAAGAATCTCACGTGTTCAGAGATACTGCTTTGGTATCGCGAAGAACTTTATTGGATAAGGAATGCTTCAAACACCCGAAGAATCTCATGTGGTCAGAGATACTACTTAGGTATCGCGAAGATCCTTATGGGATAAGAGACTGCTTCGACCACGCGAAGAATATCATGTGTTCAGAGATACTGCTTTGGTATCGCGAAGAGCATTCTTGGATAAGGGACTGCTTCGAGCACCCGAAGAATCTCATGTGTTCGAGATTCTGCTTTGGTATCATCGAATAGCCTTAACAGATAAGGGACTGCTTCGATCACCCGAAGAATCTCATGTGTTTAGAGACTCTGCTTTGGTATCGCGAAGAACCTTATTGGATAAGGAACTGCTTCGACAACCCGAAAAATCTTTTGTGTTTAGAGATACTGCTTTGCTATCACGAAGAACCTTATTGGATAAGACACTGCTTCGACCACCCGAAGAATCTCATGTGTTCGAGATTCTTCTTTGGTAGCATCGAATAGCCTTAACGCATAAGGGACTGCTTCGACCACCCGAAGAATCTCATGTGTTTAGAGATACTGATTTGGTATCGCGAAGAACCTTATTGTATAAGGGACTGATTCGATCACCCGAAGAATCTCATGTATTTAGAGATATTGCTTTGGTATCGCGAAGAACCTTATTGAATAACGAACTGCTTCAACAACCCGAAGAATCTCATGTGTTTAGAGATACTGCTTTGGTATCACGAAGAACCTTAATGGATAATGGATTTATTCAACAACCCGAAGAATCTCGTGTGTTCAGAGATACTGCTTTGGTATCGTGAAGAACCTTATTGGATAAGGGACTGCTTCGACCACCCGAAGAATCTCACATGTTCAGTGATACTACTTTGGTATCGCAAAGAACCTTATTGGATAAGGGACTGCTTCGACCACCCGAAGAACCTCATGTGTTCAGCGATACTACTTTGGTATCGCGAAAAACCTTATGGGATAAGGCACTGCTTCAACCCCCCAAAGAATCTCATGTGTTCAGAGATACTACTTTGGTATCGCGAAGAACATTATTGGATAAGGGACTGCTTCGACCACCCGAAGAATCTCATAAGTTCAGATATACTGCTTTGATATCGCGAAGAACATTATTGGATAAGGGACTTCTTTGACCACCCGAAGAATCTCATGTGTTCGAGATTCTGCTTTGGTATCATCGAATAGCCTTAACGGATAAGGGACTGCTTCGACCACTCGAAGAAAATCATGTGTTTAGAGATACTGCTTTGGTATCGCGAAGAACCTTATTGGATAAGGGACTGCTTCGATCACCCGAAGAATCTCATGTATTTAGAGATATTGCTTTGGTATCGCGAAGAACCTTATTGGATAAGGAACTGCTTCGACAACCCAAAGAATCTCATGTGTTTAGAGATACTGCTTTGGTATCACGAAGAACCTTAATGGATAATGGATTGCTTCGACCACCCGAAGAATCTCATGTGTTCGAGATTCTGCTTTGGTATCATTGAATAGCCTTAACGGATAAGGGACTGCTTTAACCACCCGAAGAAAATCATGTGTTTAAAGATACTGCTTTGGTATCGCGAACAACATTATTGGATAAGGGACTGCTTCGATCACCTGAAGAATCTCATGTATTTAGAGATACTGCTTTGGTATCGGGAAGAACCTTTTTGGATAAGGGAATGCTTCTACCACCCAAAGAATCTCATGTGTTCAGAGATACTACTTTCGTATCACGAAGAACCTTAGGGGATAAGGGACTGCTTCGACCACCCGAAGAATATCATGTGTTTAGAGATTCAACTTTGGTATCGCGAAGAACCTTATTGGATAAGGGACTGCTTCGATCACCCGAAGAATCTCATGTATTTAGAGATATTGCTTTGGTATCGCGAATAACCTTATTGGATAAGGAACTGCTTCGACAACCCGAAGAATCTTATGTGTTTAGAGATACTGCTTTGGTATCGTGAAGAACCTTAATGGATAATGGATTGCTTCAACCACCCGAAGAATCTCATGTGTTCTGAGATACTGCTTTGGTATCAGGAAGAACCTTTTTGGGTAAGGGAATGCTTCGGCCACCCGAAGAATCTTATGTGTTCAGAGATACTACTTTTGTGTCACGAAAAACCTTATGGGATAAGGGACTGCTTCGACCACCCGAAGAATCTCATGTGTTCAGAGATACTGCTTTGGTATCATGAAGAACCTTATTGAATAAGGAACTGCTTCGACAACCCGAAGAATCTCACGTGTTCAGAGATACTGCTTTGGTATCGCGAAGAACCTTATTGGATAAGGGACTGGTTCGGACACCCGAAGAATCTCATGTGTTCAGAGATACTACTTTGGTATGGCGAAGAACCTTATGGGATAAGGGACTGCTTCGACCACCCGAAGAATCTCGTGTGTTCAGAGATACTGCTTTGGTATCGCGAAGAACATTATTCGATAAGGGACTACTTCGACCACCCGAAGAATCTCTAGTGTTTGAGATTCTGCTTTGGTATCATCGAATAGCCTTAACGGATAAGGGACTGCTTCGACCACCCAAAGAATCTCATGTGTTTAGAGATACTGCTTTGGTATCGCGAAGAACCTTTTTTGGATAAGGGACTTCTTCGATCACCTGAAGAATCTTATGTATTTAGAGATATTGCTTTGGTATCGCGAAGAACCTTATTGGATAAGGAACTGCTTCGACAACCCGGAGAATCTTATGTGTTTAGAGATACTGCTTTGGTATCGCGAAGAACCTTAATTGATAATGGATTGCATCGACCACCCGAAGAATCTCATGTGTTCAGAGATACTGCTTTGGTATCAGGAAGAACCGTTTTGGATAAGGGAATGCTTCTACCGCCTGAAGAATCTCATGTGTTCAGAGATACTACTTTCGCATCGCGAAGAACCTTATGGGATAAGGGACTTCTTCGACCACCCGAAGAATCTCATGTGTTCAGAGATACTGCTTTGGTATCGCGAAGAACCTTATTGGATAAGGCACTGCTTCGACCACCCAATGAATCTCATGTGTTCAAAGATACTACTTTGGTATCACGAAGAACCTTATGGGACAAGGTACTGCTTCGACCACCCGAAGAATCTCATGTGTTCAGAGATACTGCTTTGGTATCAGGAAGAACATTATTAGATAAGGGTCTGCTTTGACCACTCAAAGAATCTCATGTGTTTAGAGATACAACTTTGGTATCGCGAAGAACCTTATTGGATAAGGGACTGCTTCGATCACACGAAGAATATCATGTGTTCAGAAATACTACTTTCGTATCGCGAAGAACCTTATGGGATAAGCGACTGCTTCGACCACCCGAAGAATCTCAAGTGTTCAGAGATACTTCTTTGGTATCTCAAAGAACATTATTAGATAAGGGACTGCTTCGACCACACGAAGAATCTCATGAGTTCAGAGATACTGCATTGGTATCGCGAAGAACATTATTGGATAAGGGACTTCTCTGACCACCCGAAGAAACTCATGTGTTCGAGATTCTGCTTTGGTATCATCGAATAGCCTTTACGGATAAGGGACTGCTTCGACCACCCGAAGAAAATCATGTCTTTAGAGATACTGCTTTGGTATCGCGAAGAACCCTATTGGATAAGGAAATGCTTCGATCACCCGAAGAATCACATGTATTTAGAGATATTGCTTTGGTATCTCGAAGAACCTTATTGTATAAGGAACTGCTTCGACAACCCGAAGAATCTCATGTGTTTAGAGATACTGCTTTGGTATCACGAACAACCTTAATGGATAATGGATTGCTTCGACCACCCGAAGAATCTCATGTGTTCAGAGATACTGCTTTGGTATCGCGAAGAACATTATTGGATAAGGGACTGCTTCGACCACCCGAAGAATCTCATGTGTTCGAGATTCTGCTTTGGTATCATCGAATAGCTCTAACGGATAAGGGACTGCTTCGACCACCCGAAGAATCTCATGTGTTTAGAGATACTGCTTTGGTATCGCGAAGAACCTTATTGGATAAGGGACTGCTTCAATCACCCGAAGAATCTCATGTATTTAGAGATATTGCTTTGGTATCGCGAAGAACCTTATTTGATAAAGAACTGCTTCGACAACCTGAAGAATCTCATGTGTTTAGAGATACTTCTTTGGTATCGCGAAGAACCTTAATGGATAATGGATTGCTTCGAAAACCCGAAGAATCTCATGTGTTCAGAGATACTGCTATGGTATCGGGAAGAACCTTTTTGGATAAGGGAATGCTTCGATCACTCGAAGAATCTCATGTGTTCAGAGATACTACTTTCGTATTGCGAAGAACCTTATGGGCTAAGGGACTGCTTCGACCACCCGAAGAATCTCATGTGTTCAGAGATACTGCTTTGGTATCGCGAAGAACCTTATTGGATAAGGGACTGCTTCAACCACCCGAAGAATCTCATGTGTTCAGAGACACTGCTTTGGTATCGCGAAGAACCTTATTAGATAAGGGACTGCTTCGACCACCCGAAGAATCTCATGTGTTCAGAGATACTACTTTCGTATCACGAAGAATCTTATGGGATTAGGGACTGCTTCGACCACCCGAAGAATCTCATGTGTTCAAAGATACTGCTTTGGTATCGCGAAGAACCTTATTGGATAAGGGACTGCTTCGACCACCCGAAGAATCTCATGTGTTCAGAGATACTACTTTGGTATCGCGAATAACCTTATTAGATAAGGGACTGCTTCGACCACCCGAAGAATCCCATGTGTTTAGAGATACAACTTTGGTATCGCGAAGAACCTTATTGAATAAGAGACTACTTTGATCACCCGAAGAATCTCATGTATTTAGAGATATTGCTGTGATATCGCGAATAACCTTATTGGATAAGGAACTACTTCAACAACCCGAAGAATCTTATGTGTTTAGAGATACTGCGTTGGTATCGCGAAGAACCTTAATGGATAATGGATTGCTTCAACCACTCGAAGAATCTCATGTGTTCTAAGATACTGCTTTGGTATCAGGAAGAACCTTTTTGGGTAAGGGAATGCTTCGACCACCCGAAGAATCTTATGTGTTCAGAGATACTACTTTTGTGTCGCGAAGAACCTTATGGGATAAGGGACTGCTTCGACCACCCGAAGAATCTCATGTGTTCAGAGATACTGCTTTTGTATGATGAAGAACCTTATTGAATAAGGAACTGCTTCGACAACCCGAAGAATCTCACGTGTTCAGAGATACATCTTTGGTATCGCGAAGAACCTTATTGGATAAGGGACTGCTTCGACCACCCGAAGAATCTCACGTGTTCAGAGATACTGCTTTGGTATCGCGAAGAACCTTATTGGATAAGGGACTGCTTCGACCACCCGAAGAATCTCATGTGTTCAGAGATACTACTTTGGTATGGCAAAGAACCTTATGGGATATGGGACTGCTTCGACCACCCGAAGAATCTCATGTGTTCAGAGATACTGCTTTGGTATCGCGAAGAACATTATTAGATAAGGGACTGCTTCGACCACCCGAAGAATCTCTAGTGTTTGAGATTCTGCTTTGGTATCATCGAATAGCCTTAACGGATAAGGGACTGCTTCGACTACCAGAAGAATCTCATGTGTTTAGAGATACTGCTTTGATATCGCGAAGAACCTTTTTGGATAAGGCACTTCTTCGATCACCCGAAGAATCTAATGTATTTAGAGATATTGCTTTGGTATCGCGAAGAACCTTATTGGATAAGGAACTTCTTCGATAACCCGAAGAATCTTATGTGTTTAGAGATACTGCTTTGGTATCGTGAAGAACCTTAATTGATAATGGATTGCATCGACCACCCGAAGAATCTCATGTGTTCAGAGATACTGCTTTGGTATCGGGAAGAACCTTTTTGGATAAGGGAATGCTTCTACCGCTTGAAGAATCTCATGTGTTCAGAGATATTACTTTCGTATCGCGAAGAACCTTATGGGATAAGGGACTGCTTTGACCACCCGAAGAATCTCATGTGTTTAGAGATACAACTTTGGTATCGTGAAGAACTTTATTGGATAAGGGACTGCTTCGATCACACGAAGAATCTCATGTGTTCAGAGATACTACTTTCTTATCGCGAAGAACCTTATGGGATAAGCGACTGCTTCGACCATCCGAAGAATCTCATGTGTTCAGAGATACTGCTTTGGTATCGCGAAGAACATTATTGGATAAGGGACTGCTTCGACCACCCGAAGAATCTCATAAGTTCAGAGATACTGCTTTGGTATCGCGAAGAACATTATTGGATAAGGGACTTCTTTGACCACCCGAAGAATCTCATGTGTTCGAGATTCTGCTTTGGTATCATCGAATAGCCTTAACGGATAAGGGACTGCTTCGACCACCTGAAGAAAATCATGTGTTTAGAGATACTGCTTTGGTATCGCCAAGAACCTTATTGGATAAGGGACTGCATCGATCACCCGTAGAATCACATGTATTTAGATATATTGCTTTGGTATCGCGAAGAACCTTATTGTATAAGGAACTGCTTCGACAACCCGAAGAATCTCATGTGTTTAGAGATATTGCTTTGGTATCACGAACAACCTTACTGGATAATGGATTGCTTCAACCACCCGAAAAATCTCATGTGTTCAGAGATACTGCTTGGGTATCGCGAAGAACATTATTAGATAAGGGACTGCTTCGACCACCCGAAGAATCTCATGTGTTCGAGATTCTGCTTTGGTATCATCGAATAGCTCTAACGGATAAGGGACTGCTTCGACCACCCGAAGAATCTCATGTGTTTAGAGATACTGCTTTGGTATCACGAAGAACCTTATTGGATAAGGGACTGCTTCGATCACCCGAAGAATCTCATGTATTTAGAGATATTGCTTTGGTATTGTGAATAACCTTATTGGATAAGGAACTGCTTTGACAACCCGAAGAATCTCATGTGTTTAGAGATACTTCTTTGGTATCGCGAAGAACCTTAATGGATAATGGATTGCTTCGAAAACCCGAAGAATCTCATGTGTTCAAAGATACTGCTTTGGTATCGGGAAGAACCTTTTTCGATAAGGGAATGCTTCTACCACCCGAAGAATCTCATGTGTTCAGAGATACTACTTTCGTATTGCGAAGAACCTTATGGGATAAGGGACTGCTTCGACCACCCAAAGAATCTCATGTGTTCAAAGATATTGCTTTGGTATCGCGAAGAACCTTATTGGATAAGGGACTGCTTCGACCACCCGAAGAATCTCATGTATTCAGAGATACTTCTTTGGTATCGCGAAGAACCTTATTGGATAAGGGACTGCTTCGACCACCCGAAGAATCTCACGTGTTCAAAGATACTGCTTTGGTATCGCGAATAACCTTATTGGATAAGGGACTGCTTCGACCACTCGAAGAATCTCACGTGTTCAGAGATACTACTTTGGTATCGCGAAGAACCTTATTGGATAAGGGACTGCTTCGACCACTCGAAGAATCTCATGTGTTCAGAGATACTACTTTGGTATCGTGAAGAACCTTATGGGATAAGGGACTGCTTCGACGACCCGAAGAATCTCATCTGTTCAGAGATACTGCTTTGGTATCGCAAAGAACATTATTGGATATGGGACTGCTTCGACCACCCGAAGTATCTCTAGTGTTCGAGATTCATCTTTGGTATCATCGAGTAGCCTTAACGGATCAGGGACTGCTTCGACCACCCGAAGAATCTCATGTGTTAAGAGATGCTGCTTTGGTATCGCGAAGAACCTTATTGGATAAGGGACTTCTTCGATCACCCGAGGAATCTAATGTATTTAGAGATATTTCTTTGGTATCGCGAAGAACCTTATTGGATAAGCAACTGCTTCGACAACCCGAAGAATCTTATGTGTTTAGAGATACTGCTTTGGTATCGCGAAGAACCATAATTGATAATGGATTGCTTCGACCACCCGAAGAATCTTATGTGTTTAGAGATACTACTTTGGTATCGGGAAGAACCTTTTTGGATAAGGGAATGCTTCTACCGCCTGAAGAATCTCATGTGTTCAGAGATACTAATTTCGTATCGCGAAGAACCTTATGGGATAAGGGACTGCTTCGACCACCCGAAGAATCTCATGTGTTCAGAGATACTGCTTTGGTATCATGAAGAACCTTATTGGATAAGGGACTACTTCGACCACCCGATGAATCTCATGTGTTCTGAGATAATACTTTGGTATCACGAAGAACCTTATGGGATAAGGGACTGCTTCGACCAACCGAAGAATCTCATGTGTTTAGAGATACTGCTTTGGTATCGCGAAGAACATTATTAGATAAGGGTCTGCTTTGACAACCCGAAGAATCTCATGTGTTTAGAGATACAACTTTGGTATCACGAAGAACCTTATTGGATAAGGGACTGCTTCGATCACCCGAAGAATCTCATGTATTTAGAGATATTGCTTTGGTATCGTGAAGAACCTTATTGGATAAGGAACTGCTTCGACAACCCGAAGAATCTTATGTGTTCAGAGATACTGGTGTGGATAAGTGAATGCTTCGACCACCCGAAGAATCTCATGTGTTCAGAGATACTACTTTCGTATTGCGAAGAACCTTATGGGATAAGGGACTGCTTCGACTACCCGAAGAATCTCATGTGTTCAGAGATACTGCTTTGGTATCGTGAATAACCTTATTGGATAAGGGACTGCTTTGACCACCCGAAGAATCTCACGTGTTCAGAGATACTGCTTTGGTATCACAAAGAACCTTATTGGATAAGGGACTACTTTGACCACCCGAAGAATCTAACGTGTTCAGAGATACTGCTTTGGTATCGCGAAGAACCTTATTGGATAAGGGACGGCGACGACCACCCGAAGAATCTCATGTGTTCAGAGATACTACTTTGGTATCGCGAAGAACCTTATGGGATAAGGGACTTCTTCGACCACCCGAAGAATCTCATGAGTTCAGAGATACTGCTTTGGTATCGCGAAGAACATTATTGGATAAGGGACTGCTTCGACCACCCGAAGAATCTCTAGTGTTTGAGATTCTGCTTTGGTATCATCGAATAGCCTTAACGGATAAGGGACTGCTTCGACTACCAGAAGAATCTCATGTGTTTAGAGATACTGCTTTGATATCGCGAAGAACCTTTTTGGATAAGGCACTTCTTCGATCACCCGAAGAATCTAATGTATTTAGAGATATTGCTTTGGTATCGCGAAGAACCTTATTGGATAAGGAACTGCTTCGATAACCCGAAGAATCTTATGTGTTTAGAGATACTGCTTTGGTATCGTGAAGAACCTTAATTGATAATGGATTGCATCGACCACCCGAAGAATCTCATGTGTTCAGAGATACTGCTTTGGTATCGGGAAGAACCTTTTTGGATAAGGGAATGCTTCTACCGCTTGAAGAATCTCATGTGTTCAGAGATACTACTTTCGTATCGCGAAGAACCTTATGGGATAAGGGACTGCTTTGACCACCCGAAGAATCTCATGTGTTTAGAGATACAACTTTGGTATCGCGAAGAACCTTATTGGATAAGGGACTGCTTCGATCACACGAAGAATCTCATGTGTTCAGAGATACTACTTTCGTATCGCGAAGAACCTTATGGGATAAGCGACTGCTTCGACCATCCGAAGAATCTCATGTGTTCAGAGATACTGCTTTGGTATCGCGAAGAACATTATTGGATAAGGGACTGCTTCGACCACCCGAAGAATCTCATAAGTTCAGAGATACTGCTTTGGTATCGCGAAGAACATTATTGGATAAGGGACTTCTTTGACCACCCGAAGAATCTCATGTGTTCGAGATTCTGCTTTGGTATCATCGAATAGCCTTAACGGATAAGGGACTGCTTCGACCACCTGAAGAAAATCATGTGTTTAGAGATACTGCTTTGGTATCGCCAAGAACCTTATTGGATAAGGGACTGCTTCGATCACCCGTAGAATCACATGTATTTAGAGATATTGCTTTGGTATCGCGAAGAACCTTATTTTATAAGGAACTGCTTCGACAACCCGAAGTATCTCATGTGTTTAGAGATATTGCTTTGGTATCACGAACAATCTTAATGGATAATGGATTGCTTCAACCACCCGAAAAATCTCATGTGTTCAGAGATACTGCTTTGGTATCGCGAAGAACATTATTGGATAAGGGACTGCTTCGACCACCCGAAGAATCTCATGTGTTCGAGATTCTGCTTTGGTATCATCGAATAGCTCTAACGGATAAGGGACTGCTTCGACCACCCGAAGAATCTCATGTGTTTAGAGATACTGCTTTGGTATCACGAAGAACCTTATTGGATAAGGGACTGCTTCGATCACCCGAAGAATCTCATGTATTTAGAGATATTGCTTTGGTATTATGAAGAACCTTATTGGATAAGGAACTGCTTCATCAACCCGAAGAATCTCATGTGTTTAGAGATACTTCTTTGGTATCGCGAAGAACCTTAATGGATAATGGATTGCTTCGAAAACCCGAAGAATCTCATGTGTTCAAAGATACTGCTTTGGTATCGGGAAGAACCTTTTTCGATAAGGGAATGCTTCTACCACCCGAAGAATCTCATGTGTTCAGAGATACTACTTTCGTATTGCGAAGAACCTTATGGGATAAGGGACTGCTTCGACCACCCAAAGAATCTCATGTGTTTAAAGATATTGCTTTGGTATCGCGAAGAACCTTATTGGATAAGGGACTGCTTCGACCACCCGAAGAATCTCATGTATTCAGAGATACTTCTTTGGTATCGCGAAGAACCTTATTGGATAAGGGACTGCTTCGACCACCCGAAGAATCTCACGTGTTCAAAGATACTGCTTTGGTATCGCGAATAACCTTATTGGATAAGGGACTGCTTCGACCACTCGAAGAATCTCACGTGTTCAGAGATACTGCTTTGGTATCGCGAAGAACCTTATTGGATAAGGGACTGCTTCGACCACTCGAAGAATCTCATGTGTTCAGAGATACTACTTTGGTATCGTGAAGAACCTTATGGGATAAGGGACTGCTTCGACGACCCGAAGAATCTCATGTGTTCAGAGATACTGCTTTGGTATCGCAAAGAACATTATTGGATAAGGGTCTGCTTCGACCACCCGAAGTATCTCTAGTGTTCGAGATTCATCTTTGGTATCATCGAGTAGCCTTAACGGATCAGGGACTGCTTCGACCACCCGAAGAATCTCATGTGTTAAGAGATGCTGCTTTGGTATCGCGAAGAACCTTATTGGATAAGGGACTTCTTCGATCACCCGAGGAATCTAATGTATTTAGAGATATTGCTTTGGTATCGCGAAGAACCTTATTGGATAAGCAACTGCTTCGACAACCCGAAGAATCTTATGTGTTTAGAGATACTGCTTTGGTATCGCGAAGAACCATAATTGATAATGGATTGCTTCGACCACCCGAAGAATCTCATGTGTTTAGAGATACTACTTTGGTATCGGGAAGAACCTTTTTGGATAAGGGAATGCTTCTACCGCCTGAAGAATCTCATGTGTTCAGAGATACTAATTTCGTATCGCGAAGAACCTTATGGGATAAGGGACTGCTTCGACCACCCGAAGAATCTCATGTGTTCAGAGATACTGCTTTGGTATCATGAAGAACCTTATTGGATAAGGGACTACTTCGACCACCCGATGAATCTCATGTGTTCTGAGATACTACTTTGGTATCACGAAGAACCTTATGGGATAAGGGACTGCTTCGACCAACCGAAGAATCTCATGTGTTTAGAGATACTGCTTTGGTATCGCGAAGAACATTATTAGATAAGGGTCTGCTTTGACAACCCGAAGAATCTCATGTGTTTAGAGATACAACTTTGGTATCACGAAGAACCTTATTGGATAAGGGACTGCTTCGATCACCCGAAGAATCTCATGTATTTAGAGATATTGCTTTGGTATCGTGAAGAACCTTATTGGATAAGGAACTGCTTCGACAACCCGAAGAATCTCATGTGTTCAGAGATACTACTTTCGTATTGCGAAGAACCTTATGGGATAAGGGACTGCTTCGACCACCCGAAGAATCTCATGTGTTCAGAGATACTACTTTGGTATCGCGAAGAACCTTATGGGATAAGGGACTGCTTCGACCACCCGAAGAATCTCATGAGTTCAGAGATACTGCTTTGGTATCGCGAAGAACATTATTGGATAAGGGACTGCTTCGACCACCTGAAGAATCTCATGTGTTCGAGATTCTGCTTTGGTATCATCGAATAGCCTTAACGGATAAGGGACTGCTTCAACCTCCGAAGAATCTCATGTGTTTAGAGATACTGCTTTAGTATCGCGAAGAACCTTATTGGATCAGGGACTGCTTCGATCATCCGAAGAATCTAATGTATTTAGAGATATTGCTTTGGTATCGCGAAGAAGCTTATTGGATACGGAACTGCTTCGACAACCCGAAGAATCTTATGTGTTTAGAGATATTGCTTTGGTATCGCGAAGAACCTTAATGGATAATGGATTGCTTCGACCACCCAAAGAAACTCATGTGTTCAGAGATACTACTTTGGTATCGGGAAGAACCTTTTTTGATAAGGGAATGCTTCGACCACCCGAAGAATCTCATGTGTTCAGAGATACTACTTTCGTATCGCGAAGAACCTTATGGGATAAGGGTCTGCTTCGACCACCCGAAGAATCTCACGTGTTCAGAGATACTGCTTTGGTATCGCGAAGAACCGTATTGGATAAGGGACTGCTACGACCACCCGAAGAATCTTATGTGTTTAGAGATACTACTTTGGTATCATCGAATAGCCTTAACGGATAAGGGACTGCTTTAACCACCCGAAGAATCTCATGTGTTTAGAGATACTGCTTTGGTATCGCGAAGAACCTTATTGGATAAGGGACTGCTTCGATCACCCGAAAAATCATGTATTTAGAGATATTGCTTTGGTATCGCGAAGAACCTTATTGGATAAGGAACTGCTTCGACCACCCGAAGAATCTTATGTATTTAGAGATACTACTTTGGTATCATCGAATAGCCTTAACGGATAAGGGACTACTTTGACCACCCGAAGAATCTCATGTGTTTACAGATACTGCTTTGGTATCACGAAGAGCCTTATTGGATAAGGGACTGCTTCGACCACCCGAAGAATCTCATGTGTTCAAAGATACTGCTTTGGTATCGGGAATAACCATTTTGGATAAGGGAATGCTTTGACTACCCGAAGAATCTCATGTGTTCAGAGATACTACTTACGTATTGCGAAGAACCTTATGGGATAAAGGACTACTTCGACCACCCGTAGAACCTCATGTGTTCAGAGATACTTCTTTGGTATCATGAAGAACCTTATTGGATAAGGGATTGCTTCGATCACCCGAAGAATCTCATGTGTTCAGAGATACTGCTTTGGTATCACGAAGAACCTTATTGGATAACGGACTGCTTCGACCACCCGAAGAATCTCATGTGGTCAGAGATACTACTTTGGTATCGCGAAGAACCTTATGGGATAAGGGACTGCTTCGACCACCCGAAGAATCTCATGTGTTCAGAGATACTGCTTTGGTATCACGAAGAACCTTATTGGATTAGGGACTTCTTCGACAACCCGAAGAATCTCATGTGTTTAGAGATACTGCTTTGGTATCGCGAAGAACCTTATTGGACAAGGAACTGCTTCGACAACCCGAAGAATCTCACGTGTTCAGAGATACGGCTTTGGTATCGTGAAGAACCCTATTGAATAAGGAACTGCTTCGACAACCCGAAGAATCTTATGTGTTTAGAAGTCTTGCTTTGGTATCGTGAAGAACCTTAATGGAAAATGAATTTCTTCGAGCACCCGAAGAATCTGATGTGTTCAGAGATACTGCTTTGGTATTGGGAAGAACCTTCTTGGGTAAGGGAATGCTTCGACCACCCGAAGAATCTCACGTGTTTAGAGATACTGCTTTGGTATCACGAAGAACCTTATTGGATAAGGGACTGCTTCGACCACCCGAAGAATCTCAAGTGTTCAGATATACTGCTTTGGAACCGCGAATAACCTTATTGGATAAGGGACTGCTTCGACCACCCGAAGAATCTCACGTGTTCAGAGATACTGCTTTGGTATCGCGAAGAACCTTATTGGATAAGGGACTGCTTCGACCACTAGAAGAATCTCATGTATTCAGAGATACTGCTTTGGTATCGCGAAGAACCTTATTGGATAAGGGACTGCTTCGACCACCCGAAGAATCTCATGTGTTCGAGATTCTGCTTTGGTATCATCGAATAGCCTTAACGGATAAGGGACTGCTTTGACCATCCGAAGAATCTCATGTATTTAGAGATATTGCTTTGGTATATTGAAGAACCTTATTGGATAAGGAACTGCTTCGACAACCTAAAGAATCTCATGTGTTTAGAGATACTGCTTTGGTATCGCGAAGAACCTACATGGATAATGGATTGCTTCGACCACCCGAAGAATCTCATGTATTCAGAGATACTGCTTTGGAATCGCGAAGAACATTATTGGATAAGGGACTTGTTCGACCACCCAAAGAATCTCATGTGTTCGAGATTCTGCTTTGGTATCATCAAATAGTTTTAGCGGATAAGGGACTGCTTCGACCACCCAAAGAATCTCATGTGTTTAGAGATACTGCTTTGGTATCACGAAGAACCTTATTGGATAAGGGACTGCTTCGATCACCTGAAGAATCTCATGTATTTAGAGATATTTCTTTGGTATCGCGAAGAACCTTATTGGATAAGGAACTGCTTCGAAAACCTGAAGAATCTCATGTGTTTAGAGATACTGCTTTGGTATCGCGAAGAACCTTAATGGATAATGGATTGCTTCGACAACTTGAAGAATCTCATGTTTTCAGAGATACTGCTTTGGTATCGGGAAGAACCTTTTTGGATAAGGGAATGCTTCTACCACCCGAAGAATATCATGTGTTCAGAGATACTACTTTCGTATCGCGAAGAACCTTATGGGATAAGGGATAGCTTCGACCACCTGAAGAATCTCATGTGTTCAGAGATACTGCTTTGGTATCGGGAAGAACCTTATTGCATATGGGACTGTTTCAACCACCCGAAGAATCTCATGTGTTCAGAGATACTACTTTGGTATCACGAAGAACCTTATGGGATAAGGGACTGCTTCGACCACCCGAAGAATCTCATGTGTTCAGAGATACTGCTTTGGTATCGCGAAGAACCTTTTTAGATAAGGGACTGCTTCGACCACCCGAAGAATCTCATGTGTTTAGAGATACAACTTTGGTATCACGAAGAACCTTATTGGATAAGGGACTACTTCGATCACCCGAAGAATCTCATGTATTTAGAGAGATTGCTTTGGTATCGCGAAGAACCTTATTGGATAACGAACTGCTTCGACAACCCTAAGAATCTTATGTGTTTAGAGATACTGCTTTGGTATCGCGAAGAACCTTAATGGATAGTGGATTGCTTCGACCACCCGAAGAATGTCATGTGTTCAGAGATACTGCTTTGGTATCGGGAAGAACCTTTTTGGATAAGGGAATGCTTCAACCACCCGAAGAATCTCATGTGTTCAGAGATACTACTTTCGTATCACGAAGAACCTTATGGGATAAAGGACTACTTCGACCATCTGAAGAATCTCATGTGTTCAGAGATACTGCTTTGGTATCATGAAGAACCTTATTGGATAAGGGACTGCTTCGACCACCCGAAGAATCTCACGCGTTCAGAGATACTGCTTCGGAATCGCGAAGAACCTTATTGGATAAGGGACGCCTTCGACCACCCGAAGAATCTCACGTGTTTATAGATACTGCTTTGGTATCGCGAAGAACCTTATTGGATATGGGACTGCTTCGACCACCCGAAGAATCTCATGTGTTCAGCGATACTACTTTGGTATCGCGAAGAACTGTATGGGATAAGGGACTGCTTCGACCACCCGAAGAATCTCATGTTTTCAGAGATACTGCTTTGGTATCGCGAAGAACATTATTGGATAAGGGACTGCTTCGACCACCCGAAGAATCTCATGTGTTCGAGATTCTGCTTTGGTATCATCGAATAGCCTTAACGGATAAGGGACTGCTTTGACCACCCGAAGAATCTCATGTGTTTAGAGATACTGCTTTGGTATCGCAAAGAACCTTATGGGATAAGGGACAGCTTCGATCACCCGAAGAATCTAATGTATTTAGAGATATTGCTTTGGTATCACAAAGAACCTTATTTGATAAGGAACTGCTTCGATAACCCGAAGAATCTTATGTGTTTGGAGATACTGCTTTGGTATCACGAAGAACCTTAATGGATAATGGATTGCTTCTACCACCCGAAGAATCTCATGTGTTCAGAGATACTGCTTTGGTATCGGGAAGAACCTTTTTGGATAAGGGAATGCTACGACCACCAGAAGAATCTCATGTGTTCAGAGATACTACTTTCGTATCGCGAAGAACCTTATGGGATAATGGACTGCTTCGACCACCCGAATAATCTCATGTGTACAGAGATACTGCTTTGGTATCGCGAAAAACCTTATTGGATAAGGGATTGCTTTGACCACCTGAAAAATCTCACGTGTTCAGAGATACTGCTTTGGTATCGCGAAGAACCTTATTAGATAAGGGACTGCTTCGACCACCCGAAGAATCTCATGTGTTTAGAGATACAACTTTGGTATCGCGAAGAACCTTATTGGATAAGGGTCTGCTTCGTTCACCCGAAGAATCTCATGTATTTAGAGATATTGCTTTAGTATCGCGAAGAACCTTATTGGATAAGGAACTGCTTCGACAACCCGAAGAATCGTATGTGTTTAGAGATACTGCTATGGTATCGCGAAGAACTTTAATGGATAATGGAATGCTTCGACCACCCGAGAAATCTCATGTGTTCAGAGATATTGCTTTGGTATCGGGAAGAACCGTTTTGGATAAGGGAATGCTTCGACCACCGGAAGAATCTCATGTGTTCAGAGATACTACTTTCGTATCGCGAAGAACCTTATGGGATAAGGGACTGCTTCGACCACACGAATAATCTCATGTGTTCAGAGATATTGCTTTGGTTACGCGAAGAACCTTATTAGATAAGGGATTGCTTTGACCACCCGAAGAATCTCACGTGTTCAGAGATACGGCTTTGGTATCGGGAAGAACCTTATTGGAGAAGGGACTACTTCGACCACCCGAAGAATCTCACGTGTTCAGAGATACTGCTTTGGTATCGCGTAGAACCTTATTGGATAATGGACTGCTTCGACCACCCGGAGAATCTCACGTGTTCAGAGATACTGCTTTGGTATCGCGAAGAACCTTATAGGATAAGGGACTGCTTTGACCACCTGAAGAATCTCATGTGTTCAGAGATACAGCATGGGTATCACGAAGAACCTTATTGGATAAGGGACTGCTTCGACCACCCGAAGAATCTCATGTGTTCAGAGATACTACATTCGTATCGCGAGGAACCTTATTGGATAAGGGACTGCTTTGACCACCCGAAGAATCTTATGTGTTTAGAGATACTACTTTGGTATCGCGGGAAACCTTATTGGATAAGGAACTTCTTCGACCACCCGAAAAATATCATGTATTTAGAGATACTGCTTTGGTATCACGAAGAACCTTATTGGATAACGAATTGCTTTGACCAACCGAAGAATCTCATGTGTTTAGAGATACTGCTTTGGTAACGCGAAGGACCATATTGGATAAGGGATTGCTTCGACCATCCAAAGAATCTCAGGTTTTTGTTTGACATACTGCTTTGGTATCATCGAAGAACCTTATTAGATCAGGGACTGCTTCGAGCACCCGAAGAATCTCATGTGTTCGAGATACTGCTTTGGTATCATCGAATAGCCTTAACGGATAAGGGACTGCTTCGACCACCCGAAGAATCTCACGTGTTCAGAGATACTGCTTTGGTATCGCGAAAAACCTTATTGGATAAGGGATTGCTTTGACCACCCGAAGAATCTCACGTGTTCAGAGATACTGCTTTGGTATCGCGAAGAACCTTATTAGATAAGGGACTGCTTCGACCACCCGAAGAATCTCATGTATTTAGAGATACAACTTTGGTATCACGAAGAACCTTATTGGATAAGGGACTTCTTCGATCACCCGAAGAATCTCATGTATTCAGAGATATTGCTTTAGTATCGCGAAGAACCTTATTGGATAAGGAACTACTTCGACAACCCGAAGAATCGTATGTGTTTAGAGATACTGCTTTGGTATCGCGAAGAACTTTAATGGATAATGCATTGCTTCGACCACCCGAGAAATCTCATGTGTTCAGAGATACTGCTTTGGTATCGGGAAGAACCTTTTTGGATAAGGGAATGCTTTGACCACCCGAAGAATCTCATTTGTTCAGAGATACTACTTTCGTATCGTGAAGAACCTTATGGGATAAGGGACTGCTTAGACCACCCGAATAATCTCATGTGTTCAGAGATACTGCTTTGGCTACGCGAAGAACCTTATTAGATAAGGGATTGCTTTGACCACCCGAAGAATCTCACGTGTTCAGAGATACGGCTTTGGTATCGCGAAGAACCTTATTGGATAAGGGATTGCTTCGACCACACGAAGAATCTCATGTGTTCAGAGATACTGCTTTGGTATCTCGAAGAACCTTATTGGATAAGGGACTGCTTCGACCACCCGAAGAATCTCATGTGTTTAGAGATACAACTTTGGTATCGCGAAGAACCTTATTGGATAAGGGACTGCTTCGATCACCCGAAAACTATCATGTATTTAGAGATATTGCTTTGGTATCGCGAAGAACCTTAATGGATAAGGAACTGCTTCGACAACCCGAAGAATCTTATGTGTTTAGAGGTCCTGCTTTGGTATCGTGAAGAACCTTAGTGGATAATGGATTGCTTCGACCACCCGAAGAATCTCATGTGTTCAGAGATACTTCTTTGGTATTTGAAAGAATCTTTTTGGATAAGGGTATGCTTCGACCACCCGAAGAATCTCGTGTGTTCAGAGATACTACTTTCGTATCGCGAAGAACCTTATGGGATAAGGGATTGCTTCGACCACCCGAAGAATCTCATGTGTTCAGAGATACTGCTTTGGTATCGTGAAGAGCCTTATTGGATAAGGGACAACCCTCGACCACCCGAATAATCTCAGGTGTTCAGAGATACTGCTTTGGTATCACGAAGAATCTTATTGGATAAGGGACTGCTTCGACCACCCGAAGAATCTCACGTGTTAAGAGATACTGCTTTGGTATCACGAAGAACCTTATTGGATAAGGGACTTCTTCGACCACCCGAAGAATCTCATGTGTTTAGAGATACTACTTTGGTATCGTGGGAAACCTTATTGGATGAGGAACTTCTTCGACCTCCAGAAGAATCTTATGTGTTTAGAGGTACTTCTTTGGTATCGTGAAGAACCTTAATGGATAAGGGACTACTTCGATCACCCGAAGAATCTCATAAATTTGGATATATTGCTTTGGTATCGCGAAGAAACTTATTGGATAAGGAAATGCTTCGACAACCCGAAGAATCTCATGTGTTTAGAGATAGTGTTTTGGTATCGCGAAGAACCTTAATGGATAATGGATTGCTTCGACCACCCGAAGAATCTCATGTGTTCAGAGATACTTCTTTGGTATCGGGAAGAACCTTTTTGGATAAGGGAATGGTTCTACCACCCGAAGAATCTCATGTGTTCAGAGATACTACTTTCGTATCGCGAAGAACCTTATGGGATAAGGGACTGCTTCGACCACCCGAAGAATCTCATGTGTTCAGAGATACTGCTTTGTTATCGCGAAGAACTTTATTGGATAAGGGACTGCTTCAACCACCCGAAGAATCTCATGTGGTCAGAGATACTGCTTTGGTATCGTGAAGAACCTTATTAGATAATGGACTACTTCGACCACCCGAAGAATCTCATGTGTTTAGAGATACAACTTTGGTATCGCGAAGAACCTTATTGGATAAGGGACTGCTTCGATCACATGAAGAATCTCATGTATTTAGAGATATTTCTTTGGTATCGCGAAGAACCTTATTGGATAAGGGACTGCTTCGACCACCCGGAGAATCTCATGTGTTCAGAGATACTGCTTTGGTATCGCGAAGAACCTCAGTGGATAACAGACTGCTTCGACCACCCGAAGAATCTTATGTGGTCAGAGATACTACTTTGGTATCGCGAAGAACCTTATGGGATAAGGGACTGCTTCGACCACCCGAAGAATCTTATGTGTTCAGAGATACTGCTTTGTTATCACGAAGAACCTTATTAGATAATGGACTGCTTCAACCACCCGAAGAATCTCATGTGTTTAGAGATACAACTTTGGTATCGCGAAGAACCTTATTGGATAAGGGACTGCTTCGATCACCCGGAGAATCTCATGTATTTAGAGATATTGCTTTGGTATCGCGAAGAACCTTATTGGATAAGGAACTGCTTCGACAACCCGAAGAATCTTATGTGTTTAGAGATACTGCTTTGGTATCGCGAAGAACCTTAATGGATAATGGATTGCTTCGACCACCCGAAGAATCTCATGTGTTCAGAGATATTGCTTTGGTATTGGGAAGATCCTTTTTGGATAAGGGAATGCTTCAACCACCCGAAGAATCTCCTGTGTTCAGAGATACTACTTTCGTATCGCGAAGAACCTTATGGGATAAGGGACTGCTTCGACCACCCGAAGAATCTCATGTGTTCAGAGATACTGCTTTGGTATCGTGAAGAACCTTATTGGATAAGGGACTGCTTCGATCACCCGAAGAATCCCATGTGTTCAGAGATACTACTTTCGTATCGTGAAGAACCTTATGGGATAAGGGACTGCTTCGACCACACGAAGAATCTCATGTGTTCAGAGTTACTGCTTTGGTTTCGTGAAGAACCTTATTGGATAAGGGTCTGCTTCGATCACCCGAATAATCTAATGTGTTTAGAGATACTGCTTTGGTATCGCGAAGAACCTTATTAGATAAGGGACTGCTTCGACCACCCGAAGAATCTCACGTGTTCAGAGATACTGCTTTGGTATTGCGAAGAATCTTATTGGATAAGGGACTTCTTCGACCACCCGAAGAATCTCATGTGGTCAGAGATACTACTTTGGTATCGCGAAGAACCATATGGGATAAGGGACTGCTTCTACCACCCGAAGAATCTCACGTGTTCAGAGATACTGCTTTGGTATCGCGAAGAACCTTATTAGATAATGGACTGCTTCGACCACTCGAAGAATCTCATGTGTTCAGAGATACTGCTTTGTTATCACGAAGAACCTTATTAGATAATGGACTGCTTCGACCACCCGAAGAATCTCATGTGTTTAGAGATACAACTTTGGTATCGCGAAGAACCTTATTGGATAAGGGACTGCTTCAATCACCCGGAGAATCTCATGTATTTAGAGATATTGCTTTGGTATCGCGAAGAACCTTATTGGATAAGGAACTGCTTCGACAACCCGAAGAATCTTATGTGTCTAGAGATACTGCTTTGGTATCGCGAAGAACCTTAATGGATAATGGATTGCTTCGACCACCCGAAGAATCTCATGTGTTCAGAGATACTGCTTTGGTATTGGGAAGATCCTTTTTGGATAAGGGAATGCTTCAACCATCCGAAGAATCTCCTGTGTTCAGAGATACTACTTTCGTATCGCGAAGAACCTTATGGGATAAGGGACTGCTTCGACCACCCGAAGAATCTCATGTGTTCATAGATACTGATTTGGTATCGTGAAGAACCTTATTGGATAAGGGACTGCTTCGATCACCCGAAGAATCCCATGTGTTCAGAGATACTACTTTCGTATCGTGAAGAACCTTATGGGATAAGGGACTGCTTCGACCACACGAAGAATCTCATGTGTTCAGAGTTACTGCTTTGGTTTCGTGAAGAACCTTATTGGATAAGGGTCTGCTTCGATCACCCGAATAATCTAATGTGTTCAGAGATACTGCTTTGGTATCGCTAAGAACCTTATTGGATAAGGGACTGCTTCGATCACCCGAAAAATCTCATGTATTTAGAGATATTGCTTTGGTATCGCGAAGAACCTTAATGGATAAGGAACTGCTTCGACAACCCGAAGAATCTTATGTGTTTAGAGGTACTGCTTTGGTATCGTGAAGAACCTTAGTGGATAATGGATTGCTTCGACCACCCGAAGAATCTCATGTGTTCAGAGATACTTCTTTGGTATTTGAAAGAATCTTTTTGGATAAGGGTATGCTTCGACCACCCGAAGAATCTCGTGTGTTCAGAGATACTACTTTCGTATCGCGAAGAACCTTATGGGATAAGGGATTGCTTCAACCACCCGAAGAATCTCATGTGTTCAGAGATACTGCTTTGGTATCGTGAAGAGCCTTATTGGATAAGGGACAACCCTCGACCACCCGAATAATCTCAGGTGTTCAGAGATACTGCTTTGGTATCACGAAGAATCTTATTGGATAACGGACTGCTTCGACCACCCGAAGAATCTCACGTGTTAAGAGATACTGCTTTGGTATCACGAAGAACCTTATTGGATAAGGGACTTCTTCGACCACCCGAAGAATCTCTTGTGTTTAGAGATACTACTTTGGTATCGTGGGAAACCTTATTGGATGAGGAACTTCTTCGACCTCCCGAAGAATCTTATGTGTTTAGAGGTACTTCTTTGGTATCGTGAAGAACCTTAATGGATAAGGGACTACTTCGATCACCCGAAGAATCTCATAAATTTGGATATATTGCTTTGGTATCGCGAAGAAACTTATTGGATAAGGAAATGCTTCGACAACCCGAAGAATCTCATGTGTTTAGAGATAGTGTTTTGGTATCGCGAAGAACCTTAATGGATAATGGATTGCTTCGACCACCCGAAGAATCTCATGTGTTCAGAGATACTTCTTTGGTATCGGGAAGAACCTTTTTGGATAAGGGAATGGTTCTACCACCCGAAGAATCTCATGTGTTCAGAGATACTACTTTCGTATCGCGAAGAACCTTATGGGATAAGGGACTGCTTCGACCACCCGAAGAATCTCATGTGTTCAGAGATACTGCTTTGTTATCGCGAAGAACTTTATTGGATAAGGGACTGCTTCAACCACCCGAAGAATCTCATGTGGTCAGAGATACTGCTTTGGTATCGTGAAGAACCTTATTAGATAATGGACTACTTCGACCACCCGAAGAATCTCATGTGTTTAGAGATACAACTTTGGTATCGCGAAGAACCTTATTGGATAAGGGACTGCTTCGATCACATGAAGAATCTCATGTATTTAGAGATATTTCTTTGGTATCGCGAAGAACCTTATTGGATAAGGGACTGCTTCGACCACCCGGAGAATCTCATGTGTTCAGAGATACTGCTTTGGTATCGCGAAGAACCTCAGTGGATAACAGACTGCTTCGACCACCCGAAGAATCTTATGTGGTCAGAGATACTACTTTGGTATCGCGAAGAACCTTATGGGATAAGGGACTGCTTCGACCACCCGAAGAATCTTATGTGTTCAGAGATACTGCTTTGTTATCACGAAGAACCTTATTAGATAATGGACTGCTTCAACCACCCGAAGAATCTCATGTGTTTAGAGATACAACTTTGGTATCGCGAAGAACCTTATTGGATAAGGGACTGCTTCGATCACCCGGAGAATCTCATGTATTTAGAGATATTGCTTTGGTATCGCGAAGAACCTTATTGGATAAGGAACTGCTTCGATAACCCGAAGAATCTTATGTGTTTAGAGATACTGCTTTGGTATCGCGAAGAACCTTAATGGATAATGGATTGCTTCGACCACCCGAAGAATCTCATGTGTTCAGAGATATTGCTTTGGTATTGGGAAGATCCTTTTTGGATAAGGGAATGCTTCAACCACCCGAAGAATCTCCTGTGTTCAGAGATACTACTTTCGTATCGTGAAGAACCTTATGGGATAAGGGACTGCTTCGACCACCCGAAGAATCTCATGTGTTCAGAGATACTGCTTTGGTATCGTGAAGAACCTTATTGGATAAGGGACTGCTTCGATCACCCGAAGAATCCCATGTGTTCAGAGATACTACTTTCGTATCGTGAAGAACCTTATGGGATAAGGGACTGCTTCGACCACACGAAGAATCTCATGTGTTCAGAGTTACTGCTTTGGTTTCGTGAAGAACCTTATTGGATAAGGGTCTGCTTCGATCACCCGAATAATCTAATGTGTTTAGAGATACTGCTTTGGTATCGCGAAGAACCTTATTAGATAAGGGACTGCTTCGACCACCCGAAGAATCTCACGTGTTCAGAGATACTGCTTTGGTATTGCGAAGAATCTTATTGGATAAGGGACTTCTTCGACCACCCGAAGAATCTCATGTGGTCAGAGATACTACTTTGGTATCGCGAAGAACCATATGGGATAAGGGACTGCTTCTACCACCCGAAGAATCTCACGTGTTCAGAGATACTGCTTTGGTATCGCGAAGAACCTTATTAGATAATGGACTGCTTCGACCACCCGAAGAATCTCATGTGTTCAGAGATACTGCTTTGTTATCACGAAGAACCTTATTAGATAATGGACTGCTTCGACCACCCGAAGAATCTCATGTGTTTAGAGATACAACTTTGGTATCGCGAAGAACCTTATTGGATAAGGGACTGCTTCAATCACCCGGAGAATCTCATGTATTTAGAGATATTGCTTTGGTATCGCGAAGAACCTTATTGGATAAGGAACTGCTTCGACAACCCGAAGAATCTTATGTGTCTAGAGATACTGCTTTGGTATCGCGAAGAACCTTAATGGATAATGGATTGCTTCGACCACCCGAAGAATCTCATGTGTTCAGAGATACTGCTTTGGTATTGGGAAGATCCTTTTTGGATAAGGGAATGCTTCAACCACCCGAAGAATCTCCTGTGTTCAGAGATACTACTTTCGTATCGCGAAGAACCTTATGGGATAAGGGACTGCTTCGACCACCCGAAGAATCTCATGTGTTCATAGATACTGATTTGGTATCGTGAAGAACCTTATTGGATAAGGGACTGCTTCGATCACCCGAAGAATCCCATGTGTTCAGAGATACTACTTTCGTATCGTGAAGAACCTTATGGGATAAGGGACTGCTTCGACCACACGAAGAATCTCATGTGTTCAGAGTTACTGCTTTGGTTTCGTGAAGAACCTTATTGGATAAGGGTCTGCTTCGATCACCCGAATAATCTAATGTGTTCAGAGATACTGCTTTGGTATCGCTAAGAACCTTATTGGATAAGGGACTGCTTCGATCACCCGAAAAATCTCATGTATTTAGAGATATTGCTTTGGTATCGCGAAGAACCTTAATGGATAAGGAACTGCTTCGACAACCCGAAGAATCTTATGTGTTTAGAGGTACTGCTTTGGTATCGTGAAGAACCTTAGTGGATAATGGATTGCTTCGACCACCCGAAGAATCTCATGTGTTCAGAGATACTTCTTTGGTATTTGAAAGAATCTTTTTGGATAAGGGTATGCTTCGACCACCCGAAGAATCTCGTGTGTTCAGAGATACTACTTTCGTATCGCGAAGAACCTTATGGGATAAGGGATTGCTTCAACCACCCGAAGAATCTCATGTGTTCAGAGATACTGCTTTGGTATCGTGAAGAGCCTTATTGGATAAGGGACAACCCTCGACCACCCGAATAATCTCAGGTGTTCAGAGATACTGCTTTGGTATCACGAAGAATCTTATTGGATAACGGACTGCTTCGACCACCCGAAGAATCTCACGTGTTAAGAGATACTGCTTTGGTATCACGAAGAACCTTATTGGATAAGGGACTTCTTCGACCACCTGAAGAATCTCATGTGTTTAGAGATACTACTTTGGTATCGTGGGAAACCTTATTGGATGAGGAACTTCTTCGACCTCCCGAAGAATCTTATGTGTTTAGAGGTACTTCTTTGGTATCGTGAAGAACCTTAATGGATAAGGGACTACTTCGATCACCCGAAGAATCTCATAAATTTGGATATATTGCTTTGGTATCGCGAAGAAACTTATTGGATAAGGAAATGCTTCGACAACCCGAAGAATCTCATGTGTTTAGAGATAGTGTTTTGGTATCGCGAAGAACCTTAATGGATAATGGATTGCTTCGACCACCCGAAGAATCTCATGTGTTCAGAGATACTTCTTTGGTATCGGGAAGAACCTTTTTGGATAAGGGAATGGTTCTACCACCCGAAGAATCTCATGTGTTCAGAGATACTACTTTCGTATCGCGAAGAACCTTATGGGATAAGGGACTGCTTCGACCACCCGAAGAATCTCATGTGTTCAGAGATACTGCTTTGTTATCGCGAAGAACTTTATTGGATAAGGGACTGCTTCAACCACCCGAAGAATCTCATGTGGTCAGAGATACTGCTTTGGTATCGTGAAGAACCTTATTAGATAATGGACTACTTCGACCACCCGAAGAATCTCATGTGTTTAGAGATACAACTTTGGTATCGCGAAGAACCTTATTGGATAAGGGACTGCTTCGATCACATGAAGAATCTCATGTATTTAGAGATATTTCTTTGGTATCGCGAAGAACCTTATTGGATAAGGGACTGCTTCGACCACCCGGAGAATCTCATGTGTTCAGAGATACTGCTTTGGTATCGCGAAGAACCTCAGTGGATAACAGACTGCTTCGACCACCCGAAGAATCTCATGTGGTCAGAGATACTACTTTGGTATCGCGAAGAACCTTATGGGATAAGGGACTGCTTCGACCACCCGAAGAATCTTATGTGTTCAGAGATACTGCTTTGTTATCACGAAGAACCTTATTAGATAATGGACTGCTTCAACCACCCGAAGAATCTCATGTGTTTAGAGATACAACTTTGGTATCGCGAAGAACCTTATTGGATAAGGGACTGCTTCGATCACCCGGAGAATCTCATGTATTTAGAGATATTGCTTTGGTATCGCGAAGAACCTTATTGGATAAGGAACTGCTTCGACAACCCGAAGAATCTTATGTGTTTAGAGATACTGCTTTGGTATCGCGAAGAACCTTAATGGATAATGGATTGCTTCGACCACCCGAAGAATCTCATGTGTTCAGAGATATTGCTTTGGTATTGGGAAGATCCTTTTTGGATAAGGGAATGCTTCAACCACCCGAAGAATCTCCTGTGTTCAGAGATACTACTTTCGTATCGCGAAGAACCTTATGGGATAAGGGACTGCTTCGACCACCCGAAGAATCTCATGTGTTCAGAGATACTGCTTTGGTATCGTGAAGAACCTTATTGGATAAGGGACTGCTTCGATCACCCGAAGAATCCCATGTGTTCAGAGATACTACTTTCGTATCGTGAAGAACCTTATGGGATAAGGGACTGCTTCGACCACACGAAGAATCTCATGTGTTCAGAGTTACTGCTTTGGTTTCGTGAAGAACCTTATTGGATAAGGGTCTGCTTCGATCACCCGAATAATCTAATGTGTTTAGAGATACTGCTTTGGTATCGCGAAGAACCTTATTAGATAAGGGACTGCTTCGACCACCCGAAGAATCTCACGTGTTCAGAGATACTGCTTTGGTATTGCGAAGAATCTTATTGGATAAGGGACTTCTTCGACCACCCGAAGAATCTCATGTGGTCAGAGATACTACTTTGGTATCGCGAAGAACCATATGGGATAAGGGACTGCTTCTACCACCCGAAGAATCTCATGTGTTCAGAGATACTGCTTTGGTATCGCGAAGAACCTTATTAGATAATGGACTGCTTCGACCACCCGAAGAATCTCATGTGTTCAGAGATACTGCTTTGTTATCACGAAGAACCTTATTAGATAATGGACTGCTTCGACCACCCGAAGAATCTCATGTGTTTAGAGATACAACTTTGGTATCGTGAAGAACCTTATTGGATAAGGGACTGCTTCAATCACCCGGAGAATCTCATGTATTTAGAGATATTGCTTTGGTATCGCGAAGAACCTTATTGGATAAGGAACTGCTTCGACAACCCGAAGAATCTTATGTGTCAAGAGATACTGCTTTGGTATCGCGAAGAACCTTAATGGATAATGGATTGCTTCGACCACCCGAAGAATCTCATGTGTTCAGAGATACTGCTTTGGTATTGGGAAGATCCTTTTTGGATAAGGGAATGCTTCAACCACCCGAAGAATCTCCTGTGTTCAGAGATACTACTTTCGTATCGCGAAGAACCTTATGGGATAAGGGACTGCTTCGACCACCCGAAGAATCTCATGTGTTCATAGATACTGATTTGGTATCGTGAAGAACCTTATTGGATAAGGGACTGCTTCGATCACCCGAAGAATCCCATGTGTTCAGAGATACTACTTTCGTATCGTGAAGAACCTTATGGGATAAGGGACTGCTTCGACCACACGAAGAATCTCATGTGTTCAGAGTTACTGCTTTGGTTTCGTGAAGAACCTTATTGGATAAGGGTCTGCTTCGATCACCCGAATAATCTAATGTGTTCAGAGATACTGCTTTGGTATCGCTAAGAACCTTATTGGATAAGGGACTGCTTCGATCACCCGAAAAATCTCATGTATTTAGAGATATTGCTTTGGTATCGCGAAGAACCTTAATGGATAAGGAACTGCTTCGACAACCCGAAGAATCTTATGTGTTTAGAGGTACTGCTTTGGTATCGTGAAGAACCTTAGTGGATAATGGATTGCTTCGACCACCCGAAGAATCTCATGTGTTCAGAGATACTTCTTTGGTATTTGAAAGAATCTTTTTGGATAAGGGTATGCTTCGACCACCCGAAGAATCTCGTGTGTTCAGAGATACTACTTTCGTATCGCGAAGAACCTTATGGGATAAGGGATTGCTTCAACCACCCGAAGAATCTCATGTGTTCAGAGATACTGCTTTGGTATCGTGAAGAGCCTTATTGGATAAGGGACAACCCTCGACCACCCGAATAATCTCAGGTGTTCAGAGATACTGCTTTGGTATCACGAAGAATCTTATTGGATAACGGACTGCTTCGACCACCCGAAGAATCTCACGTGTTAAGAGATACTGCTTTGGTATCACGAAGAACCTTATTGGATAAGGGACTTCTTCGACCACCCGAAGAATCTCTTGTGTTTAGAGATACTACTTTGGTATCGTGGGAAACCTTATTGGATGAGGAACTTCTTCGACCTCCCGAAGAATCTTATGTGTTTAGAGGTACTTCTTTGGTATCGTGAAGAACCTTAATGGATAAGGGACTACTTCGATCACCCGAAGAATCTCATAAATTTGGATATATTGCTTTGGTATCGCGAAGAAACTTATTGGATAAGGATATGCTTCGACAACCCGAAGAATCTCATGTGTTTAGAGATAGTGTTTTGGTATCGCGAAGAACCTTAATGGATAATGGATTGCTTCGACCACCCGAAGAATCTCATGTGTTCAGAGATACTTCTTTGGTATCGGGAAGAACCTTTTTGGATAAGGGAATGGTTCTACCACCCGAAGAATCTCATGTGTTCAGAGATACTACTTTCGTATCGCGAAGAACCTTATGGGATAAGGGACTGCTTCGACCACCCGAAGAATCTCATGTGTTCAGAGATACTGCTTTGTTATCGTGAAAAACTTTATTGGATAAGGGACTGTTTCGACCACTCGAAGAATCTCACGTGTTTAGAGATATTGCTTTGCTATTACGAAGAACCTTATTGGATAAGGTAATGCTTCAACCACCCGAAGAATCTCATGTGGTCAGAGATACTGCTTTGGTATCGTGAAGAACCTTATTAGATAATGGACTACTTCGACCACCCGAAGAATCTCATGTGTTTAGAGATACAACTTTGGTATCGCGAAGAACCTTATTGGATAAGGGACTGCTTCGATCACATGAAGAATCTCATGTATTTAGAGATATTTCTTTGGTATCGCGAAGAACCTTATTGGATAAGGGACTGCTTCGACCACCCGGAGAATCTCATGTGTTCAGAGATACTGCTTTGGTATCGCGAAGAACCTCATTGGATAACAGACTGCTTCGACCACCCGAAGAATCTCATGTGGTCAGAGATACTACTTTGGTATCGCGAAGAACCTTATGGGATAAGGGACTGCTTCGACCACCCGAAGAATCTTATGTGTTCAGAGATACTGCTTTGTTATCACGAAGAACCTTATTAGATAATGGACTGCTTCAACCACCCGAAGAATCTCATGTGTTTAGAGATACAACTTTGGTATCACGAAGAACCTTATTGGATAAGGGACTGCTTCGATCACCCGGAGAATCTCATGTATTTAGAGATATTGCTTTGGTATCGCGAAGAACCTTATTGGATAAGGAACTGCTTCGACAACCCGAAGAATCTTATGTGTTTAGAGATACTGCTTTGGTATTGCGAAGAACCTTAATGGATAATGGATTGCTTCGACCACCCGAAGAATCTCATGTGTTCAGAGATACTGCTTTGGTATTGGGAAGAACCTTATTAGATGATGGACTGCTTCGACCACCCGAAGAATCTCATGTGTTTAGAGATACAACTTTGGTATCGCGAAGAACCTTATTGGATAAGGGACTACTTCGATCACACGAAGAATCTCATGTATTTAGAGATATTTCTTTGGCATCGCGAAGAACCTTATTGGATAAGGGACTGCTTCGACCACCCGGAGAATCTCACGTGTTCAGAGATACTGCTTTGGTATCGCGAAGAACCTCATTGGATAACAGACTGCTTCGACCACCCGGAGAATCTCATGTGGTCAGAGATACTACTTTGGTATCGCGAAGAACCTTATGGGATAAGGGACTGCTTTGACCACCCGAAGAATCTCATGTGTTCAGAGATACTGCTTTGTTATCACGAAGAACCTTATTAGATAATGGACTGCTTCGACCACCCGAAGAATCTCATGTGTTTAGAGATACAACTTTGGTATCGCGAAGAACCTTATTGGATAAGGGACTGCTTCGATCACCCGGAGAATCTCATGTATTTAGAGATATTGCTTTGGTATCGCGAAGAACCTTATTGGATAAGGAACTGCTTCGACAACCCGAAGAATCTTATGTGTTTAGAGATACTGCTTTGGTATCGCGAAGAACCTTAATGGATAATGGATTGCTTCGACCACCCGAAGAATCTCATGTGTTCAGAGATACTGCTTTGGTATTGGGAAGATCCTTTTTGGATAAGGGAATGCTTCAACCACCCGAAGAATCTCCTGTGTTCAGAGATACTACTTTCGTATCGCGAAGAACCTTATGGGATAAGGGACTGCTTCGACCATCGAAGAATCTCATGTGTTCAGAGATACTGCTTTGGTATCGTGAAGAACCTTATTGGATAAAGGACTGCTTCGATCACCCGAAGAATCCCATGTGTTCAGAGATACTACTTTCGTATCGTGAAGCACCTTATGGGATAAGGGACTGCTTCGACCACACGAAGAATCTCATGTGTTCAGAGTTACTGCTTTGGTTTCGTGAAGAACCTTATTGGATAAGGGTCTGCTTCGATCACCCGAATAATCTAATGTGTTCAGAGATACTGCTTTGGTATCGCGAAGAACCTTATTGGATAAGGGACTGCTTCGACCACCCGAAGAATCTCACGTGTTCAGAGATACTGCTTTGGTATTGCGAAGAATCTTATTGGATAAGGGACTGCTTCGACCACCCGAAGAATCTCATGTGGTCAGAGATACTACTTTGGTATCGCGAAGAACCATATGGGATAAGGGACTGCTTCTACCACCCGAAGAATCTCATGTGTTCAGAGATATTGCATTGGTATCGTGAAGAACCTTATTAGATAATGGACTGTTTCGACCACCCGAAGAATCTCATGTGTTCAGAGATACTGCTTTGTTATCACGAATAACCTTATTAGATAATGGACTGCTTCGACCACCCGAAGAATCTCATGTGTTTAGAGATACAACTTTGGTATCGCGAAGAACCTTATTGGATAAGGTACTGCTTCGATCACCCGGAGAATCTCATGTATTTAGAGATATTGCTTTTGTATCGCGAAGAACCTTATTGGATAAGGAACTGCTTAGACAACCCAAAGAATCTTATGTGTTTAGAGATACTGCTTTGGTATCGCGAAGAACCTTAATGGATAATTGGTTGCTTCGACCACCCGAAGAATCTCATGTGTTCAGAGATACTGCTTTGGTATTGGGAGGATCCTTTTTGGATAAGGGAATGCTTCAACCACCCGAAGAATCTCATGTGTTCAGGGATACTACTTTCGTATCGCGAAGAACCTTATGGGATAAGGGACTGCTTCGGCCACCCGAAGAATCTCATATGTTCAGAGATACTTCTTTGGTATCGCGAAGAACCTTGTTGGATAAGGGACTGCTTCGACCACCCGAAGAATCTCACGTGTTCAGAGATACTGCTTTGGTATCGCGAAGAACCTTATTGGATAAGGGACTGCTTCGACCACCCGGAGAATCTCATGTGTTCAGAGATACTGCTTTGGTATCGTGAAGAACCTTATTGGAAAAGGGACTGCTTCGACCACCCGGAGAATCTCATGTGTTCAGAGATACTACTTTGTTATCGCGAAGAGCCTTATGGAATAAGGGACTGCTTCGACAACCTGAAGAATCTCATGTGTTCATAGATACTTCTTTGGTGTCGCGAAGAACATTATTGGATAAGGGACTGCTTCGACCACACGAAGAATCTCATGTGTTCGAGATTCTGCTTTGGTATCATCAAATAGCCTTAACGGATAAGTGACTGCTATGATCACCCGAAGAATCTCATATATTTAGAGATATTGCTTTGGTATCGCGAAGAACATTATTGGATAAGGAACTGCTTCGACAACCCGAAGAATCTTATGTGTTTAGAGGTACTGCTTTGGTATCGTGAAGAACCTTAATGGATAATGGATTGCTTCGACCACCCGAAGAATCTCATGTGTTCAGAGATACTGCTTTGGTATTAAGAAGAACCTTTTTGGATAAGGGAATGCTTCAACCACCCGAAGAATCTCATGTGTTCAGAGATACTACTTTCGTATCGCGAAGAACCTTATGGGATAAGGGACTGCTTCGACCACCCGAAGAATCTCATGTGTCAGAGATACTGCTTTGGTATCGTGAAGAACCTTATTGGATAAGGTACTGCTTCGACCACCTGAAGAATCTGACGTGTTCAAAGATACTTCTTTGGTATCGCGAAGAACCTTGTTGGATAAGGGACTACTTCGACCACCCGAAGAATCTCACGTGTTCAGAGATACTGCTTTGGTATCGCGAAGAACCTTATTGGATAAGGGACTGCTTCGACCACCCGGAGAATCTCATGTGTTCAGAGATACTGCTTTGGTATCACGAATTACCTTATTGGATAAGGGACTGCTTCGACCACCCGGAGAGTCTCATGTGTTCAGAGATACTACTTTGTTATCGCGAAGAGCCTTATGGAATAAGGGACTGCTTCGACAACCTGAAGAATCTCATGTGTTCATAGATACTTCTTTGGTGTCGCGAAGAACATTATTAGATAAGGGACTGCTTCGACCACCCGAAGAATCTCATGTGTTCGAGATTCTGCTTTGGTATCATCGAATAGCCTTAACGGATAAGGGACTGCTTCGATCACCCGAAGAATCTCATGTATTTAGAGATATTTCTTTGGTATCGCGAAGAACATTATTGGATAAGGAACTGCTTCGACAACCCGAAGAATCTTATGTGTTTAGAGATACTGCTTTGGTATCGCGAAGAACCTTAATGGATAATGGATTGCTTCGACTACCCGAAGAATCTCATGTGTTCAGAGATACTGCTTTGGTATTGGGAAAAACCTTTTTGGATAAGGGAATGCTTCAACCACCCGAAGAATCTCATCTGTTCAGAGATACTACTTTTGTATCGCGAAGAACCTTATGGAATAAGGGACTGCTTCGACCACCCGAAGAATCTCATGTGTTCAGAGATACTGCTTTGGTATCGCGAAGAACCTTATTGTATAAGGGACTGCTTCGACCACCCGAAGAATCTCACGTGTTCAGAGATACTGCTTTGGTATCGCGAAGAACCTTATTGGATAAGGGACTGCTTCGACCACCCAAAGAATCTCACGTGTTCAGAGATACTGCTTTGGTATCTCGAAGAACCTTATTGGATAAGGGACGGCTTCGACCACCCGGAGAATCTCATGTGTTCAGAGATACTACTTTGTTATCGCGAAGAGCCTTATGGGACAAGGGACTGCTTCGACCACCCGAAGAATCTCATGTGTTCATAGATACTGCTTTGGTATCGCGAAGAACATTATTGGATAAGGGACTGCTTCGACCACCCGAAGAATCTCATGTGTTCGAGATTCTGCTTTGGTATAATCGAATAGCCTTAACGGATAAGGGACTGCTTCGACCACCCGAAGAATCTCATGTGTTTAGAGATACTGATTTGGTATCACGAAGAACCTTATTGGATAAGGGACTGCTTTGATCACCCAAAGAATCTCATGTATTTAGAGATATTGCTTTGGTATCACGAAGAACCTTATTGGATAAGGAACTGCTTCGACAACCCGAAGAATCTTATGTGTTTAGAGATACTGCTTTGGCATCGCGAAGAACCTTAATTGATAATGGATTGCTTCAACCACCCGAAGAATCTCACGTGTTCAGAGATACTTCTTTGGTATCGCGAAGAACCTTGTTGGATAAGGGACTGCTTCGACCACCCGAAGAATCTCACGTGTTCAGAGATACTGCTTTGGTATCGCGAAGAACCTTATTGGATAAGGGACTGCTTCGACCACCCGGAGAATCTCATGTGTTCAGAGATACTGCTTTGGTATCGTGAAGAACCTTATTGGAAAAGGGACTGCTTCGACCACCCGGAGAATCTCATGTGTTCAGAGATACTACTTTGTTATCGCGAAGAGCCTTATGGAATAAGGGACTGCTTCGACAACCTGAAGAATCTCATGTGTTCATAGATACTTCTTTGGTGTCGCGAAGAACATTATTGGATAAGGGACTGCTTCGACCACACGAAGAATCTCATGTGTTCGAGATTCTGCTTTGGTATCATCAAATAGCCTTAACGGATAAGTGACTGCTATGATCACCCGAAGAATCTCATATATTTAGAGATATTGCTTTGGTATCGCGAAGAACATTATTGGATAAGGAACTGCTTCGACAACCCGAAGAATCTTATGTGTTTAGAGGTACTGCTTTGGTATCGTGAAGAACCTTAATGGATAATGGATTGCTTCGACCACCCGAAGAATCTCATGTGTTCAGAGATACTGCTTTGGTATTAAGAAGAACCTTTTTGGATAAGGGAATGCTTCAACCACCCGAAGAATCTCATGTGTTCAGAGATACTACTTTCGTATCGCGAAGAACCTTATGGGATAAGGGACTGCTTCGACCACCCGAAGAATCTCATGTGTCAGAGATACTGCTTTGGTATCGTGAAGAACCTTATTGGATAAGGTACTGCTTCGACCACCTGAAGAATCTGACGTGTTCAAAGATACTTCTTTGGTATCGCGAAGAACCTTGTTGGATAAGGGACTACTTCGACCACCCGAAGAATCTCACGTGTTCAGAGATACTGCTTTGGTATCGCGAAGAACCTTATTGGATAAGGGACTGCTTCGACCACCCGGAGAATCTCATGTGTTCAGAGATACTACTTTGGTATCACGAATTACCTTATTGGATAAGGGACTGCTTCGACCACCCGGAGAGTCTCATGTGTTCAGAGATACTACTTTGTTATCGCGAAGAGCCTTATGGAATAAGGGACTGCTTCGACAACCTGAAGAATCTCATGTGTTCATAGATACTTCTTTGGTGTCGCGAAGAACATTATTAGATAAGGGACTGCTTCGACCACCCGAAGAATCTCATGTGTTCGAGATTCTGCTTTGGTATCATCGAATAGCCTTAACGGATAAGGGACTGCTTCGATCACCCGAAGAATCTCATGTATTTAGAGATATTTCTTTGGTATCGCGAAGAACATTATTGGATAAGGAACTGCTTCGACAACCCGAAGAATCTTATGTGTTTAGAGATACTGCTTTGGTATCGCGAAGAACCTTAATGGATAATGGATTGCTTCGACTACCCGAAGAATCTCATGTGTTCAGAGATACTGCTTTGGTATTGGGAAAAACCTTTTTGGATAAGGGAATGCTTCAACCACCCGAAGAATCTCATCTGTTCAGAGATACTACTTTTGTATCGCGAAGAACCTTATGGAATAAGGGACTGCTTCGACCACCCGAAGAATCTCATGTGTTCAGAGATACTGCTTTGGTATCGCGAAGAACCTTATTGTATAAGGGACTGCTTCGACCACCCGAAGAATCTCACGTGTTCAGAGATACTGCTTTGGTATCGCGAAGAACCTTATTGGATAAGGGACTGCTTCGACCACCCAAAGAATCTCACGTGTTCAGAGATACTGCTTTGGTATCTCGAAGAACCTTATTGGATAAGGGACGGCTTCGACCACCCGGAGAATCTCATGTGTTCAGAGATACTACTTTGTTATCGCGAAGAGCCTTATGGGACAAGGGACTGCTTCGACCACCCGAAGAATCTCATGTGTTCATAGATACTGCTTTGGTATCGCGAAGAACATTATTGGATAAGGGACTGCTTCGACCACCCGAAGAATCTCATGTGTTCGAGATTCTGCTTTGGTATAATCGAATAGCCTTAACGGATAAGGGACTGCTTCGACCACCCGAAGAATCTCATGTGTTTAGAGATACTGATTTGGTATCACGAAGAACCTTATTGGATAAGGGACTGCTTTGATCACCCAAAGAATCTCATGTATTTAGAGATATTGCTTTGGTATCACGAAGAACCTTATTGGATAAGGAACTGCTTCGACAACCCGAAGAATCTTATGTGTTTAGAGATACTGCTTTGGCATCGCGAAGAACCTTAATTGATAATGGATTGCTTCAACCACCCGAAGAATCTCATGTGTTCAAGGATACTGCTTTGTAGTCGGGAAGAACCTTTTTGGATAAGGGAATGCTTCGACCACCCGAAAAATCTCATGTGTTCAGAGATACTACTTTCGTTTCGCGAAGAACCTTATGGGATAAGGGACTGCTTCGACCACCCGAAGAATCTCATGTGTTCAGAGTTTCTGCTTTGGTATCATGAAGAACCTTATTGGATAAGGGACTGCTTCGATTACCCGAAGAAGCTCATGTGTTCAGAGATACTGCTTTCGTATCGCGAAGAACCTTATTGGATAAGGGACTGCTACGACCACCCGAAGAATCTCACGTGTTCAGAGATACTGCTTTGGTATCGCGAAGAACCTTGTGGGATAAGGGACTGCTTCGACCACCCGAAGAATCTCCTGTGTTCAGAGATACTGCTTTGGTATCGTGAAGAACCTTATTAAATAATGGAATGCTTCGACCACCCGAAGAATCTCATGTGTTTAGAGATACAACTTTGGTATCGCGAAGAACCTTATTGGATAAGGGACTGCTTAGATCACCCGAAGAATCTCATGTATTTAGAGATATTGCTTTGGTATCGCGAAGAACCTTATTGGATAAGGAACTGCTTCGACAACCTGAAGAATCTCATGTGTTCATAGATACTTCTTTGGTGTCGCGAAGAACATTATTGGATAAGGGACTGCTTCGACCACACGAAGAATCTCATGTGTTCGAGATTCTGCTTTGGTATCATCAAATAGCCTTAACGGATAAGTGACTGCTTCGACCACTCGAAGAATCTCATGTGTTCAGAGATACTGCTTTGGTATCGTGAAGAACATTATTGGATAAGGGACTGCTTCGAGCACCCGAAGAATCTCACGTGTTCAGAGATACTGCTTTGGTATCGCAAATAACCTTATTGGATAAGGGACTGCTTCGACCACCCGGAGAATCTCATGTGTTCGAGATACTGCTTTGGTATCTTCGAAGGGCCTTAACGAATAAGGGACTGTTCGCCCACCCGAAGAATCTCACGTATTCAGAGATATTGCTTTAGTATCGCGAAGAACCTTATTGGATAATGGACTGCTTCGACTACCCGAAGAATCTCATGGGTTTAGAGATACTGCTTTGGTATCACGAAGAAATTTATTGGATAAGGGACTGCTTCGACAACCCAAAGAATCTCATGTGTTCAGAGATACTGCTTTCTTATCGTGAAGAACCTTAATGGATAAGGGAATGCTTCGACCACCCGAAGAATCTCATGTGTTTAGAGATACTACTTTGGTATCACGGAGAACCTTATTGGATAAGGGACTGCTTCGACCACCCGAAGAATCTCATGTGTTTAGAGATACTGCGTTGGTATCACAAAGAACCTTATTCGATAACTGACTGCTTCAACCACCCGAAGAATCTCATGTGTTTAGAGATACTGCTTTGGTATCTCTAAGAACCTTATTGGATAAGGGACTGCTTCAACCACCCGAAGAGTCTCAAGTTTTTGTTTGAGATACTGCTTTGGTATCATCGAAAAACCTTATTGGAAAAGGGACTGCTTCGAGCACCCGAAGAATGTCATGTGTTCGAGATACTGTTTTGGTATCATTGAATAGCCTTAATGGACAACGGAGTGCTTCGAAACCCGAAGAATCTTATGTGTTTAGAGATACTGCTTTGGTATCGCGAAGAACCTTAATGGATAATAGATTGCTTCGACCACCCGAAGAATCTCATGTGTTCAGAGATACGGCTTTGGTATTGGGAAGAACCTTTTTGGATAAGGGAATGCTTCAACCACCCGAAGAATCTCATGTGTTCAGAGATACTACTTTCGTATCGCGAAGAACCTTATGGGATAAAGGACTGCTTCGACCACCCGAAGAATCTCATGTGTTCAGAGATACTGCTTTGGTATCGTGAAAAACCTTATTGGATAAGGGACTGCTTCGACCACCCGAAAAATCTCACATGTTCAGAGATACTGCTTTGGTATCGCAAAGAACCTTATTGGATAAGGAACTCCTTCGACCACACGAAGAATCTCACGTGTTCAGAGATACTACTTTGGTATCGCGAAGAACCTTATTGGATAAGGGACTGCTTCTACCACCCGGATAAGGGACTACTTCGACCACCCGAAGAATCTCATGTGTTCATAGATACTGCTTTGGTATCGCGAAGAACATTATTGGATAAGGGACTGCTTCGACCACCCGAAGAATCTCATGTGTTCGAGATTCTGCTTTGGTATAATCGAATAGCCTTAACGGATAAGGGACTGCTTCGACTACCCGAAGAATCTCATGTGGTTAGAGATACTGGTTTGGTATCACAAAGAACCTTATTGGATAAGGGACTGCTTTGATCACCCGAAGAATCTAATGTATTTAGAGATATTGCTTTGGTATCACGAAGAACCTTATTGGATAAGGAACTGCTTCGACAACCCGAAGAATGTTATGTGTTTAGAGAAACTGCTTTGGTATCGCGAAGAACCTTAATGGTTAATGGATTGCTTCAACCACCCGAAGAATCTCATGTGTTCAGAGATACTGCTTTGGTATCGGGAAGAACCTTTTTGGATAAGGGAATGCTTCGACCACCTGAAGAATCTCATGTGTTCAGATATACTACTCTCGTATCGTGAAGAACCTTATGGGATAAGGGACTGCTTCGACCACCCGAAGAATCTCATGTGTTCAGAGATACTGCTTTGGTATCGTGAAGAACCTTATTGGATAAGGGACTGCTTCGACCACCCGAAGAATCTCACGTGTTCAGAGATACTGCTTTGGTATCGCGAAGAAACTTATTGGATAAGGGACTGCTTCAACCACCTGAAGAATCTCACGTGTTTAGAGATACTGCTTTGGTATCGCGAAGAACCTTATTGGATAAGGGACTGCTTCGACCACCCGAAGAATCTCACGTGTTCAGAGATACTGCTTTGGTATCGCGAAGAATGTTATTTGATATGGGACTGCTTCGACCAGCCGAAGAATCTCACGTGTTCAGAGATACTGCTTTGGTATCACGAAGAACCTTATTGGATAAGGGACTGCTTTGATCACGGGAAGAATCTCATGTGTTCAGAGTTTCTGCTTTGTTATCATGAAGAACCTTATTGGATAAGGGACTGCTTCGACCACCCGAAGAATCTCACGTGTTTAGAGATACTGCTTTGGTATCGCGAATAACCTTATTGGATAAGGGACTGCTTAGACCACCCGAAGAATCTCACGTGTTCAGAGATACTGCTTTGGTATCGCGAAGAACCTTATTGGATAAGGGACTGCTTTGACCACTCGAATAATCTCACGTGTTCAGAGATACTGCTTTGGTATCGCGAAGAACCTTATTGGATAAAGGACTGCTTCGACCACCCGAAGAATCTCATATGTTCATAGATACTACTTTGGTATCGCGAAGAACCTTATGGGCTAAGGGACTGCTTCGACCACCCGAAGAATCTCATGTGTTCATAGATACTGCTTTGGTATCGCGAAGAACATTATTGGATAAGGGAGTGCTTCGACCATCCAAAGAATCTCATGTGTTCTAGATTCTGCTTTGGTATCGGGAAGAACCTTTTTGGATAAGGGAGTGCTTCTACCACCCGAAAAATCTCATGTGTTCAGGGATACTACTTTCGTATCGTGAAGAACCTTATGGGATAAGGGACTGCTTCGACCAAACGAAGAATCTCATGTGTTCAGAGATACTGCTTTGGTATCATGAAGAACCTTATTGGATAAGGGACTGATTCGACCACCCGAAGAATCTCATGTGTTCAGAGATACTGCTTTGGTATCGTGAAGAACCTTATTGGATAAGGGACTGCTTCGACCACCCGAAGAATCTCACGTGTTCAGAGATACTGCTCTGGTATCGTGAAGAAACTTATTGGATAAGGGACTGCTTCAACCACCTGAAGAATCTCACGTGTTCAGAGATACTGCTTTGGTATCGCGAAGAACCTTATTAGATAAGGGACTGCTTCGACCACCCGAAGAATCTCACGTGTTCAGAGATACTGCTTTGGTATCGCGAAGAATGTTATTTGATATGGGACTGCTTCGACCAGCCGAAGAATCTCACGTGTTCAGAGAAACTGCTTTGGTATCACGAAGAACCTTATTGGATAAGGGACTGCTTTGATCACCGGAAGAATCTCATGTGTTCAGAGTTTCTGCTTTGTTATCATGAAGAACCTTATTGGATAAGGGACTGCTTCGACCACCCGAAGAATCTCACGTGTTTAGAGATACTGCTTTGGTATCGCGAATAACCTTATTGGATAACGGACTGCTTAGACCACCTGAAGAATCTCACGTGTTCAGAGATACTGCTTTGGTATCGCGAATAACCTTATTGGATAAGGGACTGCTTAGACCACCCGAAGAATCTCACGTGTTCAGAGATACTGCTTTGGTATCGCGAAGAACCTTATTGGATAAGGGACTGCTTTGACCACTCAAATAATCTCACGTGTTCAGAGATACTGCTTTGGTATCGCGAAGAACCTTATTGGATAAAGAACTGCTTCGACCACCCGAAGAATCTCATATGTTCATAGATACTACTTTGGTATCGCGAAGAACCTTATGGGCTAAGGGACTGCTTCGACCACCCGAAGAATCTCATGTGTTCATAGATACTGCTTTGGTATCGCGAAGAACATTATTGGATAAGGGACTGCTTCGACCATCCAAAGAATCTCATGTGTTCTAGATTCTGCTTTGGTATCGGGAAGAACCTTTTTGGATAAGGGAGTGCTTCTACCACCCGAAGAATCTCATGTGTTCAGAGATACTACTTTCGTATCGTGAAGAACCTTATGGGATAAGGGACTGCTTCGACCAAACGAAGAATCTCATGTGTTCAGAGATACTGCTTTGGTATCATGAAGAACCTTATTGGATAAGGGACTGCTTCGATTACCCGAAGAATCTCATGTGTTCAGAGATACTGCTTTGGTATCGCGAAGAACCTTATTGGATAAGGGACTGCTTCGACCACCCGAAGAATCTCACGTGTTCAGAAATACTGCTTTGGTATCGCGAAGTACCTTATTGGATAAGGGACTGCTTCGACCACCCGAAGAATCTCACGTGTTCAGAGATACTGCTTTGGTATCACGAAGAACCTTATTGGATAAGGGACTGCTTTGACCACTCGAATAATCTCACGTGTTCAGAGATACTGCTTTGGTATCGCGAAGAACCTTATTGGATAAGGGACTGCTTCGACCTCCCGAAGAATCTCATATGTTCATAGATACTACTTTGGTATCGCGAAGAACCTTATGGGCTAAGGGACTGCTTCAACCACCCGAAGAATCTCATGTGTTCATAGATACTGCTTTGGTATCGCGAAGAACATTATTGGATAAGGGACTGCTTCGACCATCCAAAGAATCTCATGTGTTCTAGATTCTGCTTTGGTATCGGGAAGAACCTTTTTGGATAAGGGAGTGCTTCTACCACCCGAAGAATCTCATGTATTCAGAGATACTACTTTCGTATCGTGAAGAACCTTATGGGATAAGGGACTGCTTCGACCAAACGAAGAATCTCATGTGTTCAGAGATACTGCTTTGGTATCATGAAGAACCTTATTGGATAAGGGACTGCTTCGATTACCCGAAGAATCTCATGTGTTCAGAGATACTGCTTTGGTATCGCGAAGAACCTTATTGGATAAGGGACTGCTTCGACCACCCGAAGAATCTCACGTGTTCAGAAATACTGCTTTGGTATCGCGAAGTACCTTATTGGATAAGGGACTGCTTCGACCACCCGAAGAATCTCACGTGTTCAGAGATACTGCTTTGGTATCACGAAGAACCTTATTGGATAAGGGACTGCTTTGACCACTCGAATAATCTCACGTGTTCAGAGATACTGCTTTGGTATCGCGAAGAACCTTATTGGATAAGGGACTGCTTTGACCTCCCGAAGAATCTCATATGTTCATAGATACTACTTTGGTATCGCGAAGAACCTTATGGGCTAAGGGACTGCTTCAACCACCCGAAGAATCTCATGTGTTCATAGATACTGCTTTGGTATCGCGAAGAACATTATTGGATAAGGGACTGCTTCGACCATCTAAAGAATCTCATGTGTTCTAGATTCTGCTTTGGTATCGGGAAGAACCTTTTTGGATAAGGGAGTGCTTCTACCACCCGAAAAATCTCATGTGTTCAGAGATACTACTTTCGTATCGTGAAGAACCTTATGGGATAAGGGACTGCTTCGACCAAACGAAGAATCTCATGTGTTTAGAGATACTGCTTTGGTATCATGAAGAACCTTATTGGATAAGGGACTGCTTCGATTACCCGAAGAATCTCATGTGTTCAGAGATACTGCTTTGGTATCGCGAAGAACCTTATTGGATAAGGGACTGCTTCGACCACCCGAAGAATCTCACATGTTCAGAGATACTGCTTTGGTATCACGAAGTACCTTATTGGATAAGGGACTGCTTCGACCACCCGAAGAATCTCATGTGTTCAGAGATACTGCTTTGGTATCGCGAAGAACGTTATTTGATATAGGACTGCTTCGACCACCCGAAGAATCTCGCGTGTTTAGAGATACTGCTTTGGTATCACGAAGAACCTTATTGGATAAGGGACTGCTTCGACCTCCCGAAGAATCTCATGTGTTCAGAGATACTACTTTGGTATCGCGAAGAACCTTATGGGATAAGGGACTGCTTCGACCACCCGAAGAATCTCATGTGTTCAGAGATACTGCTTTGGTATCGCGAAGAAACTTATTAGACAAGGGTCTGCTTCGACCACCCGAAAAATCTCATGTGTTTAGAGTTACAAATTTAGTATCGCGAAGAACCTTATTGGATAAGGGACTGCTTCGATCACCCGAAGAATCTCATGTGTTCTGAGTTTCTGCTTTGGTATCATGAAGAACCTTATTGGATAAGGGACTGCTTCGATCACCCGAAGAATCTCACATGTTTAGAGATACTGCTTTGGTATCACGAAGAACCTTATTCGATAAGGGACTGCTTCGACCACCCGAAGAATCTCATGTGTTTTGAGATACTGCTTTGGTATTGCGAAGAACCTTATTGGATAAGGGACTGCTTCGATCACCCGAAGAATCTCAAGTATTTAGAGATATTGCTTTGGTATCGCGAAGAACCTTATTGGATAAGGAACTGCTTCGACAACCCGAAGAATCTCATGTGTTTAGAGATACTGCTTTGGTATCGCGAAGAACCTTAATAGATAATGGATTGCTTCGACCACCCAAAGAATCTCATGTGTTCTAGATTCTGCTTTGGTATCGGGAAGAACCTTTTTGGATAAGGGAGTGCTTCTACCACCCGAAGAATCTCATGTGTTCAGAGATACTACTTTCGTATCGTGAAGAACCTTATGGGATAAGGGACTGCTTCGACCAAGCGAAGAATCTCATGTGTTCAGAGATACTGCTTTGGTATCATGAAGAACCTTATTGGAAAAGGGACTGCTTCGATTACCCGAAGAATCTCATGTGTTCAGAGATACTTCTTTGGTATCGCGAAGAACCTTATTGGATAAGGGACTGCTTTGACCACACGAAGAATCTCACGTGTTCAGAGGTACTGCTTTGGTATCGCGAAGAACCTTATTGGATAAGAGACTGCTTTGATCACCTGAAGAATCTCATGTATTTAGAGATATTGCTTTGGTATCACGAGGAACCTTATTGGATAAGGAACTGATTCGACAACCGGGAGAATCTTATGTGTTTAGAGATACAACTTTGGTATCGTGAAGAACCTTAATGGATAATGGATTGCTTCAACCACCCGAAGAATCTCATGTGTTCAGAGATACTGCTTTTGTATCGGGAAGAACCTTTTTGGATAAGGGAATGCTTCGACCAACCGAAGAATCTCATGTGTTCAGAGATACTACTTTCATATCGCGAAGAACCTTATGGGATAAGGGACTGCTTTGACCACTCGAAGAATCTCATGTGTTCAGAGATACTGCTTTGGTATCGTGAAGAACCTTTTTGGATAAGGAAATGCTTCTACCAACTGAAGAATCTCATGTGTTCAGAGATACTACTTTCGTATCACAAAGAACCTTATGGGATAAGGGACTGCTTCGACCACCCGAAGAATCTCATGTGTTCAGAGATACTACTTTGGTATCGCGAAGAACATTATGGGATAAGGGACTGCTTCGACCACCAGAGGAATCTCATGTGTTCAGAGATACTGCTTTGGTATCGTGAAGAACCTTATTGGATAAGGAACTGCTTCGACCACACGAAGAATCTCATGTGTTCAGAGATTCTGCTTTGGTATCGGGAAGAACCTTTTTGGATAAGGGACTGCTTCTACCACCCGAAGAATCTCATGTTTTCAGAGATACTACTTTGGTATCGTAAAGAACCTTATTGGATAAGGGACTGCTTCGATTACCTGAAGAATCGGAGGTGTTCAGAGGTACTGCTTTGGTATCGCGAAGAACCTTATTGGATAAGGGACTGCTTTGACCACCCGAAGAATCTCACGTGTTCAGAGATACTGCTTCGGTATCGCGAAGAACTTTATTGGATAAGGGACTGCTTCGACCACCTGAAGAATCTCATGTGTTCAGAGATGCTGCTTTTGTATGGTGAAGAACCTTATTGGATAAGGGACTGCTTCGACCACCTGAAGAATCTCATGTGTTTAGAGATACTGCTTTGGTATCGTGAAGAACCTTATTGGATAAGGGACTGCTTCGACCATACGAAGAATCTAAAGTTTTTGTTTAAGATACTGCTTTGGTACCATCGAAGAACCTTAACAGATAAGGGACTGTTCGACCACCCGAAAAATCTCATGTATTCAGAGATACTGCTTTAGTATCGCGAAGAACTTTATTGGATAAGGGACTGCTTCGACTACCCGAAGAATCTCATGTGTTTAGAGATACTGCTTTGGTATCACGAAGAAATTTATTGGATAAGGGACTGCTTTGACAACCCAAAGAATTTAATGTGTTCAGAGACACTGCATTTGTATTGCGAAGAATCTTATTGGATAAAGGACTGCTTCGACCACCCGAAGAATATCATGTGTTAAGAGATACTGCTTTGGTATCGCGAAGAACCTTATTAGACAAGGGGCTGCTTCGACCACCCGAAAAATCTCATGTGTTTAGAGATACAAATTTAGTATCGCGAAGAACCTTATTGGATAAGGGACTGCTTCGATCACCCGAAGAATCTCATGTGTTCTGAGTTTCTGCTTTGGTATCGCGAAGTACCTTATTGGATAAGGGACTGCTTCGATCACCCAAAGAATCTCACGTGTTTAGAGATATTGCTTTGGTATCACGAAGAACCTTATTGGATAAGGGACTGCTTCGACCACCCGAAGAATCTCATGTATTTAGAGATATTGCTTTGGCATCGCGAAGAACCTTATTGGATGAGGAACTTCTTCGACAACCCGAAGAATCTCATGTGTTTAGAGATACTTCTTTGGTATCGCGAAGAACCTTAATAGGTAATGGATTGCTTCGACCACCCGAAGAATCTCATGTGTTTAGAGATACTGCTTTGGTATCGAGAAGAACCTTTTTGGATAAGGGAATGCTTCTACCACCCAAAGAATCTCATGTGTTCAGAGATACTACTTTCGTATCGCGAAGAACCTTATGGGATAAGGGACTGCTTCGACCACCCGAAGAATCTCATATGTTCATAGATACTACTTTGGAATCGCGAAGAACCTTATGGGATAAGGGACTGCTTCGACCACCCGAAGAATCTTATGTGTTCATAGATGCTGCTTTGGTTTCGCGAAGAACATTATTGGATAAGGGACTGCTTCGACCACCCAAAGAATCTCATGTGTTCTAGATTCTGCTTTGGTATCGGGAAGAACCTTTTTGGATAAGGGAGTGCTTCTACCACCCGAAGAATCTCATGTGTTCAGAGATACTACTTTCGTATCGTGAAGAACCTTATGGGATAAGGGACTGCTTCGACCACCCGAAGAATCTCACGTGTTTAGAGATACTGCTTTGGTATCACGAAGAACCTGATTCGATAAGGGACTGCTTCGACCACCCGAAGAATCTCACGTGTTCAGAGGTACTGCTTTGGTATCGTGATGAACCTTATTGGATAAGGGACTGCTTCGACCACCCGAAGAAGCTCACGTGTTCAGAGATTATGCTTTGGTATCGCGAAGAAACTTATTGAATAAGGGACTGCTTTGACCACTCGAAGAATCTCACGTGTTCAGAGATACTGCGTTGGTATCGCGAAGAACCTTATTGGATAAGGGACTGCTTCGACCACCCGAAGAATCTCATATGTTCATAGATACTACTTTGGTATCGCGAAGAACTTTATGGGATAAGGGACTGCTTCGACCACCCGAAGAATCTCATGTGTTCAGAGATACTGCTTTGGTATTGCGAAGAACCTTATTAGATAAGGGTCTGCTTCGACCACCCGAAAAATCTCATGTGTTTAGAGATACAAGTTTAGTATCGCGAAGAACCTTATTGGATAAGGGACTGCTTCGATCACCCGAAGAATCTCATGTGTTCAGAGTTTCTGCTTTGGTATCGTGAAGAACCTTATTGGATAAGGGACTGCTTCGACCACCCGAAGAATCTCACGTATTTAGAGATACTGCTTTGGTATCACGAAGAACCTTATTCGATAAGGGACTGCTTCGACCACCCGAAGAATCTCATGTGTTTTGAGATACTACTTTGATATTGCGAAGAACCTTATTGGATAAGGGACTGCTTCGATCACCCGAAGAATCTCATGTATTTAGAGATATTGCTTTGGTATCGCGAAGAACCTCATTAGATAAGGAACTGCTTCGACAACCCAAAGAATCTCATGTGTTTAGAGATACTGCTTTGGTATCGCGAAAAACCTTAATAGATAATGGATTGCTTCGACCACCCGAAGAATCTCATGTGTTTAGAGATACTGCTTTGGTATCGGGAAGAACCTTTTTGGATAAGGGAATGCTTCTACCACCCGAAGAATCTCATGTGTTCAGAGATACTACTTTCGTATCGCGAAGAACCTTATGGGATAAGGGACTGCTTCGACCACCCGAAGAATCTCATGTGTTCAGAGATACTGCTTTGGTATCGTGAAGAACCTTATTGGATAAGGGACTGCTTTTACCACCCGAAGAAGCTCACGTGTTCAGAGATACTGCTTTGGTATAGCGAAGAACCTTATTGGATAAGGGACTGCTTTGACCACTCGAAGAATCTCACGTGTTCAGAGATACTGCTTTGGTATCGCGAAGAACCTTATTGGATAAGGGACTGCTTCGACCACCCGAAGAATCTCATGTGTTCATAGATACTGCTTTGGTTTCGCGAAGAACATTATTGGATAAGGGACTGCTTCGACCACCCAAAGAATCTCATGTGTTCTAGATTCTGCTTTGGTATCGGGAAGAACCTTTTTGGATAAGGGAGTGCTTCTACCACCCGAAGAATCTCATGTGTTCAGAGATACTACTTTCGTATCGTGAAGAACCTTATGGGATAAGGGACTGCTTCGACCAAACGAAGAATCTCATGTGTTCAGAGATACTGCTTTGGTATCATGTAGAACCTTATTGGATAAGGGACTACTTCGATTACCCGAAGAATCTCATGCGTTCAGAGATAATGCTTTGGTATCGCGAAGAACCTTACTGGATAAGGGACTGCTTTGACCACCCGAAGAATCTCACGTGTTCAGAGGTACTGCTTTGGTATCGTGAAGAACCTTATTGGATAAGGGACTGCTTCGACCACCCGAAGAAGCTCACGTGTTCAGAGATACTGCTTTGGTATCGCGAAGAACCTTATTGGATAAGGGACTGCTTTGACCACTCGAAGAATCTCACGTGTTCAGAGATACTGCGTTGGTATCGCGAAGAACCTTATTGGATAAGGGACTGCTTCGACCACCCGAAGAATCTCATATGTTCATAGATACTACTTTGGTATCGCGAAGAACTTTATGGGATAAGGGACTGCTTCGACCACCCGAAGAATCTCATGTGTTCAGAGATACTGTTTTGGTATCGCGAAGAACCTTATTAGATAAGGGTCTGCTTCGACCACCCGAAAAATCTCATGTGTTTAGAGATACAAATTTTGTATTGCGAAGAACCTTATTGGATAAGGGACTGCTTCGATCACCCGAAGAATCTCATGTGTTCAGATTTTCTGCTTTGGTATCATGAAGAACCTTATTGGATAAGGGACTGCTTCGATCACCCGAAGAATCTCATGTATTTAGAGATATTGCTTTGGTATCGCGAAGAACCTTATTGGATAAGGAACTGCTTCGACAACCCGAAGAATCTCATGTGTTTAGAGATACTGCTTTGGTATCGCGAAAAACCTTAATAGATAATGGATTGCTTCGACCACCCGAAGAATCTCATGTGTTTAGAGATACTGCTTTGGTATCGGGAAGAACCTTCTTGGATAAGGGAATGCTTCTACCACCCGAAGAATCTCATGTGTTCAGAGATACTACTTTAGTATCGCGAAGAACCTTATGGGATAAGGGACTGCTTCGACCACCCGAAGAATCTCATGTGTTCAGAGATACTGCTTTGGTATCGTGAAGAACCTTATTGGATAAGGGACTGCTTTTACCACCCGAAGAAGCTCACGTGTTCAGAGATACTACTTTGGTATCGCGAAGAACCTTATTGGATAAGGTACTGCTTTGACCACTCGAAGAATCTCACGTGTTCAGAGATACTGCTTTGGTATCGCGAAGAACCTTATTGGATAAGGGACTGCTTCGACCACCCCAAGAATCTCATATGTTCATAGATACTACTTTGGTATCGCGAAGAACTTTATGGGATAAGGGACTGCTTCGACCACCCGAAGAATCTCACGTGTTTAGAGATACTGCTTTGGTATCACGAAGAACCTTATTCGATAAGGGACTGCTTCGACCACCCGAAGAAATTTATTGGACAAGGGACTGCTTTGACAACCCAAAGAATTTAATGTGTTCAGAGACACTGCATTTGTATTGCGAAGAATCTTATTGGATAAAGGACTGCTTCGACCACCCGAAGAATATCATGTGTTAAGAGATACTGCTTTGGTATCGCGAAGAACCTTATTAGACAAGGGGCTGCTTCGACCACCCGAAAAATCTCATGTGTTTAGAGATACAAATTTAGTATCGCGAAGAACCTTATTGGATAAGGGACTGCTTCGATCACCCGAAGAATCTTATGTGTTCAGAGTTTCTGCTTTGGTATCGTGAAGAACCTTATTGGATAAGGGACTGCTTCGACCACCCGAAGAATCTCACGTGTTTAGAGATACTGCTTTGGTATCACGAAGAACCTTATTCGATAAGGGACTGCTTCGACCACCCGAAGAATCTCATGTGTTTTGAGATACTACTTTGGTATTGCGAAGAACCTTATTGGATAAGGGACTGCTCCGATCACCCGAAGAATCTCATGTATTTAGAGATATTGCTTTGGTATCGCGAAGAACCTTATTGGATAAGGAACTTCTTCGACAACCCGAAGAATCTCATGTGTTTAGAGATACTGCTTTGGTATCGGGAAGAACCTTTTTGGATAAGGGAATGCTTCTACCACCCGAAGAATCTCATGTGTTCAGAGATACTACTTTCGTATCGCGAAGAACCTTATGGGATAAGGGACTGCTTAGACCACCCGAAGAATCTCATGTGTTCAGAGATACTACTTTGGTATCGTGAAGAACCTTATTGGATAAGGGACTGCTTCGACCACCTGAAGAAGCTCACGTGTTCAGAGATACTGCTTTGGTATCGCGAAGAACCTTATTGGATAAGGGACTGCTTTGACCACTCGAAGAATCTCACGTGTTCAGAGATACTGCTTTGGTATCGCGAAGAACCTTATTGGATAAGGGACTGCTTCGACCACCCGAAGAATCTCATAAGTTCATAGATACTACTTTGGTATCGCGAAGAACCTTATGGGCTAAGGGACTGCTTCGACCACCCGAAGAATCTTATATGTTCATAGATACTGCTTTGGTATCGCGAAGAACATTATTGGATAAGGGACTGCTTCGACCATCCAAAGAATCTCATGTGTTCTAGATTCTGCTTTGGTATCGGGAAGAACCTTTTTAGATAAGGGAGTGCTTCTACCACCCGAAGAATCTCATGTGTTCAGAGATACTACTTTCGTATCGTGAGGAACCTTATGGGATAAGGGACTGCTTCGACCAAACGAAGAATCTCATGTGTTCAGAGATACAGCTTTGGTATCATGAAGAACCTTATTGGATAAGGGACTGCTTCGATTACCCGAAGAATCTCACGTGTTCAGAGATACTGCTTTGGTATCGCAAAGAACCTTATTGGATAAGGGACTGCTTCGACCACCCGAAGAATCTCACGTGTTCAGAGATACTGCTTTGGTATCGCGAAGTTCCTTATTGGATAAGGGACTGCTTCGACCACCCGAAGAATCTCATATGTTCATAGATACTACTTTGGTATCGCGAAGAACCTTATGGGCTAAGGGACTGCTTTGACCACCCGAAGAATCTCATGTGTTCATAGATACTGCTTTGGTATCGCGAAGAACATTATTGGATAAGGGACTGCTTCGACCACCCGAAAAATCTCATGTGTTTAGAGTTACAAATTTAGTATCGCGAAGAACCTTATTGGATAAGGGACTGCTTCGATCACCCGAAGAATCTCATGTGTTCTGATTTTCTGCTTTGGTATCATGAAGAACCTTATTGGATAAGGGACTGCTTCGATCACCCGAAGAATCTCACGTGTTTAGAGATACTGCTTTGGTATCACGAAGAACCTTATTCGATAAGGGACTGCTTCGACCACCCGAAGAATCTCATGTGTTTTGAGATACTGCTTTGGTATTGCAAGAACCTTATTCGATAAGGGACTGCTTCGACCACCCGAAGAATATCATGTGTTTAGAGATATTGCTTTGGTATCGCGAAGAACCTTATTGGATAAGGAACTGCTTCGACAACCCGATGAATCTCATGTGTTTAGAGATACTGCTTTGGTATCACGAAGAACCTTAATAGATAATGGATTGCTTCGACCACCCGAAGAATCTCATGTGTTTAGAGATACTGCTTTGGCATCGGGAAGAACCTTTTTGGATAAGGGAATGCTTCTACCACCCGAAGAATCTCATGTGTTCAGAGATACTACTTTCGTATCGCGAAGAACCTTATGGGATAAGGGACTGCTTCGACCACCCGAAGAATCTCATGTGTTCAGAGATACTGCTTTGGTATCGCGAACAACCTTATTAGATAAGGGTCTGCTTCGACCACCCGAAAAATCTCATGTGCTCATAAATACTGCTTTGGTATCGCGAAGAACATTATTCGATAAGGGACTTCTTCGACCACCCAAAGAATCTCATATGTTCTAGATTCTGCTTTGGTATCGGGAAGAACCTTTTTGGATAAGGGAGTGCTTCTACCACCCGAAGAATCTCATGTGTTCAGAGATACTACTTTCGTATCGTGAAGAACCTTATTGGACAAGGGACTGCTTCGACCAAACGAAGAATCTCATGTGTTCAGAGATACTGCTTTGGTATCGCGAAGAACCTTATTGGATAAGGGACTGCTTCGACCACCCGAAGAATCTCATATGTTCATAGATACTACTTTGGTATCGCGAAGAACTTTATGGGATAAGGGACTGCTTCGACCACCCGAAGAATCTCATGTGTTCACAGATACTGTTTTGGTATCGCGAAGAACCTTATTAGATAAGGATCTGCTTCGACCACCCGAAAAATCTCATGTGTTTAGAGATACAAATTTTGTATTGCGAAGAACCTTATTGGATAAGGGACTGCTTCGATCACCCGAAGAATCTCATGTGTTCAGATTTTCTGCTTTGGTATCATGAAGAACCTTATTGGATAAGGGACTGCTTCGATCACCCGAAGAATCTCATGTATTTAGAGATATTGCTTTGGTATCGCGAAGAACCTTATTGGATAAGGAACTGCTTCGACAACCCGAAGAATCTCATGTGTTTAGAGATACTGCTTTGGTATCGCGAAAAACCTTAATAGATAATGGATTGCTTCGACCACCCGAAGAATCTCATGTGTTTAGAGATACTGCTTTGGTATCGGGAAGAACCTTCTTGGATAAGGGAATGCTTCTACCACCCGAAGAATCTCATGTGTTCAGAGATACTACTTTAGTATCGCGAAGAACCTTATGGGATAAGGGACTGCTTCGACCACCCGAAGAATCTCATGTGTTCAGAGATACTGCTTTGGTATCGTGAAGAACCTTATTGGATAAGGGACTGCTTTTACCACCCGAAGAAGCTCACGTGTTCAGAGATACTACTTTGGTATCGCGAAGAACCTTATTGGATAAGGTACTGCTTTGACCACTCGAAGAATCTCACGTGTTCAGAGATACTGCTTTGGTATCGCGAAGAACCTTATTGGATAAGGGACTGCTTCGACCACCCCAAGAATCTCATATGTTCATAGATACTACTTTGGTATCGCGAAGAACTTTATGGGATAAGGGACTGCTTCGACCACCCGAAGAATCTCATGTGTTCAGAGATACTGCTTTGGTATCGCGAACAACCTTATTAGATAAGGGTCTGCTTCGACCACCCGAAGAATCTCACGTGTTTAGAGATACTGCTTTGGTATCACGAAGAACCTTATTCGATAAGGGACTGCTTCGACCACCCGAAGAAATTTATTGGACAAGGGACTGCTTTGACAACCCAAAGAATTTAATGTGTTCAGAGACACTGCATTTGTATTGCGAAGAATCTTATTGGATAAAGGACTGCTTCGACCACCCGAAGAATATCATGTGTTAAGAGATACTGCTTTGGTATCGCGAAGAACCTTATTAGACAAGGGGCTGCTTCGACCACCCGAAAAATCTCATGTGTTTAGAGATACAAATTTAGTATCGCGAAGAACCTTATTGGATAAGGGACTGCTTCGATCACCCGAAGAATCTTATGTGTTCAGAGTTTCTGCTTTGGTATCGTGAAGAACCTTATTGGATAAGGGACTGCTTCGAACACCCGAAGAATCACACGTGTTTAGAGATACTGCTTTGTTATCACGAAGAACCTTATTCGATAAGGGACTGCTTCGACCACCCGAAGAATCTCATGTGTTTTGAGATACTACTTTGGTATTGCGAAGAACCTTATTGGATAAGGGACTGCTCCGATCACCCGAAGAATCTCATGTATTTAGAGATATTGCTTTGGTATCGCGAAGAACCTTATTGGATAAGGAACTTCTTCGACAACCCGAAGAATCTCATGTGTTTAGAGATACTGCTTTGGTATCGGGAAGAACCTTTTTGGATAAGGGAATGCTTCTACCACCCGAAGAATCTCATGTGTTCAGAGATACTACTTTCGTATCGCGAAGAACCTTATGGGATAAGGGACTGCTTAGACCACCCGAAGAATCTCATGTGTTCAGAGATACTACTTTGGTATCGTGAAGAACCTTATTGGATAAGGGACTGCTTCGACCACCTGAAGAAGCTCACGTGTTCAGAGATACTGCTTTGGTATCGCGAAGAACCTTATTGGATAAGGGACTGCTTTGACCACTCGAAGAATCTCACGTGTTCAGAGATACTGCTTTGGTATCGCGAAGAACCTTATTGGATAAGGGACTGCTTCGACCACCCGAAGAATCTCATAAGTTCATAGATACTACTTTGGTATCGCGAAGAACCTTATGGGCTAAGGGACTGCTTCGACCACCCGAAGAATCTTATATGTTCATAGATACTGCTTTGGTATCGCGAAGAACATTATTGGATAAGGGACTGCTTCGACCATCCAAAGAATCTCATGTGTTCTAGATTCTGCTTTGGTATCGGGAAGAACCTTTTTAGATAAGGGAGTGCTTCTACCACCCAAAGAATCTCATGTGTTCAGAGATACTACTTTCGTATCGTGAGGAACCTTATGGGATAAGGGACTGCTTCGACCAAACGAAGAATCTCATGTGTTCAGAGATACAGCTTTGGTATCATGAAGAACCTTATTGGATAAGGGACTGCTTCGATTACCCGAAGAATCTCACGTGTTCAGAGATACTGCTTTGGTATCGCAAAGAACCTTATTGGATAAGGGACTGCATTGACCACCCGAAGAATCTCACGTGTTCAGAGATACTGCTTTGGTATCTCGAAGTTCCTTATTGGATAAGGGACTGCTTCGACCACCCGAAGAATCTCATATGTTCATAGATACTACTTTGGTATCGCGAAGAACCTTATGGGCTAAGGGACTGCTTTGACCACCCGAAGAATCTCATGTGTTCATAGATACTGCTTTGGTATCGCGAAGAACATTATTGGATAAGGGACTGCTTCGACCACCCGAAAAATCTCATGTGTTTAGAGTTACAAATTTAGTATCGCGAAGAACCTTATTGGATAAGGGACTGCTTCGATCACCCGAAGAATCTCATGTGTTCTGATTTTCTGCTTTGGTATCATGAAGAACCTTATTGGATAAGGGACTGCTTCGATCACCCGAAGAATCTCACGTGTTTAGAGATACTGCTTTGGTATCACGAAGAACCTTATTCGATAAGGGACTGCTTCGACCACCCGAAGAATATCATGTGTTTTGAGATACTGCTTTGGTATTGCAAGAACCTTATTCGATAAGGGACTGCTTCGACCACCCGAAGAATCTCATGTGTTTAGAGATACTGCTTTGGCATCGGGAAGAACCTTTTTGGATAAGGGAATGCTTCTACCACCCGAAGAATCTCATGTGTTCAGAGATACTACTTTCGTATCGCGAAGAACCTTATGGGATAAGGGACTGCTTCGACCACCCGAAGAATCTCATGTGTTCAGAGATACTGCTTTGGTATCGCGAACAACCTTATTAGATAAGGGTCTGCTTCGACCACCCGAAAAATCTCATGTGCTCATAAATACTGCTTTGGTATCGCGAAGAACATTATTCGATAAGGGACTTCTTCGACCACCCAAAGAATCTCATATGTTCTAGATTCTGCTTTGGTATCGGGAAGAACCTTTTTGGATAAGGGAGTGCTTCTACCACCCGAAGAATCTCATGTGTTCAGAGATACTACTTTCGTATCGTGAAGAACCTTATTGGACAAGGGACTGCTTCGACCAAACGAAGAATCTCATGTGTTCAGAGATACTGCTTTGGTATCATGAAGAACCTTATTGGATAAGGGACTGCTTCGATTACCCGAAGAATCTCATGTGTTCAGAGATACTGCTTTGGTATCGCAAAGAACCTTATTGGATAAGGGACTGCTTTGACCACCCGAAGAATCTCACGTGTTCAGAGGTACTGCTTTGGTATCGCGAAGAACCTTATTGGATAAGAGACTGCTTTGATCACCCAAATAATCTCATGTATTTAGAGATATTGCTTTGGTATCACGAGGAACCTTATTGGATAAGGAACTGATTCGACAACCGGGAGAATCTTGTGTGTTTAGAGATACAAATTTGGTATCGCGAAGAACCTTAATGGATAATGGATTGCTTCAACCACCCGAAGAATCTCATGTGTTCAGAGATACTGCTTTGGTATCGGGAAGAACCTTTTTGGATAAGGGAATGCTTCGACCAACCGAAGAATCTCATGTGTTCAAAGATACTACTTTCATATCGCGAAGAACCTTATGGGATAAGGGACTGCTTTGACCACTCGAAGAATCTCATGTGTTCAGAGATATTGCTTTGGTATCGTGAAGAACCTTTTTTGATAAGGGAATGCTTCTACAAACTGAAGAATCTCATGTGTTCAGAGATACTACTTTCGTATCGCGAAGAACCTTATGGGATAAGGGACTGCTTCGACCACCCGAAGAATCTCATGTGTTCAGAGATACTACTTTGGTATCGTGAAGAACGTTATGGGATAAGGGACTACTTCGACCGCCAGAGGAATCTCATGTGTTCAGAGATACTGCTTTGGTATCGTGAAGAACCTTATTGGATAAGGAACTGCTTCGACCACACGAAGAATATCATGTGTTCAGAGATTCTGCTTTGGTATCGGGAAGAACCTTTTTGGATAAGGGACTGCTTCTACCACCCGAAGAATCTCATGTTTTCAGAGATACTACTTTGGTATCGTGAAGAACCTTATTGGATAAGGGATTGCTTCGATTACCTGAAGAATCGCAGGTGTTCAGAGGTACTGCTTTGGTATCGCGAAGAACCTTATTGGATAAGGGACTGCTTTGACCACCCGAAGAATCTCACGTGTTCAGAGATACTGCTTTGGTATCGCAAAGAACCTTATTGGATAAGGGACTGCTTCGACCACCCGAAGAATCTCATGTGTTCAGAGATGCTGCTTTGGTATCGTGAAGAACCTTATTGGATAAGGGACTGCTTCGACCACCTGAAGAATCTCATATGTTTAGAGATACTGCTTTGGTATCGCGAAGTACCTTATTGGATAAGGGACTGCTTCGACCATACGAAGAATCTAAAGTTTTTGTTTGAGATATTGCTTTGGTACCATTGAAGAAACTTATTAGATGAGGGACTGCTTCGAGCACCCGAAGAATCTCATGTGTTCGAGATACTGCTTTGGTATCATCGAAGAGCCTTAACAGATAAGGGATTGTTCGACCACCCGAAGAATCTCATGTATTCTGAGATACTGCTTTAGTATCGCGAAGAACTTTATTGGATAAGGGACTGCTTCGACTACCCGAAGAATCTCATGTGTTTAGAGATACTGCTTTAGTATCACGAAGAAATTTATTGGATAAGGGACTGCTTCGACAACCCAAAGAATTTCATGTGTTCAGAGACACTGCTTTGGTATCATGAAGAACCTTATTGGATAAGGGACTGCTTCGACCACCTGAAGAATCTCATGTGTTTAGAGATAAAACTTTTGTATCGCGAAGAATCTTATTGGATAAGGGACTGCTTCGACCACCCGAAGAATCTCATGTGTTTTGAGATACTACTTGGGTATCTCGGAGAACCTTATCGGATAAGGGACTGCTTCGACCACCCGAAGAATCTCATGTGTTTATAGATACTGCTTTGGTATCACGAAGAACCTTATTCGATAACGGACTGCTTCGACCACCCGAAGAATCTCATGTGTTTAGAGATACTGCTTTGGTATCGCTAAGAACCTTATTGGATAAGGGACTGCTTCAACCACCCGAAGAATCTCAAGTTTTTGTTTTAGATACTGCTTTGGTATCATCGAAGAAGCTTATTGTAAAAGGGACTGCTTCGACCACCCGAAGAATCTCATGTGTTCAGAGATACTACTTTGGTATCGCGAAGAACCTTATGGGATAAGGGATTGCTTCGACCACACGAAGAATCTCATGTGTTCATAGATACTGCATTGGTATCACGAAGAACATTATTGGATAAGGGACTGCTTCGACCACCCGAAGAATCTCACGTGTTCGAGATACTGCTTTGGTATCATCGAATAGCCTTAACGGATAATGGACTGCTTCTACCACCCGAAGAATCTCATGTGTTTAGAGATACTGCATTAGTATCGCGAAGAACCTTATTGGATAAGGGACTGCTTTGATCACCCGAAGAATCTCATGTATTTAGAGATATTGCTTTGGTATCACGAAGAACCTTATTGGATAAGGAACTGCTTCTACAACCCGAAGAATCTTATGATTTTAGAGATACTGCTTTGGTATTGCGAAGAACCTTAATGGATAATGGATTGCTTCAACCACCCGAAGAATCTCATGTGTTCAGAGATACTGCTTTGGTATCGGGAAGAACCTTTTTGGATAAGGGAATGCTTTGACCACCCGAAGAATCTCATGTGTTCATAGATACTACTTTCGTATCACGAAGAACCTTATAGGATAAGGGACTGCTTCGACCACCCGAGGAATCACATGTGTTCAGAGATACTGTTTGGTATCATGAAGAACCTTATTGGATAAGGGACTGCTTCAACCACCCGAAGAATCTCACGTGTTCAGAGATACTGCTTTGGTATCGCGAAGAACCTTATTGGATAAGGGACTGCTTTGACCACTCAAAGAATCTCACGTGTTCAGAGATACTGCTTTGGTATCGCAAAGAACCTTATTGGATAAGGGACTGCTTCGACCACCCGAAGAATCTAATGTGTTCAGAGATACTACTTTGGCATCACGAAGAACCTTATGGGATAAGGGACTGCTTCAACCATACGAAGAATCTCATGTGTTCATAGATACTGCATTGGTATCGCGAAGAACATTATTGGATAAGGGACTGCTTCGACCACCCGAAGAATCTCATGTGTTCGAGATACTGCTTTGGTATCATCGAATAGCCTTAACGGATAAGGGACTGCTTCCACCACCCGAAGAATCTCATGTGTTTAGAGATACTGCATTAGTATCGCGAAGAACCTTATTGGATAAGGGACTGCTTTGATCACCCGAAGAATCTCATGTATTTAGAGATATTGCTTTGGTATCACAAATAACCTTATTGGAGAAGGAACTGCTTCGACAACCCGAAGAATCTTATGTGTTTAGAGATACTGCTTTGGTATCGCGAAGAACCTTAATGGATAATGGATTGCTTCAACCACCCGAAGAATCTCATGTGTTCAGAGATACTGCTTTGGTATCGGGAAGAACCTTTTTGGATAAGGGAATGCTTCGACCACCCGAAGAATTTCATGTGTTCAGAGATACTACTTTCGTATCGCGAAGAACCTTATCGGATAAGGGACTGCTTCGACCACCCGAAGAATCTCATGTGTTCAGAGATACTGTTTGGTATCATGAAGAACCTTATTGGATAAGGGACTGCTTCGATCACCCGAAGAATCTCACGTGTTCAGAGATACTGCTTTGGTATCGCAAAGAACCTTATTGGATAAGGGACATCTTCGACCACCCGATGAATCTCACGTGTTCTGAGATTCTGCTTTGGTATCGCGAAGAACCTTATTGGATAAGGGACTGCTTCGACCACCCGAAGAATCTCATGTGTTCAGAGATACTGCTTTGGCATCGCGAAGAACCTTATGGGATAAGGGACTGCTTCGACCACACGAAGAATCTCATGTGTTCATAGATACTGCATTGGTATCGCGAAGAACATTGTTGGATAAGGGACTGCTTCGACCACCCGAAGAATCTCATGTGTTCGAGATACTGCTTTGGTATCATCGAATAGCCTTAACGGATAAGGGACTGCTTCCACCACCCGAAGAATCTCATGTGTTTAGAGATACTGCATTAGTATCGGGAAGAACCTTATTGGATAAGGGACTGCTTTGATCACCCGAAGAATCTCATGTATTTAGAGATATTGCTTTGGTATCACGAAGAACCTTATTGGATAAGGAACTGCTTCGACAACCCGAAGAATCTTATGTGTTTAGAGATACTGCTTTGGTATCACGAAGAACCTTAATGGATAATGGATTGCTTCAACCACCTGAATAATCTCATGTGTTCAGAGATACTGCTTTGGTATCGGGAAGAACCTTCTTGGATAAGGGAATGCTTCTACCACCCGAAGAATCTCATGTGTTCAGAGATACTACTTTAGTATCGCGAAGAACCTTATGGGATAAGGGACTGCTTCGACCACCCGAAGAATCTCATGTGTTCATAGATACTACTTTTGTATCACGAAGAACCTTATGGGATAAGGGACTGCTTCGATCACCCGAAGAATCTCATGTGTTCAGAGGTACTGTTTGGTATCGTGAAGAACCTTATCGGATAAGGGATGCTTCAACCACCCGAAGAATCTCACGTGTTCAGAGATACTGCTTTGGTATCACGAAGAACCTTATTGGATAAGGGACTGCTTCGACCACCCGAAGAATTTCAAGTGTTCATAGATACTGCTTTGGTATCGCGAAGAACCTTATTGGATAAGGGACTGCTTTGACCACCCGAAGAATCTCATGTGTTCAGAGAAACTACTTTGGTATCGCGAAGAACCTTATGGGATAAGGGACTGCTTTGACCACCCGAAGAATCTCATGTGTTCATAGATACTGCTTTGGTATCGCGAAGAACATTATTGGATAAGGGACTGCTTCAACCACCTGACGAATCTCATGTGTTCAAGATTCTGCTTTGGTATCATCGAATAGCCTTAACGGATAAGGGACTGCTTCGACTACCCGAAGAATCTCATGTGTTTAAAGATACTGCTTTGGTATCGCGAAGAACCTTATTGGATAAGGGACTGCTTCGATCACCCGAAGAATCTCATGTATTTAGAGATATTTCTTTGGTATCACGAAGAACCTTATTGGATAAGGAACTGCTTCGACAACCCGAAGAATCTTATGTGATTAGAGATACAACTTTGGTATCGCGAAGAACCTTAATGGATAATGAATTGCTTCAACCACCCGAAGAATCTCATGTGTTCAGAGATACTGCTTTGGTATCGGGAAGAACCTTTTTGGATAAGGGAATGCTTCGACCACCCGAAGAATCTCATGTGTTCAGAGATACTACTTTCGTATCACGAAGAAACTTATGGGATAAGGGACTGCTTCGACCACCCGAAGAATCTCATGTATTCAGAGATATTGCTTTGGTATCGTGAAGAACCTTATTGGATAAGGGACTGCTTCGACCACCCGAAGAATCTCACGTGTTCAGAGATACTACTTTGGTATCACAAAGAACCTTATTGGATAAGGGACTGCTTCGACCACCCGAAGAATCTCACGTTTTCAGAGATACTGCTTTGGTATCACGAAGAACCTTATTGGATAAGGGACTGCTTCGACCACCCGAAGAATCTCATGTGTTCAGAGATACTACTTTGGTATCGCGAAGAACCTTATTGGATAAGGAACTGCTTCGACCACCCGAAGAATCTCATGTGTTCAGAGATACTACTTTGGTATCGCGAAGAACCTTAATGGATAATGGATTGCTTCGACCACCCGAAGAATCTCATGTGTTCATAGATTCTGCTTTGGTATCGGGAAGAACCTTTTCGGATTAGGGAATGCTTCTACCACCCGAAGAATCTCATGTGTTCAGAGATACTACTTTCGTATCGTGAAGAACCTTATGGGATAAGGGACTGCTTCGACCACCTGAAGAATCTCATGTGTTCAGAGATACTACGTTCGTATCGCGAAGAACCTTTTGGGATAAGGGACTGCTTCGACCACCCGAAGAACCTTATTGGATAAGGGACTGCTTCGACCACCCGAAGAATCACATGTTTTTAGAGATACTGCTTTGGTATCTCGAAGAATCTTATTGGATAAGGGAATGCTTCGACCACCCGAAGAATCTCATGTGTTTAGTGATACTGCTTTGGTATAACGAAGAACCTTATTGGATAAGGGACTGCTTCGACCACCCGAAGAATCTCATGTACTTGGAGATATTGCTTTGGCATCGCGAAGAACCTTATTGGATAAGGGACTGCTTCGACCACCCAAAGAATCTCATGTGTTTAGAGATACAACTTTGGTATCGCGAAGAATCTTATTGGATAAGGGACTGCTTCGATCACCCGAAGAATCTTATGTATTTAGAGATATTGCTTTGGTATCGCGAAGAACCTTATTGGATAAGGAACTGCTTCGACAACCCGAAGAATCTTATGTGTTTAGAGATACTGCTTTGGTATCGTGAAGAACCTTAATGGATAATGGATTGCTTCGACCACTCGAAGAATCTCATGTGTTCAGAGATACTGCTTTGGTATTTGGAAAGAACCTTTTTGGATAAGGGAATGTTTCGACCACCCGAAGAATCTCATATGTTCAGAGATACTACTTTGGTATCGCGAAGAACCTTATGGGATAAGGGACTGCTTCGACCACCCTAAGAATCTCGTGTGTTCAGAGATACTGCTTTGGTATCCTGAAGAACCTTATTGGATAAGGGACTGCTTCGACCATCCGAAGAATCTCACGTGTTCAGAGATACTGCTTTGGTATCGCGAAGAACCTTATTGGATAAGGGACTGCTTCGACCACCCTTAGAATCTCACGTGTTCAGAGATACTTCTTTGGTATCACGAAGAACCTTATTGGATAAGGGACTGCTTCGACCACCCGAAGAATCTCATGGGTTCAGAGATACTACTTTGGCATCGCGAAGAATATTATTGGATAAGGGACTGCTTCGACCACCCGAAGAATCTCATGTGTTCGAGATACTGCTTTGGTATCATCGAATATCCTTAACGGATAAGGGACTACTTCAACCACCCGAAGAATCTCATGTGTTTAGAGATACCGCATTAGTATCGCGAAGAACCTTATTGGATAAGGGACTGCTTTGATCACCCGAAGAATCTCATGTATTTAGAGATATTGCTTTGGTATCACGAAGAACCTTATTGGATAAGGAACTGCTTCGACAACCCATAAAATCTTATGTGTTTAGAGATACTGCTTTGGTATCGCGAAGAACCTTAATGGATAATGGATTACTTCAACCACCTGAAGAATCTCATGTGTTCAGAGATACTGCTTTGGTATCGGGAAGAACCTTTTTGGATAAGGGAATGCTTCGACCACCCGAAGAATTTCATGTGTTCATAGATACTACTTTCGTATCGCAAAGAACCTTATGGGATAAGGGACTGCTTCGACCACCCGAAGAATCTCATGTGTTCAGAGATACTGTTTGGTATCGTGAAGAACCTTATTGGATAAGGGACTACTTCGACCACCCGAAGAATCTCACGTGTTCAGAGATACTGCTTTGGTATCGCAAAGAACCTTATTGGATAAGGGACATCTTCGACCACCCGATGAATATCACGTGTTCAGAGATTCTGCTTTGGTATCGCGAAGAACCTTATTGGATAAGGGACTGCTTCGACCACCCGAAGAATCTCATGTGTTCAGAGATACTACTTTGGTATCGCGAAGAACCTTATGGGATAAGGGACTGCTTCGACCACACGAAGAATCTCATGTGTTCATAGATACTGCATTGTTATCGCGAAGAACATTGTTGGATAAGGGACTGCTTCGACCACCCGAAGAATCTCATGTGTTCGAGATACTGCTTTGGTATCATCGAATAGCCTTAACGGATAAGGGACTGCTTCGACCACCCGAAGAATCTCATGTGTTTAGAGATACTGCTTTAGTATCGCGAAGAACCTTATTGGATAAGGGACTGCTTTGATCACCCGAAGAATCTCTTGTATTTAGAGATATTGCTTTGGTATCACGAAGAACCTTATTGGATAAGGAACTACTTCGACAACCCGAAGAATCTGATGTGTTTAGAGATACTTCTTTGGTATCGCGAAGAACCTTAATAGATAATGGATTGCTTCAACCACCCAAACAATCTCATGTGTTCAGAGATACTGCTTTGGTATCGGGAAGAACCTTTTTGGATAAGGTAATGCTTCGACCACCCGAAGAATCTCATGTGTTCAGAGATACTACTTTCGTATCGCGAAGAACCTTGTGGAATAAGGGACTGCTTCGACCACCCGAAGAATCTCATGTGTTTAGAGATACTGCTTTGGTATCGTGAAGAACCTTATTGGATAAGGGACTGCTTCGACCACCCGAAGAATCTCACGTGCTCAGAGATACTGCTTTGGTATCGCGAAGAACCTTATTGGATAAGGGACTGCTTCGACCACCCAAAGAATCTCACGTGTTCATAGATACTGCTTTGGTATCACGTAGAACCTTATTGGATAAGGGACTGCTACGACCACCTGAAGAATCTCATGTGTTCAGAGATACTACTTTGGTATCGCGAAGAATCTTATTGGATAAGGAACTACTTCGACCTCCCGAAGAATCTCCTGTGTTCAGAGATACTACTTTGGTATCGCGAAGAACCTTAATGGATAATGGATTGCTTCGACCACCCGAAGAATCTCATGTGTTCAGAGATTCTGCTTTGGTATCGGGAAGAACCTTTTCGGATAAGGGAATGCTTCTACCACCCGAAGAATCTCATGTGTTCAGAGATACTACTTTCGTATCGTGAAGAACCTTATAGGATAAGGGACTGCTTCGACCACCCGAAGAATCTCATGTGTTCAGAGATACTACTTTCGTATCGCGAAGAACCTTATGGGATAAGGGACTGCTTCGACCACCTGAAGAATCTCATGTGTTCAGAGATACTTCTTTGGTATCGTGAAGAACCTTATTGGATAAGGGACTGCTTTGACCACCCGAAGAATCTCACGTGTTCAGAGATACTGCTTTGGTATCGCTAAGAACCTTATTGGATAAGGGGCTGCTTCGACCACTCGAAGATTCTCACGTGTTCAGAGATACTGCTTTGGTATCGCGAAGAACCTTATGGGATAAGGGACTGCTTTGACCACCCGAAGAATCTCATGTGTTCAGAGATACTACTTTCGTATCGCGAAGAACCTTATGGGATAAGGGACTGCTTCGACCACCTGAAGAATCTCATATGTTCAGAGATACTTCTTTGGTATCGTGAAGAACCTTATTGGATAAGGGACTGCTTTGACCACCCGAAGAATCTCACGTGTTCAGAGATACTGCTTTGGTATCGCGAAGAACCTTATTGGATAAGGGACTGCTTCGACCACACGAAAATTCTCACGTGTTCAGAGATACTGCTTTGGTATCGCGAAGAACCTTATTGGATAAGGGACTGCTTCGATCACCCGAAGAATCTCATGTGTTTAGAGATACTTCTTTGGTATCGCAAAGAATCTTATTGGATAAGGGACTGCTTCGACAACCCAAAGAATCTCATGTGGTCAGAGATACTACATTGGTATCGCGAAGAACCTAATGGTATAAGGGACTGCTTCGACCACCCGAAGAATCTCATGTGTTCAGAGATACTGCTTTGGTATCGCGAAGAACCTTATTATATAATGGACTGCTTCGACCACCCGAAGAATCTCATGTGTTTAGAGATACAACTTTGGTATCGCGAAGAACCTTATTAGATAAGGGACTGCTTCGATCACCCGAAGAATCTCATGTGTTTAGAGATACAACTTTGGTATCACGAAGAATCTTATTGGATAAGGGACTGCTTCGACAACCCGAAGAATCTTATGTGTTTAGAGATACTGCTTTGTGTTGCACCCTAAAATTTGCTCAACCTACTCCAATTGGTTTATGTTTCAATTGCATTGTCATTTGCATAAAAAAGTCATGTACATAGTCTAATCATTTGCATAGCATAGCATAACAAGTCATCTGACAAGGGATCAAGTGCTGTTTTTTTCATCTCAAGGAATGTATTCAAGAGGCTCTTATCAAGATTCAAGCCTATTCAAATCACCAAGAATGAAATTGAAGCTTTGTGAAGTTTAAAGGCCAAGCAGTGGGTTTCTCTCCTATCTTGAGGGTATGTGAAGATCATCAGAGAAGTTATGGGTATGAATTGAGGGCATGGAAGACCTAGAGGGTCCTTTTGAAAGTAAGACAAGTCATTGGTGTGGTTGCAAGAGCTACAGTTGAAGACAGTCAACTAGGGTGTCATATGGGTCAACCCTGGGTCAACCCTAAGTCAAATGCTTGATTGAAGGGCATCAAGGCCTATTTGGAGGATGTGGGGTTCATCATTTGATATGTGGATATATATGTGGTGTTGTGCCAAGGAGAAATCAAAAGAAATCAAGAAGAAGAGAGGTTTCTAAATTAGGGTTTCTGAGTAAAATCCCCTGATTTAGGTCAAACTTCCAAGCAGTAATTCAAAATTCAAGTCTCAAATGGATCCTTGGCCAACATGAAACTTGTAGAGTATCTCAAGACCTTTAATTTGAGTGGTGGAAGGCATCAAGGATATTTTTAGAGCTCAAGTTATGGTTCTTGCAAGTTACAGGTCCTCAGAGGCATCTGAAATCTGTCTATGAAAGTTACTTGACTTCCAAGCAACCTTTACCCCATAAGGAATTTTCAAATGGATTTTTGGCCAACATGAAATTTGTTCTCCATGATCTTAGCTTTCTGGAAAGGTATGGTATGCCTCAATCTGATTTGTGGAGCTCTACTTATGATCTTGGCAAGCCAAGGGCATTTTGGTCATTTGGAGGTTATAAGTCATTTCAAGCAAAAGGCCATATCTCCTACTTCCAAGCTTCAAATGGAAAAATCTTCAACATAAAAGTTGCTTAGAATGATGTTTTAAGGCTAGTAGGGAGGTCATGAGATGTTGGAAAGGCTCATATCAAAAAGTGATAAAAATGGCCTAAAAATGAGGCATAAGTTAATTCAAGTGAAGTTGAAAATCATAAATCATAAGCTACAAGTCCAAACCATGTCATATAATAGGTCATTTTGACTCCAAATGACATTCTAAGAACAATGGTTCAGCCACAATTTTGATTTGAGGCTTGCATCATAGGGTTGCTTTGTAATTTGATTACTTGCATAATGGGGTACCAAACCAAAACAAGGAAAAGCTTAACAAACAAGGAAAATATGCATTGTAACTGATCCAAAATATCATGTGGGGACAAATTCAAGTTGGTTACAAGGATTATGAGGCATTTGGCATGAGATATCATATAAGGAGAAATGAAAATGCAAATTACCATATCATGAAATCTTCAAGTTCTTACTAGATGATTCTAGGGGGTTCTAGACTATTCCAAACCTCTCTATATATTGAATGCAGCTTGCGTTGGTGCAAGGTTGGTGGTGATTGTGGTAGAGAAGAGAGATTGAGATCCATTTTGCTCCATTGCAAATCATATTCGAACTTCACATTTTTCTTCATTGCCATTCCATTTTTATTCACAAATCATCTCCATAAACATTCCTGAGTGTGTTCATACCAGAGTGAAGCTCCATTGATGAAGGTTTGAAGGTATTCACATTGAACTTGCAAGGAAGCAAATCTCATTGGATCTTGAAGTACAAGCTTGCTACTCCAAATCTTTTGCATACAGAGGAATATTCATCATCTAAGGACCATTCTTGAGGAGTTACAAGGCTTGGATTGAAGATTTTCATCACCTACCATTTCAAGAAGCAAGGTATGCAAAATCATTCCTACACCCTAATCTAGGCATGGCTAGGGTTAATTGTTAGTGTAGATATGTTAGAGACAATTAGGTGGCCAATTTTGATGAGTTTAAGAGCATTTGGTGGAGTTCCATTAATGGAGGTCAATTCTTTGGTGATCAAGAACGTGGAATTTATTGAGTGTTAATGCTAGATTTATGGCTGATTTTAATGAGTGCAACATGAGGATCATTTTCATGTAGAGAAATGAGAGTTTGGTTAAGGTCGAAAGTTGATGACATTTTGAAGTTCATGATGTTCCCCATTCGGTTTGGATAATAGAGGCCATGTTAATGGAAACCAGTGCCATGGTTGTGTTCAGTGTGGAAAATAGATCAAGTTAGGGTTTTATTTCGTGAAATTTGGTGAAGAAATGAGGTAGAACGAATGGCTTGAAGTTCTGTGCATGGAAGCCATTTTTCTTGGTTTTTCTGAAAACCCTAGCTCCCAAGGTAGAAGACGACTCATCAGCCGTTAGATGCGCGAGGACCATTTGACTTGAAGAAGCATCCTACGTCCTGCGTTTGATTTCGCGTTTTGGAGGGAGTCTGGGCAGCGAAACGCTGCGTTTCACTTAATGCAAGCTTCATGGGCTTAGTCATCTTTGCTATCCAAACCCCATTGTGAAGCCCAATCCAAGTTTGCACTAATATTCTTCGCTATTCGCACCGCGTTTTAATGTTTTTTCCTTTCATTTTATTTGATTTTTCTGGTTTAATATTGGGCTTAAGTGACAATGCTAGCGCCACCCCCATTAGGCCCAAGTGCATAGAATGAACTGAGTTTCCCTGCTTTTTGCACCGCCAGTTTTGTATTTTCTTTAGATTTTCCAATTGTTTTCTGATTAATTGCTGGGCCCAGGGCGCGTTTCTATTCAGACCCCCATGTCTGGGCCCAAGTTGGAATTTGACTGAATATTATTGCTGTTCATACCCCATGCATCTATTTTCTATTTTAATTTTCTCCAAATTTTCTCAAACTTTAAAAATGCATAATAAATAGAAAAAATAATATTTTCTCATGGGAATTTTTTCTCCACTTTCCATTTTTTGTCAAGAAAAATATAAAATCATAAAATTGCCATTTTATTTCATTTTAGTATTTTTTGCATATTTTCTTCTTTAATTGCTTTTTAATTCTTTTAAGTTGATATATGAATTTGTAGAATTTAGTTAGGGTAGCTCCCTTAGTATTTTTAGGTCAATCTTTTTAGGGTAGTTAGATGTATGTTTTAGGTTCCCCCTGGATTAATTCCATATTTTTGTGATGATTTTTAGGATATTTTTGATTAGGTGCTATTAGACTAGTTGAATTAGGTTAAACCATCAACTTAGGTGCATTAAAACAATTTCTTTTGGGTTTTTTAGGACAAGTTAGGCTATGGGTCATATATGGGTATTAAGGTTAGGTTTATTAGATCCCCTAGAAATAATATTAGAATTTTCCCTACTATATTAATATTTTTAGTATATTTTGCAATTGTATGCTTGTTTGGTGTGCCCTTTTGGGGTTTATTTTGTTTGTATGGGCTTATTGGGCTTGCTTGGGGTGTGGGCTTGGCTTGAAGAGCATGAGGATGAAGCATAATTGAAGACAAAGAGTTGAAGATCAAGTTCAAAGTTGATGAAGATGCTAAAGGTTGCTGAAGATTGATTGAAGATCATAGGACCTAGGAGCTAGGTAGAGCTTTAGAATAGAAAATTTCTTCATAAACATGGATGGCTTCTGTTGCCTCCATTCTTCTCTATGATTCAAAGTATATCTTTGATACTCACCTCCTTCCTTTGGAAGGATTGGTGACAGTATCTAGGAGATAGAACTTTTGAGAGAAACAGTTTGTACTTTGTTAACAGTCTGTATGCCACCTTTGGTGGTTAACTGACTGTTTAACATCCCAAATCATCTTGTGAACTATTACTCATCCAGGAGAGCTTGCTTTGAAGAATCTTTGAAGATTGAAGATGAAGTTCATTTCCTTGAAGACTGATAGAAGAAGGAGCTTGTGCTGTCAGGTTTTGATGTTTAGAGCTGTTGGTGCTGTTTAGAGCTGGTGATGTATTGTTTGGGTTTCTTGACTGTATTGTTTGATAATTTTCCCTTGGGGGTTGAAGTGAAGTTGTTTCACTTTGCCCATTGTTTTCTAGGTTCGAGGTTGAGTGGGACTCCCTTGCCTCGCTTGTACTGCTGCATTCATGCATTTTACCGCTTTACTGTATATATGCTGTTGTTTTTCCGTTTATCCCCTTAGGATCTCTGTTTCTCTCTGCGCAAGAGAGAAATATGACAGACATTAGGTTTTCATCCATGCATGACAACATTAGGTTAGATTTTGATTCCCTTTTTAAACCATAGGTTTTAGAGTTCTGTCTCTTTTTTCTCAAAACAATCAGAAAAAACACAATAAACATTTCAAACACAATAAAAGACATTTCTTCCGTAAAAGAATGTGAACCAATCAAAACGTCATTTTTGTCCGCTTGGACCCATAATCAGGAGAAAACCTTTTTAGAAGGAATAAAAACAATCAAGACAGACTTGTGTCGTACGTGGCCCGAACTACGTTTGCTCTGATCTTTCATGTTGTATGAAAGTACGTAGGCATAGGATGCGATATCCTAGCGAGCAACCTTCCCCTCCTTTCCCGTAGGTAGGCAAACTACGTTGACTCTGATTTCTCGTTCCAGACGGGAATACGTAGGCATAAAGTGCGATATTTTGCCGAGTCATTTTATTTTCTTTTAACCCCAGACCTGTAGAATAGATAGAATAACAATCCGTACTAGAAAACAAGTGTGGATCCCGTCGAGTACGACGGACGTGAGGGGTGCTAATACCTTCCCATTGCGTAACCGACTCCCGAATCCAGGATTTGGTTGCGATGACCATTCCTTTCCCGTCTTTGCGGTAGGTTTACTTCGAGCGTTTCCTTTCCCTCCTTTGGGATAAATAACGCACGGTGGCGACTCTTCTGTTCAGCCGGCGCCGATTTTCGCAGTAGCGACAGCTGGCGACTCTGCTGGGGATCCAACGTCCCCTAAGCGAGCCAATCCTAGCGCTTGTTTTCCCGTCGAGGATTTTGTATGGATTTACTTTTTCTGGCATTTACTTTCAGCATTATATTATTGTTATTATTGCTGTATTGGGGTTGTGACAGGTGTTCTATGATTGAGAGATAAGTCGGACCTGGGCTTGAGTGCACCTAGAATTAGAGTGGAAATTAGTGGGCGCGTGCTTGCTTTGCAGGCACTAGTGTCTCATGAAATCCACGCTCGGACGAGGTTCTTCTGGTTGACTTCTTTTTCAACCCTTTGGGTTGAGGGGGTTGTTGGTTAGTTGGATTGTCGACTCCGGGGACCGATCAATTGGAAGTTGGCTAAGTGAGGCCTCTTCAGGATTTGATGATGCCACTCCTTCTGGGAATCGTATCATCAGCCCTGAAAGTCTGTGACGCCAATGACCGCATAGGATGCCATACCTTGTGTCAGTTATTAGGACACCTACCTGTGAGAGGGGTTGGGCCATGCAGGTAACTAGACCTCTAGATTACCGGTTTTCTTGATTTGAGATTCAGGATATTTATGGACAGTTGAAGGGTCTATCAGGGACCAAGTGGAGAAGTATGGGGGTCTATCAGAGACCCACTTGGAGCTTTGTATTGGGTCTGTCTAAGACCAGGGTTGAGGAATTCTGGATGATCTGATTGAGACTCATGATGGTGGACTGGACTTCTCAGCCAGGGGCACTTGGTCCCTTGTGTGTGCATTTTGCATTTTGCATGACTGTTTGCATTTACATTTCATTTTGCATATTCATCTTCAGCCGGAACAGGGAGCTTACCCATTTTTGTCCGCTTCATCAGTTGATTTCCCGATATTCGCATTGGACTTGAGTTAGCATTGGGAAAGATCATGGCTTCAGAAGAGCAGAACTTGGTTATTACTCGGGCAGAGTTTGAATTGTTGAAGCACCAGTTGAGTCAGTTCATGGAAGCCATAACAGCTATGAATAGAGGAGATAACAACAGTCAAAGGACTCCAGTGGATAATGTTGCCCAGCCTGTGCAAACCCCTGTCAGAGGTTCATATTCTTTCAATGACGCAGAGTGTCACCATTCTACTTTCTCTACGCCAGATTCCCTAAGGATTTTGCCACCTCCAAGAGTTGTTCCACAGGTTAATATTCAGGACCCACTGACTGAGGAGTATATGAGAAGACTTCAGACGTTGGAAGATCAGATTGCTGCCCTGGTGAATAAGAATACTCTTGATCTGAATGCTGCAAGCATGTGTTTGGTGCCAGGTCTTGTATTGCCTCCAAAGTTCAAAGTGCCCAATTTCAAGAAATACAAAGGGGATAGCTGTCCGAAGCTACATTTGGTTATGTTCTGCAGAAGAATGACTCCGTATATCACCAATGACAAGCTCATGATTCACTGTTTCCAGGATAGTTTGATCGGAGCATCTTTGGACTGGTACATGCACTTGAAGAGTGATAGTATTAAATCATGGTCAGACTTAGCCAATGCCTTCGTGAAGCAGTACGACTACAACCTGGAAATAGCTCCTTTCCGCGTACAATTGCAAGAATTATCTCGTGCGGAGAATGAACCTTTCAGGGAGTATGTTCAGAGATGGAGGGAATTTGCTGCCAGAGTGAAGCCGCCACTCCTAGACCGAGAGTTAATGAGCATGTTTGTACACTCCCTGGAAAGCCCGTACCTCGAAAGAATGCTTGGTGTTACGTCAAACAGTCAGACTAGTGAAGCTGAATCTCTTTATGACTGTCAGAATGAAGAAGGAGTTGTGATCAATGCAATCATGCCAGATGTTGGATATCCTCGAGATGGAGTGGTGAAATCTGTTGGATCGGTATCTCCTGTACCTTGTTATGCTGGACAGACCACTGTGCCTGGGGCACCCCATCAGGAACGTTATGTCACTTCTCTTGCAAATCAGCGAACTCGTGGTCGAGGTTGTCAGAATCAGCGCCCTAATCCGAACAGACCTCGCAACAATTTGGAACGAAGGAAAGCTCCTTCTCACCCAGTGCCTATGCCGTATAGCCAGATACTGCCATCTTTGATACAGAGTTCCTTAGTGGAACTGAAAGCTCTTAAGCCTGTTCCAGAGCCTTACCCTCCTGGGTACAATCCCCACGTCTAGTGTAGTTACCATGGCAGATCCCCGGACATTCGACGGAAGATTGTAAAGCGTTTCAGGCAAAAGTACAACAGTTGATCGACCAAGAGTACATTTCCTTTCCAGAAGGAGTTTTGTTTGTTCACGCCAACCTCTCAGCTGTCTAAGCTCGTAGATTCAGAGGGTCCTTTTCAAGAAGCCAGTGGTCCAGACAGGCGGGCGCCCTCAGCATTGGCAGTCCTCAGGCTTTTTATCATTTGCATTTGTAGTTTCTTTTCTGTTAGTTACTACTTGCTATTAAACATTGTTTGTTTCGAATGGTAAGATTGGTAAAATGACTATGCATTTTTTTTTGAATTAATCATGTCGCTGTCGCTCATTTATTGCATTGCACTAACACTTGCATTTACTCCACTTTATCACTATGATTAGCAAAGATTGGAGGGAGGATGACGAAACTGAATACTCATAACTGATGATCGTATGCTTTCAGATAAAACCTTGCCGATGACGTACAAGGCATTGTTTCAAATCCCCTAAACACTGGAGATATAAGGAGTTAGTCCCTTGTTAACCATTTCGAGCCGGGAAGTAGAAGTTTTTTCGGACTTTTAAACCCTCACATCTTAACCCGGGGCAGGGTAGTTGTCAGTTAGCTTGACTGAGCGTTCAAGTCTTACAGAGGAGTGGTGCCTTTCGAGGACCAATCAGTTTATACCTCTCAAGGGGTCGTATATCTCCAACCACAATGGTTAAACCTCACCAACCAGGAGTAAGATAGTTACAATCCTTTCGGAGCAATCTAGACAATCAGTGTCACACGACTGTGTTCCAAGAAAAAAGAAAGAACAAGAGAGCCCGCTAAGTAAAAAGAAAAAGAAAAAGCTGGAAAGCTAATACTTAGGCAAAAATTAGGGCATCTCGCTGGACTTCAAAAGAAAAAAATCGAAAAGAACTCAAAGGGAGTCAGTCCAGGCAAAAATTAGGGAATCAAAAGAACAAAGAAAAAAGGATATAAAAAGAAAAATCCTCGAACAAGGACAAAGTCGTGTGGATACAGACACCGAAAATGAAAAGGAGTAACTGTTACTCCGAAAACCTTGTGAGAGTTCCCTAACGATGGTTCTTACCATTCAACATACCTCTCGAAGAGGTGAGCGCTCGAGCCAAGTTAACTGAACTTTAAGATCGGAGATCATCACATAGAAGGGGTGGGTATAAATCATAATTTGAGCCAAATATCCTTTGTTTCACGAACCGTGAACCCGACCACGATACAACCCTTAAAAGACCTAATTGAGGTAGGGTTTATTCTGAAAGCGCATTACGATAAGGTCGAGTAACCTGATTCCTTCATGATTTGCTAATCATATCCTTGTTATATTTTTTAATGACCACGTAAGCACTACGTTTGAACTTTGGTTCATTCGTCACTCACAGTCATGACACGTAAATGAGTGACAGCACATTTTTTCAAAACTTGCATAAACACTGCATTAAAAGTACCATTCGGGATTAAACAATTTTACTTGCAGGTCAGTAGTTGGCAGGAAAGAAATTCCAACAGGGAATAATCGAACAGGATTGAATAATTCAACAGTCTGGATCAGAATGGTGAATGTTGTGGAACCCTGTGAATCAGGGGCATTGATTTCCAGTGAGTTCGGAATCAATTAGTCTGAGGAAAAGTCCCGAAGCATCAGTTGATTATGGGGCAGTTTACTTGAGAAGCAGTTGATCAGAAGCGAATCTCCTCGAGAGCCAATCAGGGGCAACTATCCAGAATGCTATGTTTGATCAGGGCAGGTTAAGTCGCTCAACGCTCATTCAGGGGCCCAATAAATAAAGCATGTTATTCAGTATTTGATGCTTGTTCTTTACTATTTTGTACATGTCAAACGCCAATGTTTAATAAAACTAGCAAGTGTATAACATCGCTGGCCCTTGCCAATAATTGCTAAAACTTTGAATTGACTGAAAATGATGTCACTAACGCTAACCTGAATAGATTTGGTTGCATAGACTTGTCTTGTCTCGTTTGTGGTGTTGCAGGGTTCTTGACCATACAAAGTGGATGATCAGAAGGTTGCAGTACTAACCAGAAGCTCGTAACGGAAAGGCTTGATCGTTACGTGAAGTGAATTCCCATGCAGGTCGCGCTTCCGAGATACCAATGTTCCTTACCAAAGAAGGATCAAATTCCCCAGCTAGCCGCAACTTATCCGAAGGACATTCTCCAGCAAGGTCGTTTATCCTCAACATAATTGACGATTCCAAGATCGAAGGCTGTATTCAGACAGTGTGGTGTCCCCCAAAAGGATCCCCCATCCCGAGCAGAGTGGTTTAGCCTCAGAAGACTAATATTTCCAGCTTGTGAGCTGTACCCAGACAGTCTACTCTTCCCAGTAGAGATTCCCTTCCCAGTAGGGTCATTTACTCTCCCCCAGCGGAGTCAGTTGATTTTTTCCCAAGAGGGTCGTTTCGTCTTCAGCGGAGTTCTCTCTTTTCAGCAAGTGTTTTCTTTCCTCCCAGTGGAACTCGAAGGGTAAAACTCTTCCCAACAGAGTTGGTTGTGTGTCCTGGCATTTATTTTGCCGGAATACCGTGTGATACCCGTTCACTCCCCCAGCAGGGTGATATTTGTCCTCGACGGCAAGATTGAGGAAACGAGCTTGTTAGAGCTATCCCAGCAGTTTGAGCCTGCATTTGCATCGGCATATAGTGTCATATTTGCATCTACCAAATAAAAAAAAACGCGTAGCATTTCCATGTCGAATGGAGCATTACACCATTGTCAAACATATGCATTTTGAAACATAAGCCAGGTTGGTTAATCTTTTGTTTTCTAGTGTTGTTTCCCTTGCAGGTGGAGGGAGCTCTTGCTCAAATTAATTACCAAACGTTCAAGATCTCGGCGTGAGACATGTAATGATAATGTCAATCGTGGCATTATTCCCCACAGAGTTGCTTGTTTAAGTTTCTCTTACCCCTCCAGCGGAGTATTTCTATCAAGAGATTTCGTGAATCAATTTTTGGAAGTTGCCGCCTATGTAGAAGTAGGTGTCTGGCAGTGTGGATTTAGAAAATCCCCAGTAGAGTCCTTCTCAGATTTGCTGTCATGTCAGCACTGAAAAATTGGAAGACTAGACTCAAGTTATTTCCCGTAGTGGTGACGGAGTTATTTCCCGTAGTGGTGATAGAGTTATTTCCCGTAGTGGTGACGGAGTTATTTCCCGTAGTGGTGACGGAGTTATTTCCCGCAGTGGTGGCGGAGTTATTTCCCGTAGTGGTGACGGAGTTATTTCCCGTAGTGGTGACGGAGTTATTTCCCGCAGTGGTGGCGGAGTTATTTCCCGCAGTGGTGGCGGAGTTATTTTCCCGTAGTGGTGACGGAGTTATTTCCCGCAGTGGTGGCGGAGTTATTTTCCCGTAGTGGTGACAGAGTTATTTCCCGCAGTGGTGGCGGAGTTATTTCCCGTAGTGGTGACGGAGTTATTTCCCGTAGTGGTGACGGAGTTATTTCCTGTAGTGGTGACGGAGTTATTTCCCGCAGTGGTGACGGAGTTATTTCCCGTAGTGATGGAGGAGTTATTTCCCGTAGTGGTGACAGAGTTATTTCCCGTAGTGGTGACGGAGTTATTTCCCGCAGTGGTGGCGGAGTTATTTTCCCGTAGTGGTGACGGAGTTATTTTCCCGTAGTGGTGACGGAGTTATTTCCCGCAGTGGTGGCGGAGTTATTTCCCGCAGTGGTGGCGGTGTTATCTTCCCGCAGTGGTGGCGGTGTTATCTTCCCGCAGTGGTGGCGGTGTTATCTTCCCGTAGTGGTGACAGAGTTATTTCCCGCAGTGGTGGTGGAGTTATTTCCCGCAGTGGTGGCAGAGTTATTTCCCGTAGTGGTGACGGAGTTATTTTCCCGCAGTGGTGGCGGAGTTATTTCCCGTAGTGGTGGCGGTGTTATCTTCCCGCAGTGGTGGCGGTATTATCTTCCCGCAGTGGTGGCGGTGTTATCTTCCCGCAGTGGTGGCGGTGTTATCTTCCCGTAGCGATGGCGGTGTTATCTCCCCGCAGTGGTGGCGGTGTTATCTCCCCGCAGTGGTGGCGGTGTTCATTTTCCTGTAGTGAGGACAAAGTATTACCCGTAGCGATGGCGGTGTTCATTTTCCTGTAGTAATGACAAAGTTATTTCCCGTAGCGATGGCGGTGTTATTTTTCTGTAGTGGTGACAGAGGTATTACCCGTAGCGATGGCGGTGTTATCTTTCTATAGTGGTGGCAGAGTATTACCCATAGCGATGGCGGTGTTATTTTCCCAGATTATTTCCCGTAGTGATGGCGGGGTTATTTTCCTGTATCATTGGCAGGGTCATGTTTTGTTGACAGAAGTACTTCCCCAGTGAAGTCGTCCAGGTTATTCATGTATTGACAAGATAATGTTGAAATCAGATTTATAGATAGTGTTCCCCAAACAGTTGTGCAGTTTATTTCTGCGGTTGGCAAATTTCCGGGTTCTTAGTATTCAACTGTCTCGTACCTCGAATGTTTGAAGGCCGTTCGCTCTTCACCCAGTCGGGTCCAAGTTGTTTGAATAGGGGCAGCTGTTGCACCCTAAAATTTGCTCAACCTACTCCACTTGGTTTATGTTTCAATTGCATTGTCATTTGCATAAAAAAGTCATGTACATAGTCTAATCATTTGCATAGCATAGCATAACAAGTCATCTGACAAGGGATCAAGTGCTATTTTTTTTATCTCAAGGAATGTATTCAAGAGGCTCTTATCAAGATTCAAGCCTATTCAAATCACCAAGAAAGAAATTGAAGCTTTGTGAAGTTTAAAGGCCAAGCAGTGGGTTTCTCTCCTATCTTGAGGGTATGTGAAGATCATTAGAGAAGTTATGGGTATGAATTGAGGGCATGGAAGACCTAGAGGGTCCTTTTGAAAGTAAGACAAGTCATTGGTGTGGTTGCAAGAGCTACAGTTGAAGACAATCAACTAGGGTGTCATATGGGTCAACCTTGGGTCAACCCTAAGTCAAATGCTTGATTGAAGGGCATCAAGGCCTATTTGGAGGATTTGGGATTCATCATTTGATATGTGGATATATATGTGGTGTTGTGCCAAGGAGAAATCAAAAGAAATCAAGAAGAAGAGAGGTTTCTAAATTAGGGTTTCTGAGTAAAATCCCCTGATTTAGGTCAAACTTCCAAGCAAAGTAATTCAAAATGCAAGTCTCAAATGGATCCTTGGCCAACATGAAACTTGTAGAGTATCTCAATACCTTTAATTTGAGTGGTGGAAGGAATCAAGGAGATTTGTAGAGCTCATGTTATGGTTCTTGCAAGTTACAGGTCCTCAGAGGCATCTGAAATCTGTCTGTGAAAGTTACTTGACTTCCAAGCAACTTTTACCCCATAAGGAGTTTTCAAATGGATTTTTGGCCAACATGAAATTTGTTCTCCATGATCTTAGATTTCTGGAAAGGTATGGTATGCCTCAATCTGATTTGTGGAGCTCTACTTATGATCTTGGCAAGCCAAGGGCATTTTGGTCATTTGGAGGTTATAAGTCATTTCAAGCAAAAGGCCATATCTCCTACTTCCAAGCTTCAAATGGAAAAATATTAAACATCAAAGTTGCTTAGAATGATGTTTTAAGGCTAGTAGGGAGGTCAAGAGATGTTGGAAAGGCTCATATCAAAAAGTGATAAAAATGGCCTAAAAATGAGGCATAAGTTAATTCAAGTGAAGTTGAAAATCATAAATCATAAGCTACAAGTCCAAACCATGTCATATAAAAGGTCATTTTGACTCCAAATGACATTCTAAGAACAATGGTTCAGCCACAATTTTGATTTGAGGCTTGCATCATAGGGTTGCTTTGTAATTTTATTACTTGCATAATGGGGTACCAAACCAAAACAAGGAAAAGCTTAACAAACAAGGAAAATATGCATTGTAACTGATCCAAAATATCATGTGGGGACAAATTCAAGTTGGTTACAAGGATTATGAGGCATTTGGCATGAGATATCATATAAGGAGAAATGAAAATGCAAATTACCATATCATGAAATCTTCAAGTTCTTACGAGATGATTCTAGAGGGTTCTAGACTATTCCAAACCTCTCTATATATTGAATGCAGCTTGCATTGGTGCAAGGTTGGTGGTGATTGTGGTAGAGAAGAGAGATTGAGATCCATTTTGCTCCATTGCAAATCATATTCAAACTTCACATTTTTCTTCATTGCCATTCCATTTTTCTTCACAAATCATATCCATAAACATTCCTGAGTGTGTTCATACTAGAGTGAAGCTCCATTGATGAAGGTTTGAAGGTATTCACATTGAACTTGCAAGGAAGCAAATCTCATTGGATCTTGAAGTACAAGCTTGCTACTCCAAATCTTTTGCATACAGAGGAATATTCATCATCTAAGGACCATTCTTGAGGAGTTACAAGGCTTGGATTGAAGATTTTCATCACCTACCATTTCAAGAAGCAAGGTATGAAAAATCATTCCTACACCCTAATCTAGGCATGGCTAGGGTTAATTGTTAGTGTAGATATGTTAGAGACAATTAGGTGGCCAATTTTGATGAGTTTAAGAGCATTTGGTGGAGTTCCATTAATGGAGGTCAATTCTTTGGTGATCAAGAACGTGGAATTTATTGAGTGTTAATGCTAGATTTATGGCTGATTTTAATGAGTGCAACATGAGGATCATTTTCATGTAGAGAAATGAGAGTTTGGTTAAGGTCGAAAGTTGATGACATTTTGAAGTTCATGATGTTCCCCATTCGGTTTGGATAATAGAGGCCATGTTAATGGAAACCAGTGCCATGGTTGTGTTCAGTGTGGAAAATAGATCAAGTTACGGTTTTATTTCGTGAAATTTGGTGAAGAAATGAGGTAGAACGAATGGCTTGAAGTTCTGTGCATGGAAGCCATGTTTCTTGGTTTTTCTGAAAACCCTAGCTCCCAAGGTAGAAGATGACTCATCAGCCGTTAGATGCGCAAGGACCATTTGACTTGAAGAAGCATCCTACGACCTGCGTTTGATTTCGCGTTTTGGAGGGAGTCTGGGCAGCGAAACGCTGCGTTTCCCTTAACGCAAGCTTCATGGGCTTAGTCATCTTTGCTATCCAAACCCCATTGTGAAGCCCAATCCAAGTTTGCACTAATATTCTTTGCTATTCGCACCACGTTTTAATGTTTTTTCCTTTCATTTTATTTGATTTTTCTGGTTTAATATTGGGCTTAAGTGACAATGCTAGCGCCACCCCCATTAGGCCCAAGTGCATAGAATGAACTGAGTTTCCCTGCTTTTTGCACCGCCAGTTTTGTATTTTCTTTAGATTTTCCAATTGTTTTCTGATTAATTGTTGGGCCTAGGGCGCGTTTCTATTCAGACCCCCATGTCTGGGCCCAAGTTGGAATTTGACTGAATATTATTGTTGTTCATACCCCATGCATCTATTTTCTATTTTAATTTTCTCCAAAATTTCTCAAACTTTAAAAATGCATAATAAATAGAAAAAAGAATATTTTCTCATGGGAATTTTTTCTCCACTTTCCATTTTTTGTCAAGAAAAATATAAAATCATAAAATTGCCATTTTATTTCATTTTAGTATTTTTTGCATATTTTCTTCTTTAATTGCTTTTTAATTCTTTTAAGTTGATATATGAATTTGTAGAATTTAGTTAGGGTAGCTCCCTTAGTATTTTTAGGTCAATCTTTTTAGGGTAGTTAGATGTATGTTTTAGGTTCCCCCTGGATTAATTCCATATTTTTGTGATGATTTTTAGGATAGTTTTGATTAGGTGCTATTAGACTAGTTGAATTAGGTTAAACCATCAACTTAGGTGCATTAAAACAATTTCTTTTGGGTTTTTTAGGAAAAGTTAGGCTATGGGTCATATATGGGTATTAAGGGTAGGTTTATTAGATCCCCTAGAAATAATATTAGAATTTTCCCTACTATAATAATATTTTTAGTATATTTTGCAATTGTATGCTTGTTTGGTGTGCCCTTTTGGGGTTTATTTTGTTTGTATGGGCTTATTGGGCTTGCTTGGGGTGTGGGCTTGGCTTGAAGAGCATGAGTATGAAGCATAATTGAAGACAAAGCGTTGAAGATCAAGTTCAAAGTTGATGAAGATGCTAAAGGTTGCTGAAGATTGATTGAAGATCATAGGACCTAGGAGCTAGGTAGAGCTTTAGAATAAAAAATTTCTTCATAAACATGGATGGCTTCTGTTGCCTCCATTCTTCTCTATGATTCAAAGTCTCTCTTTGATACTCACCTCTTTCCTTTGGAAGGATTGGTGACAATATCTAGGAGATAGAACTTTTGAGAGAAACAGTCTGTACTTTGTTAACAGTCTGTATGCCACCTTTGGTGGTTAACTGACTGTTTAACATCCCAAATCATCTTGTGAACTATTACTCATCCAGGAGAGCTTGCTTTGAAGAATCTTTGAAGATTGAAGATGAAGTTCATTGCCTTGAAGACTGATAGAAGAAGGAGCTTGTGCTGTCAGGTTTTGCTGTTTAGAGTTGTTGGTGCTGTTTAGAGCTGGTGATGTATTGTTTGGGTTTCTTGACTGTATTGTTTGATAATTTTCCCTTGGGGGTTGAAGTGAAGTTGTTTCACTTTGCCCATTGTTTTCTAGGTTCGAGGTTGAGTGGGACTCCCTTGCCTCGCTTGTACTGCTGCATTCATGCATTTTACCGCTTTACTGTATATATGCTGTTGTTTTTCCGTTTATCCCCTTAGGATCTCTGTTTCTCTCTGCGCAAGAGAGAAATATGACAGACATTAGGTTTTCATCCATGCATGACAACATTAGGAAAGATTTTGATTCCCTTTTTAAACCATAGGTTTTAGAGTTATGTCTCTTCTTTCTCAAAACAGTCAGAAAAAACACAATAAACATTTCAAACACAATAAAAGACATTTCTTCCGTAAAAGAATGTGAACCAATCAAAACGTCATTTTTGTCCGCTTGGACCCATAATCTGGAGAAAACCTTTTTAGAAGGAATAAAAACAATCAAGACAGACTTGTGTCGTACGTGGCCCAAACTACGTTTGCTCTGATCTTTCATGCTGTATGAAAGTACGTAGGCATAGGATGCGATATCCTAGCGAGCAACCTTCCCCTCCTTTCCCGTAGGTAGGCGAACTACGTTGACTCTGATTTCTCGTTCCAGACGGGAATACGTAGGCATAAAGTGCGATACTTTGCCGAGTCATTTTATTTTCTTTTAACCCCAGACCTGTAGAATAGATAGAATAACAATCCGTACTAGAAAACAAGCATGGATCCCGTCGAGTACGACGGACGTGAGGGGTGCTAATACCTTCCCCTTGCGTAACCGACTCCCGAATCTAGGATTTGGTTGCGATGACCATTCCTTTCCCGTCTTTGCGGTAGGTTTACTTCGAGCGTTTCCTTTCCCTCCTTTGGGATAAATAACGCACGGTGGCGACTCTTCTGTTCAGCCGGCGCCGATTTTCGCAGTAGCGACACTTTGGTATCGCGAAGAACCTTAATGGATAATGGATTGCTTCGACCACCCGAAGAATCTCATGTGCTCAGAGATACTGCTTTGGTATTGGGAAGAACCTTTTTGGATAAGGGAATGCTTCGACCACCCGAAGTATCTCATGTGTTCAGAGATACTACTTTCCTATCGCGAAGAACCTTATGGGATAAGGGACTGCTTCGACCACCCGAAAAATCTCATGTGTTTAGAGATATTGCTTTGGTATCGTGAAGAACCTTATTGGATAAGGGACTGCTTCGACCACCCAAAGAATCTCACGTGTTCAAAGATACTGCTTTGGTATCGCGAAGAACCTTATTGGATAAAGGACTGCTTCGACCACCCGAAGAATCTCACGTGTTCAGAGATACTGCTTTGGTATCGCGAAGAACCTTATTGGCTAAGGGACTGCTTTGACCACCCGAAGAATCTCATGTGTTCAGAGATACTACTTTGGTATCGCGAAGAACCTTATGGGATAAGAGACTGCTTCGACCACCCGAAGAATCTCATGTGTTAATAGATACTGCTTTGGAATTGCGAAGAACATTATAGGATAAGGGATTGCTTCGACCACCCGAAGAATCTCATGTGTTCGAGATACTACTTTGGTATCATCGAATAGCCTTAACGGATAAGGGACTGCTTTGACCACCCGAAGAAACTCATGTGTTCGAGATACTGCTTTGGTATCATCAAATAGCCTTAACGGATAAGGGACTGCATCGACCACCTGAAGAATCTCATGTGTTCAGAGATACTGCTTTGGTATCGCGAAGAACCTTATTGGATAAGGGACTACTTCGATCACCCGAAGAATCTCATGTATTTAGAGATATTGCTTTGGTATCACGAAGAACCTTATTGGATAAGGAACTGCTTCGACAACCCGAAGAATCTTATGGGTTCAGAGATACTGCTTCGGTATCGCGAAGAACCTTAATGGATAATGGATTGCTTCGACCACCCGAAGAATCTCATGTGTTCAGAGATATTGCTTTGGTATTGGGAAGAACCTTTTTGGATAAGGGAATGCTTCGACCACCCGAAGTATCTCATGTGTTCAGAGATACTACTTTCGTATCGCGAAGAACCTTATGGTATAAGGGACTGCTTCGACCACCCGAAGAATCTCATGTGTTCAGAGATACTGCTTTGGTATCATGAAGAACCATATTGGATAAGGGACTGCTTCGACCACCCGAAGAATCTCACGTGTTCAGAGATACTGCTTTGGTATCGCGAAGAACCTTATTGGATAAGGGACTGCTTCGACCACCCGAAGAATCTCACGTGTTCAGAGATTTTTCTTTGATATCGCGAAGAACCTTATTGGATAAGGGACTGCTTCGACAACCCGAAGAATCTTATGTGTTTAGAGATACTGCTTTGGTATCACGAAGAACCTTAATGGATAATGGATTGATTCGACCACCCGAAGAATCTCATGTGTTCAGAGATACTGCTTTGGTATTGGGAAGAACCTTTTTGGATAAGGGAATGCTTCGACCACCCGAAGAATCTCATGTGTTCAGAGATACTACTTTCGTATCGCGAAGAACCTTATGGGATAAGGGACTGCTTTAACCACCCGAAGAATCTCATATGTTCAGAGATACTGCTTTGGTATCGTGAAGAACCTTATTGGATAAGGGACTGCTTTGACCACCCAAAGAATCTCACGTGTTCAGAGATACTGCTTTGGTATCGCGAAGAACCTTATTGGATAAGGGACTGCTTCGACCACCCGAAGAATCTCACGTGTTCAGAGATACTGTTTCAGTATCGGGAAGAACCTTATTGGATAAGGGACTGCTTCGACCACCCGAAGAATCTCATGTGTTCGGAGATACTACTTTGGTATCGCGAAGAACCTTATGGTATAAGGGTCTGCTTCGACCACCCGAAGAATCTCATGTGTTCATAGATACTGCTTTGGTATCACCAAGAACATTATTGGATAAGGGACTGCTTCGACAACCCTAAGAATCTCATGTGTTCGAGATACTGCTTTGGTATCATCGAATAGCCTTAACGGATAAGGGACTGCTTCGACCACCCGAAGAATCTCATGTGTTTAGAGATACTGCTTTGGTATCGCGAAGAACCTTATTAGATAAGGGACTGCTTTGATCATCCAAAGAATCTCATGTATTTAGAGATATTGCATTGGTATCACGAAGAACCTTATTGGATAAGGAACTGCTTCGACAACCCGAAGAATCTTATTTGTTTAGAGATATTGCTTTGGTATCGCGAAGAACCTTAATGGATAATGGATTGCTTCAACCACCCGAAGAATCTCATGTGTTCAGAGATACTGCTTTGGTATCATCGAATATCCTTAACGGATAAGGGACTGCTTCGACCACCCGAAGAATCTCATGTGTTTAGAGATACTGCTTTGGTATCGCGAAGAACCTTATTAGATTAGGGATTGCTTTGATCACCCAAAGAATCTCGTGTGTTCATATATACTGCTTCGGTATCGCGAAGAACCTTATTGGATAAGGGACGGCTTCGACCACCCGAAGAATCTCATGGGTTCAGAGATACTACTTTGGTGTCGCGAAGAACCTTATGGGATAAGGGACTGCTCGACCACTCGAAGAATCTCATGGGTTCAGAGATACTGCTTTGGTATCACGAAGAACCTTAATGGATAATGGATTGATTCGACCACCCGAAGAAGCTCATGTGTTCAGAGATACTGCTTTGGTATCATCGAATAGCCTTAACGGATAAGGGACTGCTTCGACCACCCGAAGAATCTCATGTGTTTAGAGATACTGCTTTGGTATCGCAAAGAACCTTATTAGATTAGGGATTGCTTTGATCACCCAAAGAATCTCGTGTGTTCGAGATTCTGATTTGGTATCATCGAATAGCCTTAACGGATAAGGGAATACTTCTACCACCCGAAGAATCTCATGTGTTCAGAGATACTACTTTCGTATCGTGAAGAACCTTATGGGATAAGGGACTGCTTCGACCACCCGAAGAATCTCATGTGTTCAGAGATACTACTTTCGTATCGCGAAGAACCTTATGGGATAAGGGACTGCTTCGACCACCCGAAGAATCTCATGTGTTCCGAGATACTGCTTTGGTATCGTGAAGAACCTTATTGGATAAGGGACAACTTTGACCACCCGAAGAATCTCATGTGCTCAGAGGTACTGCTTTGGTATCGCGAAGAACCTTATTGGATAAGGGACTGCTTCGACCACCCAAAGAATCTCACGTGTTCAGAGATACTGCTTTGGTATCGCGAAGAACCTTATTGGATAAGGGACTGCTTCGACCACCCGAAGAATCTCATGTGTTCAGAGATACTACTTTGGTATCGCGAAGAACCTTATGGGATAAAGGACTGCTTAGACCACCTGAAAAATCTCATGTGTTCATAGATACTGCTTCGGTATCGCGAAGAACATTATTGGATAAGGGATTGCTTCGATCACCCGAAGAATCTCATGTGTTCGAGATTCTGCTTTGGTATCATCGAATAGCCTTAACGGATAAGGGACTGCTTCGACCACCCGAAGAATCTCATGTGTTTAGAGAGAATGCCTTGGTATCGCGAAGAACCTTATTGGATAAGGGACTGCTTCGACCACCCAAAGAATCTCATGTGGTCAGAGATACTACATTGGTATCGCGAAGAACCTAATGGTATAAGGGACTACTTCGACCACCCAAAGAATCTCATGTGTTCAGAGATACTGCTTTGGTATCGCGAAGAACCTTATTAGATAAACGATTGCTTCGACCACCCGAAGAATCTCATGTGTTTAGAGATACAACTTTGGTATCGCGAAGAACCTTATTGGATAAGGGACAGCTTCGATCACCCGAAGAATCTCATGTATTTAGAGATATTGCTCTGGTATCGCAAAGAACCTTATTGGATAAGGAACTGCTTCGACAACCCGAAGAATCTTATGTGTTTAGAGATACTGCTTTGGTATCGCGAAGAACCTTAATGGATAATGGATTGCTTCGCCCACCCGAAGAATCTCATGTGTTCAGAGATACTGCTTTGGTATCGTGAAGAACCTTATTAGATAAGGGACTGCTTCGACCACCTGAAGAATCTCACGTGTTCAGAGATACTGCTTTGGTATTGCGAAGAACCTTATTGGATAAGGGACTGCTTCGACCACCCGAAGAATCTCACGTGTTCAGAGATACTGCTTTGGTATCGCGAAGAACCTTATTGGATAAGGGACTACTTCGACCACCCGAAGAATCTCATGTGTTCAGAGATACTACTTTGGTATCGCGAAGAACTTTATGGGATAAGGGACTGCTTCGACCACCCGAAGAATCTCATGTGTTCATAGATACTGCTTTGGTATCGCGAAGAACATTATTGGATAAGGGACTGCTTCGACCACCCGAAGAATCTCATGTGTTCGAGATACTGCTTTGGTATCATCGAATAGCCTTAACGGATAAGGGACTGCTTCGACCACCCGAAGAATCTCATGTGTTTAGAGATACTGCTTTAGTATAGCGAAGAACCTTATTGGATAAGGGACTGCTTCGACCACCCAAAGAATCTCACGTGCTCAGAGATACTGCTTTGGTATCACGAAGAACCTTATTGGATAAGGAACTGCTTTGACCACCCGAAGAATCTCACGTGTTCATAGATATTGCTTCGGTATCGTGAAGAACCTTATTGGATAAGGGACTGCTTCGACCACCCTAAGAATCTCATGTGTTCAGAGATACTACTTTGGTATCGCGAAGAACCTTATGGGATAAGGGACTGCTTCGACCACCCGAAGAATCTCATGTGTTCATAGACATTGCTTTGGTATCCTGAAGAACCTTATTGGATAAGGGACTGCTTCGACCACCCGAAGAATCTCATGTGTTCAGAGATACTACTTTCGTATCGCGAAGAACCTTATGGGATAATGGACTGCTTCGACCACCCGAAGAATCTCATGTGTTCCGAGATACTGCTATGGTATCGTGAAGAACCTTATTGGATAAGGGACAACTTTAACCACCCGAAGAATCTGATGTGCTCAAAGATACTGCTTTGGTTTCACGAAGAACCTTATTGGATAAGGGACTGCTTCGACCACCCAAAGAATCTCATGTGTTCAGAGATACTGCATTGGTATCACGAAGAACCTTATTGGATAAGGGACTGCTTCGACCACCCGAAGAATCTCATGTGTTCAGAGATACTACTTTGGTATCGCGAAGAACCTTATGGGATAAGGGACTGCTTCGACCACCCGAAAAATCTCATGTGTTCATAGATACTGCTTCGGTATCGCAAAGAACATTATTGGATAAGGGACTGCTTCGACCACCCGAAGAATCTCACGTGTTCAGAGATACTGCTTTGGTATCGCGAAAAACCTTATTGGATAAGGGACTGCTTCGACCACCCGAAGAATCTCACATGTTCAGAGATACTGCTTTGGTATCGCGAAGAACCTTATTGGATAAGGGACTGCTTCGACCACCCGAAGAATCTCATGTGTTCAGAGATACTACTTTGGTATCGCGAAGAACTTTATGGGATAAGGGACTGCTTCGACCACCCGAAGAATCTCATGTGTTCAGAGATACTGCTTTGGTATCGCGAAGAACCTTATTAGATAATGGGCTGCTTCGACCACCCGAAGAATCTCATGTGTTTAGAGATACAACTTTGGTATCGCGAAGAACCTTATTGGATAAGGGACTGCTTCGATCACCCGAAGAATCTCATGTATTTAGAGATATTGCTTTGGTATCGCAAAGAACCTTATTGGATAAGGAACTGCTTCGACAACCCGAAGAATCTTATGTGTTTAGAGATACTGCTTTGGTATCGCGAAGAACCTTAATGGATAATGGATTGCTTCGCCCACCCGAAGAATCTCATGTGTTCAGAGATACTACTTTCGTATCGCGAAGAACCTTATGGGCTAAGGGACTGCTTCGACCACCCGAAGAATCTCATGTGTTCAGAGATACTGCTTTGGTATCGTGAAGAACCTTATTAGATAAGGGACTGCTTCGACCACTCGAATAATCTCACGTGTTCAGAGATACTGCTTTGGTATCGCGAAGAACCTTATTGGATAAGGGACTGCTTCGACCACCCGAAGAATCTCACGTGTTCAAAGATACTTCTTTGGTATCGCGAAGAACCTTATTGGATAAGGGACTGCTTCGACCACCCGAAGAATCTCATGTGATCAGAGTTACTACTTTGGTATCGCGAAGAACCTTATGGGATAAGGGACTGCTTCGACCACCCGAAGAATCTCATGTATTCATAGATACTGCTTTGGTATCGCGAAGAACATTATTGGATAAGGGACTGCTTCGACCACCCGAAGAATCTCATGTGTTCGAGATACTGCTTTGGTATCATCGAATAGCCTTAACAGATAAGGGACTGCATCGACCACCCGAAGAATCTCATGTGTTTAGAGATACTGCTTTAGTATCACGGAGAACCTTATTGGATAAGGGACTGCTTCGACCACCCGAAGAATCTCACGTGCTCAGAGATACTGCTTTGGTATCACGAAGAACCTTATTGGATAAGGGACTACTTCGACCACCCGAAGAATCTCACGTGTTCATAGATATTGCTTTGGTATCATGAAGAACCTTATTGGATAAGGGACTGCTTCGACCACCCGAAGAATCTCATGTGTTCAGAGATACTACTTTGGTATCGCGAAGAACCTTATGGGATAAGGGACTGCTTCGACCACCCAAAGTATCTCACGTGTTCAGAGATACTGCTTTGGTATCGCGAAGAACCTTATTGGATAAGGGACTGCTTCGACCACCCGAAGAATCTCATGTGGTCAGAGATACTACTTTGGTATCGCGAAGAACCTAATGGGATAAGGGACTGCTTCGACCACCCGAAAAATCTCATGTGTTCAGAGATACTGCTTTGGTATCGCGAAGAACCTTATTAGATAATGGGCTGCTTCGACCACCCGAAGAATCTCATGTGTTTAGAGATACAACTTTGGTATCGCGAAGAACCTTATTGGATAAGGGACTGCTTCGATCACCCGAAGAATCTCATGTATTTAGAGATATTGCTTTGGTATCGCAAAGAACCTTATTGGATAAGGAACTGCTTCGACAACCCGAAGAATCTTATGTGTTTAGAGATACTGCTTTGGTATCGCGAAGAACCTTAATGGATAATGGATTGCTTCGCCCACCCGAAGAATCTCATGTGTTCAGAGATACTACTTTCGTATCGCGAAGAACCTTATGGGATAAGGGACTGCTTTAACCACCCGAAGAATCTCATATGTTCAGAGATACTGCTTTGGTATCGTCAAGAACCTTATGGGATAAGGGACTGCTTCGACCACCCGAAGAATCTCATGTGTTCAAAAATACTGCTTTGGTATCATGAAGAACCTTATTGGATAAGGGACTGCTTCGACCACCTTAAGAATCTCACGCGTTCAGAGATGCTGCTTTGGTATCGCGAAGAACCTTATTGGATAAGGGACTATTTCGACCACCCGAAGAATATCACGTGTTCAGAGACACTGCTTTGGTATCGCGAAGAACCTTATTGGATAAGGGACTGCTTCGACCACCCGAAGAATCTCATGTGTTCAGAGATACTACTTTGGTATCGCGAAGAACCTTATGGGATAAAGGACTGCTTCGACCACCCGAAGAATCTCATTTGTTCATAGATACTGCTTTGGTATCGTGAAGAACATTATTGGATAAGGGACTGCTTCGACCACCCGAAGAATCTCATGTGTTCAAGATTCTGCTTTGGTATCATCGAATAGCCTTAACGGATAAGGGACTGCTTCGACCACCCGAAGAATCTCTTGTGTTTAGAGATACTGCTTTGGTATCACGAAGAACCTTATTGGATAAGGGACTGCTTTGATCACCCAAAGAATCTCATGTATTTAGAGATATTGCTTTGGTATCACGTAGAACCTTATTGGATAAGGAACTGCTTCGACAACACGAAGAATCTTATGTGATTAGAGATACTGCTTTGGTATCGGGAAGAACCTTAATGGATAATGGATTGCTTCAACCACCCGAAGAATCTCATGTGTTCAGAGATACTGCTTTGGTATCGTGAAGAACCTTATTGGATAAGCGACTGCTTCGACCACCTGAAGAATCTCATGTGCTCAGAGATACTGCTTTGGTATCGCGAAGAACCTTATTGGATAAGGAACTGCTTCGACAACCCGAAGAATCTTATTTGTTTAGAGATACAGCTTTGGTATCACGAAATACCTTAATGGATAATGGATTGCTTCAACCACCCGAAGAATCTCATGTGTTCAGAGATACTGCTTTGGTATCGCAAAGAACCTTATTGGATAAGGGACTGCTTTGACCACCCGAAGAATCTCACGTGTTCAGAGATACTGCTTTGGTATCGCGAAGAACCTTATTGGATAAGGGACTGCTTCGACCACCCAAAGAATCTCATGTGTTCAGAGATACTACTTTGGTATCGCGAAGAACCTTATGGGATAAGGGACTGCTTCGACCACCAGAAGAATCTCATGTGTTCAGAGATACTGCTTTGGTATCGTGAAGAACCTTAGTAGATACGGGACTGCTTCGACCACCCGAAGAATCTCATGTCTTTAGAGATACAAATTTGGTATCACGAAGAACCTTACTGGATAAGGGACTGCTTCGACCACCCGAAGAATCTCATGTGTTTAGAGATACTGCTTTGGTATCGCGGAGAACTTTATTGGATAAGGGACTGCTTCGACCACCCGAAGAATCCCACGTGTTTAGAGATACTGCTTTGGTATCACGAAGAACCTTATTCGATAAGAGACTGCTTCGACCACCCGAATAATCTCAAGTTTTTGTTTGAGATACTGCTCTGGTATCACTAAAGAACCTTATTAGATAAGGGACTGCTTCGAGAACCTGAAGAATCTCATGTGTTTAGAGATACTGCTTTGGTATCGCGAAGAACCTTATTGGATAAGGGACTTCTTCGAACATCCGAAGAATCTCAAGTTTTTGTTTTAGATACTGCTTTGGTATCATCGAAGAACCTTATTAGATAAGGAACTGCTTCGAGCACCCGAAGAATCTCATGTGTTCGAGATACTGCTTTGGTATCATCGAAGAGCCTTAACAGATAAGGGACTGTTCGACCACCCAAAGAATCTCATGTATTTAGAGATACTGCTTTAGTATGTCGAAGAACCTTATTAGATAAGGTACTGCTTCGACTACCCGAAGAATCTCATGTGTTTAGAGATACTGCTTTGGTATCACGAAGAACCTTATTGGATAAGGGATTGCTTCGATTACCCGAAGAATCTCATGTGTTCAAAGATGCCGCTTTGGTATCGTGAAGAACCTTATTGGATAAGGGACTGCTTCGACCATCTGAAGAATCTCATGTGTTTAGAGATACAACTTTGGAATCCCGAAGAACAGATTTGGATAAGGGACTGCTTCGACCACCCGAAGAATCTCATGTGTTTAGAGATACTGCTTTGGTATCGCGGAGAACCTTTTTGGATAAAGGAATGCTTCGACCACCCGAAGAATCTCATGTGTTTAGAGATACTGCTTTGGTATCACGAAGAACCTTATTCGATAACGGACTGCTTCGACCAACCAAAGAATCTCATGTGTTTAGAGATACTGCAATGGTATCGCTAAGAACCTTATTGGATAAGGGACTGCTTCAACCACCCGAAGAATCTCAAGTTTTTGTTTGAGATACTACTTTGGTATCATCGAAGAACCTTATTGCAAAAGAGACTGCTTCGAGCACCCGAAGAATGTCATGTGTTTGAGATACTGTTTTGGTATCATCGAATAGCCTTAATGGATAAGGGACTGCTTCGACCACCCGAACAATCTCATGTGTTTAGAGATACTGCTTTGGTATCTCGAAGAATCTTATTGGATAAGGGACTGCTTCGACCACCCGAAGAATCTCATGTGTATAGAGATACTACTTTGGTATCGCGAAGAACCTTATTGGATAAGGGACTGCTTTGACCACCCGAAGAATCTCATGTACTTGGATATAATGCTTTGGTATCGTGAAGAACCTTATTGGATAAGGGACTGCTTTGACTACACGAAGAATCTCATGTGTTTAGAGATACTGCTTTGGTATCGCGAAGAACCTCAATGGATTAGGGACTGCTTCGACAACCCGAAGAATCTCATGTGTTCAGAGATACTGCTTTGGTATCGTGAAGAACCTTATTGGATAAGGGAATTCTTGGGCACCCGAAGAATTTCATGTGTTTAGAGATACTATTTTGGTATCGCGAAGAACCTTATTGGATAAGGGACTATTTCGAACACCCGAAGAATATCATGTGTTCAGAGACACTGCTTTGGTATCGCGAAGAACCTTATTGGATAAGGGACTGCTTCGACCACCCGAAGAATCTCATGTGTTTAGAGATACTACTTTGGTATCGCGAAGAACCTTATGGGATAAAGGACTGCTTCGACCACCCGAAGAATCTCATTTGTTCATAGATACTGCTTTGGTAACGCGAAGAACATTATTGGATAAGGGACTGCTTCGACCACCCGAAGAATCTCATGTGTTCAAGATTCTGCTTTGGTATCATCGAATAGCCTTAACGGATAAGGGACTGCTTCGACCACCCGAAGAATCTCTTGTGTTTAGAGATACTGCTTTGGTATCGCGAAGAACCTTATTGGATAAGGGACTGCTTTGATCACCCAAAGAATCTCATGTATTTAGAGATATTGTTTTGGTATCACGAAGAACCTTATTACATAAGGAACTGCTTTGACAACACGAAGAATCTTATGTGATTAGAGATACTGCTTTGGTATCGGGAAAAACCTTAATGGATAGCTGATTGCTTCAACCACCCGATGAATCTCATGTGTTCAGAGATACTGCTTTGGTATCATGAAGAACCTTATTGGATAAGCGACTGCTTCGACCACCTGAAGAATCTCATGTGCTCAGAGATACTGCTTTGGTATCGCGAAGAACCTAATTGGATAAGGAACTGCTTCGACAACCCGAAGAATCTTATTTGTTTAGAGATACAGCTTTGGTAACACGAAGTACCTTAATGGATAATGGATTGCTTCAACCACCCGAAGAATCTCATGTGTTCAGAGATACTTCTTGGGTATCGGGAAGAACCTTTTTGGATAAGGGACTGCTTCGACCACCTGAAAAATCTCATGTGTTCATAGATACTGCTTTGGTATCGCGAAGAACATTATTGGATAAGGGACTACTTCGACCACCCGAAGAATCTCATGTGTTCGATATTCTGCTTTGGTATCATCGAATAGCCTTAACGAATAAGGGACTGCTTCGACCACACGAAGAATCTCATGTGTTTAGAGATACTACTTTGGTATCGCGAAGAACCTTATTGGATAAGGGACTGCTTCGATCACCCGAAGAATCTCATGTATTTAGAGATATTGCTTTGGTATCACGAAGAACCTTATTGGATAAGGAACTACTTCGACAACCCGAAGATTCTTATTTGTTTAGAGAAACAGCTTTGGTATCACGAAGAACCTTAATGGATAATGGATTGCTTCAACCACCCGAAGAATCTCATGTGTTCAGAGATACTGCTTTGGTATCGCGAAGAACCTCAATGGATTAAGGATTTCTTCGAGCACCCGAAGAATCTCATGTGTTCAGAGATTTTACTTTGGTATCTTGAAGAACCTTTTTGGATAAGGGAATGCTTCTACCACCCGAAGAATCTCATGTTTTCAGAGATACTACTTTCGTATCGTGAAGAACCTTATGGGATAAGGGACTGCTTCGACCACTCGAAGAATCTCATGTGTTCGGAGATACTACTTTAGTATCGTGAAGAACCCTATTGGATAAGGGACTGCTTCGATTACTCGAAGAATCTCATGTTTTCAGAGATACTGCTTTGGTATCGCGAAGAACCTTATTGGATAAGGGACTGCTTTGACCACCCGAAGAATCTCACGTGTTCAGAGATATTGTTTGGTATCGCGAAGAACCTTATTGGATAAGGGAATGCTTCGACCACCCAAAGAATCTCATGTGTTCAGAGATACTACTTTGGTATCGCGAAGAACCTTATGGGATAAGGGACTGCTTCGACCACCAGAAGAATCTCATGTGTTCAGAGATACTGCTTTGGTATCGTGAAGAACCTTATTAGATACGGGACTGCTTCGACCACCCGAAGAATCTCATGTCTTTAGAGATACAAATTTGGTATCACGAAGAACCTTATTGGATAAGGGACTGCTTCGACCACCCGAAGAATCTCATGTGTTTATAGATACTGCTTTGGTATCGCGGAGAACTTTATTGGATAAGGGACTGCTTCGACCACCCGAAGAATCTCACGTGTTTAGAGATACTGCTTTGGTATCACGAAGAACCTTATTCGATAAGGGACTGCTTCGACCACCCGAAGAATCTCAAGTTTTTGTTTGATATACTGCTCTGGTATCATCGAAGAACCTTATTAGATAAGGGGCTGCTTCGAGCACCTGAAGAATCTCATGTGTTTAGAGTTACTGCTTTGGTATCGCGAAGAACCTTATTGGATAAGGGACTGCTTCGACCATCCGAAGAATCTCAAGTTTTTGTTTGAGATACTGCTTTGGTATCATCGAAGAACCTTATTAGATAAGGGACTGCTTCGAGCACCTGAAGAATCTCATGTGTTCGAGATACTGCTTTGGTATCATCGAAGAGCCTTAACAGATAAGGGACTGTTCGACCACCCGAAGAATCTCATGTATTCAGAGATACTGCTTTAGTATGTTGAAGAACCTTATTGGATAAGGGACTGCTTCGACTACCCGAAGAATCTCATGTGTTTAGAGATACTGATTTGGTATCACGAAGAACCTTATTGGATAAGGGATTGCTTCGATCACCCGAAGAATCTCATGTGTTCAGAGATGCTGCTTTGGTATCGTGAAGAACCTTATTGGATAAGGGACTGCTTCGACCACCTGAAGAATCTCATGTGTTTAGAGATACAACTTTGGAATCGCGAAGAACCTTATTGGATAAGGGACTGCTTCGACCACCCGAAGAATCTCATGTGTTTAGAGATACTGCTTTGGTATCGCGGAGGACCTTTCTGGATAAAGGAATGCTTCGACCACCCGAAGAATCTCATGTGTTTAGAGATACTGCTTTGGTATCACGAAGAACCTTATTCGATAACGGACTGCTTTGACCAACCAAAGAATCTCATGTGTTTAGAGATACTGCTTTGGTATCGCTAAGAACCTTATTGGATAAGGGACTGCTTCAACCACCCGAAGAATCTCAAGTTTTTGTTTGAGATACTACTTTGGTATTATTTGAAGAACCTTATTGCAAAAGAGACTGCTTCGAGCACACGAAGAATGTCATGTGTTTGAGATACTGTTTTGGTATCATCGAATAGCCTTAATGGATAAGGGACTGCTTCGACCACCCGAACAATCTCATGTGTTTAGAGACACTGCTTTGGTATCTCGAAGAATCTTATTGGATAAGGGACTGCTTCGACCACCCGAAGAATCTCATGTGTTTAGAGATACTACTTTGGTATCGCGAAGAACCTTATTGGATAAGGGACTGCTTTGACCACCCGAAGAATCTCATGTACTTGGATATAATGCTTTGGTATCGTGAAGAACCTTATTGGATAAGGGACTGCTTTGACTACACGAAGAATCTCATGTGTTTAGAGATACTGCTTTGGTATCGCGAAGAACCTCAATGGATTAGGGACTGCTTCGACCACCCGAAGAATCTCATGTGTTCAGAGATACTGCTTAGGTATCGTGAAGAACCTTATTGGATAAGGGAAATCTTGGGCACCCGAAGAATTTCATGTGTTTAGAGATACTATTTTGGTATCGCGAAGAACCTTATTGGATAAGGGACTGCTTCGACAAACCGAAGAATCTCATGTGTTCAGAGATACTGCTTTGGTATTGCGAAGAACCTTATTGGATAAGAGACTGCTTCGACCACCCGAAGAATCTCATGTGTTTAGGGATACTGCTTTGGTATCGCGAAGAACCTTATTGGATGAGGGACTGCTTCGAGCACCCGAAGAATCTCATGTGTTCGAGATACTGCTTTGGTATCATCGAAGTGCCTTAACAGATAAGGGACTGCTTTGACGACCCGAAGAATCTCATGTGTTTAGAGATACTGCTTTGGTATCGCGAAGAACCTTATTGGATAAGGGACTGCTTTGACCACCCAAAGAATCTTACATGTTCAGAGATACTGCGTTTGTATCGCGAAGAACCTTAATGGATAAGGGACTGCTTCGACCACCCGAAGAATCTCATATGTTCAGAGATACTACTTTGGTATCACGAAGAACCTTATGGGATAAGGGACTGCTTCGACCACCCGAAGAATCTCATGTGTTCAGAGATACTGCTTTGGTATCGCGAAGAACCTTATTAGATAAGGGACTGCTTCGACCACCCGAAGAATCTCATGTGTTCAGAGATACTTCTTGGGTATCGGGAAGAACCTTTTTGGATAAGGGACTGCTTCGACCACCTGAAAAATCTCATGTGTTCATAGATACTGCTTCGGTATCGCGAAGAACATTATTGGATAAGGGACTACTTCGACCACCCGAAGAATCTCATGTGTTCGATATTCTGCTTTGGTATCATCGAATAGCCTTAACGGATAAGGGACTGCTTCGACCACCCGAAGAATCTCATGTGTTTAGAGATACTACTTTGGTATCGCGAAGAACCTTATTGGATAAGGGACTGCTTCGATCACCCGAAGAATCTCATGTATTTAGAGATATTGCTTTGGTATCACGAAGAACCTTATTGGATAAGGAACTACTTCGACAACCCGAAGATTCTTATTTGTTTAGAGAAACAGCTTTGGTATCGCGAAGAACCTTAATGGATAATGGATTGCTTCAACCACCCGAAGAATCTCATGTGTTCAGAGATACTGCTTTGGTATCGCGAAGAACCTCAATGGATTAAGGATTTCTTCGAGCACCCGAAGAATCTCATGTGTTCAGAGATTTTACTTTGGTATCTGGAAGAACCTTTTTGGATAAGGGAATGCTTCTACCACCCGAAGAATCTCATGTTTTCAGAGATACTACTTTCGTATCGTGAAGAACCTTATGGGATAAGGGACTGCTTCGACCACTCGAAGAATCTCATGTGTTCGGAGATACTACTTTAGTATCGTGAAGAACCCTATTGGATAAGGGACTGCTTCGATTACTCGAAGAATCTCATGTTTTCAGAGATACTGCTTTGGTATCGCGAAGAACCTTATTGGATAAGGGACTGCTTTGATCACCCGAAGAATCTCACGTGTTCAGAGATACTGTTTGGTATCGCGAAGAACCTTATTGGATAAGGGACTGCTTCGACCACCCAAAGAATCTCATGTGTTCAGAGATACTACTTTGGTATCGCGAAGAACCTTATGGGATAAGGGACTGCTTCGACCACCAGAAGAATCTCATGTGTTCAGAGATACTGCTTTGGTATCGTGAAGAACCTTATTAGATACGGGACTGCTTCGACCACCCGAAGAATCTCATTTCTTTAGAGATACAAATTTGGTATCACGAAGAACCTTATTGGATAAGGGACTGCTTCGACCACCCGAAGAATCTCATGTGTTTATAGATACTGCTTTGGTATCACGGAGAACTTTATTGGATAAGGGACTGCTTCGACCACCCGAAGAATCTCACGTGTTTAGAGATACTGCTTTGGTATCACGAAGAACCTTATTCGATAAGGGACTGCTTCGACCACCCGAAGAATCTCAAGTTTTTGTTTGATATACTGCTCTGGTATCATCGAAGAACCTTATTAGATAAGGGGCTGCTTCGAGCACTTGAAGAATCTCATGTGTTTAGAGTTACTGCTTTGGTATCGCAAAGAACCTTATTGGATAAGGGACTGCTTCGACCATCCGAAGAATCTCAAGTTTTTGTTTGAGATACTACTTTGGTATCATCGAAGAACCTTATTAGATAAGGGACTGCTTCGAGCACCTGAAGAATCTCATGTGTTCGAGATACTTCTTTGGTATCATCGAAGAGCCTTAACAGATAAGGGACTGTTCGACCACCCGAAGAATCTCATGTATTAATAGATACTGCTTTAGTATGTCGAAGAACCTTATTGGATAAGGGACTGCTTCGACTACCCGAAGAATCTCATGTGTTTAGAGATACTGCTTTGGTATCACGAAGAACCTTATTGGATAAGGGATTGCTTCGATCACCCGAAGAATCTCATGTGTTCAGAGATGCTGCTTTGGTATCGTGAAGAACCTTATTGGATAAGGGACTGCTTCGACCACCTGAAGAATCTCATGTGTTTAGAGATACAACTTTGGAATCGCGAAGAACCTTATTGGATAAGGGAATGCTTCAACCACCCGAAGAATCTCATGTGTTTAGAGATACTGCTTTGGTATCGCGGAGGACCTTTTTGGATAAAGGAATGCTTCGACCACCCGAAGAATCTCATGTGTTTAGAGATACTGCTTTGGTATCACGAAGAACCTTATTCGATAATGGACTGCTTTGACCAACCAAAGAATCTCATGTGTTTAGAGATACTGCTTTGGTATCGCTAAGAACCTTATTGGATAAGGGACTGCTTCAACCACCCGAAGAATCTCAAGTTTTTGTTTGAGATACTACTTTGGTATCATCGAAGAACCTTATTGCAAAAGAGACTGCTTCGAGCACCCGAAGAATGTCATGTGTTTGAGATACTGTTTTGGTATCATCGAATAGCCTTAATAGATAAGGGACTGCTTCGACCACCCGAACAATCTCATGTGTTTAGAGACACTGCTTTGGTATCTCGAAGAATCTTATTGGATAAGGGACTGCTTCGACCACCCGAAGAATCTCATGTGTTTAGAGATACTACTTTGGTATCGCGAAGAACCTTATTGGATAAGGGACTGCTTTGACCACCCGAAGAATCTCATGTACTTGGATATAATGCTTTGGTATCGTGAAGAACCTTATTGGATAAGGGACTGCTTTGACTACACGAAGAATCTCATGTGTTTAGAGATACTGCTTTGGTATCGCGAAGAACCTCAATGGATTAGGGACTGCTTCGACCACCCGAAGAATCTCATGTGTTCAGAGATACTGCTTTGGTATCGTGAAGAACCTTATTGGATAAGGGAATTCTTGGGCACCCGAAGAATTTCATGTGTTTAGAGATACTATTTTGGTATCGCGAAGAACCTTATTGGATAAGGGACTGCTTCGACAAACCGAAGAATCTCATGTGTTCAGAGATACTGCTTTGGTATTGCGAAGAACCTTATTGGATAAGAGACTGCTTCGACCACCCGAAGAATCTCATGTGTTTAGGGATACTGCTTTGGTATCGCGAAGAACCTTATTGGATGAGGGACTGCTTCGAGCACCCGAAGAATCTCATGTGTTCGTGATACTGCTTTGGTATCATCGAAGTGCCTTAACAGATAAGGGACTTCTTTGACGACCCGAAGAATCTCATGTGTTTAGAGATACTGCTTTGGTATCGCGAAGAACCTTATTGGATAAGGGACTGCTTTGACCACCCAAAGAATCTTACATGTTCAGAGATACTGCGTTTGTATCGCGAAGAACCTTAATGGATAAGGGACTGCTTCGACCACCAGAAGAATCTCATATGTTCAGAGATACTACTTTGGTATCACGAAGAACCTTATAGGATAAGGGACTGCTTCGACCACCCGAAGAATCTCATGTGTTCAGAGATACTGCTTTGGTATCGCGAAGAACCTTATTAGATAAGGGACTGCTTCGACCACCCGAAGAATCTCATGTGTTCAGGGATACTTCTTGGGTATCGGGAAGAACCTTTTTGGATAAGGGACTGCTTTGACCACCTGAAAAATCTCATGTGTTCATAGATACTGCTTTGGTATCGCGAAGAACATTATTGGATAAGGGACTACTTCGACCACCCGAAGAATCTCATGTGTTCGATATTCTTCTTTGGTATCATCGAATAGCCTTAACGGATAAGGGACTACTTCGACCACCCGAAGAATCTCATGTGTTTAGAGATACTACTTTGGTATCGCGAAGAACCTTATTGGATAAGGGACTGCTTCGATCACCCGAAGAATCTCATGTATTTAGAGATATTGCTTTGGTATCAAGAAGAACCTTATTGGATAAGGAACTACTTCGACAACCCGAAGATTCTTATTTGTTTAGAGAAACAGCTTTGGTATCGCGAAGAACCTTAATGGATAATGGATTGCTTCAACCACCCGAAGAATCTCATGTGTTCAGAGATACTGCTTTGGTATCGCGAAGAACCTCAATGGATTAAGGATTTCTTCGAGCACCCGAAGAATCTCATGTGTTCAGATATTTTACTTTGGTATCTGGAAGAACCTTTTTGGATAAGGGAATGCTTCTACCACCCGAAGAATCTCATGTTTTCAGAGATACTACTTTCGTATCGTGAAGAACCTTATGGGATAAGGGACTGCTTCGACCACTCGAAGAATCTCATGTGTTCGGAGATACTACTTTAGTATCATGAAGAACCCTATTGGATAAGGGACTGCTTCGATTACTCGAAGAATCTCATGTTTTCAGAGATACTGCTTTGGTATCGCGAAGAACCTTATTGGATAAGGGACTACTTTGACCACCCGAAGAATCTCACGTGTTCAGAGATACTGTTTGGTATCGCGAAGAACCTTATTGGATAAGGGACTGCTTCGACCACCCAAAGAATCTCATGTGTTCAGAGATACTACTTTGGTATCGCGAAGAACCTTATGGGATAAGGGACTGCTTCGACCACCAGAAGAATCTTATGTGTTCAGAGATACTTCTTTGGTATCGTGAAGAACCTTATTAGATACGGGACTGCTTCGACCACCCGAAGAATCTCATGTCTTTAGAGATACAAATTTTGTATCACGAAGAACCTTATTGGATAAGGAATTGCTTCGACCACCCGAAGAATCTCATGTGTTTAGAGATACTACATTGGTATCGTGGAGAACTTTATTGGATAAGGGACTGCTTCGACCACCCGAAGAATCTCACATGTTTAGAGATACTGCTTTGGTATCACAAAGAACCTTATTCGATAAGGGACTCCTTCGACCACTTGAAGAATCTCAAGTTTTTGTTTGAGATACTACTCTAGCATTATCGAAGAACCATATTGGATAAGGGGCTGCTTCATGCACCCGAAGAATCTCATGTGTTTAGAGATACTGCTTTGGTATCGCGAAGAACCTTATTGGATAAGGGACTGCTTCGACCATCCGAAGAATCTCATGTTTTGTTTGAGATACTACTTTGGTATCATCGAAGAACCTTATTAGATGAGGGACTGCTTCGAGCACCCGAAGAATCTCATGTGTTTGAGATACTGCTTTCGTATCATTGAAGAGCCTTAACTGATAAGGGACTGTTCGACCACCCGAGGAATCTCATGTATTTAGAGGTACTGCTTTAGTATCGCGAAGAACCTTATTGGATAAGGGACTGCTTCGACTACCCGAAGAATCTCATGTGTTTAAAGATACTGCTTTGGTATCACGAAGAACCTTATTGGATAAGGGACTGCTTCGATCACCCGAAGAATCACATGTGTTCAGAGATGCTGCTTTGGTAACGTGAAGAACCTTATTAGATAAGGAACTTCTTCGACCACCTGAAGAGTCTCATGTGTTTAGAGATACAACTTTGGTATCACGAAGAACCTTATTGGATAAGGGACTGCTTCGACCGCCCGAAGAATCTCATGTGTTTAGAGATACTGCTTTGGTATCGCGGAGAACCTTTTTGGATAAAAGAATGCTTCGACCACCCGAAGAATCTCATGTGTTAAGAGATACTGCTTTGGTATCACGAAGAACCTTATTCGACTACCGACTGCTTCGACCACCCAAAGAATCTCATGTGTTTATAGATATTGCTTTGGTATCACGAAGAACCTCAATAGATTAGGGACTGCTTCGACCACCCGAAGAATCTCATGTGTTCAGAGATACTGCTTTGGTATCGTGAAGAACCTTATTAGATAAGGGACTGCTTGGGCACCCAAAGAATTTCATGTGTTTAGAGATACTAGTTTGGTATCGCGAAGAACCTTATTGGATAAGGGACTACTTTGACAACCCGAAGAATCTCATGTGTTCAGAGATACTGCTTTGGTATTGCAAAGAACCTTATTGGATAAGAGACTGCTTCGACCACCCGAAGAATCTCATGTGTTTAGGGATACTGCTTTGGTATCGCGAAGAACCTTATTGGATAAGGGACTGCTTCGAGCACCCGAAGAATCTCATGTGTTTAGAGATACTGCTTTGGTATCGCGAAGAACCTTATTGGATAAGGGACTGCTTCGACCCTCCGAAGAATCTCATGTTTTGTTTGAGATACTACTTTGGTATCATCGAAGAACCTTATTAGATGAGGGACTGCTTCAAGCACCCGAAGAATCTCATGTGTTCGAGATACTGCTTTGGTATCATCGAAGAGCCTTAACAGATAATAGACTGTTCGACCACCCGAAGAATCTCATGTATTCAGAGATACAGCTTTAGTATCGCGAAGAACATTATTGGATAAGGGACTGCTTCAACTACTTGAAGAATCTCACGTGTTTAGAGATACTGCTTTGGTATCACTAAGAAATTTATTGGATTAGGGACTGCTTCGACAACCCGAAGAATCTCATGTGTTGAGAGATACTGCATTTGTATCGTGAAGAACCTTATTGGATAAGGGACTGCTTCGACGACCTGAAGAATCTCATGTGTTTAGAGATACAACTTTGGTATCGCGAAGAACCTTATTGGATAAGGGACTGCTTCGACCACCCGAAGAATCTCATGTGTTCAGAGATACTGCTTTGGTATCGCGATGAACCTTATTGCATAAGGGACTGCCTTGACCACCCGAAGAATCTCACGTGTTCAGAGATCCTGCTTTGGTATCGTGAAGAACCTTATTGGATAAGAGACTGTTTCGACAACCAAAAGAATCTCATGTGTTCAGAGATACTACTTTGGTATCGCGAAGAACCTTATGGGATAAGGGACTGCTTCGACCACCCGAAGAATCTCATGTGTTCAGAGATATTGCTTTGGTATCATGAAGAACCTTATTAGATAAGGAACTGCTTCGACCACCTGAAGAATCTCATGTGTTCAGAGATACTGCTTTCGTATTGCGAAGAACATTATTGGATAAGAGACTGCTTCGACCACCCGAAGAATCTCATGTGTTTAGGGATACTGCTTTGGTATCGCAAAGAACCTTATTGGATGAGGGACTGCTTCGAGCACCCGAAGAATCTCATGTGTTCGAGATACTGCTTTGGTATCATCGAAGTGCCTTAACAAATAAGGGACTGTTTCGACCACCCGAAGAATCTCATTTGTTTAGAGATACTACTTTGGTATCGCAGAGAACTATATTGGATAAGGGACTGCTTCGGCCACCCGAAGAATCTCACGTGTTTATAGATACTGCTTTGGCATCACGAAGAACCTTATTTGATAAGGGACTGCTTCGACCACCCGAAGAATCTCAAGTTTTTGTTTGAGATACAGCTCTGGTATCATCGAAGAACCTTCTTGGATAAGGGGCTGCTTCGACCACCTGAAGAATCTCATGTGTTTAGAGATACTGCTTTGGTATCGTGAAGAACCTTATTGGATAAGGGACTGCTTCGACCATCCGAAGAATCTCAAGTTTTTGTTTGAGATACTGCTTTAGTATCATCGAAGAACCTTATTAGATGAGGGACTGCTTCGAGCACCCGAAGAATCTCATGTGTTCGAGATACTGCTTTGGTATCATCGAAGAGCCTTAACAGATAAGGGACTTTTCGACCACCCGAAGAATCTCATGTATTCAGAGATACTGCTTTAGTATCGCGAAGAACCTTATTGGATAAGGGACTGCTTCGACTACCAGAAGAATCTCATGTGTTTAGAGATACTGCTTTGGTATCACAAAGAACCTTATTGGATAAGGGACTGCTTCGATCACCCGAAGAATCTCATGTGTTCAATGATGCTGCTTTGGTATCGTGAAGAACCTTATTGGATAAGGGACTGCTTCGACCACCTGAAGAATCTCATGTGTTTAGAGATACAACTTTGGTATCGCGAAGAACCTTATTGGATAAGGGACTGCTTCGACCGCCCGAAGAATCTCATGTGTTTAGAGATACTGCTTTGGTATCGCGGAGAACCTTTTTGGATAAAAGAATGCTTCGACCACCCGAAGAATCTCATGTGTTAAGAGATACTGCTTTGGTATCACGAAGAACCTTATTCGACTACCGACTGCTTCGACCACCCAAAGAATCTCATGTGTTTAGAGATACTGCTTTGGTATCGCTAAGAACCTTATTGGATAAGGGACTGCTTCAACCACCCGAAGAATCTCAAGTTTTTGTTTAAGATCCTGCTTTGGTATCATCGAAGAACCTTACTGGAAGAGAGACTGCTTCGAGCACCCGAAGAATGTCATGTGTTTGAGATACTGTTTTGGTATCATCAAATAGCCTTAATGGATAAGGGACTACTTCGACCACCCGAACAATCTCATGTGTTTAGAGATATTGCTTTGGTTTCCCGAAGAACCTTATTGGATAAGGGACTGCTTCGACCACCCAAATAATCTCATGTACTTGGATATAATGCTTTGGTATCACGAAGAACCTTATTGGATAAGGGACTGCTTTGACTACCCGAAGAATCTCATGTGTTTAGAGATACTGCTTTGGTATCGGAAGAACCTCAATGGATTAGGGACTTCTTCGACCACCCGAAGAATCTCATGTGTTCAGAGACACTGCTTTGGTATCGTGAAGAACCTTATAGGATAAGGGACTGCTTGGGCACCCGAAGAATTTCATGTGTTTAGAGATACTACGTTGGTATCACGAAGAACCTTATTGGATAAGGGACTGCTTCGACCACCTGAAGAATCTCATGTGTTCAGAGATACTGCTTTGGTATTGCGAAGAACCTTATTGGATAAGAGACTGCTTCGACCACCTGAAGAATCTCATGTGTTTAGGGATACTGCTTTGGTATCGCGAAGAACCTTATTGGATGAGGGACTGCTTCGAGCACCCGAAGAATCTCATGTGTTCGTGATACTGAGTTGGTATCATCGAAGAGCCTTAACAGATAAGGGACTGCTTTGACCACCCGAAGAATCTCATGTGTTTAGAGATACTGCTTTGGTATCGCGAAGAACCTTATTGGATAAGGGACTGCTTAGATCACCCAAAGAATCTCATGTGTTCAGAGATACTGCTTTGGTATCGCGAAGAACCTTATTGGATAAGGGACTGCTTTGGCCACCCGAAGAATCTCACGTGTTCAAAGATACTGCTTTGGTATCACGAAGAACCTTAATGGATAAGGGACTGCTTCGACCACCCGAAGAATCTCATGTGTTCAGAGATACTACTTTGGTATCATGAAGAACCTTATGGGATAAGGGACTGCTTCGACCACCCGGAGAATCTCATGTGTTCAGAGATACTACTTTGGTATCGCAAAGAACTTTATTGGATAAGGGACTGCTTTGACCACCCGAAGAATCTCACGTGTTTAGAGATACTGCTTTGGTATCACGAAGAACCTTATTCGATAAAGGACTCCTTTGAATAACTGAAGAATCTCAAGTTTTTGTTTGAGATACTGCTTTGGTATCATCAAAGAACCTTATTGGATAACGGGGTGCTTCATGCACCCGAAGAATCTCATGTGTTTAGAGATACTGCTTTGGTATCGCGAAGACCCTTATTGGATAAGGGACTGCTTCGACCATCCGAAGAATCTCATGTTTTGTTTGAGATACTACTTTGGTATCATCGAAGAATCTTATTAGATGAGGCACTGCTCCGAGCACCGGAAGAATCTCATGTGTTCGAGATACTGCTTTGGTATCATCTAAGAGCCTTAACAGATAAGGGACTGTTCGACCACCCAAAGAATCTCATGTATTCAGAGATACTGCTTTAGTATCGCGAAGAACCTTATTGGATAAGGGACTGCTTCGACTACCCGAAGAATCTCATGTGTTTAGAGATACTGCTTTGGTATCACTAAGAAATTTATTGGATTAGGGACTGCTTCGACAACCCGAAGAATCTCATGTGTTCAGAGATACTGCTTTGGTATCGTGAAGAACCTTATTGGATAAGGGACTGCTTCGACGACCTGAAGAATGTCATGTGTTTAGAGATACAACTTTGGTATCGCGAAGAACCTTATTGGATAAGGGACTGCTTTGACCACCCGAAGAATCTCATGTGTTCAGAGATACTACTATGGTATGGCGAAGAACCTTGTTGGATAAGAGACTGCTTCGACAACCTGAAGAATCTCATGTGTTTAGAGATACTGCTTTGGTATCGCAAAGAACCTTATTGGATAAGGGACTGCTTCGACCACCCGAAGAATCTCATGTGTTTAGAGATAGTGGTTTGGTATCACGAAGAACCTTATTCAATAACGGACTGCTTCGACTACCCGAAGAATCACATGTGTTTAGAGATATTGCTTTGGTATCTTGAAGAACCTTATTGGATAAGGGACTGCTTCAACCACCCGAAAAATCTGACGTTTTTTTTTTGAGATTTTGCTTTGGTCTCATCGAAGAACCTTATTGGATAAGGGACTTCTTCGACCACTCGAAGAATCTCAAGTTTTTGTTTGAGATACTGCTTTGGTATCATCGAAGAAACTTATTGGATAAGGGACTGCTTTGACCACCTGAAGAATCTCATGTGTTCGAGATACTGCTTTGGTATCATCAAATAGATTTAACGGATAAGGGACTGCTTTGACCACCCGAAGAATCTCATGTTTTTAAAGATACTGCTTTGGTATCTCGAAGAACCTTATTGGATAAGGGACTGCTTCTACCACCCGAAGAATCTCATGTGTTTAGAGATACTGCTTTGGTATCGCGGAGAACCTGATTGGATAAGGGACTGCTTCGACCACCCGAAGAATCTCATGTATTTGGAGATATTGCTTTAGTATCATGAAGAACCTTATTGGATAACAGACTACTACGACCACTCGTGGAATCTCATGTGTTTAGAGATACTGCTTTTGTATCGCGAAGAACCTTAATGGATAAGGGACTGCTTCGACCACCCGAAGAATCTCATGTGTTCAGAGATACTGCTTTGGTATCGCGAAGAACCTTATTGGATAAGGTTCTGCTTAGAGCACCCGAAGAATCTCATGTGTTTAGAGATACTACTTTAGTATCGCGAAGAACCTTATTGGATAAGGGACTGCTTCGACCACCCGAAGAATCTCATATGTTCAAAGATATTTCTTTGGTATCGCGAAGAACCTTATTGGATAAGGGACTGCTTCGACCACCCGAAGAATCTCGTGTGTTTAGAGATACTACTTTGGTATCGCGAAGAACCTTATTGGATAAGGGACTGCTTTGACCACCTGAAGAATCTCATGTGTTCATAGATACTGCTTTGGTATTGCGAATAACCTTATGGGATAAAAGACTGCTTCGACAACCCGAAGAATCTCATGTGTTTAGAGATAATGCTTTGGTATCGCGAAGAACCTTATTGGATAAGGGACTGCTTCGACCACCCGAAGAATCTCATGTGTTTAGAGATACTGCTTTGGTATCACGAAGAACCTTATTCAATAACGGAATGCCTCGACCACTCGAAGAATCTCATGTGTTTAGAGATATTGCTTTGGTATCGCGAAAAACCTTATTGGATAAGGGACTGCTTCAAGCACCCGAAGAATCTCATGTGTTCGAGATACTGCTTTGGTATCATCAAATAGCCTTAATGGATAAGGGACTGCTTTGACCACCCGAAGAATCTCATGTGTTTAGAGATACTGCTTTGGTATCTCGAAGAACCTTATTGGATAAGGGACTGCTTCGACCACCCGAAGAATCTCATCTGTTTAGAGATTTTGCTTTTCTATCGCGAAGAACCTTATTGGATAAGGGACTGCTTCGACCTCCCGAAAAAGCTCATGTATTTGGATATATTTCTTTGGTATCGCAAAGAACCTTATTGGATAAGGGACTTCTTCGACCATCTGAAGAATCTCATGTGTTTAGAGATACTTATTTGGTATCGTGAAGAATCTAATGGATAAGCGACTGCTTTGACCACCTGAAGAATCTCATGTGTTCAGAGATACTGCTTTGGTATCGCGAAGAAACTTATGGATAAGGGACTGCTTCGACCACCTGAAGAATCTCATGTGTTCAGAGATACTGCTTTGGTATTGCGAAGAACCTAATTGGATAAGAGACTGCTTCGACAACCCGAAGAATCTCATGTGTTTAGAGATACTTCTTTGGTATCGTGAAGAACCTTATTGGATAAGGGACTACTTTGACCACTCAAAGAATCTCAAGTTTTTGTTTGAGATACTACTTTAGTATCATCAAAGACCCTTATTGGATGATGGACTGGTTCGAGAACCCGAAGAATCTCATGTGTTCAAGATACTGCTTAGGTATCATCGAAGAGCCTTAACAGATAAGGGACTTCTTTGACCACCCTAAGAATCTCATGTGTTTAGAGATATTGCTTTGGTATCTCGAAGAACCTTATTGGATAAGGGACTGCTTCGACCACCCGAAGAATCTCATCTGTTTAGAGATTTTGCTTTTCTATCGCGAAGAACCTTATTGGATAAGGGACTGCTTCGACCTCCCGAAAAAGCTCATGTATTTGGATATATTTCTTTGGTATCGCAAAGAACCTTATTGGATAAGGGACTTCTTCGACCATCTGAAGAATCTCATGTGTTTAGAGATACTTCTTTGGTATCGTGAAGAACCTAATGGATAAGCGACTGCTTTGACCACCTGAAGAATCTCATGTGTTCAGAGATACTGCTTTGGTATCGCGAAGAAACTTATGGATAAGGGACTGCTTCGACCACCTGAAGAATCTCATGTGTTCAGAGATACTGCTTTGGTATTGCGAAGAACCTAATTGGATAAGAGACTGCTTCGACAACCCGAAGAATCTCATGTGTTTAGAGATACTTCTTTGGTATCGTGAAGAACCTTATTGGATAAGGGACTACTTTGACCACTCAAAGAATCTCAAGTTTTTGTTTGAGATACTACTTTAGTATCATCAAAGACCCTTATTGGATGAGGGACTGGTTCGAGAACCCGAAGAATCTCATGTGTTCGAGATACTGCTTAGGTATCATCGAAGAGCCTTAACAGATAAGGGACTTCTTTGACCACCCTAAGAATCTCATGTGTTTAGAGATATTGCTTTGGTATCGTGAAGAACATAATTGGATAAAGGATTGTTTCGACCACACGAAGAATCTCATGTATTCAGAGATACTGCTTTAGAATTGCGAAGAACCTTATTGGATAAGGGATTGCTTCGACTACCCGAAGAATATCATGTATTTAGAGATACTGCTTTGGTATCGCGTAGAAATTTATTGGATAACGGACTGCTTCGACCACCCGAAGAATCTCATGTGTTCAGAGATACTGCTTTGGTATCGCGAAGAACCTTATTGGATAAGGTTCTGCTTCGAGCACCCGAAGAATCTCATGTGTTTAGAGATACTACTTTAGTATCACGAAGAACCTTATTGGATAAGGGACTGCTTCGACCACCCGAAGAATCTCATGTGTTCAAAGATATTTCTTTGGTATCGCGAAGAACCTTATTGGATAAGGGACTGCTTCAACCACCCAAAGAATCTCGTGTGTTTAGAGATACTACTTTGGTATCGCGAAGAACCTTATTGGATAAGGGACTGCTTTGACCACCTGAAGAATCTCATGTGTTCATAGATACTGCTTTGGTATTGTGAATAACCTTATGGGATAAAAGACTGCTTCGACAACCCGAAGAATCTCATGTGTTTAGAGATAATGCTTTGGTATCGCGAAGAACCTTATTGGATAAGGGACTGCTTCGACCACCCGAAGAATCTCATGTGTTTAGAGATACTGCTTTGGTATCACGAAGAACCTTATTCAATAACGGAATGCCTCGACCACTCGAAGAATCTCATGTGTTTAGAGATATTGCTTTGGTATCGCGAAAAACCTTATTGGATAAGGGACTGCTTCAACCACCCGAAGAATCTCAAGTTTTTGTTTGAGATTCTGCTTTGGTATCACCGAAGAACCTAATTGGATAAGGGACTGCTTCGAGCACCCGAAGAATCTCATGTGTTCGAGATACTGCTTTGGTATCATCAAATAGCCTTAATGGATAAGGGACTGCTTTGACCACCCGAAGAATCTCATGTGTTTAGAGATATTGCTTTGGTATCTCGAAGAACCTTATTGGATAAGGGACTGCTTCGACCACCCGAAGAATCTCATCTGTTTAGAGATTTTGCTTTTCTATCGCGAAGAACCTTATTGGATAAGGGACTGCTTCGACCTCCCGAAAAAGCTCATGTATTTGGATATATTTCTTTGGTATCGCAAAGAACCTTATTGGATAAGGGACTTCTTCGACCATCTGAAGAATCTCATGTGTTTAGAGATACTTATTTGGTATCGTGAAGAATCTAATGGATAAGCGACTGCTTTGACCACCTGAAGAATCTCATGTGTTCAGAGATACTGCTTTGGTATCGCGAAGAAACTTATGGATAAGGGACTGCTTCGACCACCTGAAGAATCTCATGTGTTCAGAGATACTGCTTTGGTATTGCGAAGAACCTAATTGGATAAGAGACTGCTTCGACAACCCGAAGAATCTCATGTGTTTAGAGATACTTCTTTGGTATCGTGAAGAACCTTATTGGATAAGGGACTACTTTGACCACTCAAAGAATCTCAAGTTTTTGTTTGAGATACTACTTTAGTATCATCAAAGACCCTTATTGGATGATGGACTGGTTCGAGAACCCGAAGAATCTCATGTGTTCAAGATACTGCTTAGGTATCATCGAAGAGCCTTAACAGATAAGGGACTTCTTTGACCACCCTAAGAATCTCATGTGTTTAGAGATATTGCTTTGGTATCTCGAAGAACCTTATTGGATAAGGGACTGCTTCGACCACCCGAAGAATCTCATCTGTTTAGAGATTTTGCTTTTCTATCGCGAAGAACCTTATTGGATAAGGGACTGCTTCGACCTCCCGAAAAAGCTCATGTATTTGGATATATTTCTTTGGTATCGCAAAGAACCTTATTGGATAAGGGACTTCTTCGACCATCTGAAGAATCTCATGTGTTTAGAGATACTTCTTTGGTATCGTGAAGAACCTAATGGATAAGCGACTGCTTTGACCACCTGAAGAATCTCATGTGTTCAGAGATACTGCTTTGGTATCGCGAAGAAACTTATGGATAAGGGACTGCTTCGACCACCTGAAGAATCTCATGTGTTCAGAGATACTGCTTTGGTATTGCGAAGAACCTAATTGGATAAGAGACTGCTTCGACAACCCGAAGAATCTCATGTGTTTAGAGATACTTCTTTGGTATCGTGAAGAACCTTATTGGATAAGGGACTACTTTGACCACTCAAAGAATCTCAAGTTTTTGTTTGAGATACTACTTTAGTATCATCAAAGACCCTTATTGGATGAGGGACTGGTTCGAGAACCCGAAGAATCTCATGTGTTCGAGATACTGCTTAGGTATCATCGAAGAGCCTTAACAGATAAGGGACTTCTTTGACCACCCTAAGAATCTCATGTGTTTAGAGATATTGCTTTGGTATCGTGAAGAACATAATTGGATAAAGGATTGTTTCGACCACACGAAGAATCTCATGTATTCAGAGATACTGCTTTAGTATTGCGAAGAACCTTATTGGATAAGGGATTGCTTCGACTACCCGAAGAATCTCATGTATTTAGAGATACTGCATTGGTATCGCGTAGAAATTTATTGGATAACGGACTGCTTCGACCACCCGAAGAATCTCATGTGTTCAGAGATACTGCTTTGGTAACATGAAGAACCTTATTGGTTAAGGGACTGGTTCGACTACCCAAAGAAGCACATGTGTTCGAGATACTTCTTTGGTTTCACGAAGAACCTTATTGGATAAGGGACTCCTTCGACCACCCGAAGAATCTCATGTGTTCATAGATACTACTTTGGTATCACGAAGAACCTTTTTGGGTACGGGGCTGCTTCGACCAACCGAAGAATCACATGTGTTCAGAGACACTGCTTTCGTATCGCAAAGAACCTTATTGAATAAGGGACTGCTTCGACCACCCGAAGAATCTCATGTGTTTAGAGATACTTCTTTGGTATCGCGAAGAACCTTATTGGATAAGGGACTGCTTCGACCACCCGAAGAATCTCATGTGTTCAAAGATACTTCTTTGGTATCGCAAAGAACCTTATTGGATAAGGGACTGCTTCGACCACCCGTAGAATCTCGTGTGTTTAGAGATACTACTTTGGTATCGCGAAGAACCTTATTGGATAAGGGACTGCTTCGACCACCTAAAGAATCTCATGTGTTCATAGATACTGCTTTGGTATTGCGAATAACCTTATTGGATAAGACACGACTTTGACAACCCGAAGAATCTCATGTGTTTAGAGATAATGCTTTGGTATCGCGAAGAACCTTATTGGATAAGGGACTGCTTCGACCACCCGAAGAATCTCATGTGTTTAGAGATACTGCTTTGTTATCACGAAGAACCTTATTCAATAACGGACTACCACGACCACTCGAAGAATCTCATGTGTTTAGAGATATTGCTTTGGTATCGTGAAAAACCTTATTGGATAAGGGACTGCTTCAAACACCCAAACAATCTCATGTTTTTGTTTGAGATTCTGCTTTGGTATCATCGAAGAACCTAATTGGATATGGGACTGCTTTGACCACCCGAAGAATCTCATGTGTTTAGAGATACTGCTTTGGTATCTCGAAGAACCTTATTGGATAAGGGACTGCTTTGACCACCCGAAGAATCTCATGTGTTTAGAGATACTGCTTTTGTATTGCGAAGAACCTTATTGGATAAGGGACTGCTTCGACCACCCGAAAAAGCACATGTATTTGGATATATTTCTTAGGTATTGCAAAAAACCTTATTGGATATGGGACTTCTTCAACCACCTGAAGAATCTCATGTGTTTAGAGATACTTCTTTGGTATCGCGAAGAACCTTAATGGATAAGGGACTGCTTTGACCACCTGAATAATCTCATGTATTCAGAGATACTGCTTTGGTATCGCGAAGAAACTTATGGATAAGGGACTGCTTCGACCACCAGAAGAATCTCATGTGTTCAGAGATACTGCTTTGGTATTGCGAAGAAACTTATTGGATAAGAGACTGCTTCAACAACCCGAAGAATCTCATGTGTTTAGAGATACTGCTTTGGTATCGCGAAGAACCTTATTGGATAAGGAACTGCTTCGTCACCCGAAGAATCTTAAGTTTTTGTTTGAGATATTGCTTTGGTATCATCGAAGAAACTTATTGGATAAGGACTGCTTCGAGCACCCGAAGAATCTCATGTGTTAAGAGATACTGCTTTGGTATCGCGAAGAACCTTATTGGATAAGGGACTACTTCGACCACTCGAAGAATCTCATGTTTTTGTTTGAGATACTACTTTAGTATCACCGAAGAACCTTATTGGATGAGGGACTGCTTCGAGCACCCGAAGAATCTCATGTGTTCGAGATACTGCTTTGGTATCATCGAAGAGCCTTAACAGATAAGGGACTTCTTTGACCACCCTAAGAATCTCATGTGTTTAGAGATACTGCTTTGGTATCGCGAAGAACATAATTGGATAAGGGATTGCTTCGACCACACGAAGAATCTCATGTATTCAAAGATACTGCTTTAGTATTGCGAAGAGCCTTATTGGATAAGGGACTGCTTCGACTACCCGAAGAATCTCATGTGTTTAGAGATACTGCTTTGGTATCGCGTAGAAATTTATTGGATAATGGACTGCTTCGACCACCCGAAGAATCTCATGTGTTCAGAGATACTGCTTTGGTAACATGAAGAACCTTATTGGTTAAGGGACTGGTTCGACCACCCAAAGAATCACATGTGTTCGAGATACTGCTTTGATTTCACGAAGAACCTTATTGGATAAGGGACTGCTTTGACCACCCGAAGAATCTCATGTGTTCATAGATACTACTTTGGTATCGCGAAGAACCTTTTTGGATAAGAGGCTGCTTCGACCAACCGAAGAATCACATGTGTTCGGAGACACTGCTTTCGTATCGCGAAGAACCTTATTGAATAAGGGACTTCTTCGACCACCCGAAGAATCTCATATGTTTAGAGATACTTCTTTGGTATCGCGAAGAACCTTATTGGATAAGGGACTGCTTCGACCACCCGAAGAATCTCATGTGTTTAGAGATACTGCTTTGGTATCGCGAAGAATTTCATTGGATAAGGGACTTCTTCGACCACCCGTAGAATCTCATGTGTTTAGAGATACTGTTTTGGTATCGCAAAGAACCTTAATGGATAAGGGACTGCTTTGACCACCAAAAGAATCTCATGTGTTTAGAGATACTGCTTTGGCATCACAAATAACCTTATTGGATAAGGGACTGCTTCGACCACCCGAAGAATCTCATGTGTTTTTATATACTTCTTTGGTATCGTGAAGAACCTTATTGGATAAGGGACAGTATCGATCACCCGAAGAATCTCATGTGTTCAGAGATACTGCTTTGGTATCACGAAGAACCTTATTGAATAAGGGACTGCTTCGACCACCCGAAGAATCTCATGTGTTAAGAGATACTACTTTGGTATCACGAAGAACCTTATTGGATAAGGGACTCCTTCGACCACCTGAAGAATCTCATGTGTTCATAGATACTACTTTGGTATTGCGAAGAACCTTATTGGATAAGGGACTGCTTCGACCACTCAGAGAATCTCATGTTTTTAGAGATATTGCTTTGGTATCGCGAAGAGCCTTATTGGATAAGGGACTGCTTCGACCACCCGAAGAATCTCATGTGTTTAGAGATTTCACTTTTTTATCGCGAAGAACCTTATTGGATAAGGGATTACTTCGACCACCCAAAGAATCTCATGTGTTCAGAGATACTGCTTTGGTATTGCGAAGAACCTTATTATATAAGGCACTACTTCGACCACCCGAAGAATCTCATGTGTTTAGAGATACTGCTTTGGTATCGCGAAGTACCTTAAGGGATAATGGACTGCTTAGACCACCCAAAGAATCTCACGTGTTTAGAGATATTGCTTAAGTATCGCGAAGAACCTTATTGGATAAGGGACTGCTTCGACCACCCGGAGAATCTCATGTGTTTGGAGATACTGCTTTGGTATCGCGAAGAACCATATTGGAAAAGGGATTACTTCGACCACCCGAAGAATCTCATGTGTTCAGAGATATTGCTTTGGTATTGCGAAGAACCTTATTATATAAGGGACTGCTTTGACCACCCGAAGAATCTCATGTGTTTAGGGATACTGCTTTGGTATCATAAAGAACCTTATTGGAAAAGGGACTGCTTCGACCACTCGAAGAATCTTAAGTTTTTGTTTGAGATACTGCTTTGGTATCATCGGAGAACCTTATTGGATAAGGGACTGTTTCGAGCAACTGAAAAATCTCATGGGTTCGAGATACTGCTTTGGTATTATCGAATACCCTTATCGGATAAGGGACTGCTTCGACCACCCGAAGAATCTCATGTGTTTATAGATACTACTTTGGTATCGCGAAGAACCTTATTGGAAAAGGGACTGCCTCGACCACTCGAAGAATCTCATGATTTCAGAGATACTTCTTTGGTATCGCGAAGAACCTTATTGGATCAGGGACTGCTTCGACCACCCAAAGAATCTCATGTGTTCAGAGATAACACTTTGGTATCACGAAGAACCTTATTGGATAAGAGACTCCTTCGACCACCCGAAGAATCTCATGTGTTTATACATACTACTTTGGTATCGCGAAGAACCTTATTGGATAAGGGGCTACTTCGACCAGCCGAAGAATCACATGTGTTCAGAGATACTGCATTTTTATCGCGAAGAACCTTATTGGATAAGGGACTGCTTCGACCACCCGAAGAATCTCATGTGTTTAGAGATACTGCTTTGGTATCGTGAAGAATCTTATTGGATAAGGGACTGCTTCGACCACCCAAAGAACCTCATGTGTTTAGAGATACTTCTTTGGTATCGCGAAGAACCTTATTGGATAAGGGACTTCTTCGACCACCTGTAGAATCTCATGTGTTTAGAGATACTGCTTTGGTATCGCAAAGAACCTTGATGGATAAGAGACTGCTTTGACCACCCCAAGAATCCCATGTGTTTATAGATATTGCTTTGGTATCATGAAGAACCTTATTGGATAAGGGACTTTATCGATCACCCGAATTATCTCATGTGTTTAGAGATACCTTAAGGGATAATGGACTGCTTCAACCACCCGAAGAATTTCATGTGTTCAGAGATACTGCTTTGGTATCACGAAGAACCTTATTGGATAAGGGACTGTTTCGACCACCCGAAGAATCTCATGTGTTCCGAGATACTACTTTGGTATCACGAAGAACCTTATTGGATAAGGGACTCCTTCGACCACCCGAAGAATCTCATGTGTTCATAGATACTACTTTGGTATTGCTAGGAACCTTATTGGATAAGGGACTGCTTCGACCACTCAAAGAATCTCATATGTTTAGAGATATTGCTTTGGTATCGCGAAGAACCTTATTGGATAAGGGACTGCTTCGACCACCCGAAGAATCTCATGTGTTTAGAGATTTTACTTTTGTATCGCGAAGAACCTTATTAGATAAGGGATTACTTGGACCACCCGAAGAATCTCATGTGTTCAGAGATACTGCTTTGGTATTGCAAAGAACCTTATTATAAAAGGGACTACTTCGACCACCCGAAGAATCTCATGTGTTTAGAGATACTGCTTTGGTATCGCAAAGAACCTTATTGGATAAGGGACTGCTTCGACCACCGGAAGAATCTCAAGTTTTTGTTTGAGATACTGCTTTGGTATCATCGGAGAACCTTATTGGATAAGGGACTGCTTCGAGCACCCGAAAAATATCATGTGTTCGAGATACTTCTTTGGTATTATCAAATACCCTTAACAGATAAGGGACTGCTTCGACCACCCGAAGAATCTCATGTGTTTAGAGATACTACTTTGGTATCGCGAAGAACCTTATTGGATAAGGGACTGCCTCGACCACCCGAAGAATCTCATGAGTTTAGAGATACTGCTTTGGTATAGCGAAAACCTTATTGGATAAGGGACTGCTTCGACCACCCGAAGAATCTCATGTTTTGGTTCAAGATACTACTTTGGCATCAACGAAGAACCATATTGGATAAGGAACTACTACGAGCACCCGAAGAATCGCATGTGTTCGAGATACTGCTTTGGTAACGGATAAGGTACTGCTACGACCACCCGAAGAATATCAAGTTTTTGTTCGAGATACTGCTTTGGTAGCATCGAAGAGCCTTAACAGATAAGGGACTGCTTTGACCACCAGAAGAATCTCATGTGTTTAGAGATACTGCTTTGGTATCGCGAAGAACCTTATTGGATAAGGGACTGCTTTGACAACCCGAAGAATCTCATGTGTTTAGACATACTGCTTTGGTATCGCGAAGAACCTTATTGGATAAGGGACTGCTTCGACCACCTAAAGAATATCATGTGTTTAGAGATACTTCTTTGGTATCGCGAAGAACCTTATTAGATAAGGGACTACTTAAACGACCCGAAAAATCTCATGTTTTTATTTCAGATACTGCATTGGTAGTATCGAAGATCATTATTGGATAAGGAACTGCTTCGACCAACCGAAGAATCTCATGTGTTCTTGATACTGCTTTGGTATCATCGAAGAGCCTTAACAAATAAGGGACTGCTTAGACCACCCTAAGAATCTCATGTGTTTTGAAATACTTCTTTGGTATCGCGAACAACCTTATTGGATAAGGGACTGCTTCGACCACCTGAAGAATATCATGTGTTTAGGGATACTGCTTTGGTATCGCGAAGAACCTTATTGGATAAGGGACTTATGCGACCACCCGTAGAATCTCATGTGTTTAGAGATACTACTTTGGTACCGTGAAGAACCTTATTGGATAAGGGACAACTTCGACCACCTGAAGAATCACATGTGTTCAGAGATACTACTTTCATATCACGAAGCACCTTATTGGATAAGGGACTGCTTCGACCACCCGAAGAATCTCATGAGTTTATAGATATTGCTTTGGTATCGCGAATAACTTTATTGGATAAGGGAATGCTTCGACCACCCGAAGAATCTCATGTGTTTAGAGAAACTTCTTTGGTTACACGAAGAACCTTGTTGGATAAGGAATTGCTTTGACAACCTAAAGAATCTCGTGTGTTTAGAGATATTGCTTTGGTAATGCGAAGAACCTTATTGGATAATTGACTACTTCAACCACCCGAAGAATCTCATGTTTTTGTTCGAGATACTGCTTTGGTAGAATCGAAGAACCTTATTGGATAAGGGACTGCATCGACCACCCGAAGAATATCATGTGTTCGAGATACTGCTTTGGTATCATCGAAAATTCTTAACGAGTAAAGGAATGCTTCGACCACCCTTAGACTCTCATTTATTTTGAAATACTGCTTTGGAATCACGAAGAACTTATTAGATAAGGGACTGGATCGACCACCTGAAGAATTACATGTGTTCAGAGATACTGCTTTCGTATCGCGAAGAACCTTATTGGATAAGGGAATGTTTCGACCACCCGAAGAATCTCATGTGTTTAGAGATACTCCTTTGGTATCGCGAAGAACCATATTGGATATGGGACTGCTTCGACCACCCGAAGAATCCCATGTGTTTAGAGATACTACTTTGGTATCGCGACGAACCTTATTGGATAAGGGACTACTTCGACCACCCGAAGAATCTCATTTTTTTTTCGAGATACTGCTTTGGTAGCATCGAAGAACCTTATTGAATAAGGGACTGCTTCGACCACCCGAAGAATCTCATGTGTTTGAGATACTGCTTTGGTACCATCATAAATCCTTAACGAATAAGGGACTGCTTCGACCACCCGAAGAATCACATGTGTTCAGAGATACTGCTTTCGTATCACGAACAACCTTATTGGATAAGGGACTGCTTCGACCACCTGAAGAATCTCATGTGTTTAGAGATACTGCTTTGGTATCACGATGAACCTTTTTGGATAAGGGATTGCTTCAACCACTTGAAGAATCTCATGTGTTTAGAGATACTGCCTTGGTATCGCGAAGAACCTTATTGGATAAGGGACTTCTTCGACACCCGAAGAATCTCATGTGTTTAGAGATACTGCTTTGGTATCGCGAAGTACCTTAATGGATAATGGACTGCTTCGACCACCCGAAGAACCTCATGTGTTCAGAGATACTGCTTTGGTATCACGAAGAACCTTATTGGACAAGGGACTGCTTCGACCACCAAAAGAATCTCATGTGTTTAGAGATACTGCTTTGGTATTGCGAATAACCTTCTTGGATAAGGGACTGCTTCGACCACCAGAAGAACCTCATGTGTTTAGAGATACTACTTTGGTTTCAAGAAGAACCTTATTTGATAAGGGATTGCTTCGACCACCCGAAGAATCTCATGTGTTGAAAGATACTGCTTGGGTAGCATCAAAGAACCTTATTGGATACGGGACTGCTTCGACCACCCGAAGAATCTCATGTGTTTAGAGATACTGCTTTGGTATCGCGAAGAACCTTATTGGATAAGGGTCTTCTTCGACCACCCATAAAATATCATATGTTTAGAGATACTGCTTTGGTATTGCGAAGAACCTTAATGGATAAGGGACTGCTTTGACAACCCGAAGAACCTCATGTTTTTAGAGATACTGCTTTGGTATCGTCAAGAACCTTATTGGATAAGGGACTGTATCGACCCCCTGAAGAATCTCATGTGTTTAGAGATACTGCTTTGGTATCGCGAAGTACCTTAATGGATAATGGACTGCTTCGACCACCCGAAGAATCTCATGTGTTCAGAGATACTGCTTTGGTATCACGAAGAACCTTATTTGTTAAGGGACTGCTTCGACCATCCGAAGAATCTCATGTGTTCAGAGATACTAGTTTGGTATCACGAAGAACCTTATTGGATAAGGGACTCTTTCGACCACCCGAAGAATCTCATGTGTTCAAAGATACAACTTTGGTATCACAAAGAACCTTATTGGATAAGGGACTTCTTCGACCACCCGAAGAATCTCATGTGTTTAGAGATACTGTTTTGGTATCGCGAAGAACCTTATTGGATAAGGAACTGCTTCGACCACCCCTACAACCTCATGTGTTTAGAGATACTACTTTGGTATCGCGAAGAACCTTATTGGATAAGAGATTTCTTCGACCACCCGAAGAATCTCATGTGTTCAGAGATACTGCTTTGGTATTGCGAAGAACCTTATTATATAAGGGACTGCTTCGACCACCCGAAGAATCTCATGTGTTTAGAGATACTGCTTTGGTATCGCGAAGAACCATATTAGTAAGGGACTACTTCGACCACCCGAAGAATCTAAAGTTTTTGTTTCGGATACTGCTTTTGTATCATCGAAGAACCTTATTGGATAGGGACTGCTTCGAGAACCCGAAGAATCTCATGCGTTCGAGATACGGCTTTGGTATTATCGAATACCCTTAACGGATAAGGGACTGCTTCGACCACCCGAAGAATCTCAGGTGTTTAGAGATATTGGTTTGGTATCGCGAAGAACCTTATTGGATAAGGGACTGCCTCGACCACCCAAAGAATCTCATGAGTTCAGAGATACTGCTTTGGTATCGCTAAGAACCTTATTGGATAGTGGACTGCTTCGACCACCCGGAGAATCTCATGAGTTCAAAGATACTGCTTTGGTATCGTGAAGAACCTTATTGGATAAGGGACTGCTTCGACCACCCGAAGAATCTCATGTGTTTAGAGATACTACTTTGGTATCGTGAAGAAAATTATTGGATAAGGGACTGCTTCGACCACCCAAAGAATCTCATGTGTCTAGAGATATTGCTTTGGTATCACGAAGAACCTTATTGGATAAATGACTACTTCGACCACCCGAATAATCTCATGTTTTTGTTCGAGAAACTGCTTGGGTAGCATCAAAGAACCTTATTGGATAAGGGACTGCTTCGACCACCCGAAGAATCTCATGTGTTTAGAGATACTGCATTGGTATCGCGAAGAACCTTATTGGATAAGGGACTTCTTCGACCACCCATAGAATATCATGTGTTTAGAGATACTGCTTTGGTATAGCAAAGAACCTTAATGAATAAGGGACTGCTTTGACAACCCGAAGAATCTCATGTGTTTAGAGATACTGCTTTGGTATCGTCAAGAACCTTATTGGATAAGGGACTGTATCGACCACCTGAAGAATCTCATGTGTTTAAAGATACTGCCTTGGTATCGCGAACTACCTTAATGGATAATGGACAGCTTCAACCACCCGAAGCATCTCATGTGTTCAGAGATACTGCTTTGGTATCACGAAGAACCTTATTGGATAAGGGACTGCTTCAACCACCCGAAGAATCTCATGTGTTCAGATATACTACTTTGGTATCACGAAGAACCTTATTGGATAAGGGACTCCTTCGACCACCTGAAGAATCTCATGTGTTTATAGATACTACTTTGGTATCGCAAAGAACCTTATCGGATAAGGGACTGCTTCGACCACCCAAAGAATCTCATGTGTTTAGAGATACTGCTTTGGTATCGTGAAGAACCTTATTCAATAAGGGACTGCTTTAACCACCCGAAGAACCTCATGTGTTTAGAGATACTACTTTGGTATCGCGAAGAACCTTATTGGATAAGGGATTTCTTCAACCACCCGGAGAATCTCATGTGTTCAGAGATACTTCTTTGGTATTGCGAAGAACCTTATTATATAAGGGACTGCTTCGACCACCCGAAGAATCTCATGTGTTTAGAGATACTGCTTTGGTATCGCGAAGAACCTTATTGGATAAGGGACTTCTTCGACCACCCGAAGAATCTCAAGTTTTTGTTTGAGATACATCTTTGGTATCATCAGAGAACCTTATTGGATAAGGGATTGCTTCGAGCACCCGAAGAATCTCATGTGTTAGAGATACTGCTTTGGTATTATCGAATACCCTTAAAGAATAAGGGACTGGTTCGACCACCCGAAGAATCTCATGTGTTTAGAGATACTGCTTTGGTATCGCGAAACACCTTATTGGATAAGGGACTGCCTCGACCACCCGAAGAATCTCATGAGTTCAGAGATACTGCTTTGGTATCACTAAGAACCTTATTGGATAGTGGACTTCTTCGACCACCCGGAGAATCTCATGAGTTCAGAGATACTCCTTTTGTATCGCGAAGAACCTTATTGGATAAGGGACTTCTTCGACCACCCATAGAATCTCATCTGTTTAGAGATACTACTTTGGTATCGTGAAGAACCTTAATGGATAAGGGACTGCTTTGACCACCCGAAGAATCTCATGTGTTTAGAGACACTGCTTTGGTATCGTTAAGAACCTTATTGGATAAGAGACTGTATCAACCACCTAAAGAATCTCATGTGCTTAGAGATACTGCTATGGTATCGCGAAGTACCTTAATGGATAATGGACTGCTTCGACCACCCGAAGATTACCTCATGTGTTCAGAGATACTGCTTTGGTATCACGAAGAACCTTATTTGTTAAGGGACTGCTTCGACCACCCGAAGAATCTCATGTGTTCAGAGATATTAGTTTGGTATCACGAAGAACCTTATTGGATAAGGGACTCCTTCGACCACCCGAAGAATCTCATGTGTTCAAAGATACTACTTTGGTATCACAAAGAACCATATTGGATAAGGGACTGCTTCGACCACCCAAAGATTCTGATGTGTTTAGAGATACTGTTTTGGTATCGCGATGAACCTTATTTGATAAGGGACTGCTTCGACCACCCGAAGAACCTCATGTGTTTAGAGATACTACTTTGGTATCGCGAAGAACCTTATTGGATAAGGGACTTCTTCGACCACTCGAAGAATCTTAAGTTTTTGTTTGAGATATTGCTTTGGTATCATCGGAGAACCTTATTACATAAGGGACTGTTTCGAGCACCCGAAGAATCTCATGTGTTCGAGATACTGCTTTGATATTATCGAAAACCCTTAACGGATTAGGGACTGCTTCGACCACCCGAAGAATCTCATGTGTTTAGAGATACTGCTTTTGTATCGCGAAGAACCTTATTGGATAAGGGACTGCCCTGACCACTCGAAGAATCTCATGAGTTCAGAGATACTGCTTTGGTATCGCGAAGAACCTTATTGGATAAGGGACTGCTTCGACCACCCGAAGAATCTCATGTGTTTAGAGATACTACTTTTATATCGTGAAGAAAATTATTGGATAAGGGACTGCTTCGACCACCCAAAGAATATCATGTTTCTAGAGATATTGCTTTGGTATCACGAAGAAACTTATTGGATAAGGGACTCTTTCGACCACCCGAAGAATCTAATGTTTTTGTTCGAGATACTGCTTTGGTAGCATCGAAGAACCTTATTGGATAAGGGACTGCTTCGACCACCCGAAGCATCTCATGTGTTTAGAGATACTACTTTGGTATCGCGAAGACCCTTATTGGATAAGGGACTTGTTCGACCACCCATAGAATCTCATGTGTTTAGAGATACTGCTTTGGTATCGCGAAGAACCTTAATGGATAAGGGACTGCTTTGACCACCCGAAGAATCTTAAGATTTTGTTTGAGATACTGCTTTGGTATCATCGAAGAACCTTATTGGATAAAGGACTGCTTCGAGCACCCGAAGAATCTCATGTGTTCGAGATACTGCTTTGGTATTATCGAAAACACTTAACGGATTAGGGACTGCTTCGACCACCCGAAGAATCTCATGTTTTTAGAGATACTGCTCTGGTATCGCGAAGAACCTTATTGGATAACGGACTTCCCTGACCACTCGAAGAATCTCATGAGTTCAGAGATACTGCTTTGGTATCGCGAAGAACCTTATTGGATTAAGGGACTGCTTCGACCACCCGAAGAATCTCATGTGTTTAGAGATAATACTTTTATATCCTGAAGAAAATTATTAGATAAGGCACTGCTTCGACCACCCAAAGAATATCATGTTTCTAGAGATATTGCTTTGGTATCACGAAGAAACTTATTGGATAAGGGACTATTTCGACCACCCGAAGAATCTAATGTTTTTGTTCGAGATACTGCTTTGGTAGCATCGAAGAACCTTATTGGATAAGGGACTGCTTCGACCACCCGAAGCATCTCATGTGTTTAGAGATACTGCTTTGGTATCGCGAAGAACCTTATTGGATAAGGGACTTGTTCGATCACCCATAGAATCTCATGTGTTTAGAGATACTGCTTTGGTATCGCGAAGAACCTTAATGGATAAGGGACTGCTTTGACCACCCGAAGAATCTCATGTGTTTAGAGATACTGCGTTGGTATCGTTAAGAACCTTATTGGATAAGGGATTGTATCGACCACCCGAAGAATCTCATGTGTTTAGAGATACTGCTTTGGTATCATGAAGTACCTTAATGGATAATGGACTGCTTCGACCACCCGAAAAATCTCATGTGTTCAGAAATACTGCTTTGGTATCACGAAGAACCTTATTGGATAAGGGACTGTTTCGACCACCCGAAGAATCTCATGTGTTCAGAGATACTACTTTGGTATCACGAAGAACCTTATTGGATAAGGGACTCCTTCGACCACCCGAAGAATCTCATGTGTTCATAGATACTACTTTGGTATCGCGAAGAACCATATTGGATAAGGGACTGCTTCGACCACCCAAAGAATCTAATGTGTTAAGAAATACTGCTTCGGTATCGCGAAGAACCTTGTAGAATAAGGGACTCCTTCGACCACCCGAAGAACCTCATGTGTTTAGAGATACTACTTTGGTATCGCGAACAACCTTATTGGATAAGGGATTGCTTCGACCACTCGAAGAATCTCATGTGTTCAAAGATACTGCTTTCATATTGCGAAGAACCTTATTATATAAGGGACTGCTTTGACCACCCGAAGAATCTCATGTGTTTAGAGATACTACTTTGGTATCGCGAAGAACCTTATTGGAAAAGGGACTGCTTCGACCATCCGAAGAATCTCAAGTTTTTGTTTGAGATACTACTTTGGTATCATCGGATAACCTTATTAGATAAGGGACTTCTTCAAGCACCCGAAGAATCTCATGTGTTCGAGATACTGCTTTGGTATTATCGAATACCCTTAACGGATAAGGGACTGCTTCGACCACCCGAAGAATCTCATGTGTTTAGAGATACTGCTTTGGTATCGCGAAGAACCTTATTGGATAAGGGACTTCTTCGACCACCCGAAGAATCTTAAGATTTTGTTTGAGATACTGCTTTGGTATCATTGGAGAACCTTATTGGATAAGGGACTGCTTCGAGCACCCGAAGAATCTCATGTGTTCGAGATACTGCTTTGGTATTATCGAAAACCCTTAACGGATTAGGGACTGCTTCGACAACCCGAAGAATCTCATGTGTTTAGAGATACTACTTTGGTATCGCGAAGAACCTTATTGGATAAGGGACTGCCCTGACCACTGGAAGAATCTCATGAGTTCAGAGATACTGCTTTGGTATCGCGAAGAACCTTATTGGATAAGGGACTGCTTCGACCACCCGAAGAATCTCATGTGTTTAGAGATAATACTTTTATATCGTGAAGAAAATTATTGGATAAGGGACTGCTTCGACCACCCAAAGAATATCATGTTTCTAGAGATATTGCTTTGGTATCACGAAGAAACTTATTGGATAAGGGACTATTTCGACCACCCGAAGAATCTAATGTTTTTGTTCGAGATACTGCTTTGGTAGCATCGAAGAACCTTATTGGATAAGGGACTGCTTCGACCACCCGAAGCATCTCATGTGTTTAGAGATACTGCTTTGGTATCGCGAAGAACCTTATTGGATAAGGGACTTGTTCGACCACCCATAGAATCTCATGTGTTTAGAGATACTGCTTTGGTATCGCAAAGAACCTTAATGGATAAGGGACTACTTTGACCACCCGAAGAATCTCATGTGTTTAGAGATACTGCTTTGGTATCGTTAAGAACCTTATTGGATAAGGGACTGTATCGACCACTCGAAGAATCTAATGTGTTTAGAGATACTGCTTTGGTATCGTGAAGTACCTTAATGGATAATGGACAGCTTCGACCACCCGAAAAATCTCATGTGTTCAGAGATACTGCTTTGGTATCTCGAAGAACCTTATTGGATAAGGGACTGCTTCGACCACCCGAAGAATCTCATGTGTTTAGAGATAATACTTTTATATCCTGAAGAAAATTATTAGATAAGGCACTGCTTCGACCACCCAAAGAATATCATGTTTCTAGAGATATTGCTTTGGTATCACGAAGAAACTTATTGGATAAGGGACTATTTCAACCACCCGAAGAATCTAATGTTTTTGTTCGAGATACTGCTTTGGTAGCATCGAAGAACCTTATTGGATAAGGGACTGCTTCGACCACCCGAAGCATCTCATGTGTTTAGAGATACTGCTTTGGTATCGCGAAGAACCTTATTGGATAAGGGACTTGTTCGATCACCCATAGAATCTCATGTGTTTAGAGATACTGCTTTGGTATCGCGAAGAACCTTAATGGATAAGGGACTGCTTTGACCACCCGAAGAATCTCATGTGTTTAGAGATACTGTGTTGGTATCGTTAAGAACCTTATTGGATAAGGGATTGTATCGACCACCCGAAGAATCTCATGTGTTTAGAGATACTGCTTTGGTATCATGAAGTACCTTAATGGATAATGGACTGCTTCGACCACCCGAAAAATCTCATGTGTTCAGAAATACTGCTTTGGTATCACGAAGAACCTTATTGGATAAGGGACTGCTTCGACCACCCGAAGAATCTCATGTGTTCAGAGATACTACTTTGGTATCACGAAGAACCTTATTGGATAAGGGACTCCTTCGACCACCCGAAGAATCTCATGTGTTCATAGATACTACTTTGGTATCGCGAAGAACCATATTGGATAAGGGACTGCTTCGACCACCCAAAGAATCTAATGTGTTAAGAAATACTGCTTCGGTATCGCGAAGAACCTTGTAGAATAAGGGACTCCTTCGACCACCCGAAGAACCTCATGTGTTTAGAGATACTACTTTGGTATCGCGAACAACCTTATTGGATAAGGGATTGCTTCGACCACTCGAAGAATCTCATGTGTTCAAAGATACTGCTTTCATATTGCGAAGAACCTTATTATATTAGGGACTGCTTTGACCACCCGAAGAATCTCATGTGTTTAGAGATACTACTTTGGTATCGCGAAGAACCTTATTGGAAAAGGGACTGCTTCGACCATCCGAAGAATCTCAAGTTTTTGTTTGAGATACTACTTTGGTATCATCGGATAACCTTATTAGATAAGGGACTTCTTCAAGCACCCGAAGAATCTCATGTGTTCGAGATACTGCTTTGGTATTATCGAATACCCTTAACGGATAAGGGACTGCTTCGACCACCCGAAGAATCTCATGTGTTTAGAGATACTGCTTTGGTATCGCGAAGAACCTTATTGGATAAGGGACTTCTTCGACCACCCGAAGAATCTTAAGATTTTGTTTGAGATACTGCTTTGGTATCATTGGAGAACCTTATTGGATAAGGGACTGCTTCGAGCACCCGAAGAATCTCATGTGTTCGAGATACTGCTTTGGTATTATCGAAAACCCTTAACGGATTAGGGACTGCTTCGACCACCCGAAGAATCTCATGTGTTTAGAGATACTACTTTGGTATCGCGAAGAACCTTATTGGATAAGGGACTGCCCTGACCACCGGAAGAATCTCATGAGTTCAGAGATACTGCTTTGGTATCGCGAAGAACCTTATTGGATAAGGGACTGCTTCGACCACCCGAAGAATCTCATGTGTTTAGAGATAATACTTTTATATCGTGAAGAAAATTATTGGATAAGGGACTGCTTCGACCACCCAAAGAATATCATGTTTCTAGAGATATTGCTTTGGTATCACGAAGAAACTTATTGGATAAGGGACTATTTCGACCACCCGAAGAATCTAATGTTTTTGTTCGAGATACTGCTTTGGTAGCATCGAAGAACCTTATTGGATAAGGGACTGCTTCGACCACCCGAAGCATCTCATGTGTTTAGAGATACTGCTTTGGTATCGCGAAGAACCTTATTGGATAAGGGACTTGTTCGACCACCCATAGAATCTCATGTGTTTAGAGATACTGCTTTGGTATCGCAAAGAACCTTAATGGATAAGGGACTACTTTGACCACCCGAAGAATCTCATGTGTTTAGAGATACTGCTTTGGTATCATTAAGAACCTTATTGGATAAGGGACTGTATCGACCACTCGAAGAATCTCATGTGTTTAGAGATACTGCTTTGGTATCGTGAAGTACCTTAATGGATAATGGACAGCTTCGACCACCCGAAAAATCTCATGTGTTCAGAGATACTTCTTTGGTATCTCGAAGAACCTTATTGGATAAGGGACTGCTTCGACCACCCGAAGAATCTCATGTGTTCAGAGATACTACTTTGGTATCACGAAGAACCTTATTAGATAAGGGACTCCTTCGACCACCCGAAGAATATCATGTGTTCATAGATACTACTTTGGTATCGCGAAGAACCATATTGGATAAGGGACTGCTTCGACCACCTAAAGAATCTAATGTGTTAAGAAATACTGCTTCGGTATCGCGAAGAACCTTGTAGAATAAGGGACTCCTTCAACCACCCGAAGAACCTCATGTGTTTAGAGATACTACTTTGGTATCGCGAACAACCTTATTGGATAAGGGATTGCTTCGACCACTCGAAGAATCTCATGTGTTCAAATATACTGCTTTCATATTGCGAAGAACCTTATTATATAAGGGACTGCTTCGACCACCCGAAGAATCTCATGTGTTTAGAGATACTACTTTGGTATCGCGAAGAACCTTATTGGAAAAGGGACTGCTTCGACCATCCGAAGAATCTCAAGTTTTTGTTTGAGATACTACTTTGGTATCATCGGAGAACCTTATTGGATAAGGGACTGCTTCAAGCACCCGAAGAATCTCATGTGTTCGAGATACTGCTTTGGTATTATCGAATACCCTTAACGGATAAGGGACTGCTTCGACCACCCGAAGAATCTCATGTGTTTAGAGATACTGCTTTGGTATCACGAAGAACCTTATTGGATAAGGGACTTCTTCGACCACCCGAAGAATCTTAAGATTTTGTTTGAGATACTGCTTTGGTATCATCAGAGAACCTTATTGGATAAGGGACTGCTTTGAGCACCCGAAGAATCTCATGTGTTCGAGATACTGCTTTGGTATTATCGAAAACTCTTAACGGATTAGGGACTGCTTCGACCACCCGAAGAATCTCATGTGTTTAGAGATACTGCTTTTGTATTGCGAAGAACCTTATTGGATAAGGGACTGCCCTGACCACTCTAAGAATCTCATGAGTTCAGAGATACTGCTTTGGTATCGCGAAGAACCTTATTGGATAAGGGACTGCTTCGACCACCCGAAGAATCTCATGTGTTTAGAGATAATACTTTTATATCCTGAAGAAAATTATTGGATAAGGCACTGCTTCGACCACCCAAAGAATATCATGTTTCTAGAGATATTGCTTTGGTATCACGAAGAAACTTATTGGATAAGGGACTATTTCGACCACCCGAAGAATCTAATGTTTTTGTTCGAGATACTGCTTTGGTAGCATCGAAGAACCTTATTGGATAAGGGACTGCTTCGACCACCCGAAGCATCTCATGTGTTTAGAGATACTGCTTTGGTATCGCGCAAAACCTTATTGGATAAGGGACTTGTTCGACCACCCATAGAATCTCATGTGTTTAGAGATACTGCTTTGGTATCGCGAAGAACCTTAATGGATAAGGGACTGCTTTAACCACCCGAAGAATCTCATGTGTTTAGAGATACTGCTTTGGTATCGTTAAGAACCTTATTGGATAAGGGACTGTATCGACCACCCGAAGAATCTCATGTGTTTAGAGATACTGCTTTGGTATCATGAAGTACCTTAATGGATAATGGACTGCTTCGACCACCCAAAAAATCTCATGTGTTCAGAAATACTGCTTTGGTATCACGAAGAACCTTATTGGATAAGGGACTGCTTCGACCACCTGAAGAATCTCATGTGTTCAGAGATACTACTTTGGTATCATTAAGAACCTTATTGGATAAGGGACTCCTTCGACCACCCGAAGAATCTCATGTGTTCATAGATACTACTTTGGTATCGCGAAGAACCATATTGGATAAGAGACTGCTTCGACCACCCAAAGAATCTAATGTGTTAAGAAATACTGCTTCGGTATCGCGAAGAACCTTGTAGAATAAGGGACTCCTTCGACCACCCGAAGAACCTCATGTGTTTAGAGATACTACTTTGGTATCGCGAACAACCTTATTGGATAAGGGATTGCTTCGAACACTCGAAGAATCTCATGTGTTCAAAGATACTGCTTTCATATCGCGAAGAACCTTATTATATAAGGGACTGCTTCGACCACCCGAAGAATCTCATGTGTTTAGAGATACTACTTTGGTATCGCGAAGAACCTTATTGGAAAAGGGCCTGCTTCGACCATCCGAAGAATCTCAAGTTTTTGTTTGAGATACTACTTTGGTATCATCGGAGAACCTTATTAGATAAGGGACTGCTTCAAGCACCCGAAGAATCTCATGTGTTCGAGATACTGCTTTGGTATTATCGAATACCCTTAACGGATAAGGGACTGCTTCGTCCACCCGAAGAATCTCATGTGTTTAGAGATACTACTTTGGTATCGCGAAGAACCTTATTGGATAAGGGACTTCTTCGACGACCCGAAGAATCTTAAGATTTTGTTTGAGATACTGCTTTCGTATCATCGGAGAACCTTATTGGAGAAGGGACTGCTTCGAGCACCCGAAGAATCTCATGTGTTTAGAGATACTGCTTTGGTATCGCGAAGAACCTTATTGGATAAGGGACTGCCCTGACCACCGGAAGAATCTCATGAGTTCAGAGATACTGCTTTGGTATCGCGAAGAACCTTATTGGATAAGGGACTGCTTCGACCACCCGAAGAATCTCATGTGTTTAGAGATAATACTTTTATATCGTGAAGAAAATTATTGGATAAGGGACTGCTTCGACCACCCAAAGAATATCATGTTTCTAGAGATATTGCTTTGGTATCATGAAGAAACTTATTGGATAAGGGACTATTTCGACCACCCGAAGAATCTAATGTTTTTGTTCGAGATACTGCTTTGGTAGCATCGAAGAACCTTATTGGATAAGGGACTGCTTCGACCACCCGAAGCATCTCATGTGTTTAGAGATACTGCTTTGGTATCGCGAAGAACCTTATTAGATAAGGGACTTGTTCGACCACCCATAGAATCTCATGTGTTTAGAGATACTGCTTTGGTATCACAAAGAACCTTAATGGATAAGGGACTGCTTTGACCACCCGAAGAATCTCATGTGTTTAGAGATACTGCTTTGGTGTCGTTAAGAACCTTATTGGATAAGGGACTGTATCGACCACCCGAAGAATCTCATGTGTTTAGAGATACTGCTTTGGTATCGTGAAGTACCTTAATGGATAATGGACAGCTTCGACCACCCGAAAAATCTCATGTGTTCAGAGATACTGCTTTGGTATCTCGAAGAACCTTATTGGATAAGGGACTGCTTCGACCACCCGAAGAATCTCATGTGTTCAGAGATACTACTTTGGTATCACGAAGAACCTTATTAGATAAGGGACTCCTTCGACCACCCGAAGAATCTCATGTGTTCATAGATACTACTTTGGTATCGCGAAGAACCATATTGGATAAGGGACTGCTTCGACCACCCAAAGAATCTAATGTGTTAAGAAATACTGCTTCGGTATCGCGAAGAACCTTGTAGAATAAGGGACTCCTTCGACCACCCGAAGAACCTCATGTGTTTAGAGATACTACTTTGGTATCGCGAACAACCTTATTGTATAAGGGATTGCTTCAACCACTCGAAGAATCTCATGTGTTCAAATATACTGCTTTCATATTGCGAAGAACCTTATTATATAAGGGACTGCTTCGACCACCCGAAGAATCTCATGTGTTTAGAGATACTACTTTGGTATCGCGAAGAACCTTATTGGAAAAGGGACTGCTTCGACCATCCGAAGAATATCAAGTTTTTGTTTGAGATACTACTTTGGTATCATCGGAGAACCTTATTGGATAAGGGACTGCTTCAAGCACCCGAAGAATCTCATGTGTTCGAGATACTGCTTTGGTATTATCGAATACCCTTAACGGATAAGGGACTGCTTCGACCACCCGAAGAATCTCATGTGTTTAGAGATACTGCTTTGGTATCACGAAGAACCTTATTGGATAAGGGACTTCTTCGACCACCCGAAGAATCTTAAGATTTTGTTTGAGATACTGCTTTGGTATCATTTGAGAAGCTTATTGGATAAGGGACTGCTTTGAGCACCTGAAGAATCTCATGTGTTCGAGATACTGCTTTGGTATTATCGAAAACCCTTAACGGATTAGGGACTGCTTCGACCACCCGAAGAATCTCATGTGTTTAGAGATACTGCTTTGGTATTGCGAAGAACCTTATTGGATAAGGGACTGCCCTGACCACTCGGAGAATCTCATGAGTTCAGAGATACTGCTTTGGTATCGCGAAGAACCTTATTGGATAAGGGACTGCTTCGACCACCCGAAGAATCTCATGTGTTTAGAGATAATACTTTTATATCCTGAAGAAAATTATTGGATAAGGCACTGCTTCGACCACCCAAAGAATATCATGTTTCTAGAGATATTGCTTTGGTATCACGAAGAAAGTTATTGGATAAGGGACTATTTCGACCACCCGAAGAATCTAATGTTTTTGTTCGAGATACTGCTTTGGTAGCATCGAAGAACCTTATTGGATAAGGGACCGCTTCGACCACCCGAAGCATCTCATGTGTTTAGAGATACTGCTTTGGTATCGCGCAAAACCTTATTGGATAAGGGACTTGTTCGACCACCCATAGAATCTCATGTGTTTAGAGATACTGCTTTGGTATCGCGAAGAACCTTAATGGATAAGGGACTGCTTTAACCACCCGAAGAATCTCATGTGTTTAGAGATACTGCTTTGGTATCGTTAAGAACCTTATTGGATAAGGGACTGTATCGACCACCCGAAGAATCTCATGTGTTTAGAGATACTGCTTTGGTATCATGAAGTACCTTAATGGATAATGGACTGCTTCGACCACCCGAAAAATCTCATGTGTTCAGAAATACTGCTTTGGTATCACGAAGAACCTTATTGGATAAGGGACTGCTTCGACCACCTGAAGAATCTCATGTGTTCAGAGATACTACTTTGGTATCACGAAGAACCTTATTGGATAAGGGACTCCTTCGACCACCCGAAGAATCTCATGTGTTCATAGATACTACTTTGGTATCGCGAAGAACCATATTGGATAAGGGACTGCTTCGACCACCCAAAGAATCTAATGTGTTAAGAAATACTACTTCGGTATCGCGAAGAACCTTGTAGAATAAGGGACTCCTTCGACCACCCGAAGAACCTCATGTGTTTAGAGATACTACTTTGGTATCGCGAACAACCTTATTGGATAAGGGATTGCTTCGAACACTCGAAGAATCTCATGTGTTCAAAGATACTGCTTTCATATCGCGAAGAACCTTATTATATAAGGGACTGCTTCGACCACCCGAAGAATCTCATGTGTTTAGAGATACTACTTTGGTATCGCGAAGAACCTTATTGGAAAAGGGAATGCTTCGACCATCCGAAGAATCTCAAGTTTTTGTTTGAGATACTACTTTGGTATCATCGGAGAACCTTATTAGATAAGGGACTGCTTCAAGCACCCGAAGAATCTCATGTGTTCGAGATACTGCTTTGGTATTATCGAATACCCTTAACGGATAAGGGACTGCTTCGTCCACCCGAAGAATCTCATGTGTTTAGAGATACTACTTTGGTATCGCGAAGAACCTTATTGGATAAGGGACTTCTTCGACGACCCGAAGAATCTTAAGATTTTGTTTGAGATACTGCTTTGGTATCATCGGAGAACCTTATTGGAAAAGGGACTGCTTCGAGCACCAGAAGAATCTCATGTGTTCGAGATACTGCTTTGGTATTATCGAAAACCCTTAACGGATTAGGGACTGCTTCGACCACCCGAAGAATCTCATGTGTTTAGAGATACTGCTTTGGTATCGCGAAGAACCTTATTGGATAAGGAACTGCCCTGACCACCGGAAGAATCTCATGAGTTCAGAGATACTGCTTTGGTATCGCGAAGAACCTTATTGGATAAGGGACTGCTTCGACCACCCGAAGAATCTCATGTGTTTAGAGATAATACTTTTATATCGTGAAGAAAATTATTGGATAAGGGACTGCTTCGACCACCCAAAGAATATCATGTTTCTAGAGATATTGCTTTGGTATCACGAAGAAACTCATTGGATAAGGGACTATTTCGACCACCCGAAGAATCTAATGTTTTTGTTCGAGATACTGCTTTGGTAGCATCGAAGAACCTTATTGGATAAGGGACTGCTTCGACCACCCGAAGCATCTCATGTGTTTAGAGATACTGCTTTGGTATCGCGAAGAACCTTATTGGATAAGGGACTTATTCGACCACCCATAGAATCTCATGTGTTTAGAGATACTGCTTTTGTATCACAAAGAACCTTAATGGATAAGGGACTGCTTTGACCACCCGAAGAATCTCATGTGTTTAGAGATACTGCTATGGTATCGTTAAGAACCTTATTGGATAAGGGACTGTCTTGACCACCCGAAGAATCTCATGTGTTTAGAGATACTGCTTTGGTATCGTGAAGTACCTTAATGGATAATGGCCTGCTTCGACCACCCGAAAAATCTCATGTGTTCATAGATACTGCTTTGGTATCACGAAGAACCTTATTGGATAAGGGACTGCTTCGACCACCCGAAGAATCTCATGTGTTCAGAGATACTACTTTGGTATCACGAAGAACCTGATTGGATAAGGGACTCCTTCGACCACCCGAAGAATCTCATGTGTTCATAGATACTACTTTGGTATCGCGAAGAACCATATTGGATAAGGGACTGCTTCGACCACCCAAAGAATCTAATGTGTTAAGAAATACTGCTTCGGTATCGCGAAGAACCTTGTAGAATAAGGGACTCCTTCGACCACCCGAAGAACCTCATGTGTTTAGAGATACTACTTTAGTCTCGCGAACAACCTTATTGGATAAGGGATTGCTTCGACCACTCGAAGAATCTCATGTGTTCAGAGATACTGCTTTCATATTGCGAAGAACCTTATTATATAAGGGACTGCTTCGACCACCCAAAGAATCTCATGTGTTCATAGATACTACTTTGGTATCGCGAAGAACCATATTGGATAAGGGACTGCTTCGACCACCCAAAGAATCTAATGTGTTCAGAAATACTGCTTCGGTATCGCGAAGAACCTTGTAGAATAAGGGACTCCTTCGACCACCCGAAGAACCTCATGTGTTTAGAGATACTACTTTGGTATCGCGAACAACCTTATTGGATAAGGGATTGCTTTGACCACTCGAAGAATCTCATGTGTTCAGAGATACTGCTTTCATATTGTGAAGAACCTTATTATATAAGGGAGTGCTTCGACCACCCGAAGAATCTCATGTGTTTAGAGATACTACTTTGGTATCGCGAAGAACCTTATTGGATAAGGGATTTCTTCGACCACCCGAAGAATCTCATGTGTTCAGAGATACTACTTTGGTATTGCGAAGAACCTTATTATATAAGGGACTGCTTCGACCACCCGAAGAATCTCATGTGTTTAGAGATACTGCTTTGGTATCGCGAAGAACCTTATTGGATAAGGGACTTCTTCTACCACCCGAAGAATCTTAAGTTTTTGTTTGAGATACTGCTTTGGTATCATCGGAGAACCTTATTGGATAAGGGACTGCTTCGAGCACCCTAAGAATCTCATGTGTTCGAGATACTGCTTTGGTATTATTGAAAACCCTTAACGGATTAGGGACTGCTTCGACCACCCGAAGAATCTCATGTGTTTAGAGATACTGCTTTGGTATCGCGAAGAACCTTATTGGATAAGGGACTGCCCTGACCACTCGAAGAATCTCATGAGTTCAGAGATACTGCTTTGGTATCGCGAAGAACCTTATTGGATAACGGACTGCTTCGACCACCCGAAGAATCTCATGTATTTAGAGATACTACTTTTATATCGTGAAGAAAATTATTGGATAAGGGACTGCTTCGACCACCCAAAGAATATCATGTTTCTAGAGATATTGCTTTGGTATCACGAAGAAACTTATTGGATAAGGGACTATTTTGACCACCCGAAGAATCTAATGTTTTTGTTCGAGATACTGCTTTGGTAGCATCGAAGAACCTTATTGGATAAGGGACTACTTCGACCACCCGAAGCATCTCATGTGTTTAGAGATATTGCTTTGGTATCGCGAAGAACCTTATTGGATAAGGGACTTGTTAGACCACCCATAGAATCTCATGTGTTTAGAGATACTGCTTTGGTTTCGCGAAGAACCTTAATGGATAAGGGACTGCTTTGACCACCCGAAGAATCTCATGTGTTTAGAGCTACTGCTTTGGTATCGTTAAGAACCTTATTGGATAAGGGACTGTATCGACCACCCGAAGAATCTCATGTGTTTAGAGATACTGCTTTGGTATCGTGAAGTACCTTAATGGATAATGGACTGCTTCGACCACCCGAAAAATCTCATGTGTTTAGAGATACTGCTTTGGTATCACGAAGAACCTTATTGGATAAGGGACTGCTTCGACCACCCGAAGAATCTCATGTGTTAAGAGATACTACTTTGGTATCACGAAGAACCTTATTAGATAAGGGACACCTTCGACCACCCGAAGAATCTCATGTGTTCATAGAAACTACTTTGGTATCGCGAAGAACCATATTGGATAAGAGACTGCTTCGACCACCCAAAGAATCTAATGTGTTAAGAAATACTGCTTCGGTATCGCGAAGAACCTTGTAGAATAAGGTACTCCTTCGACCACCCGAAGAACCTCATGTGTTTAGAGATACTACTTTGGTATCGCGAACAACCTTATTGGATAAGGGATTGCTTCGACCACTCGAAGAATCTCATGTGTTCAGAGATACTGCTTTCATATTGCGAAGAACCTTATTATATAAGGGACTGCTTTGACCACCCGAAGAATCTCATGTGTTTAGAGATACTACTTTGGTATCGCGAAGAACCTTATTGGAAAAGGGACTGCTTCGACCATCCGAAGAATCTCAAGTTTTTGTTTGAGATACTACTTTGGTATCATCAGAGAACCTTATTGGATAAGGGACTGCTTCAAGCACCCGAAGAATCTCATGTGTTCGAGATACTGCTTTGGTATTATCAAATACCCTTAACGGATAAGGGACTGCTTCGACCACCCGAAGAATCTCATGTGTTTAGAGATACTGCTTTGGTATCGCGAAGAACCTTATTGGATAAGCGACTGCCTCGACCACCCGAAGAATATCATGAGTTCAGAGATACTGCTTCGGTATCGCGAAGAACCTTATTGGATAAGGGACTGCTTCGTCCACCCGAAGAATCTCATATGTTTAGAGATACTATTTTGGTATCGTGAAGAAAATTATTGGATAAGGGATTGCTTCGACCACCCAAAGAATCTCATGTGTCTAGAGATATTGCTTTGGTATCACGAAGAACCTTATTGGATAAGGGACTAATTCGACCACCCGAAGAATCTCATGTTTTTGTTCGAGATACTGCTTTGGTAGCATCGAAGAACCTTATTGGATAAGGGACTGCTTCAACCACTCGAAGAATCTCATGTGTTTAGAGATACTGCTTTGGTATCGCGAAGAACCTTATTGGATAAGGCACTTCTTCAACTACCCGTAGAATCTCATGTGTTTTGAGAAACTGCTTTGGCATCGCGAAGAACCTTAATGGATAAGGGACTGCTTTGACCACCCGAAGAATCTCATGTGTTTAGAGATACTGCTTTGGTATCGTTAAGAACCTTATTGGATAATGTCGCTACCGCGAAAATAAGGTGCCGGCAAAACAGAAGAGTCCCCACCTTTCGTTATTTATCCCTCAGAACGGGAAAGGAAACGATCGGAAAAACCTGACGAAAAGGTATACGACAAGGTCATCGCAACCATTGTCTGGGTTCGGGAGTCGGTTACGCAAGGGGAAGGTATTAGCACCCCTCACGTCCATCTTACTTGATGGGATCCACGCTTGTTGTGTTTATCTGACGTCCATCTGTTTTTTCGAGTAGGGTTAACAAACAGTTCCAGCACTTTGGCGTACGCAGCTCGACCCTTGGAGACTTAGGCGTTACCGTTTGCGGTAGAACTGGGAGTTAGCGACACTCTTTTCTTCAGAAAAGCTTCCTTTGAATTACGGGCCCACGGGGCAAAAAGGTTTGAAGTTTGTTTTCGGTCTTTTACGGAAGAACTGTTTTTTATGGATGTTTGCAACCAATATCGCACTAGAGACTATGACCTGAGAGTGAATGCGTCGCATGTCACCCAAAGGGTGCCATACTAAACATCCAGACTGTTGAAAAGAAACTCTCCAACAATCCTTTCTCAGATAGCTTAAGGCTCGTAACGTACGACGTCAGCTAACCTTTATTACTGTACTTTAATTTGTTTTGGGATGAAAAGAGAACGAACTCTATGGGGAGACTGTCAAGTTCTAATGTTGTCATGCCAAGGATTCATCCTATGGTTGAGGTTTGAAATAGGGATCTCCTAGAAGTTATCATGCTTAGGTTTTAACCTAAAGTTCTAATCATCACTTCCTTATCAAAGGAAGTGAGATTCCTAGGGGATCATGTCAATGATAAACAGAAACAGATAAAGCATCAGCTTAACAGTAAACAACTGTAAATAAAATACATGCAATGCAAGTGAGGGAGGAAATATGTGTGGGGCATCAGCCTCCACAAGCTCGTCTCGACCTCAAGCCAGATATGAATAACTGTAACCGTACAGAAGAAATAACATGCTATCAAGAAAAATAAACCACATAGGCAAGGGAGCAGAGCTCTACCGAATACCCGCAAGCAAAGCCATACAGTAAAAATACAAGCAGAGGGAGCAACTCAACCTCTGGTGCAATCATGCCCCTAGAGTAAATCAATCTAAATATGAACTTATTCTAATGCATCAAGCAAATCAAACAAGTCACATCAATACAGTTGCACAGAAAGAAAACAGACAGTCAAGAAAGCAGATCAACCACTCCCACAGCTTCACAGCAAAGCTCTCCTCTGACAGCAGTTCAGTCTATAGTCTGCAACTTCTCTTCAAGGCCTTCATCTTCAATAGAAAGTATCAACTTGCTTCTTCAAGCTTTCAATGCATCAAACACAAGTATCAACTTGTTCTCCAACTTCAAGCTTCAGCTCTTCATTCAATTTCAACTTGATCTTCTTCACAAGTGTCAACTTGTTCTTCTTGGTCTTCAAGCCTCAGCTCCAATGGTAGTCTTCAAATACAGAGAAGCAACAACTTCTAGCATCTTCAATCTTCTAACAAGGAACTCCATCCTCTAGCAAGGGAGAATGATTCATCTAACAAGAGCAAGGTTTGGATAGTGGAAAGCAAAATGAAAACCAAAGGTCACCACTAAACACTCCACCATCAAGGATAGGAACCCTCAAAGGTTCTACCAACTTGTGAAGAGCCACACATCCTACCAAAGGAGGGATGAGGCCTTCACAAGGGGACCTTACATCATAGGGAAGAATGGAAGTGGTCAACACCTTCCATGTTTATGAAAGAATAAAATCTATCTAGAAGCTCTACTTACAAACCCTAATCTTAACACCTAAACAAAACTACACCAAAAGAAGGGGAATCTTCATATCCAAGCTTCTTCATGCATTCCTCAGCAGCCCACACATGTCTTCATCATCATCCAAGAGCAAGAGAGGCAAAACCCTAATCTAATGGAACTAAAGAAACTATTCTAGTTGAATTAGCAAGTTAGGATCACCTAAAACTTAGTACTAAAGTTAATCCTAACTAAAATACTAAAACCAATTGTAAAATCCTACAAAAATAACTATAGGAACCTAATTTAATCATGAATCTACCATACAAAATCCAGAGGTTGAATCATCCACAGAGTCCTAGAAATAAATCCTAAATCACAAGGTACTAAGCTTAAACCCTAAAACTAGAGCACCTAAAGTTTCAACTTAAAAACACTACCTAATTTCATCAAAAAAATGTGAGATAATTACTAGAGTAGCATGCATATCTAAGCTAATCACACACAAAAAATTAGCTCAAGAACCATCACCAATTGCTCACACAAAAATCAGCAAAACAAAGTATCAACTATAATGATTTTAATGTCAATTAAAATACAAAAAATGCACATAAAATGAAAATGCATTAATTTCCTGGTATTTCAATTTCATAAAATTCTAGATCCAATCATGAATCAAGGAAAAAAAACTTGGATCAATTTGGATTATTTTCCTATTTTTTATGAATTATTTTCTAAACCATATGAAATGATAAAAATAAAAGAAATAATAAGAAAATGATAAAAGGCGTGTGACAAATAGCAAATATTTCAAGTTCAATCCAGAAATTGGGCCAGGAGGGGGTGTGGATAACAATCTGTCCAAAGCCCAGGCGCTTCAACTCATTTGCCTTCTCTTCAAAAATTCACACAAGAAAGAAAAATAGTACAAGCCAGGATTCGAACCAACGACATCTTGGTTCACACAACGAAGAATCAAAGTCCATAAACAAAACGGTGAGTTTAAGGGGGAGGGTACGTGGCTCATCATGAGCGCTTGGATCCATGGACTGAGTCAAGTCTTCCTTGTGAATGGAGGGACACGATTACGTCTTCTTCATTTTAAACCTGCAAATCTGCGCGCAGGGCCCATCGCTGGTGGCTTTTCCGGCCACCCCTGGCGCAACCCTAAGTCTCTCTACACTCAACCATTTGCCACGATGTCTGAATGAATCTTGCTCAAAATTTCACAAGCAATTCAACCATGCCATTAATTCATCCTCAAAATGCCTGAATCTTGAAATAACAATCTCAACCGAAAATGAACTTCCACCTAAATTGTCTCTAGAGTTGCAATTGATCATCCTAAATCCATCTATGTCAATAGAGGAACCTAACCACATGCTTCTAGTTCATTGAAAACACATAATTAGAGAGAAATTTCAAGAAGTTAAAACCTGTATTTGAGCTTGTAACAGATGCACTTCTTGCTCGATTCAACCTTCAAGATGATGCAGATTCACTCTAAATCACCTTCTGAAGCTAATGCAACCTTCACTTTTCCTTGATTTTTCCTTGAACTCAGAAACCGATTCCAACTTGCAGTTGTGAAACTTCAACCTCACTCTCTGCTTCAGGGCTCAATCTTCTCTAAAAAAATGGCTGAACACACTCTAATGCTTATATAGAACTCATTGGAAATGTCTAGAAAGTTCTGTAACCTTCCATAGGAGATTTTGCAATTTCACTTTCTCCTTCAAAATACCATGTGCCAAAATCGTGTATTTGCTCCCTTTGGGCATGAAAATTCTTGCAATCATCATCTCATGAGATATTGGATTAGTTGGTTATGTTAATTTCCTTGTTTACAAGCCAATGGTGTGAGTTTGATATGTTGCTTCATCATGAAGAAACAACATGAAATGGTATGAATTTGACCTCAAACAAAAATTCCAATATTGCCAAAGTTCTTAAAATGACTTTTCCATTCAAAATGACATATTATTTTGCCTTGTTTGGACACAAAATGAATTATTTCAATTTTTTGGTTATTAAAGGCCTTTAATTCTTCTTTTTTCAAAATTCCTCAAACTACATCCTTCCTTGAGCCATTTCAATGCCTCCTTGATGCATGGTCAAGGTTAAAACCCCATTTTGAACAACTTTCTAGTTGAACAAAATTTCATTTGAGGCCTCTAAGTTGGTGAAAATGACCTATGATCACAAATGACCTATAATCACAAATACCCAAAATACCCTTGACTTGTCAAAGCCATAACTTGAGTTCTACAAATCCTGTCAAGGACTTCTAGTACTCTGTGGAAAGCTAAGAGGATAAGAAACAACATTCATGTTGACCAAAAGTTCATAGGAATCATCCTTCTTGGGCAAACGTTTCATGCAAGTTGGGTAACTTTCAAGCTCCAAATTCACATGCCTCAGATGACTTGTAACTTGTCAAAGCCATAACTTGAGTTCTACAAATCCTATCAAGGACTTCTAGCACTCAAATTAAAGCTAATACCATGCTATACAGCAATCATGTTGGGGGCAAGATGAGATGACAATCACATCTTGAGCTAAATTGCCTTGAAGATAGGGGTCAAACTAGGGGATTTTACACTGTCAAGCCTTAGAAACCCTAGCTTGAAACTTCTCAAAATCTTCAATTATGATGAGTTAACCTTGTAATCATCCTTAGAACATCTAAATGCATCAATCCATGATCACATAGCCCTTGAATTAGGTCTCAACTTTCTTCAAATCCTTAGTTGACTTAGGGTTGACCCAGTCAAACCCTAGCTGCACCAATCATGGCTGAGCCTTCTTAATCTTGCACAATGACCTGTCTAGGCCTCAAAGTGATCTTCAACACTTCTCATGAGCTCTCTCGAGACCTCAAGTCCTTTTCCATGACCTCAGAATCATCTGATGGCTTCCCACAACTCTCAAGTTAGGAGATCTACACACTTGGCTTCAATCACTCACTCTGAGGATCTTTTACTTTCTCTGACAAGGATATCAACCCTTGAACTCTTGAACACCCTTCTTTATCTAGATTCATAGTCTTGTGTAGCTCTTAATTAGTACTCATACCTCTTGATCTCCTGTATACATGTCAATGAAATGCAAATGATAATGCTAATGTGCATGAAATGAAACATAAGCTACGTAAAGAAATGTTGGGCAAATTTTGGGGTGCAACAGCTGCCCCTATTCAAACGGCTTGGACCTGACTGGTTGAGAAGCGAACGACTCTCAAAAAATCAAGGTACAAGATGGTTGAATACCAACAAACCCGGAAATTTGCCAACTGCACAAGTACACGGTACTCTGATGGGGACAAATCTTCGGAAACTGAAATAATAGCTGCACGGCAACTAGCTGGAGAAATACTGATTTGAACCTCCGTCAGGACGATTCTCTGATTTATCTGATATCATTGCATCCTCAAATCATCAAGGGGTCACCAGTTATACGGTAACTGGCGATCTGCCAACCGCACAAGTAAACAATACTTGGATTGGTAGGAACATGAGCATGATGGTTGCACGGCAACACTGCTGGGGAATTGGTCACACGGTAACCGGTGAAGGGTCTAACCTCAAATCTCAGTCAGGATGATCATCTGATTTTGCTGTAGATATTCGTCCTCAAGTCATGAAGGGGTCACCAGTTACATGGTAATTGGTAATGGATGGTTGATCATGCCGTCAGGCATTCCCAAAACATCTCGGGCGTCAGCCGGACTTCGTTAGTAAGTCGGGAATAGAATCCTCGGTCAATCATGAACCAAATAGGTATATCCAAACTTCTGTCATCAGGCACTCCGCATCAGCTGAGAGAATTGCGTCGACTTCACAGTTGGACTTCATCAGTAAGTCTTCAAATGGAATCCTTAATCAATCAGGAACCACTAAGGATACGCATTCTTTTACCGTCAGGCATTCCGCGTCAGCCGGGAGAACTGCTTTGACATCGCAGTTAGACTTCGTCAGTAAGTCTGGGGTTTCGGCACCGCGGCCGGACTTCAATCATCAAGTCTTCAAGCAAATTTCAACTTCGCTGTTCAAAAACCTGCTGGGGATGACACATCTCCGCTGGGGATTCTGGAGAACTATCAAGTAACTCTGCTTCGGGGATCCGGAAATCATTCTGGGTGAATCAACTCTGCTGAGGACTGCAAGAATCATCTTGGACAAATAACTCCGCCGGGGACTTCAAGAATCATCTTGAACCAATAACTCTGCCGGAGATTTCAGGAATCATCCTGCGCAAACACTCTGCCGGGGACTCTAAGCATCAACTTGAGCAACCCTCTCTTGCGACTTCACCGGGGATTTTAAGAATCATCTTAAGCAAGCACCTTCGCTGGAGAATTCAAGAATCATCTTGGGAAAGCGACTTTGCTGGGGAATACCTGCAAAACAAGGACGGTAACGACCTAGCTCATGTTTCATATGCATATGTTTAACAATGGCACAATGCTCCAGACGGTGGAAATGCTACGCGTTTAAGGTAAATGCTATGCAATCATGCAAAATGCTACAACCCCGTCAGCAAAATAAATGCTGGAGGGAGAATCCTCCTGTCAAGGAGAAAAAACCACTCTGGTGGAGGAAGGAATCATCATGCCGAGGAGAGGAAATCACACCAATCTCAATTGGATTCCGCCTGGGGAAACGAACTTCAGTCGACTGCTGTAGGGGAACAAAGTTCTACGAGAACCTGGACCTGCTCCTCTAGGTGTACGAACCATAATTGCTGAGGAAATGATATCAATCGCAAAAATGAACTGCACGGTCTTTGTAGCAAAACTTTCCTGCAGATACCAACTCCGGTGGGGAAATCCAGCATCAGCTGTTCAACATTCTACTGGGGAAAACCAATCATGGCCCCAACTGCTTTCCAAGAACTCGGCTCTCTTGGGGATCTGCAAACTCGGCTGGGGAAGGAGGAATCATCCTGCTTACAGGGGAGAGTACAACTTTGTGGGGAATTTCAATTCTCCTGGAGACTTCAGTCTGTACTATCGAGTGTTGCACACTTTAGTATATGACTCAGCTGGGGAGACGACGATCCTTCAGGATACATCTGATTGGGGAGAGAATCTTCTCTGTTTGGGGGAGACATATCAATGCTTACGATCTCATGTTTGGACTCCGTAGGGAGATGCTGTTGAACTTGCTGGAGAAGAAGGAATCATCCTGCTCGAGAACGCATACGGCGTACTGCCTGGAATATGCTATACTTGCAACAATACAAACAAACAGACAAGATCTCAAAGGGACCTATCAAGGTTATCATCTTGTGGCAATGCTCAAGTAATTCATTGTTTCAACAATCAGTGGTCTAGGCCAGTAAGTTTATGTATGCGCATTTTATCAAAAACATCGGTGTTCTTTTTCGCAAACAAAACAGATAGGTGCTAAACAAACAAACAGAATTGATGAATAGTATATATTTTATTGATGATGAATTCCTGAATGGGTGAAAATGGTTTACAACAGATGCAAGCTCTTGGAATGAGGAAGCTGCGCAAATATAACAACATAAATATACATTAGTATATACACAAATGTCGGCAACGAGGCGTAGACGAACACCATGAGTTGATCCCTCTATGACCCACTCGACTTCGATACCTCTCCGACGCTTCAGCTTCAGAAGAGATTGATTCAGATAAACGGCCCTCAGGTCTACTAAACAACGAAAGTCCACACGCGGAACACAGTCATTTGCTTTTCCAAATCCCTAACTTTTGCCTGAATCGCCCTTTCGGGTTTTCGATTCACCGGGATACCCTTTTTTTGCCAAAGTCGCCCTTCCGGGTTTTCGACTTTGCGGGTGTACATTTTTTCATTATATCCCTAATTTTTGCCCGAACTTTTTTTCCATTTCTGTGGTTCGCCGGGATGCCCCATTTTCGCCTGGATATTCTTTTTCTTTCCAGCGGGTCATTTTTTAAGCAAAGTATTTTTTAACTGCGTCCGCGTTCACCGGGGATGCAAAATCTTCACCATCCATCGTGGATAACAACAAGGCTCCTCCCGAGAAGACTTTGCTGACGATGTACGGACCTTCGTAATTGGGAGTCCACTTGCCCCGGTGATCGGAGTGTGGAGGAAGAATCTTCTTCAGGACGAGATCACCCGTCTGAAAGCTTCTAGGACGCACTTTCTTGTCATAAGCTTTCTTCATTCGACTTTGGTACAAATGACCATATGCAATCGATGCTAATCTTTTCTCGTCCATCAGGCTGAGTTAGTTTAGTCGGTTCTTAATCCATTCTGCCTCATCGAGCTTCACGTCAACCAAAACTCGTAAAGAAGGGATCTCAACTTCTAACGGTAGGACAACTTCCATACCGTACACCAGTGAGAAAGGAGTTGCCCCGGTTGATGTACGTACCGTCGTACGATAACCGTGCAGTGCGAATGACAACATCTTGTGCCAGTCCTTATAGGTCATAACCATCTTCTGTATAATCTTCTTAATGTTTTTATTGGCCGCTTCAACGGCACCATTCATCTTCGGCCGGTAAGGAGATGAGCTGTGGTGTTCAATCTTGAAACTCTGGCACAGCTCCTTCATCATCTTGTTATTCAGACTCGAACCATTATCAGTAATGATCCGCTCGGGAATTCCGTAACGACAGATGATGTCCCTCTTTATGAATTTAGCCACCACCTGCTTGGTCACATTAGCATACGAGGCTGCCTCCACCCACTTGGTGAAGTAGTCGATGGCTACTAGAATGAAGCGATGACCGTTAGAAGCAGTGGGCTCGATCTTGCCTATCATGTCGATGCCTTACATGGAGAACGGCCACGGGGAGGACATGACATTTAACGGGCACGGCGGCACGTGAATCTTATCAGCATAAATCTGGCATTTATGACATCTCTTCGCGAATTTAAAGCAATCTGATTCCATTGTCAGCCAGTAATATCCTGCTCTTAGGATCTTTCTTGTCATAGCATGCCCGCCGGCGTGCGTACCAAATGTGCCTTCATGGACTTCTTCCATGAGCGTACTCGCTTCTTTCTCATCTACACATCTGAGTAGCACGAGATCGTGGTTTCTCTTATACAAAACTCCATCAGGATTGAGATAAAAATTTCCAGACAGTCTCCTCAGAGTCTTCTTATCCTGGGTTGACGCTCCCGCAGGATACTCCTTAGTCATAAGGAAGGTCTGGATATCATGGAACCATGGCTTGCCGTCGGAGGCTTCCTCGATCGCAAAGACGAATGCTGGTCTATCAAGACGAGAAAGGACGATTCTTGGAGCTTCATTCCAAAAATTGACTTTATACATTGAAGCCAACGTGGCTAAGGCATCAGCCATCTGGTTTTCAGCTCTGGGCACATGATGGAGTTCCACTCGATCAAAGAACGGAAGCAGCCTTCTGGCATAGTTCATGTACGGCACCAAATTCGATTGACGAGTCTCCCACTCCCCTTTAATCTGGTTAATCACAAGTGCCGAGTCACCATATACATCTAGGTTCTTGATTCTCAAATCAATTGCTTCTTCTAGACCCATGATGCATGCTTCGTACTCTGCTTCATTATTGGTGACCGGAAACGTCAGTCTAGCAATGAACGGGATATGGGATCCATGGGGAGTTGTGATGAATGCCCCAATGCCACTTCCGTAAGAATTAACCGCCCCATCAAATATCAATTTCCACTGGGATTTCCTATCTGGGCCCTCGTTGGGCAACGGTTCATCACAATCCTTCGCTTTGAGAAACATGATATCCTCATCAGGGAATTCAAATTTCATCGGCTGATAATCTTCGATCGGCTATTCGGCAAGGTATTCAGACAATACACTTCCCTTGATGGTCTTCTGGGAAACATACTGAATGTCATATACTGTCAACACCATTTGCCATATGGAAATCCTGCCTGAAAGCGCTTGCTTCTCGAAGACGTACTTGATTGGATCCATCTTCGAAATTAGCATGGTTGTATGGTTGAGCATGTACTGTCGTAAACGTTTGGCAGCCCATGCTAGTGCACAACACGTCTTCTCCAGCATCGAGTAACGAGATTCACAGTTTGTGAATTTTTTACTCAAGTAGTAAATGACATGCTCCTTTCTGCCTGTCTCGTCGTGCTGACCGAGAACACACCCCATACTATTCTCAAGAACTGTCAAGTACATGATTAAGGGTCTTTCGTCCACTGGGGGTATCAAGATCGGAGGCTCCTGTAGATACTGTTTTATCTTATCAAATGCCTTCTGGCAATCCTCGTTCCAGATAATCGCCTGATCTTTCTTTAGCAGTTTGAACATCGGTTCGCACGTGGCTGTGAGCTGAGAGATAAACCTTGCAATGTAGTTTATTCTGCCCAAGAAACCATGAACTTCTTTTTCAGTTTTTGGCGCAGGCATTTCTTGTATTGCTTTTATCTTCGCAGGATCAACCTCGATGCCTCTTTCACTCACGATAAACCCTAGTAGTTTTCCAGATCGTACTCCGAAAGTACACTTGCTAGGATTCAACCTCAACCTGAGCTTCCTAAGCCTCTCAAAAAGCTTCAGCAAATTGACTAGATGTCCCTCCTCCGTTTGGGACTTCGCAATCATGTCATCAACATAGACCTCAATCTCATGATGAATCATGTCATGAAACAAAGTAACCATTGCTCGTTGGTAAGTGGCCCCTGCGTTCTTCAGACCGAAAGGCATTACCTTGTAGCAAAACGTTCCCCAAGGCGTAATAAACGTAGTTTTCTCCATGTCCTCCGACACCATCTTGATCTGATTGTAGCCGGAGAAGCCATCCATGAACGAAAATACAGAGAACTGAGCTATATTGTCGACCAACACATCAATATGAGGGAGCGAGAAATCATCTTTAGGGCTTGCCCTATTCAAATCCCGATAATCGACGCACATTCGTACCTTACCGTCCTTCTTCGGTACAGGCACTATGTTGGCGACCCACGGAGGGTAAGTAGTGACCGCTAAGAAGCCGGCATCAAGCTGCTTCTGCACTTCTTCCTTGATCTTAACAGCCATATCTGGTCGTGTCCTCCTAAGCTTCTGCTTAACGGGAGGACAATCTTCTCGCAGCGGCAAGTGGTGGACCACGATGTCAGTATCAAGTCCGGGCATATCTTCGTATGACCAAGCAAAGATGTCACTATACTCTCGAAGCATCTCGACTAATCCCTGCTTGACATCATTCTGCAATGCTGCCCCTATCCTGACGTTCCTGACAAGTTCTTCAGAACCCAGATTCACAATCTCAATCTCTTCCTCGTGAGGCAGAATAACTTTCTCTTCTTGTTTCAACAAGCGGGCCAACTCTTCGGGAAGGTCTTCATCTTCATCAATCTCTTCTTCGGCTTGATAGATCGGGCAATCGAAGTCGAAGTGAGTCGTAGAAGGTCCAGAGTCGATGTCATCTGCTATGTGGATCCTGCAATAACAAGGGTTAAGCTTAAAACAAGGATATGCAGGTTAGCACAAACCCCATTGCCATTTTATTGTTTTTCAAAACAAATATAAAACAGGAACAACAGAGATCACAACACTTGAATGCGAAAGAACGCCTTTTGATTTATTGGTAAAATTCATGTACATAATCAAACAAGGCCCTGACAATAAAACCACTATGCCCCGGGTAGGACATAGGGTTGTACAATGATTGGAGAAAGTAGATCATTACTCTTTGCCTGTCACTGGGACGGTACCCCTGATGGACCAGTTGTTGAGGCTCTCGCCTGGTTTACTTGGCTGGATCCAAGAGTCTAGGTCGCAATCGCTGTCTTCGCCGTCTTCAGACACTGCGTTGACACTTTCAAATATCACCCCGCCACTAGTGAACTGGATCGGCCTTTTACCTCGCGACGCACTATGAGAAGAGGAGGCTTCAGCCGTAGGAGAGTATCCTAACCCAAACTTGTCCTGTTTGTTAGGTATTTCTAGAACCTGCCCCTAGCCTGGGGTAGATCCAGCTTGAACAACGGCCCGGGCTTCCTTGAAGGAAGAGAGAGTCATCTCTGGCTTTTCAGTCATTACAGGAGCCACGTCTTTGACTTTAACGGCTTCGAACGCCTGACATAGGGTTTCGTGGATTTCCCCGTCCATCTCAACATATTTAAAGGACGACAAATGGCTCACCATTATGTCCTCCTCGCCACATACAGTCACGATGCTTCCTCCGACAGCATACTTGAGCTTCTGGTGCAACGTGGAAGTCACGGCACCCGCAGAATGGATCCATGGTCGGCCTAAGAGACAGCTATAGGCAGGCATGATGTCCATAATGTAGAAGATCGCGTCGAAAGTTTCCGGCCCAACTTGGATTGGCAACATTACCTCTCCAAAGACATGACGCTTGGTTCCATCGAAAGCCTTCACAACCAGATCACTGGGTGTGCAGATCAATCCACGAGTATCTAACTTCATCAATGCCTTCTTCGGAAGAACATTGAGCGACGACCCTGTGTCTACCAACACGTGAGACATAATCATTCCCCTACACTCTATCGAGATGTGCAGGGCACTGTTGTGGTTTCTTCCCTTCGGCGTCAGCTCCAGGTCAGTGAACCCTAACCCGTTTCCATCATTCACGTGGGCTACGACCCCTTCCAACTGGTTGACCGAGATTTCCTGCGGTACATACATGGCATTCAAAACCTTTAACAGCGCGTTGCGATGTGACTCCGAACATAGCAACAAATTCAGGATGGAAATTTTCGAGGGTGTTTGATGGAGGTGATCCACGATCTTGTAGTCGCTCTTCTTGATCAACCTCATGAACTCTTCAGCGTCCTTAACAAGTAAGTCCTTCTCTACCCCCCGAGGAGCTTCCTCAGTGACTTTACTCTTTCCCTTATCGGTTTCTTCAGCTTTGTCTGCTTTGTCCGCCACAATCTCAGGTGGAGCAAATACTCTTCCGCTGGGCGTGATTCCGCCGACTCCCTCTAGGTTATCCACAGACCGCCCAAATGGTTCTAGGTCCAACTTATGTCCGTTGCAGTAGACGTCTGCCCCATAGTTCCACGGGACAGCATTGGTGCTTTCAAAAGGTATCGGCTCAGCCTTCGTGATGGTAATAGTGGGCGGCCTGGGTGCAGAAATGGTTATCATCTGGCGAGGGATGGTGATGATTGCAACCTCATCATCTTGCTTCAGCATTACCTCTCCAGATCCACATTCGGCCCTTCGGCTAAACTGTAAGATTCCTTCGGTCATCAGACTCTGAATCCCCTCTATCAACTGTTCACATCCATCAGGACGAGTCGCACAGCCCATACATAGTTCTCCACAACCCGGAAAGAAACCTCTCTTCATTAGCTTAGCTTTAACGAAGCTAAGCGGTGTCTTCAGATCCTTGACGTCAGTCAATAAATCCAAATTCTCGTCTTCAATAATGGCATTCACCCCACCTCCCCTATGATTCGGCATAGGGTTCTTCGTGACATTTGGCACATTATCTGAGAAATTGATGATCTTAGCATCCACCATATCTTGCACCTTGTGCTTAAAGGCTTTGCAGTTTTCTATCGTGTGGTCGGGTGCCCCTGAGTGAAAATCACATGTTGCATTCGCATCATAACCCTGCGGAGGTTCCCCTGTCAAGGGAGCCAGGGTTCTCTTCTGGACTAACTGCAACTGAAGCAGAGTTTGTAACAGCTGAGCATAAGACATGGGCGGTGTCTCAAGGTGACGGCTCAACAGAGGTTCCATGTTCTGATACTTTCTGTACCCTTGCTGGTTTGGTTGCTGCTGCTGTGGCTGCTGCTGTGGCTAGGGTTGTTGGACAGTAGGGATGGTTATGCTAGCCACCTGCTGGTGCGGGCCCTTACCTTTCCTTCGAGTGTTGGACACGGCGCTCGTCTCTCCTTCCCGCCTTTTGTTACCATAGGGTTTCTTTCCTCCTCCAGCTGAGGATAGATCACCTTGAATTTTCCCCAGTTTGATCCCATTTTCAACGTGCTCGCCCGTGATGATGAGATCTGAGAAGCTTCCAGACATACCGCTGACCAATTTCTCGTAATAAACCCCTGGGAAGATGGCTACAAACATTTCAACAAGCTCCTGTTCAACCATCGGCGGCTGAACTCTAGCTGCTAACTCACGCCACCGCTAGGCGTATTCTTTGAACCCTTCGTTGTTCCTCTGTGACAAGTTCTGCAGCTGAACCCGGTTCGGCACCATGTCACTGTTATACTGGTAATGGTGCACGAATGCCTCAGCAAGTTCCTTCCACGTGCGCACACTGGTAGGCTTCAAACTCATGTACCATTCCAAGGATGGCCCGGACAAGCTATCCTGAAAGAAGTGCATCAACAACTTCTCGTCTTCAGAGTGAGCGGACATCTTTCGATAGTATGACCTTAAGTGGACCCGAGGGCAGGTGCTGCCCTTGTACTTCTCAAAGTCGGGTATCTTGAATTTAGGAGGCACCTTGAAATCAGCAATCAATCCCAATTTAGACATGTCGACACCCATAGTGTTCTGGTTCTCGAAATTCTTCATCTTGTCCTCGAGTGCCTTAAACCTCACACATGCTTCAGCAGTCAGCTCTCCTTCAGCCCCCTTCTGTGAGAACAAATCTTCTTGACGGTCTTCTAACCATGGCTGAGGCCCATACAGATTTCCAACACCTGTGTTGCCGTTGCCCAGTCCGACGTTGACGTTAGCTTCAAAATTTCCATTACCGACGCCAGTCGTATTACCATTGAGCCCCATGTTAGCGATCATATTGTTGTTACCACTGCCATTCCCCCCGGTCATGGGGATGCCATTCTGAGGAGTTTCAACAGGTGGAGGGGTTGGAACATTCCCACCATGGAGCGTAGGCTTGGCTATTACTTTTCCCCAGCAATGGTTTTCCTCGCTTACTGATACCATTCCAAGCATGCTGAAGCTTAGATAACATATCCCCCTCTAGAAGACCAGTGAGGTACAGAGATTCTTGCACCTCTTCATCCTTCGGCGGAGCTCTCAAAGCATAAGCAAACTGTCGGACCAACAGGGATGGATTATAGTTGATACAACCCTTCCTGCCTATCAAAGGCACATTCGGAAACCCGCTGCAGCTGAAGATAATCTCAGTACCCAACCTATCTCTATCAAACCAGACAATATCCTCCGCTGATAGACTCGTCAAACGCTCAGACCACTCAACTGTGGCTGCAGAGGAAGCAAAGGGACCCTTCTTGGGTAGGTGACTATCAAGCCATCTATAGAATATGGGCACACAGCACGAGACATTCTTGCCCCTTCTGTTCTCGTTTTTGTAGTGGATGGAATGATAGACATCTCCAATCAAGGTAGGGACTGGATTTCCTGCTGCAAAGATGTGAAAGGCATCGAAGTCTACAAAGTCAGGCATATTAGGGAACAGAATGATGCCATATATGCAGAGAGCAAGGATGGCATTGAACACGATCCAACAACCGTCTTTGGCACACTGCTGGGCCTTTCCCATTAAGAACCGCAAGGAGAAACCGGGAACCCTATTCCAACTAGACAAGACCAACTCAGAGGCATCCAGATGAAGTGAAGGAGCTAGACTAGCCAGATTAGGCTCAGCATCCATATGAACAAAGGGCATCTGACTCTTGATAGGTACTCCTAACAAATCAGCATACTCCTCTAGTGTAGGCGCGAGAATAAAGTCCGGGAAAGTAAAGCATCTCAAAGGAGGATCGTAGAACTGCAGCAAGGTGTGCAACCCATTCAACTCAAACACATAAGGTTTACGAACCAAACTGAGCAGTTTCCCATAAGACTTTCTGAATTTACCTCTCACAGAATCATCTACCAGAGCAATCAAACTAGACAGCTGAACAACATCAGGAGTGGGGAGCTTGTAAGCCATAGTCTTCCTCAGAGAACCCATGACAGCACAATAGAAGGCAAGAAAACCTGAATCGGGGGAAACGGTACCTGCAACACAGACACACGTTAACAAAATGCAAATGAGTATGCAAAACAATGCAAAATGCAATCATGCAGCAGGAGATCAAGACGACTGTGCTGTTGAAGAGGTGAAGGTTTTGTATCAACAAAACCACAATACTGCTCTGTCAAGAACAACCATATCTCTGATGAGAAGAAAACCTTGATATCGGACCATAAATCTGCTCTGTCAAGAACACACATATATCTGATGACAAGATCTTCTGATACGGGACCATAAATCTGCTCTGTCAAGAACAAATACACATCTGATGATGAGAACCTCTGATACCAACAAAACTGATTCACTATCAAGAAAACCAGGTAGTCTGAAGGTTAAGGTTTCCTGCAACGAACCCAACCCTGCTCACAGGTATGGACCTAAACTGACACAAGTTCGGCATCCTATGCGGTCATCAGCATCACAGACATTCAAGAGGGGTGATACGATACCCAGCAGGTGTGGCATCACTGTCTCCTGAAGCGGCCTCACTCAGCTGAATTCCAAATGATCGGTCCCCAGAGTCGACAATCCTCCAAACCAACAACCCCTCAGGCCCAAAGGGCCGGAAAAGAAGTCAACCGGGAGAACCTCGTCTGAGCGTGGATTTCATGAGACACTAGTGCCTGCAAAGCAAGCACGCGCCCACTAATTTCCACAACTAATGCTAGGTACACTCAAGCCTAGGTCTGGCTTCTCACTCATCAGAATGCCCCTCCCACAACAGCACAGATAATCATATCATACTGAAAATAAAATGCGGGAAATAAAATGCGATAACAAACACAACCCAACAAGTAATCACACAAGCGCTAGGATTGACTCTCGCAGGGGACGTTGGATCCCCAAACTGACTCGCATAAGGGACGTTGGATCTCAGGAAACTGTCAAGTCCCCAGCAGAGTCGCCAGCTGTCGCTACCGCGAAAATAAGGTGCCGGCAAAACAGAAGAGTCTCCACCTTTCGTTATTTATCCCTCAGAACAGGAAAGGAAACGACCGGAAAAACCTGACGAAAAGGTATAAGACAAGGTCATCGCAACCATTGTCTGGGTTTGGTAATCGGTTACGCAAGGGGAAGGTATTAGCAGCCCTCACGTCCATCGTACTCGATGGGATCCACGCTTGTTGTGTTTATCTGACGGGTTTATTTACTATCTACCTATCAAGGCTGGTCTGAAAAGAAAAGAAAATGACTCGGCAAAGCGTCGCACTTTATGCCTACGTATTCTCATCAGAGAATGAGAAATCAGAGTCAACGTAGTTCGACTAACTACGGGTTACGGGGAAGGTGGCTCGCCAATACATCAGTATTGTGCCTACGTACTCTCAATAGACATGAGAGATCAGAGCTTACGTAGTTCGGGATAATACAGATTACGGGAGTTCAGATTCATCTGTTTTTTCGAGTAGGGTTAACAAACAGTTCCAGCAGTTTGGCGTACGCAGCTCGACCCTTGGAGACTTAGGCGTTACCGTTTGCGGTAGAACTGGGAGTTAGCGACACTCTTTTCTTCAGAAAAGCTTCCTTTTAATTACGGGCCCACGGGGCAAAAAGGTTTGAAGTTTGTTTTCTGTCTTTTACAGAAGAACTGTTTTTTATGGATGTTTGCAACCAATATCGCACTAGAGACTATGACCTGAGAGTGAATGCGTCGCATGTCACCCAAAGGGTGCCATACTAAACATCCAGACTGTTGAAAAGAAACTCTCCAACAATCCTTTCTCAGATAGCTTAAGGCTCGTAATGTACGACGTCAGCTAACCTTTATTACTGTACTTTAATTTATTTTGGGATGAAAAGAGAACGAACTCTATGGGGAGACTGTCAAGTCCTAATGTTGTCATGCCAAGGATTCATCCTATGGTTGAGGTTTGAAATAGGGATCTCCTAGAAGTTATCATGCATAGGTTTTAACCTAAAGTTCTAATCATCACTTCCTTATCAAAGGAAGTGAGATTCCTAGGGGATCATGTCAATGATAAACAGAAACAGATAAAGCATCAGCTTAACAGTAAACAACTGTAAATAAAATGCATGCAATGCAAGTGAGGGAGGAAATATGTGTGGGGCATCAGCCTCCACAAGCTCGTCTCGACCTCAAGCCAGATATGAATAAACATTCATGTTGGGTAACTTTCAAGCCAGATAAGGAACAACATTCATGTTGACCAAAAGTTCATAGGAATCATCCTTCTTGGGCAAAAGTTTCATGCAAGTTGGGTAACTTTCAAGCTCCAAATTCACATGCCTCAGATGACTTGTAACTTGTCAAAGCCATAACTTGAGTTATACAAATCCTATCAAGGACTTCTAGCACTCAAATTAAACCTAAGACCATGCTCTACAACAATCATGTTGGGGGTAAGATGAGATGACAATCACATCTTCAGCTAAATTGCCTTGAAGATAGGGGTCAAACTAGGGGATTTTACACTGTCAAGCCTTAGAAACCCTAGCTTGAAACTTCTCAAACTCTTCAATCATGATGAGTTAAACTTGGAATCATCCTTAGAACATCTCAATGTATCAATCCATGATCACATAGCCCTTGAATTAGGTCTCAACCTTCTTCAAATCCTCAGTTGACTTAGGGTTGACCCAGTCAAACCCTAGCTGCACCAATCATGGCTGAGCCTTCTTAATCTTGCACAATGACCTGTCTAGGCCTCAAAGTGATCTTCAACACTTCTCATGAGCTCTCTCAAGACCTCAAGTCCTTTTCCATGACCTCAGAATCATCTGATGGCTTCCCACAACTCTCAAGTTAGGAGATCTACACACTTGGCTTCAATCACTCTCTCTGAGGATCTTTTACTTTCTCTGACAAGGATATCATACCTCGAACTCTTGAACACCCTTCTTTAGCTAGCTTCATAGTCTTGTGTAGCTCTTAATTAGTACTCATACCTCTTGATCTCCTGCATACATGTCAATGAAATGCAAATGATAATGCTAATGTGCATGAAATGAAACATAAGCTAGGTAAAGAAATGTTGGGCAAATTTTGGGGTGCAACAGATAAGTGTCGCTACCGCGAAAATAAGGTGCCGGCAAAACAGAAGAGTCGCCACCTTTCGTTATTTATCCTTCAGAACGGGAAAGGAAACGATCGGAAAAACCAGACGAAAAGGTATAAGACAAGGTCATCGCAACCATTGTCTGGGTTCGGGAGTCGGTTACGCAAGGGGAAGGTATTAGAACCCCTCACGTCCATCGTACTCAATGGAATCCACGCTCGTTGTGTTTATCTGACAGGTTGGTTTTATCTATCTACCTATCACGGCTGGTCTGAAAAAGAAAAGAAAAATGACTCGGCAAAGCGTCGCACTTTATGCCTACGTATTCCCATCAGAGAATGAGAAATCAGAGTCAAAGTAGTTCGGCTAACTACGGGTGATGGGGAAGGTGGCTCGCCAATACGTCACTATTGTGCCTACATACTCTCAACAGGTATGAGAGATCAGAGCTTACGTAGTTCGGGATAATACAGATTACGGGAATTCAAATTCATCTGTTTTTTTGAGTAGGGTTAACAAAGAGTTCCAGCAGTTGGATGTACGCGGCTCGACCCTTGGAGACTTAGGCGTTACCGTTTGCGGTAGAACTGGGAGTTAACGACATTCTTTTCTTCAGAAAAACTTTCCTTTGACTTATGGGCCCACGAGGCAAAAAGGTTTGAAGTTTGTTTTCTGTCTTTTACGAAAGAACTGTTCTTTAGTTGTCTGTATTTTGTACAGCACTAGAGACTATGACCTGGGAACGAATGCGTCGCATATCGTCCAAATGACGTATACTAAACATTCTAGACGATTGAGAGAAGGCCGCTCAATTATCATTACCCAAGTAGCTTAAGGCTCGTAACGCGCTTATACTAACTTGCCTTTATTACGTTTTTTACTGTTGTTTGAGATGAGAAGAGAGGGGGCCAACTACGGGGAGACTATCAAGTCCTAATGTTGTCATACCAAGGATTCATCCTATGGTTGAAGTTTGAAACAGGGATCTCCTAGAAGTTATCATGCATAGGTTTCAACCTAAAGTTCTAATTATCACTTCCTTATCAAAGGAAGTGAGATTCCTAGGGGATCACGTCAATGATAAACAGAAACAGATAAAGCATCAGCTTAAATAGTAAACAGTAAACGCCTGTAAAATGCATGCAATGCAAGTGAGGGAGGAAATGTGTGTGGGGCATCAGCCTCCACAAGCTCATCTCAACCTCAATCCAGATATGAATAACTGCAATCATACAGAAGAAATAAAATGCCATCAAGCAAATCACAAACCACATAGGCAAGGGAGCAGGGCTCTACCGAATACCCACAAGCAAAGCCATACAGTAAAAATACAAGCAGAGGGAGCAACTCAACCTCTAGTGCAATCATGCTCCTAGATTAACACAATCTAAACATGAACTTATTCTAATGCATCAAGCAAATCAAACAAGTCACACCAATACAGTTGCACAAAAAGAAAACAGACAGGAAAGAAAGCAAATCAACAGCTTCACAGCAATGCAATCCTCTGACAGCAGCTCAGTCCTCAGTCTGTAACTGTTCTTCAAGGCTCTCATCTTCAATGGCAAGTATCAACTTGCTTATTCAAGCTTTCAATGCATCAAACACAAGTGTCAACTTGTTCTCCATCTTCTTCAAGCTTCAGCTCTTTCTTCAATCTCAATTTGATCTCCTTCACAAGTGTCAACTTATTCTTCTGGGTCTTCGAAGCTTCAGCTCTAAGGGCAGTCTTCAAACACAGGGGAAGTGCAACTTCTAGCATCTTCAATCTTCTAGCAAGGAACTCCATCCTCTAGCAAGGGAGGAAGATTCATCTAACAAGAGCAAGATAGGGATAGGGAGGAGCAAAGTGAAGACCAAAGGTCACCTCTAAGCACTCCACCATCAAGGAAAGGAACCCTCAAAGGTTCTACCAATATGTGAGGAGCCACTCATCCTACCAAAGTAGGGATGGGGTCTTCACAATGGGACCTTACATCATAGGGAGGAATGGAAGGGATCAACACCTTCCATGTTTCATGAAGGAAGAAAATCTATTCTAAAGGATCTCCCTAAAAACCCTAATCCTTAACCCTAAACAAACTACACCAAAAGGAGAGAAATTTTCAAGTCCAATCTCCACCATGCATTCCACAGCAGCCCACACAAGTCTTCATCATCATCCAAGAGCAAGAGAAGCAACACCCTAATCTAAGGGAACTAAAGAAGTCATTCTAGTTGAGTTAGCAAGTTAGGATCACCTAAAACCTAGTACTAAAGTTAATCCTAACTAAAATACTAAAACCAATTGTAAAATCCTAAAAAAATAACTATAGAAACCTAGGTCAATCATGACTCTACCATATTAATTCCAGAGGTCAAATACTCAAATAAGACCTAGAAATAAATTCTACACTACAAGGTACTAAACATAAACCCTAAAAGGAAGCACCTAAAGTTCAACCTAAAAACCACACCTAATTTCATCACAAAAATGTGACAAAAATACTATGGGGGCATACATGTCTAATCTGATAACACACAAAAAATCAAGCCAAAAATCATCATCAAGTGCTCACACTAAAATCATCAAACAGAGGTATCAACCATGGTAATTTTATTATCAAACAAAATGTAAAAAATGCACTAAAATTGAAAATGCATGATTTTCCTAATATTTTTATTCAACAAAATTCTAGATTCAATCATGAATCATCGGGAAAAAACCTGGAATTAATTGACCTATTTTCCTATTTTTTATGAATTGTTTTCAAACTAACATGAAATGATGAATTTAAAAGAATAACAAAAGAAATTAATAAACCTGCGTGCTGAATAGCAAATATAATCAGTTCAAAATGTGGATTGGGCCAGATGGGGGGTATGAATAACAAGAAAATGCCAAGGCCCATGCGCTTTGAATTCACTTGTATTCTCTTCAGAAATTGATAAAAGAAAAAAGGAATACATGCCAGGATTCGAAACCACGCATGTTTGGTTCACCCAGCGAAGATTCACAAGCTTGAATTTCTGATAATCAAAACGCTGCGTTGAGGGGGGGGGGGGGGGTTGCGTGGCGCAACATACGCGCTAGGATGGATAGACTGAGTCAAGCATTCAACACAAACGGACGGTCAATACTTCGTCTTCTTCATTCAAACTCTGCAACATTCGCGCGCAGCCCACGGCCACCGCCGGTGACAACTCCGGTCACCCTGCACACCCTAACTTCCTCTACACACATCCATTTGCCACGATCTTTACATGAAACTTGACCAGAATTTCACCAGGAACTCAACCATACCACTTATTCTCTCTAAAACCGCATGAATCGTGAAATCACAATCTCAACCGAAAATGGAATTAACCCTAAATTGTCTCTAAAGTTGCAATTAACTATCCAAAATCCATCTAGATCATGAATAGAACCTAACCGCATGCTTCTAGTTCACTAAAAACACATAATCAGAGAGAGATTTCAAGAATTTAAAACCTGGCTTTGAACTTGGATTGCAGTGGATTCAAGCCTCAATTCTCTCCCAAACCGTCCAGAAACCTTTAGTGATCAATGGTGAATGCTTCTTGATGCTCAATTCTGGTTGGAAACTCTTGATTCTCCAAAATGAAATTTCAATTCCAAGCTTGTTTCTTCACTTCTCTCCAATGGCTTCTCCACGAAAATTATCACCAGAACCTTCCAATTCTGTTCTAAATCCTATTTATATTCTGTTTCAATGGATTAGAGGCCCAAACCAGGCCCATTCATGAGTTTTTGATTTTCACCTTTCTTCCAAATTTCCAAAGTTGATATCCACCTTCAAGCCTTGTTCATACTCCAAACTCAGTCCCAATCATTCACTTAAGCCTTGTAGGATGTAGTGATGTGGTTTCCTTCCTTTGATTTCAACATATGGAGTGTGTGAGGTGTGTTTCTTATTTGTGAAGCAACCTTTCAAATGGCCATGTTATGGATTTCAAATCAAAAATGTAATAATGCCAATCTCTCTAAAACATCAATTCCATTCAAAATGACTACAAATTTGACTTGAAAACATGTTATTCTCAATTGTTTTGAATTTTCTCATCTTAATTTATTAAAATGGCTTTTATATGAACTTTCTTCCACCAATGCTTGATATGATCCATATAAATGGACTCTAGATACTTAGACAAGCTAAAAACATCATTTTGAACAACTTTCATGTTGAACAAAAATCTATTTGAGGCTTGCAAGATGGTGAAATTGACTTATGATTCAAAATGACCTGTAATATCCAAATACCCAAAATACCCTTGACTTGTCAAAGCCATAACTTGAGTTCTACAAATCCAATCATGGACCTCTAGTACTCTATGGAAATCTAAGAGAATAAGGAACAGCATTAATGTTGACCAAAAGTTCATAGGAATCATCCTTCTAGGGAAAAAGTGTCATGCAAGTTGGGTAACTTTCAAGCTCCAAATTCACATGCCTCAAATGACTTGTAACTTATCTGGCTCATAACTTGAATTCTATAAACCCTATCAAGGACTTTTAGCACTAAAATTAAAGCTAAGCTCATGCCCTACAACAATCATTTTGGGGGCAAGATGATATGACAATCATATCTTGAGTTAAATTGGCTTGAAGATAGGGGTCAAACTAGGGGATTTTATACTGTCAAGTCTTAGAAACCCTAGCCTGAAACTTCTCAAACTCTTCAATCATGATGAGTTAACCTTGGAATCATCCTTATAACATCTCAATGTATCAATCCATGATCACATGGCTCTTGTATTGGGTCTCAACCTCCTTCAAATCCTCAGTTGACTTAGGGTTGACCCAGTCAAACCCTAGTTGCACCAATCATGGCTGAGGCTTCTTATTCTTGCACAATGACCTGTCTAGGCCTCAAAGTGATCTTCAACACTTCTCATGAGCTCTTTCAAGACCTCAAGTCTAACTTCATGGCTTCAGAATCATCTGATGACTTCCCACAACTCTCAAGTTAGGAGACACACCCTCTTGGCATCAATCTCTCTCTCTGAGGATCTTTTAACTTCTCTGACAAGGATATCAACCCTTGAACACCTAAATAAGCCTCCTTAGCTAGCTTCAAAGTCTTGTGTAGCTCTTAATTGGTAATCATACCTCTTTATCTCCTGCATGCATGTCAATGAAATGCAAATGATAATGCTAAGGTGTATGAAATGAAACATAAGCTAGGTGAAGAAAAGTTGGGCAAATTTTGGGGTGCAACAACTGCCCCTATTCAAACGGATTGGATCTGACTGGGTGAGAAGCGAACGGCTCTCACACAATCAAGGTAAAAGACGGTTGAATACCAACAAACCCGGAAATTTGCCAACTACACAAGTACATGGTACTCTGATGGGACAAATCTTCGGAAACTGAAATAATAGCTGCACGGCAACTAGCTGGAGAAATGTTGATCTGAACCTCCGTCAGGATGATTCTCTGATTTATTTGATATCATTGCATCCTCAAATCATCAAGGGGTCACCGGTTACACGGTAACTGGCGATCTGCCAACCGCACAGGTAAACAATACTTGGATTGGTAGGAACATCTTCAAAACTGAGCATGCCAGTTGCACGACAACTCTGCTGGGGAATTGGTCACACGGTAATTGGTGAAGGGTCAAAGCTCAAATCTCTGTCAGTATGATCATCTTATTTTGCTGTAGATCTTCTTCCTCAAGTCATCAAGGGGTCACCGGTTACACGGTAACTGGTAATGGATGGTTGATCATGCCGTCGGGCATTCTGTGTCATAGCAGAAGAATTCCTTATCGTCGCCTATGGACTCATCATGTCGCTAGGAACGTCGACAGTATCTTTGTCTGGCTTCATCAGTAAGTCAATAAGGGGTCACCGATTACTCGGTAACTGGTGAAGGGCTACTATCAAATCTCTGTCGGGATGATTATCAGATTTCGCTGCAGCTGCTTCCTCAAGTCATCAAGGGATCACTGGTCACTCGGTAACCGGTGATACATAACTGGTATTGCCGTCAGGCATTCTGCGACACTGCAGCAGAAGGGTTCCTCGGGACTCATCAGGTCATTAGGAACTTTTTTAACAATTAAGTTAATTATGTCGTCGGGCATTCAAAGAAATTTTCGGGCGTTAGCCGGACTTCGTCAGTAAGTCGGGAATAGAATCCTCGGTCAATCATGAACCAAATAGGGATATCCAAACTTCTGCCATCAGGCACTCCGCATCAACTGAGAGAACTGCTTCGACATCACAGTTGGACTTCGTCAGTAAGTCTTAAAATGGGATCCTTAATCCATCATGAACCACTAAGGATATACAATCTTTTGCCGTCAGGCACCCTGCGTCAGCTAGGCAAACTGCTTCGACATCGCAGCCGGACTTCATCAGTAAGTCTTCAAATGGAATCCTTAATCAATCACGGACCAATAAGGATATACATTCTTTTTCCGTCAGGCACTCCGCGTCAGCTGGGAGAACTGCTTTGACATCGCAGTTAGACTTTATCAGTAAGTCTGGGGTTTTGGCACCGCTGCCGGACTTCAATCATCAAGTCTTCAAGGGAATTTCAACTTCTCTGTTGAAAACATGCTGGGGATGACACATCTCCGCTGGGGATCAAGTAACTCTGCTTCAGTGATCCAGAGAACTTCATGAATTGACTCTGTTGAGGACTTCAAGAATCATCTTGGACAGATAACTCCGCCGGGGACTTCAAGAATCATCCTGAACCAATAACTCTGCTGGAGATTTCAGGAATCATCCTGAGCAAACACTCTGCTGGGAATTCTAAGCATCAATTTTGAGCAACCAACTCTGGCGACTTCACCGGGGATTTTAAGAATCATCTTAAGCAATAACTTCGATGGGGAATTCAAGAATCATCTTGAGCAAACCGTTCTGTGAAGGAACACCTGCAAAACAAGAACGGTAACGACCTAGCTCATATATGCATATGTTTTGACAATGGCGCAATGCTCCACACGGTGGAAATGCTACGCATTTTTAGGGTAAATGCTATGTAATCATGCGAGATGCTATGACCCCATCAGCAAAATAAATGCTGAAGGGAGAATCCTCCTGTCAAGGAGAAAGAACCACTCTGGTGGAGGAAGGACTCATCCTGCCGAGGAGAAGAATTCGCGCCAATCTCAATTGGATTCCGCCTGGGGCAACGAACTTCAGTTGACTGCTGCTGGGGTACAAAGTTCTACAAGAACTTGAACCCGCTCAACCAGGTATTCAAACCACGAACTGCTGAGGAAACGATATCAGCTGCAGAAATAAACTGCACAGCCTTCGCGGCAAAACTTTCTGGGAGATAACGACTCTGATGGGGAAAAACAACATCATCTATTCAACACTCTACTGGGGAAAACCAATCATGGCCCGTACGGCTTCCAAGGGCTCGACTCTCTTGGGGACTTGCAAACTCGGCTGGGGTAGAAGGAATCATCCTGCTTACTGGAGAGAGTACAACTCTGTGGGGAATTTCAATTCCGCCGGAGACTTCAGTCTGAATTACCGGAAACTGTATACTTGCGAATAGTATGCTATGAAAATTGCACATTGACCCAGTGCTGGGGAATGAACGTACACTTTAGTGTATAACTCAGCTGGGAAATGATGATCCTTCAGGGTACATCTGGTCGGGGAGAGAATCTACTCTGCCTGGGGAGACATATCAATGCTCTTGGTCCCATGTTCTGACTCCGCAGGGAGATGCTGCTACATTCGCTGGAGAAGAAGGAATCATCCTGCTTGGGAGCGCATACGGCGTACTGCCTGGAATGTGTCATACCTGCAACAACACAAACAAACAGACGAGATACCCTTCTCAAAGGGACCTATCAAGGTTATCATCTTGTGACAATGTTCAAGCAATTCATTGTTTCAACAATCAGCAGCCTAGGCCAGTAAGTTTATGTATGTGCATTTTATCAAAAACATCGGCGTTCTTTTTCGCAAACAAAACAGATAGATGCTAAACAAACAAACAAAATGGTTGAATAGTATATATTTTATTGATGACGAACCCATGAATGGGTGAAAATGTTTTACAAACAAATGTATGCCCCTGGAATGAGGAAGCTACGCAAATATAAAAACATAAATATACATCAGTATGTACACAAATGTCGACACTGCGGCGTAGACGAACACCATGAGTTGATCCCTCTATGACCCACTCGACTTCGATATTCCTCCGACGCTTCAGCTTCAGAAGAGATTGATTCAGATGAACGGCCCTGAGGTCTTCCAAACCACTAAACAATGAAAGTCCATACGCGGAACACAATCATTTGCTTTTTCAAATCCCTAACTTTTGCCTGAATCGCCCTTTCGGGTTTTCGATTCACCGGGATACCCTTTTTTGCCAAAGTCGCCCTTCCAGGTTTTCGACTTTGCGGGTGTACATTTTTCATTTATATCCCTAATTTTTGCCCGAACCTTTTTCCCTTTTTTATGGTTCGCCGGGATGCCCCATTTTTTCCTGGATATTCTTTTTCTTTCTAGCGGGTCATTCTTTTAAGCAAAGTATTTTTTAATTGCGTCCGCGTTCACCGGGGATGCAAAATCTTCGTCATCCATCGTGGATAACAACAAGGCTCCTCCCGAGAAGACCTTGCTGACGACGTACAGACCTTCGTAATTGGGAGTCCACTTGCCCCTGTGATCGGAGTGTGGAGGAAGAATCTTCTTCAGGACGAGATCACCCGTCTGAAAGCTTCTAGGACGCACCTTCTTATCATAAGCTTTCTTCATTCGGCTCTGGTATAGGCGACCATATGCAATCGATGCTAACCTCTTCTCGTCCATCAGGCTGAGTTGGTTTAGTCGGTTCTTAATCCATTTTGCCTCATCGAGTTTCACATCAACCAAAACTCGTAAAGAAGGAATCTCAACTTCTAACGGTAGGACAGCTTCCATACCGTACACCAGTGAGAAAGGAGTTGCCCCGGTTGACGTACGTACTGTTGTGCGATAACCGTGCAGTGCCAATGGCAACATCTCGTGCCAATCCTTATAGGTCACAACCATCTTCTGTACAATCTTTTTAATGTTTTTATTGGCCGCTTCAACGGCGCCATTCATCTTCGGCCGGTAAGGAGATGAGTTATGGTGTTCAATCTTGAAACTCTGGCATAGCTCCTTCGTCATCTTGTTATTCATATTCGAACCATTATCAGTAATGATCCGCTCGGGAATTCCGTATCGACAGATGATGTCCCTCTTTATGAACTTAGCCACTACCTGCTTGGTCACGTTAGCATACGAGGCTGCCTCCACCCACTTGGTGAAGTAGTCGATGGCTACTAGAATGAAGCGATGACCGTTAGATGCAGTGGGCTCGATCTTGCCTATCATGTTGATGCCCCACATGGAGAACGGCCACGGGGAGGACATGACATTCAACGGGCACGGTGGCACATGAATCTTATCAGCATAAATCTGGCATTTATGACATCTCTTCGCGAATTTGAAGCAATCCGACTCCATCGTCAGCCAGTAATATCCTGCTCTCAAGTTCTTTTTGGTCATTGCATGCCCGCCGGCGTACGTACCAAATGTGCCTTCATGGAATTCTTCCATGAGCATACTCGCTTCTTTCTCATCTACACATCTGAGTAACACAAGATCGTGGTTTCTTTTATACAGAACTCCATCAGGATTGAGATAGAAGTTTCCAGACAGCCTTCTCAGAGTCTTCTTATCCTGGGTTGATGCCCCCGTAGGATACTCCTTAGTCATAAGGAAGGTCTGGATGTCATGGAACCATGGTTTGCCATCAGAGGCTTCCTCGTCTGCAAAGACGAATGCAGGTCTATCAAGACGAGAAAGGACAATTCTTGGAGCTTCATTCCAAAAATTGACTTTATACATCGAAGCCAACGTGGCTAAGGCATCAGCCATCTGATTTTCAGCCCTGGGCACATGATGGAGTTCCACTCGATCAAAGAACGGAAGCAGCCTTCTGGCATAGTTCATGTACGGCACCAAATTCGATTGACGAGTCTCCCACTCCCCTTTAATCTGGTTAATCACAAGCTTCGAGTCACCATATACATCTAGGTTCTTGATTCTCAAATCAATTGCCTCTTCTAGACCCATGATGCATGCTTCGTACTCCGCTTCGTTATTGGTAACCGGAAACGTCAGTCTAGCGGTGAACGGGATGTGGGATCCATGGGGAGTCGTGATGATTGCCCCAATGCCACTTCCATAAGAGTTAACCGCCCCGTCAAATATCAATTTCCATTGGGATTTCCTATCTGGACCCTCGTCGGGCAACGGTTCATCACAATCTTTCACCTTTAGAAACATGATTTCCTCATCAGGGAATTCAAATTTCATCGGCTGATAATCCTCGATCGGCTGTTCGGCAAGGTATTCGGACAATACGCTTCCCTTGATGGCCTTCTGGGAAACATACTGAATGTCATATTCCATCAACACCATTTGCCATCTGGCAATCCTGCCCGAAAGCGCTTGCTTCTCGAAGACGTACTTGATCAGATCCATCTTCGAAATTAGCATGGTTGTGTGATTGAGCATGTACTGTCGTAAACGTTTGGTAGCCCAGGCGAGTGCACAACGCGTCTTCTCCAGCATCGAGTAACGAGATTCACAGTCTGTGAACTTTTTACTCAAATAGTAAATGGCATGCTCCTTTCTGCCCGTCTCGTCGTGCTGACCGAGAACACACCCCATACTATTCTCAAGAACTGTCAAGTACATGATTAAGGGTCTTCCAGCTACTAGGGGTATCAAGATGGGAGGTTCCTGCAGATACTGTTTTATCTTATCAAATGACTTCTGGCAATCCTCGTTCCAGATAATCGCCTGATCTTTCTTCAGTAGTTTGAACATCGGTTCACACGTGGCCGTGAGCTGAGAAATAAACCTTGCAATGTAGTTTATTCTGCCCAGGAAACCACGAACTTCTTTTTCGGTTTTTGGCGCTGGCATTTCTTGTATTGCTTTTATTTTCGCAGGATCTACCTCAATGCCTCTTTCACTCACGATAAACCCCAATAGTTTTCCAGACCGTTCTCCGAAAGTACACTTGTTAGGATTCAACCTCAACCTGAACTTCCTAAGCCTCTCAAAAAGCTTCAGCAAATTGACCAGGTGTCCCTCCTCCGTTTGGGACTTTGCAATCATGTCATCAACATAGACTTCAATCTCACGATGAATCATATCATGAAACAAAGTAACCATTGCTCGTTGGTAAGTGGCCCCTGCGTTCTTCAGACCGAAAGGCATTACCTTGTAGCAAAATGTTCCCCAAGGTGTAATAAACGTAGTTTTCTCCATGTCCTCCGGCGCCATCTTGATCTGATTGTAGCCTGAGAAGCCATCCATGAACGAAAACGCAGAGAACTGGGATGTATTGTCGACCAACACATCAATGTGAGGGAGCGGGAAATCATCTTTAGGGCTCGCCCTATTCAAATCCCGATAATCGACGCACATTCGCACCTTACCGTCCTTCTTCGGTACAGGCTTTATGTTGGCTACCCACGGAGGGTAAGTAGTGACCGCTAAGAAGCCAGCATCAAGCTGCTTTTGCACTTCTTCTTTGATCTTGACGGCCATATCTGGTCGTGTCCTTCTAAGCTTCTGCTTAACGGGAGGGCAATCTTCTCGCAGCGGCAAGTGATGGACCACAATGTCAGTATCAAGTCCGGGCATATCTTCGTATGACCAGGCAAAGATGTCACTATACTCTCGCAGCATCTCGACCAATCTCTGCTTGACATCACTATGCAATGCAGCCCCTATCCTGACGTTCCAGACTAGTTCCTCAGAACCCAGATTCACAATCTCAATCTCTTCCTCATGAGGCAGAATAAGTTTCTCTTCTTGTTTCAACAAGCGGGCCAACTCTTCGGGAAGGTCTTCGTTTTCATCAATCTCTTCTTTGGCTTGATAGATCGGGAAATCGAAGTTGAAGTGAGTCGTAGAAGGTCCAGAGTCGATGTCATCTGCTATGTGGATCCTGCAAAATCAAGGGTTAAGCTTAAAACAAGGATATGCAGGTTAGCACAAACCCTATTGCCATTTTATTGTTTTTCAAAAAAAATATAAAACAGGAATAACAGAGATCACAAAATTTGAATGCGAAGAAAAACGCCTTTTGATTTATTAGTAAAATGCATGTACATAATCAAACAAGGCCCTGACAATAAAACCACTATGCCCCGGGTAGGACATAGGGTTGTACAACAATTGGAGAAAGTAAATCATTACTCTTTACCTGTCACTTGGATGGTATCCCTGATGGACTAGTTGTTGAGGCTCTGGCCTGGTTTGCTTGGCTGGATCCAAGAGTCTAGGTCGCAATCGCTCTCTTCGCCGTCTTCAGACACTGCGTTGACACTTTCAAATATCACCCCTCCACTAGTAAACTGGATCGGCCCTTTACCTCGCGACTCACTGTGAGAAGAGAAGGCTTCAGCCGTAGGAGAGTACCCTAACCCAAACTTGTCCTGTTTGTTAGGTATTTCTAGAATTTGCCCCCAGCCTAGGGTAGATCCGGCTTGAACAACGGCCCGGGCTTCCTTGAAGGAAGAGAGAGTCATCTCTGGTTTTTCAGTCATTACTGAAGCCACGTCCTTGACCTTAACGGCTTCGAATGCCTGACATAGGGTTTCGTGGATTTCTCCATCCATCTCTACATACTTGAAGGACGACAAATGGCTCACCATTATGTCTTCCTCGCCACATACGGTTACGATGCTGCCTCCGACAGCATACTTGAGCTTCTGGTGCAACGTGGAGGTCACGGCACCAGCAGAGTGGATCCATGGCCGGCCTAAGAGACAGCTGTAGGCAGGCATGATGTCCATAATGTAGAAGACTGCGTCGAACGTTTCCGGCCCGACTTGGATTGGCAGAGTTACCTCTCCAAAGACATGACGTTTGGTTCCATCGAAAGCCTTCACAACCAGATCACTGGGTGTGCAAATCAATCCTCGAGTGTCTAACTTCATCAATGCTTTGTTCGGAAGAACATTGAGCGATGACCCGGTGTCCACCAACACGTGAGCCATAACTGTTCCTCTACACTCTATCGAGACGTGCAAGGCGCTGTTGTGGTTTCTTCCCTTCGGCGTCAGCTCCAGGTCAGTGAACCCTAACCCGTTTCCAGCATTTACGTGGGCTACTACCCCTTCCAACTAGTTGACCGAGATTTCCTGCGGTACATACGTGGCATTCAAAACCTTTAACAACGCGTTGCGATGTGACTCCGAACACAACAACAAATTCAGGATGGAAATTTTCGAGGGTGTTTGATGGAGGTGATCCACGATCTTGTAATCACTCTTCTTGATCAACCTCATGAACGCTTCAGCGTCCTTTACAAGTAAGTCCTTCTCTACCCCACGAGGGGTTTCCTCAATGACTTTACTTTTTCCCTTGTTAGTTTTCTCAGCTTTATCTGCTTTGTCCACTACAATCTCAGGTGGAGCAAACACTCTTCCGCTGCGTGTGATTCCGCCAGTTCCCACTAGGTTATCCACAGGCTGCCCAGATGGTTCTAGTTCCAATTTCTGTCCGTTATAGTAGACGTCTGCCCCATAATGCCACGGGACAGCGTTGGTGCTTTCAAAAGGTATCGGCCCAGCCTTTGTGATGGTGATTGTGGGCGGCCTGAGTGCAGAAATGGTTATCGTCTGGCGAGGGATGGTGATGGTGGCAACCTCATCATCTTGCTTCAGCATTACCTCCCCAGATACACATTCGGCCCTTCGACTAAACTGCAAGATTCCTTTGGTCATCAGACTCTGAATCCCCTCTATCAACTGTTCACATCCATCAGGACAGGTCGCACAGCCTATACACAATTCTCCATAGCCCGGAAAGAAGCCTCTGTTCATCAGCTTGGCCTTAACGAAGCTAAGCGGGGTCTTCAGATCCTTGACATCAGTCAACACATCTAGATCCTCTTATTCAATAATGGCATTCACCCCACCTCCCCTATGATTCGGCATAGGGTTCTTTGTGACATTCAGCACATTATCTGAGAAATTGATGATCTTAGCATCCACCATATTTCGCACCTTGTGCTTGAAGGCTTTGCAGTTTTCTATCGTGTGGCCAGGTGCCCCTTAGTGAAAATCACATGTTGCATTCGCATCATAACCCTGCGGAGGTGCCCCTGTTAAGGGAGCCAGGGTTCTTTTCTGGACTAGCTGTAACTGAAGCAGAGTTTGTAATAACTGAGCATAAGACATGGGCGGCGTCTCGAGGTGACGACTTGACAGAGGTGCCCTGTTCTGATATTTTATGTATCCTTGCTGATTTGGCTGCTGCTGTTGCGGCTGCTGCTGTGGCTGGGGTGGTTGGACAACAGGGATGGTTATGCTAGCCACCTGCTGGCGCTGCCCCTTACCCTTCCTTCGAGCGTTAGACACGACGCTCGTTTCTCCTTCACGCCTTTTGCTACCGTATGGTTTCTTTCCCCCTCCAGCTGAGGATAAATCACCACCTTGAATTTTCCCCAACTTGATCCCATTTTCAACGTGCTCGCCAGTAATGATGAGATCTGAGAAACTCCCTGACATACCGCTGACCAATTTCTCGTAGTAGACCCCTGGGAGAGTGGCTACAAACATTTCAACAAGCTCTCGTTCAACCATCGGCGGCTGAACTCTAGTTGCTAATTCACGCCATCTCTGTGCGTATTCTTTGAACCCCTCGTTGTTCCTCTGCGACAAGTTCTGCAGCTGAACTCGGTTCGGAGCCAAGTCACTGTTATACTGATAATGGTGTACAAAGGCCTCAGCAAGTTCCTTCCATGTGCACACACTGGTGGGTTCCAAACTCATGTACCATTCCAAGGATGGTCCGGACAGGCTATCCTGAAAGAAGTGCATCAGCAGCTTCTCGTCTTCAGAGTGAGCGGACATCTTTCGGTAGTATGACCTTAAGTGGACATGAGGGCAAGTGGTGCCCTTGTATTTCTCAAAGTCGGGTACCTTGAATTTAGGAGGCACCTTGAAATCAGAAATCAATCCCAATTTAGTCATGTCGACCCCCATGGTGTTTTGGTTCTCGAAATTCCTCATTTTGTCCTCGAGTGCCTTAAACCTCAGGCGTGCTTCAGCAGTCAGTTCTCCTTCAGCACTCCTCTGTGAGAACAAATCTTCTTGACGGTCTTCTAGCCATGGCTGAGGCCCATACAGATTCCCAACACCTGTGTTGTCGTTGCCTGGCCCAGCGTTGCCATTAGCCTCAAAGTTTCCATTACCGACGCCAGTCGTATTACCATTGAGCCCGATGTTAGTGACCACATTGCCGTTACCACTGCCATTCCCCCCGGTCACGGGGATGCCACCCTGGGGAGTCTCAACAGGAGGAGGGGTTGGAACACCCCCACCATGAATTATACCGTTGCTGTCAACCCTTGAGATCAGAGGCTGGACCAATGTTCTGAGCTGGTCTTGGCCGTTGGCAACCACTTGCATGAGCTCCATGAAGCGGTCCATCCTCTCTCGGAGTTCCTGAACGTCAGTTTGCAATTGTTCCATTGCTATAGCTTGATTTGCTCTGGTCGGATAGCGGTGGATCGGTCTTTGATCAATCCTGGAACAACCTGCATACACAAAGGGTTAGAAGACAAAACGACAAGGTGCTCGTTATGCAGATGCTTCATGCAGATGCAAACGTGTGTCTGTGCCTTGGGGAGATTCCCCCCCGATCCTAGTTTCCGAGACAAATAAAGTCTATCATCCAATCATGGAAAAGAAATCCTCATATATTCATCTAAAAAGCCTGCTCGGGTAGCGTACAACTATAATCACATACAACTGAAGCAATAAGGTGTGACCCCAACCAACAGACCTGGCGGTGATCAGCATATCAATGCGTAAAATGTACAAAGAAAATACAGAAAGATCAAGTGCAGCCACGGGCACGAAAATCTTCTATCAGCTTCTTTGTAGCGGGGTGATCTGACTGAGCAAGCAAACCCCGGGCCAGCAGGTCCCTCTGACTGACGGACTTTGGGAGGTTCTCGGCAACACTCCTAGAAATACCTTCTTCAGAATGGTTCTCAACTCTTCTCCTTTTAGCATCAACCCGGAGTTGAGAATCTTGCAAATCCGCCTCGGCCTCAGCCAATCTATACTGGACGTCTTATCGCAGGGAGGCTTCAGCCTCTGGGTTCTCATCTTTCACCATAATCTGAGCTTCTAGCTCGGCTACTCGCTGCTTCAGCTTTTCTTCCCACTCTTTGTACTTGGCTATGGTGCTGCTCCAGACCCTCTCGTATTGGGTTAACTTCCGGTACACTCTGTCCAGATCCTGTTTCTTGGTTGTCAACACGCCGTGTACTGACTTTAGATCCAACCCAGACGTTCCCTAGCATCAGTTTCTTTGGTCAGGTTGGAGCCTAGACGGTTGATCATCTCAGTCTGCTTCTTGCAGGTATAAACGACTTCACTTTTCTCTTTCCGAAGTTGAGCGATCTCTTTCTCCAACTCTTCGTTGGCCTTTTGTAGCTCTTCCTTCTCTCGGAGTACCTGGTTGAATTTCTGAATATCAACTGTAATAGGCTCTTTGTACACGGGAGCACATAATGGTTCCACAGCAGGAAACGGCATTAGAAACTTGGCGGCTCTCTCTCGAACCCAGGTCACATACGGATCAAAGGCCTTGTTGTTGCTTTTTCCTAGCAAGACTTTCCCCTTCCGGTGAATTTTGCTCCAAGCATTCTGTACCTTGACCAAAGTGTCGCCTTCAAGCAACCCTGTGAGATACAGAGATTCCTGTATCTCTTCCTCTTTAGGAGGACCTCGTAGTGCATACCCAAATTGTCGTACTAGCAGAGCTGGATTGTAGTTGATACATTCATTCCTTCCGACCAAGGGGACGTTAGGAAAGCCACAGCAGCTATACACAATATCTTTTCCTAGCAGATCTCTATCAAACCAGATAATATCGTCAGCAGTCAAACCCATCAAACGCGCAGACCAAGGCGAAGACTCAGCAGAATCAATGAATGGCCTCGACTTAGGAAGATGGCTAGCAAACCACTTATACAGTAAAGGAGCACATCATGCCACGTTCTTTCCCTTTCTGTTCTCATTCTTGCTATGAACTGAATGGTAGACGTCTCCGAGGAGAGTGGGCACTGGATTCCCGGAGGCAAATATGTGGCAAGCATCCATGCTTATGAAGTCCGGGTGACTTGGGAATAGTACGATCCCATAGGCACCCCCAACAGGTCAGAGTACTCTTCCAAGGTCGAGGCTAGGACATAATCTGGAAACACAAAGCATCTGAGCTGTGGGTCGTAAAACTGCAGCAGAGCATAGAGGCCATTCAACTCGTACGTAGGAAGCTTATACACAATGCTCAGCAATCTCCCATAACTCTGTCTGAAACTCTCCATCACTGTCTTATCAGCCAAAGAAATCAAAGCTCGTAACTCTCGGATGTCAGGTGTTGGTAGCTTGTAAGCCACAGTCTTCTTCAGAGATGCCATATCTGTCATGAGGATCAAGATCACTAGAACCAGGGGAGAAATATGCACCTGCAACACAGACACACGTTAATGACATGCAAATGAGGATGCAAACAATGCAAAATGCAATCATGCAGCAGGAGATCAAGATGACTGTGTTGTCGAGGAGATGAAGGCTCTGTATCGACAAAACCACAACACTGCTCTGTCAAGAACAACCATATCTCTGATGAGAAGAAACCTCTGATACCAGACCATAAATCTGCTCTGTCAAGAACACACATATCTAATGATGAGAACCTCTGATACCAACAAAACTTGATTCACTATCAAGAAAACCAGGTAGTCTGAAGGTTAAGGTTTCCTGCAACAAACCCGACCCTGCTCACAGGTATGGACCTAATCACGGAAAAGGTTCGGCATCCTATGCGGTCATCAGCCTCACAGACTTTCAAGAAACGATGATATGATACCCAGAAGGTGTGGCATCATCATCTCTTGAAGCGGCATCACTTAGCTGAATTCCAAATGATCGGTTCCCAGAGTCGACAATCCTCAGATCTAACAACCCCTCGAGTCCAAAGGACTGATAGGAAGCCATCAAAGAGAACCTCGTTTGAGTGTGGATTACGTGGGAACAACTGCAAGCAAAGCAAGCACGTCCTCCACTAACCCACTCTAATACTATGTAGCTCTCAAGCCTGGGTCTGGCTTTTCACTCATCAGAATGCCCCTCCCACAACAGTGCAGATAATCATATCATACTGAAAATAAAGTGCGGGAAATAAAGTGCGATAAATAACCACAACCCAACAAGTAATCATACAAGCGCTAGGATTGACTCTCGCAGGGGACGTTGGATCCCCAAATTGACTCGCATCAGGGATGTTGGATCCCAGGAAACTATCAGTCCCCAGCAGAGTCGCCAGCTGTCGCTACCGCGAAAATAAGGTGCCGGCAAAACAGAAGAGTCGCCACCTTTCGTTATTTATCCCTCAGAACGGGAAAGGAAACGATCGGAAAAACCTGACGAAAAGGTATAAGACAAGGTCATCGCAACCATTGTCTGGGTTCGGGAGTAGGTTACGCAAGGGGAAGGTATTAGCACCCCTCACGTCCATCGTACTCGATGGGATCCACGCTCGTTGTGTTTATCTGACGTGTTGGTTTTATTTATCTACCTATCACGGCTGGTCTGAAAAAGAAAAGAAAAATGACTCGGCAAAGCGTCGCACTTTATGCCTACGTATTCCCATCAGAGAATGAGAAATCAGAGTCAACATAATTCGGCTAACTATGGGTGATGGGGAAGGTGGCTCGCCAATACGTCAGTATTGTGCCTACGTACTTTCAACAGGTATGAGAGATCAGAGCTTACGTAGTTCGGAATAATACGGATTACGGGAATTCAGATTCATCTGTTTTTTCGAGTAGGGTTAACAAACAGTTCCAGCAGTTGGATGTACGCGGCTTGACCCTTGGAGACTTAGGCGTTACCGTTTGCGGTAGAACTGGGAGTTAACGACACTCTTTTCTTCAGAAAAGCTTTCCTTTGACTTATGGGCCCACAAGGCAAAAAGGTTTAAAGTTTGTTTTCTGTCTTTTACGAAAGAACTGTTCGTTAGTTGTCTGTAGTTTGTACAACACTAGAGACTATGACCTGGGAATGAATGCGTCGCATATCGTCCAAAGGACGTATACTAAACATTCTAGACGATTGAGAGGAGGCCGCTCAATTATCATTACCCAAGTAGCTTAAGGCTCGTAACGCGCTTATACTAACTTGCCTTTATTACGTTTTTTACTGTTGTTTGAGATGAGAAGAGAGGGGGACAACTACGGGGAGACTATCAAGTCCTAATGTTATCATACCAAGGATTCATCCTATGGTTGAAGTTTGAAACAGGGATCTCCTAGAAGTTATCATGCATAGGTTTCAACCTAAAGTTCTAATCATCACTTCCTTATCAAAGGAAGTGAGATTCCTAGGGGATCATGTCAATGATAAACAGAAACAGATAAAGCATCAGTTTAAACAGTAAACAGTAAACGCCTGTAAAATGCATGCAATGCAAGTGAGGGAGGAAATGTGTGTGGGGCATCAGCCTCCACAAGCTCATCTCAACCTCAAGCCAGATATGAATAACTGCAATCATACAGAAGAAATAAAATGCCATCAAGCAAATCACAAACCATATAGGCAAGGGAGCAAGGCTCTACCGAATACCCACAAGCAAAGCCATACAGTAAAAATACAAGCAGAGAGAGAAACTCAACCTCTAGTGCAATCATGCTCCTAGCTTAACACAATCTAAACATGAACTTATTCTAATGCATCAAGCAAATCAAACAAGTCACACCGATACAGTTGCACAAAAAGAAAACAGACAGGAAAGAAAGCAAATCAACAGCTTCACAGCAATGCAATCCTCTGACAGCAGCTCAGTCCTCAGTCTGTAACTGTCCTTCAAGGCTCTCATCTTCAATGGCAAGTATCAACTTGCTTCTTCAAGCTTTCAATGCATCAAACACAAGTGTCAACTTATTCTCCATCTTCTTCAAGCTTCAGCTCTTTCTTCAATCTCAATTTGATCTCCTTCACAAGTGTCAACTTATTCTTCTGGGTCTTCAAGCTTCAGCTCTAAGGGCAGTCTTCAAACACAGGGGAAGTGCAACTTCTAGCATCTTCAATCTTCTATCAAGGAACTCCATCCTCTAGCAAGGTAGGAAGATTCATCTAACAAGAGCAAGATAGGGATAGGGAGGAGCAAAGTGAAGACCAAAGGTCACCTCTAAGCACTCCACCATCAAGGAAAGGAACCCTCAAAGGTTCTACCAATTTGTGAGGAGCCACTCATCCTACCAAAGGAGGGATGGGATCTTCACAATGGGACCTTACATCATAGGGAGGAATGGAAGGGATCAACACCTTCCATGTTTCATGAAGGAAGAAAATCTATTCTAAAGGATCTCCCTAAAAACCCTAATCCTTAACCCTAAACAAACTACACCAAAGGGAGAGAAATCTTCAAGTCCAAGCTCCACCATGCATTCCACAGCAGCCCACACAAGTCTTCATCATCATCCAAGAGCAAGAGAAGCAACGCCCTAATCTAAGGGAACTAAAGAAGTCATTCTAGTTGAGTTAGCAAGTTAAGATCACCTAAAACCTAGTACTAAAGTTAATCCTAACTAAAATACTAAAACCAATTGTAAAATCCTACAAAAATAACTATGGGAACCTAGGTCAATCATGACTCTACCATATTAATTCCATAGGTCAAATCCTCAAATAAGACCTAGAAATAAATTCTACACTACAAGGTACTAAACATAAACCCTAAAAGGAAGCACCTAAAGTTCAACCTAAAAACCACACCTAATTTCATCACAAAAATGTGAGAGAAAAACTATGGGAGCATACATGTCTAATATGATCACACACAAAAAATGAAGCCTAAAATCATCACCAAGTGCTCACACTAAAATCATCAAACAGAGGTATCAACCATGGCAATTTTATTATCAAACAAAATGTAAAAAATGCAAGAAAATTGAAAATGCATGATTTTCCTAATATTTTTATTCAACAAAATTCTAGATTCAATCATGAATCAGGGGGAAAAAACCTAGAATTAATTGACCTATTTTCCTATTTTTTATGAATTGTTTTCAAACTAACATGAAATGATGAATTTAAAAGAATAACAAAAGAAATTAATAAACCTGCGTGCTGAATAGCAAATATAATCAGTTCAAAATGTGGATTGGGCCAGATGGGGGTATGAATAACAAGAAAATGCCAAGGCCCATGCGCTTTGAATTCACTTGTATTCTCTTCAGAAATTGACAAAAGAAAAAAGGAATACATGCCAGGATTCGAACCCACGCATGTTTGGTTCACCCAGCGAAGATTCACAAGCTTGAATTTCTGATAATCAAAACGCTGCGTTGAGGGGGGGGGGGGGGTTACATGGTGCAACATACACGCTAGGATGGATAGACTGAGTCAAGCATTCAACACAAACGGACAGTCAATACTTCGTCTTCTTCATTGAAACTCTGCAACATTCGCGCGCAGCCCACGGCCACCGCCGGTGACAACTCTAGTCACCCTGCACAACCCTAACTTCCTCTACACACATCCATTTGCCACGATCTTTACATGAAACTTGACCAGAATTTCACCAGGAACTCAACCATACCACTTATTCACTCTAAAACCGCATGAATCGTGAAATCATAATCTCAACCGAAAATGGAATTAACCCTAAATTGTCTCTAAAGTTGCAATTAACTATCCAAAATCCATCTAGATCATGAATAGAACCTAAACGCATGCTTCTAGTTCACTAAAAACACATAATCAGAGAGAGATTTCAAGAATTTAAAACCTGGCTTTGAACTTGGATTGCAGTGGATTCAAGCCTCAATTCTCTCCCAAACCGTCCAGAAACCTTCAATGATCAATGGTGAATGCTTCTTGATGCTCAATTCAGGTTGAAAACACTTGATTCTCCAAAATGAAATTTAAATTCCAAGCTTGTTTCTTCACTTCTCTCCAATGGCTTCTCCACGAAAATGATCACCAGAACCTTCCAATTCTGTTCTAAATCCTATTTATATTCTGTTTCAATGGATTAGAGGCCCAAACCAGGCCCATTCATGAGTTTTTAATTTTCACCTTTCTTCCAAATTTCCAAAGTTGATATCCACCTTCAAGCCTTGTTCATACTCCAAACTCAGTCCCAATCATTCACTTAAGCCTTGTGGGATGTAGTGATGTGGTTTCCTTCCTTTGATTTCAACATATGGAGTGTGTGAGGTGTGTTTCTTATTTGTGAAGCAACCTTTCAAATGGCCATGTTATGGACTTCAAATCAAAAATGTAATAATGCCAATCTCTCTAAAACATCAATTCCATTCAAAATGACTACAAATTTGACTTGAAAACATGTTGTTCTCAATTGTTTTGAATTTTCTCATCTTAATTTATTAAAATGGCTTTTATATGAACTTTCTTCCACCAATGCTTGATATGATCCATATAAATGGACTCTTGATACTTAGACAAGCTAAAAACATCATTTTGAACAACTTTCATGTTGAACAAAAATCCATTTGAGGCTTGAAAGATGGTGAAATTGACTTATGATTCAAAATGACCTATAATATCCAAATACCCAAAATACCCTTGACTTGTCAAAGCCATAACTTGAGTTCTACAAATCCAATCATGGACTTCTAGTACTCTATGGAAAGCTAAGAGAATATGGAGCAACATTCATGTTGACCAAAAGTTCATAGGAATCATCCTTCTAGGGAAAACGTGTCATGCAAGTTGGGTAACTTTCAAGCTCCAAATTCACATGCCTCAAATGACTTGTAACTTGTCTGGCTCATAACTTGAGTTCTATAAACCCTATCAAAGACTTCTAGAACTCAAATTAAAGCTAAGCTCATGCCCTACAACAATCATGTTGGGGGCAAGATGAGATGACAATCATATCTTGAGTTAAATTGGCTTGAAGATAGGGGTCAAACTAGGGGATTTTATACTGTCAAGTCTTAGAAACCCTAGCCTGAAACTTCTCAAACTCTTCAATCATGATGAGTTAACCTTGGAATCATCCTTATAACATCTCAATGTATCAATCCATGATCACATGGCTCTTGAATTGGGTCTCAACCTCCTTCAAATCCTCAGTTGACTTAGGGTTGACCCAGTCAAACCCTAGCTGCACCAATCATGGCTGAGGCTTCTTATTCTTACACAATGACCTGTCTAGGCCTCAAAGTGATCTTCAACACTTCTCATGAGCTCTTTCAAGACCTCAAGTCTAACTTCATGGCTTCAGAATCATCTGATGACTTCCCACAACTTTCAAGTTAGGAGACACACCCTCTTGGCATCAATCACTCTCTCTGAGGATCTTTTAACTTCTCTGACAAGGATATCAAACCTTGAACACCTGAATAAGCCTCCTTAGCTAGCTTCAAAGTCTTGTGTAGCTCTTAATTGGTAATCATACCTCTTGATCTCCTGCATACATGTCAATGAAATGCAAATCATAATGCTAAGGTGAATGAAATGAAACATAAGCTAGGTGAAGAAAAGTTGGGCAAATTTTGGTGTGCAACAATAAGGGACTGTATCGACCACCCGAAGAATCTCATGTTTTTAGAGATACTGCTTTGGTATTGCGAAGTACCTTAATGGAAAATGGACTACTTTGACCACCCGAAGAATCTCATATGTTCTGAGATACTGCTTTGGTATCACGAAGAACTTTATTGGACAAGGGACTGCTTCGACCACCCGAAGAATCTCATGTGTTCAGAAATACTACTTTGGTATTACAAAGAACCTTATTAGATAAGGGACTCCTTCGACCACCCGAAGAATCTCATCCGTTCATAGATACTACTTTGGTATCGCGAAGAACCTTATTGGATAAAGGACTGCTTCGACCACCCAAAGAATATCATGTGTTTAGAAATACTACTTTGGTATCGCAAAGAACCTTGTAGGATAAGAGACTGCTTCGACCACCCGAAGAACCTCATTTGTTTAGAGATACTACTTTGGTATCGCGAAGAACCTTATTGGATAAGGGATTGCTTCGACCACCCGAAGAATCTCATGTGTTCAGAGATACTGCTTTTGTATTGCGAAGAACCTTATTATATAAGGGACTGCTTCGACCACCCGAAGAATCTCATGTGTTTAGAGATACTGCTTTGGTATCGCGAAGAACCTTATTGGATAAGGGACTTCTTCGACCACCCGAAAAATCTCAAGTTTTTGTTTGAGATACTGCTTTGGTATCATCGGAGAACCTTATTGGATAAGGGACTGCTTCGAGCACCCGAAGAATCTCATGTGTTCGAGATACTGCTTTGGTATTATTGAAAACCCTTAACGGATTAGGGACTGCTTCTACCACCCGAAGAATCTCATGTGTTTAGAGATACTGCTTTGGTATCGCGAAGAACCTTATTGGATAAGGGACTGCCTCGACCACTCGAAGAATCTCATGAGTTCAAAGATACTGCTTTGGTATCGCGAAGAACCATATTGGATAAGGGACTGCTTCGACCACCCGAAGAATCTCATGTGTTTAGAGATACTACTTTTATATCGTGAAGAAAATTATTGGATAAGGGACTGCTTCGACCATCCAAAGAATCTCATGTGTCTAGAGATATTGCTTTGGTATCACGAAGAAACTTATTGGATAAGGGACTATTTCGACCACCCGAAGAATCTAATGTTTTTGTTCGAGATACTGCTTTGATAGCATCGAAGAACCTTATTGGATAAGGCACTGCTTCGACAACCCGAAGAATCTCATGTGTTTAGAGATACTGCTTTGGTATCGTGAAGTACCTTAATGGATAATGGACTGCTTCGACCACCCGAAAAATCTCATGTGTTCAGAGATACTGCTTTGGTATCACGAAGAACCTTATTGGATAAGGGACTGCTTCGACCACCCGAAGAATCTCATGTGTTCAGAGATACTACTTTGGTATCACGAAGAACCTTAGTGGATAAGGGACTCCTTCGACCACCCGAAGAATCTCATGTGTTCATAGATACTACTTTTGTATCGCAAAGAACCATATTGGATAAGGGACTGCTTCGACCATCCAAAGAATCTAATGTGTTAAGAAATACTGCTTCGGTATCGCGAAGAACCTTTTAGAATAAGGGACTCCTTCGACCACCTGAAGAACCTCATGTGTTTAGAGATACTACTTTGGTATCGCGAACAACCTTATTGGATAAGGGATTGCTTCGACCACCCGAAAACTCATGTGTTCAGAGATACTGCTTTCGTATTGCGAAGAACCTTATTATATATGGGACTGCTTCGACCACCCGAAGAATCTCATGTGTTTAGAGATACTACTTTGGTATCATGAAGAACCTTATTGGAAAAGGGACTGCTTCGTCCATCCGAAGAATCTCAAGTTTTTGTTTGAGATACTGCTTTGGTATCATCGGAGAACCTTATTGGATAAAGGACTACTTCGAGCACCCGAAGAATCTCATGTGCTCGAGATACTGCTTTGGTATTATCGAATACCCTTAACGGATAAGGGACTGCTTCGACCACCCGAAGAATCTCATGTGTTTAGTGATACTTCTTTGGTATCGCGAAGAACCTTATTGGATAAGGGACTGCCTCGACCACCCGAAGAATATCATGAGTTCAGAGATACTCCTTCGGTATCGCGAAGAACCTTATTGGATAAGGGACTGCTTCTTCCACCCGAAGAATCTCATATGTTTAGAGATACTACTTTGGTATCCTGAAGAAAATTATTGGATAAGGGATAACTTCGGCCACCCAAAGAATCTCATGTGTCTAGAGATATTGCTTTGGTATCACGAAGAACCTTATTGGCTAAGGGACTACTTCGACCACCCGAAGAATCTCATGTTTTTGTTCGAGATACTGCTTTGGTAGCATCGAAGAACCTTATTGGATAAGGGACTGCTTCAACCACTCGAAGAATCTCATGTGTTTAGAGATACTGCTTGTGTATCGCGAAGAACCTTATTGGATAAGGGACTTCTTCAACTACCCGTAGAATCTCATGTGTTTAGAGATACTGCTTTGGTATCGCGAAGAACCTTATTGGATAAGGGACTTCTTCGACCACCCGAAAAATCTCAAGTTTTTGTTTGAGATACTGCTTTGGTATCATCGGAGAACCTTATTGGATAAGGGACTGCTTCGAGCACCCGAAGAATCTCATGTGTTCGAGATACTGCTTTGGTATTATTGAAAACCCTTAACGGATTAGGGACTGCTTCTACCACCCGAAGAATCTCATGTGTTTAGAGATACTGCTTTGGTATCGCGAAGAACCTTATTGGATAAGGGACTGCCTCGACCACTCGAAGAATCTCATGAGTTCAAAGATACTGCTTTGGTATCGCGAAGAACCATATTGGATAAGGGACTGCTTCGACCACCCGAAGAATCTCATGTGTTTAGAGATACTACTTTTATATCGTGAAGAAAATTATTGGATAAGGGACTGCTTCGACCATCCAAAGAATCTCATGTGTCTAGAGATATTGCTTTGGTATCACGAAGAAACTTATTGGATAAGGGACTATTTCGACCACCCGAAGAATCTAATGTTTTTGTTCGAGATACTGCTTTGATAGCATCGAAGAACCTTATTGGATAAGGCACTGCTTCGACAACCCGAAGAATCTCATGTGTTTAGAGATACTGCTTTGGTATCGTGAAGTACCTTAATGGATAATGGACTGCTTCGACCACCCGAAAAATCTCATGTGTTCAGAGATACTGCTTTGGTATCACGAAGAACCTTATTGGATAAGGGACTGCTTCGACCACCCGAAGAATCTCATGTGTTCAGAGATACTACTTTGGTATCACGAAGAACCTTAGTGGATAAGGGACTCCTTCGACCACCCGAAGAATCTCATGTGTTCATAGATACTACTTTTGTATCGCAAAGAACCATATTGGATAAGGGACTGCTTCGACCATCCAAAGAATCTAATGTGTTAAGAAATACTGCTTCGGTATCGCGAAGAACCTTTTAGAATAAGGGACTCCTTCGACCACCTGAAGAACCTCATGTGTTTAGAGATACTACTTTGGTATCGCGAACAACCTTATTGGATAAGGGATTGCTTCGACCACCCGAAAACTCATGTGTTCAGAGATACTGCTTTCGTATTGCGAAGAACCTTATTATATAAGGGACTGCTTCGACCACCCGAAGAATCTCATGTGTTTAGAGATACTACTTTGGTATCATGAAGAACCTTATTGGAAAAGGGACTGCTTCGTCCATCCGAAGAATCTCAAGTTTTTGTTTGAGATACTGCTTTGGTATCATCGGAGAACCTTATTGGATAAAGGACTACTTCGAGCACCCGAAGAATCTCATGTGCTCGAGATACTGCTTTGGTATTATCGAATACCCTTAACGGATAAGGGACTGCTTCGACCACCCGAAGAATCTCATGTGTTTAGTGATACTTCTTTGGTATCGCGAAGAACCTTATTGGATAAGGGACTGCCTCGACCACCCGAAGAATATCATGAGTTCAGAGATACTCCTTCGGTATCGCGAAGAACCTTATTGGATAAGGGACTGCTTCTTCCACCCGAAGAATCTCATATGTTTAGAGATACTACTTTGGTATCCTGAAGAAAATTATTGGATAAGGGATAACTTCGGCCACCCAAAGAATCTCATGTGTCTAGAGATATTGCTTTGGTATCACGAAGAACCTTATTGGCTAAGGGACTACTTCGACCACCCGAAGAATCTCATGTTTTTGTTCGAGATACTGCTTTGGTAGCATCGAAGAACCTTATTGGATAAGGGACTGCTTCAACCACTCGAAGAATCTCATGTGTTTAGAGATACTGCTTGTGTATCGCGAAGAACCTTATTGGATAAGGGACTTCTTCAACTACCCGTAGAATCTCATGTGTTTAGAGATACTGCTTTGGTATCGCGAAGAACCTTATTGGATAAGGGACTTCTTCGACCACCCGAAAAATCTCAAGTTTTTGTTTGAGATACTGCTTTGGTATCATCGGAGAACCTTATTGGATAAGGGACTGCTTCGAGCACCCGAAGAATCTCATGTGTTCGAGATACTGCTTTGGTATTATTGAAAACCCTTAACGGATTAGGGACTGCTTCTACCACCCGAAGAATCTCATGTGTTTAGAGATACTGCTTTGGTATCGCGAAGAACCTTATTGGATAAGGGACTGCCTCGACCACTCGAAGAATCTCATGAGTTCAAAGATACTGCTTTGGTATCGCAAAGAACCATATTGGATAAGGGACTGCTTCGACCACCCGAAGAATCTCATGTGTTTAGAGATACTACTTTTATATCGTGAAGAAAATTATTGGATAAGGGACTGCTTCGACCATCCAAAGAATCTCATGTGTCTAGAGATATTGCTTTGGTATCACGAAGAAACTTATTGGATAAGGGACTATTTCGACCACCCGAAGAATCTAATGTTTTTGTTCGAGATACTGCTTTGATAACATCGAAGAACCTTATTGGATAAGGCACTGCTTCGACAACCCGAAGAATCTCATGTGTTTAGAGATACTGCTTTGGTATCGTGAAGTACCTTAATGGATAATGGACTGCTTCGACCACCCGAAAAATCTCATGTGTTCAGAGATACTGCTTTGGTATCACGAAGAACCTTATTGGATAAGGGACTGCTTCGACCACCCGAAGAATCTCATGTGTTCAGAGATACTACTTTGGTATCACGAAGAACCTTAGTGGATAAGGGACTCCTTCGACCACCCGAAGAATCTCATGTGTTCATAGATACTACTTTTGTATCGCAAAGAACCATATTGGATAAGGGACTGCTTCGACCATCCAAAGAATCTAATGTGTTAAGAAATACTGCTTCGGTATCGCGAAGAACCTTTTAGAATAAGGGACTCCTTCGACCACCTGAAGAACCTCATGTGTTTAGAGATACTACTTTGGTATCGCGAACAACCTTATTGGATAAGGGATTGCTTCGACCACCCGAAAACTCATGTGTTCAGAGATACTGCTTTCGTATTGCGAAGAACCTTATTATATAAGGGACTGCTTCGACCACCCGAAGAATCTCATGTGTTTAGAGATACTACTTTGGTATCATGAAGAACCTTATTGGAAAAGGGACTGCTTCGTCCATCCGAAGAATCTCAAGTTTTTGTTTGAGATACTGCTTTGGTATCATCGGAGAACCTTATTGGATAAAGGACTACTTCGAGCACCCGAAGAATCTCATGTGCTCGAGATACTGCTTTGGTATTATCGAATACCCTTAACGGATAAGGGACTGCTTCGACCACCCGAAGAATCTCATGTGTTTAGTGATACTTCTTTGGTATCGCGAAGAACCTTATTGGATAAGGGACTGCCTCGACCACCCGAAGAATATCATGAGTTCAGAGATACTCCTTCGGTATCGCGAAGAACCTTATTGGATAAGGGACTGCTTCTTCCACCCGAAGAATCTCATATGTTTAGAGATACTACTTTGGTATCCTGAAGAAAATTATTGGATAAGGGATAAGTTCGGCCACCCAAAGAATCTCATGTGTCTAGAGATATTGCTTTGGTATCACGAAGAACCTTATTGGCTAAGGGACTACTTCGACCACCCGAAGAATCTCATGTTTTTGTTCGAGATACTGCTTTGGTAGCATCGAAGAACCTTATTGGATAAGGGACTGCTTCAACCACTCGAAGAATCTCATGTGTTTAGAGATACTGCTTGTGTATCGCGAAGAACCTTATTGGATAAGGGACTTCTTCAACTACCCGTAGAATCTCATGTGTTTAGAGATACTGCTTTGGTATCGCGAAGAACCTTATTGGATAAGGGACTTCTTCGACCACCCGAAAAATCTCAAGTTTTTGTTTGAGATACTGCTTTGGTATCATCGGAGAACCTTATTGGATAAGGGACTGCTTCGAGCACCCGAAGAATCTCATGTGTTCGAGATACTGCTTTGGTATTATTGAAAACCCTTAACGGATTAGGGACTGCTTCTACCACCCGAAGAATCTCATGTGTTTAGAGATACTGCTTTGGTATCGCGAAGAACCTTATTGGATAAGGGACTGCCTCGACCACTCGAAGAATCTCATGAGTTCAAAGATACTGCTTTGGTATCGCGAAGAACCATATTGGATAAGGGACTGCTTCGACCACCCGAAGAATCTCATGTGTTTAGAGATACTACTTTTATATCGTGAAGAAAATTATTGGATAAGGGACTGCTTCGACCATCCAAAGAATCTCATGTGTCTAGAGATATTGCTTTGGTATCACGAAGAAACTTATTGGATAAGGGACTATTTCGACCACCCGAAGAATCTAATGTTTTTGTTCGAGATACTGCTTTGATAGCATCGAAGAACCTTATTGGATAAGGCACTGCTTCGACAACCCGAAGAATCTCATGTGTTTAGAGATACTGCTTTGGTATCGTGAAGTACCTTAATGGATAATGGACTGCTTCGACCACCCGAAAAATCTCATGTGTTCAGAGATACTGCTTTGGTATCACGAAGAACCTTATTGGATAAGGGACTGCTTCGACCACCCGAAGAATCTCATGTGTTCAGAGATACTACTTTGGTATCACGAAGAACCTTAGTGGATAAGGGACTCCTTCGACCACCCGAAGAATCTCATGTGTTCATAGATACTACTTTGGTATCGCAAAGAACCATATTGGATAAGGGACTGCTTCGACCACCCAAAGAATCTAATGTGTTAAGAAATACTGCTTCGGTATCGCGAAGAACCTTTTAGAATAAGGGACTCCTTCGACCACCTGAAGAACCTCATGTGTTTAGAGATACTACTTTGGTATCGCGAACAACCTTATTGGATAAGGGATTGCTTCGACCACCCGAAAACTCATGTGTTCAGAGATACTGCTTTCGTATTGCGAAGAACCTTATTATATAAGGGACTGCTTCGACCACCCGAAGAATCTCATGTGTTTAGAGATACTACTTTGGTATCATGAAGAACCTTATTGGAAAAGGGACTGCTTCGTCCATCCGAAGAATCTCAAGTTTTTGTTTGAGATACTGCTTTGGTATCATCGGAGAACCTTATTGGATAAAGGACTACTTCGAGCACCCGAAGAATCTCATGTGTTCGAGATACTGCTTTGGTATTATCGAATACCCTTAACGGATAAGGGATTGCTTTTACCACCCGAAGAATCTCATGTGTTTAGTGATACTTCTTTGGTATCGCGAAGAACCTTATTGGATAAGGGACTGCCTCGACCACCCGAAGAATATCATGAGTTCAGAGATACTCCTTCGGTATCGCGAAGAACCTTATTGGATAAGGGACTACTTCTTCCACCCGAAGAATCTCATATGTTTAGAGATACTACTTTGGTATCCTGAAGAAAATTATTGGATAAGGGATAACTTCGGCCACCCAAAGAATCTCATGTGTCTAGAGATATTGCTTTGGTATCACGAAGAACCTTATTGGCTAAGGGACTACTTCGACCACCCGAAGAATCTCATGTTTTTGTTCGAGATACTGCTTTGGTAGCATCGAAGAACCTTATTGGATAAGGGACTGCTTCAACCACTCGAAGAATCTCATGTGCTTAGAGATACTGCTTGTGTATCGCGAAGAACCTTATTGGATAAGGGACTTCTTCAACTACCCGTAGAATCTCATGTGTTTAGAGATACTGCTTTGGCATCACGAAGAACCTTAATGGATAAGGGACTGCTTTGACCACCCGAAGAATCTCATGTGTTTAGAGATACTGCTATGGTATCGTTAAGAACCTTATTGGATAAGGGACTGTATCGACCACCCGGAGAATCTCATGTTTTTAAGGATACTGCTTTGGTATTGCGAAGTACCTTAATGGAAAATGGACTACTTCGACCACTTGAAGAATCTCATGTGTTCTGAGATACTGCTTTGGTATCACGAAGAACTTTATTGGATAAGGGACTGCTTCGACCACCCGAAGAATCTCATGTGTTCCGAAATACTAATTTGGTATTAAGAAGAACCTTAATGGATAAGGGACTCCTTCGACCACCCAAGAATCTCATGTGTTCATAGATACTACTTTGGTATCGCGAAGAACCTTATTGGATAAAGGACTGCTTCGACCACCCAAAGAATATCATGTCTTTAGAAATACAACTTTGGTATCACAAAGAACCTTGTAGGATAAGGGACTGCTTTGACCACCCGAAGAACCTCATGTGTTTAGAGATACTACTTTGGTATCTCGAAGAACCTTATTGGATAAGGGATTGCTTCGACCACCCGAAGAATCTCATGTGTTCAGAGATACTGCTTTCGTATTTCGAAGAACCTTATTATATAAGGGTCTGCTTCGACCACCCAAAGAATCTCATGTGTTTAGAGATACTACTTTGGTATCGCGAAGAACCTTATTGGAAAAGGGACTACTTTGACCATCCGAAGAATCTCAAGTTTTTGTATGAGATACTGCTTTGGTATCATCGGAGAACCTTATTGGATAAGAGACTACTTCGAGCACCCGAAGAATCTCATGTGTTCGAGATACTGCTTTGGTATTATCGAATACCCTTAACGGATAAGGGGCTGCCTCGACCACCCAAAGAATCTCATGAGTTCAGAGATACTGCTTCGGTATCGCGAAAAACCTTATTGGATAAGGGACTGCTTCGTCCACCCGAAGAATCTCATGTATTTAGAGATACTACTTTGGTATCGTGAAGAAAATTATTGGATAAGGGATTGCTTCGACCGCCCAAAGAATCTCATGTGTCTAGAGATATTGCTTTGGTATCACGAAGAACCTTATTGGATAAGGGACTACTTCGACCACCCGAAGAATCTCATGTTTTTGTTCGAGATACTGCTTTGGTAGCATCGAAGAACCTTCTTGGATAAGGGACTGCATCTATCACCTGAAGAATCTCATGTGTTTGAGATACTGCTTTGGTACCATCGAAAATCCTTAACAAATAAAGGACTGCTTTGACCACCCGAAGAATCTCATGTGTTTTGGAATACTGCTTTGGTATCACGAAGAACCATATTGGATAAGGGGCTGCTTCGACCATCCGAAGAATCACATGTGTTCAGAGATACTGCTTTCGTATCATGAAGAACCTTATTGGATAAGGGACTACTTCGACCACCCTAAGAATCTCATGTTTTTGTTCGAGATACTGCTTTGGTAGCATCGAAGAACCTTATTGGATAAGGGACTGCATCTATCACCTGAAGAATCTCATGTGTTTGAGATACTGCTTTGGTACCATCGAAAATCCTTAACAAATAAGGGACTGCTTTGACCACCCGAAGAATCTCATGTGTTTTGGAATACTGCTTTGGTATCACGAAGAACCATATTGGATAAGGGGCTGCTTCGACCATCCGAAGAATCACATGTGTTCAGAGATACTGCTTTCGTATCACGAAGAACCTTATTGGATAAGGGACTACTTTGACCACCCGAAGAATCTCATGTTTTTGTTCGAGATACTGCTTTGGTAGCATCGAAGAACCTTATTGGATAAGGGACTGCATCAATCACCTGAAGAATCTCATGTGTTTGAGATACTGCTTTGGTACCATCGAAAATCCTTAACAAATAAGGGACTGCTTTGACCACCCGAAGAATCTCATGTGTTTTGGAATACTGCTTTGGTATCACGAAGAACCATATTGGATAAGGGGCTGCTTCGAACATCTGAAGAATCACATGTGTTCAGAGATACTGCTTTCGTATCACGAAGAACCTTATTGGATAAGGGACTGCTTCGACAACCCGAAGAATCTCATGTGTTTAGAGATACTGCTTTGGTATCGCGAAGAACCTTTTTGGATAAGGGACTGCTTCGACCACCCGAAGAATCTCATTTGTTCAGAGATACTGCTTTGGTATCTCGAAGAACCTTATTGGATAAGGGACTGCTTCGACCACCCGAAGAATCTCATGTGTTCAGAGATGCTGCTTTGGTATCGCGAAGAACCTTATTAGATAAGGGACTTCTTCGACAACCCGTAGAATCTCATATGATTAGAGATACTGCTTTGGTATCGCGAAGAACCTTAATGGATAAGGGACTGCTTTGACCACCCGAAGAATCTCATGTGTTTAGAGATAATGCATTGGTATCGGTAAGAACCTTATTGGATAAGGGACTGTATCGATTACCTGAACAATCTCATGTATTTAGAGATACTGCTTTGGTATCGCGAAGTACCTTAATGGATAATGGATTGCTTCGACCACCCAAAGAATCTCATGTGTTCAGAGATACTGCTTTAGTATCACGAAGAACCTTATTGGATAAGGTACTGCTTCGACCGCCCGAAGAATCTCATGTGTTCGGAAATACTAGTTTGGTATCACGAGGAACCTTATTGGATAAGGGACACCTTCGACCACCCGAAGAATCTCATGTGTTCATAGGTACTACTTTGGTATCGCGAAGAACCTTATTAGATAAGGGACTGCTTCGACCACCAAAAGAATCTCATGTGTTTAGAGATACTGCTTTGGTATCGCGAAGAACCTTATTGGATAAGGGACTGCTTCGACCACCCGAAGAATCTCAAGTTTTTTTTTTGAGATACTACTTTGGTATCATCGGAGAACCTTATTGAATAAGGGACTGCTTCGAGCACCCAAAGAATCTCATGTGTTCGAGATACTACTTTGGTTTTATCAAATACCCTTAACGGATAAGGGATTGCTTTGACCACCCTAAGAATCTCATGTGTTTAGAGATAATACTTTGGTATCGCGAAGAACCTTATTGAATAAGGGACTGCCTCGACCACCCGAAGAATCTCATGAGTTCAGAGATACTGCTTTGGTATCGTGAAGAACCTTATTGGATAAGGGACTGATTCGACCACCCGAAGAATCTCATGTGTTTAGAGATACTACTTTGGTATCGTGAAGAAAATTATTGGATAAGGGACTGCTTCGACCACCCAAAGAATCTCATGTGTCTTGAGATATTGCTTTTGTATGATGAAGAACCTTATTGGATAACAGACTGCGTCAACCACTCGAAGAATCTCATGTGTTTAGAGATACTGATTTGGTATCACAAAGATCCTTATTGGATAAGGGACTGCTTCGACCACCCGAAGAATCTCAAGTTTTTGTTCGAGATACTGCTTTGGTATCAACGAAGTACCATATTGGATAAGGAACTACTACCAGCACCCGAAAAATCACATGTGTTCGAGATACTACTTTGGTATCATCGAAGAGCCTTAACGGATAAGGGACTGCTACGATCACCCGAAGAATATCAAGTTTTTGTTCGAGATACTGCTTTGGTATCATCGAAGAACCTTATTGGATGAGGGACTGTTTCGAGCACCCGAAGAATCTCATGTGTTCGAGATACTGCTTTGGTATCATCGAAGAGCCTTAACAGATAAGGGACTGCTTTGACCACCCGAAGAATCTCATGTGTTTAGAGATACTGCTTTGGTATCGCGAAGAACCTTATTGGATAAGGGCCTGCTTCGACTACCCGAAGAATCTCATGTATTCAGAGATACTGCTTTAGTATCACGAAGAACCTTATTGGATACGGGACTACTTCGACCACCCGAAGAATCTCATGTGTTTGTTCGAGATACTGCTTTGGTAGCATCGAAGAACCTTATTGGATAAGGGACTGCTTCGACCACCTGAAGAATCTCATGTGTTTGAGATGCTGCTTTGGTACCATCGAAAATCCTTAACGAATAAGGGACTGCTTCGACCACCCGAAGAATCTCATGTGTTTTGGAATACTGCTTTGGTATCGCGAAGAACCTTATTGGATAAGGGGCTGCTTCGACCACCCGAAGAATCACATGTGTTCAGAGATACTGCTTTCATATCACGAAAAACCTTATTGGATAAGGGACTGCTTCGACAACCCGAAGAATCTCATGTGTTTAGAGATACGACTTTTGTATCACGAAGAACCTTTTTGGATAAGGGACTGCTTCGACCACCTGAAGAATCCCATTTGCTTAGAGATACTGCTTTGGTATCGCGAAGAACCTTATTGGATAAGGGACTGCTTCGACCACCCGAAGAATCTCATGTGTTTAGAGATACTGCTTTGGTATCGCGAAGAACCTTATTGGATAAGGGACTTCTTCGACCACCCGTAGAATCTTATATGTTTAGAGATACCGCTTTGGTATCGCGAAAAACCTTAATGGGTAAGGGACTGCTTTGACCACCCGAAGAATCTCATGTGTTTAGAGATACTACTTTGGTATCGTTAAGAACCTTATGGGATAAGGGACTGTATCGACCATCTGAAGAATCTCATGTCTTTAGAGATACTGCTTTGGTATCGCGAAGTACCTTAATGGATAATGGACTTCTTCGACCACCCGAAGAATCTCATGTGTTCAGAGATACAGCTTTAGTATCACGAAGAACCTTATTGGATAAGGGACTGCTTCGACCACCCGAAGAATCTCATGTGTTCAGAGATACTACTTTGGTATCAAGAGGAACCTTATTGGATAAGGGATTGCTTCGACCACTCAAAGAATCTCATGGGTTCAAAGATACTGCTTTGGTATTACGAAGAACTTTATTTTATAAGGGACTTCTTCGACCACCCGAAGAATCTCATGTGTTTAGAGATACTGCTTTGGTATCGCGAAGAGCCTTATTAAATAAGAGACTGCTTCGACCACCCGAAGAATCTCAAGTTTTTGTTTGAGATACTACTTTGGTATCATCGGAGAACCTTATTGGATAAGGGACTGCTTCGAGCACCCGTAGAATCTCATGTCTTCGAGATACTGCTTTGGTATTATTGAATACCCTTAACGGATAAGGGACTTTTTCGACCACCCGAAGAATCTCATGTGTTTAGAGATACTAATTTGGTATTGCGAAGAACCTTATTGGATAAGGGACTGCCTCGACCACCCGATGAATCTCATGAGTTCAGAGATACTGCTTTGGTATCGCGAAGAACCTTATTGGATAAGGGACTGCTTCGACCACCCGAAGAATCTCATGTGTTTAGAGATACTACTTTGGTATCGTGAAGACAATTATTGGATAAGGGACTGCTTCGACCATCCAATGAATCAAATTCCACCATTGATTCACAGAGAACTTCCAGTTTGTCAACAGGTGTTAACAAAGTTCTTTTTGGTGTCATATATGGAGTCACACCCATATTTGGAGAAGTAACTGCAACCATGGTTGATTGAAACTGTGCAATAGTGGAGGATGAAGTTGCCATTGAAGATGAGTTTGTCAAAGGTTTAGTGTTTTTGTGAAGAGAGAAAAGAAGACAGAAATGCATAAACGTTCTTGAGATGTGAAAAGTGTGAAAGTGGTGAGAGATGTGATATTTATAGTAAACACTTAGGCCTACAAACAGACAGATAATGGCACGTTCACACATAGCAATTTATGAAAAAGAATAAAAATCATTTCAAGCATTAATTGATTCTGACAAATTGGGGGGGAAATCAAGATTTTCACTATTCAAACTTCACCTCAAACGTCTCTTCAGTAGTGTACACGCCATCTTTGCAGATTTAGAGTGACACGTGTTTGCTTGCATGTACTTCTGAATTCTCTTGAGAAATGAAACGTTAACCAACGTTCAGATCCTCTGAGTATTGTTAGTTCAGTTTTTCACAAATAAGGTAATTTAAGGAAATGCATAAATAATCAGATGAAATACTTCAGAGCATTAAACATTTTTGCATCTGTAAAATTTGCTTATGACAAATATTATTCTGGACACAAATCCATACCAATATTTTTCAGAATAAATTTGAATCTATCTTCAACAAGCGGTTTTGTGAAAATATCTGCCCATTGATGATCTGTATCAACAAAGGCTAAGTTTATAATTCCCTTTTGAACATAGTCTCTGATGAAATGATGCTTAATTTCTATATGTTTTGCCTTAGAGTGTAAAATTGGGTTTTTAGACAAACATATAGCAGAAGTATTATCACAGAATATAGAAATGTTACTTTCAAATATCTGATAGTCTTCTAGCTGGCTTTTCATCCAGAGCATCTGCGTGCTACATCCAGCAGCAGCAATATATTCTGCCTCTGTAGTTGAAAGTGCAATTGTGGGTTGCTTCTTGTTGTACCAAGAGGTTAGATTTATTCCTAGAAATTGACAACTTCCAGAAGTACTTTTTCTTTCCACTCTATCTCCAGCGTAGTCAGCATCACAGAATCTAACTAATTTGAAATCATCAGATTTTCTGTAACACAAACCCACATTAGAAGTACCTTTCAGATACCTTAGAATCCTCTTAACAGCTGTTAAGTGTGATTCTCTAGGATCTGAGGAATTTAGCACACAAGCATACACTGAACAAAATGTCATGTCTAGAAGCAGTTAAGTAAAGAAGAGATCCTATCATACCTCTGTAGAGTTTCTGATCTACTTTCTTACTTACCTCTTCCTTGCCTAGTGAACTAGTTGGATGCGTGGGAGTCTTTGCCAGCTTACTATCAGTCATGTTAAATTTCTTCAGAAGTTCTTTAACATATTTGGTCTGATGTATGTAAGTGCACTCTGGAGTTTGGTTGACTTGAATTCCCAGAAAGAATCTCAACTCTCCCATCATGCTCATTTCAAATTCTGCCTGCATACATTGAGCAAACTCCATTCCCAGCATAGTATTGGTAGATCCAAATATGATATCATCCACATATATTTGACAAATTAGAAGATCTTTCTTAAATGATTTACAAAAGAGTGTTGTGTCCACTTTGCCTCTGATGAAATTTTTCTCCAGAAGAAAATTGCTTAATCTCTCATACCAAGCTTTGGGAGTTTGTTTTAAACCATACAGAGATTTCTTTAGTTTGAAAACATGATCTGGAAATTTTTCACTTTCAAAACCAGGAGGCTGGTGGACATAAACTTCTTCTTCTATAATACCATTTAGAAAGGCACTTTTAACATCCATCTGATACAGAGTGATGTTATTTTGTGCAGCAAATGAAATAAGAAGGCGTATAGATTCTAACCTTGCCACTGGAGCATAAGTTTCAGTGTAATCAATACCTTCTTGTTGACTGTACCCTTGAGCAACAAGCCTTGCCTTATTTCTTTCAACTTCTCCTTTCTCATTAAGCTTATTTCTGAAGACCCATTTAGTTCCAATTATATTGAATCCTTTTGGTCTTTTAACTAAATCCCACACATCATTTCTGGTGAATTGATTTAGCTCTTCTTGCATGGCAATAATCCAATCATTGTCTTGCAGAGCTTCATCTACAGAAGTTGGTTTAATTACTGACACCAGTCCAAATAATGATGCTTCAGATGATCTGAGAAAAGATCTTGTTCTGATAGGGTCATCCTTCTTTCCAATAATAACATTCTCTGGATGAGAAGCTTTGATTCTGGAAGATGATCCTCTAACATTTGATTCTTCAGAAATGTTTAGATTGTTCATCTGAGAAGTTAAAGGAATTGCATCTGGCGTTGCTTCTGGTTCCTTCACTTGAGCTTTGTCTGCCTCTGAGCCTTCAGAGTCTATGAAGACTACTTCTCTATCTACAGAGTTTTCAGACTGCTTTGGCTTTTTAATGCCAAGCTTATCATCAAATCTAACATGAATAGATTCTTCCACAATCTGTGTCTCAGTGTTGTATACTCTGTAGCCTTTAGAGCGTTCAGAATACCCAAGCATGAAACACTTCTGTGCTTTGGAATCAAACTTGTTCAGATTTTCTTTAGTATTCAACATATAGCAAACACATCCAAAAGGATGAAAATATGAAATGTTGGGCTTTCTGTTCTTCCACAGTTCATAGGGAGTCTTCTCCAGAAGAGGTCTTACAGACACTCTGTTCTGAATATAACAGGTTGTGTTGATTGCTTCTACCTAAAAGTGTTTTGCCAGATTAGTCTCATTGATCATGGTTCTGGCTATTTCTTGCAGAGTTCTATTTTTCCTCTCTACAACTCCATTTTGTTGTGGAGTTCTAGGATAGGAAAAATCATGAGCAATGCCATTTTCATTAAAATATTTTTCAAAATATTTATTTTCAAATTCACCACCATGATCACTTCTGACTTTTATAATTTTGAAATCTTTTTCATTCTGGACTTGTTTACAGAAGTCAAAGAACACAGAATGTGACTCATCCTTGTGTTTTAAGAACTTTACCCATGTCCATCTATTATAGTCATCAACAATGACTAATCCATACTTTTTTCCTCTGATGGATGCAGTTTTCACTGGTCCAAACAGATCAATATGAAGTAATTCTAGTGGTCTGGAAGTAGAAACAACATTTTTTGATTTAAAAGATGATTTTGAAAACTTCCCTTTTTGACATGCTTCACAAAGAGCATCTGAGGTGAAATTCAGATTAGGAAGTCCTCTGACAAGATTAAGTTTATTAATCTGAGATATACGTCTCATATTAATATGCCTCAATCTTCTGTGCCAGGCCCATTGCTCCACATTAACAGACAAGAGACATTTAACATTCTGAACCTTAAGCTCTGAAAGATTTATTTTATAGATGTTGTTTTTCCTCTTTCCACTAAATAGGATTGAGCCATCCTTTTGACTAATAGCTTTACAACATTTTTGATTAAAGGTTATATCATAACCATTGTCACTTAATTGACTTATGGACAATAAGTTATGCTTTAATCCTTCTACAAGTAAAACATTAGTAATAGAGGGAAGTTTACCATTTCCAATAGTGCCAGATCCAATGATCTTGCCCTTCTGATTCCCTCCAAATTTCACATCACCTCCAGATCTAAGCTCCAGACTTTGGAACATAGACCTTTCTCCTGTCATGTGTCGCGAGCATCCAGAGTCCAGGTACCATGATTGGCGTCCTGACCTTGCTGCTAAAAACATCTGCAACAGGAATTATTTTACTTTTAGGTAACCAGATCTTCTTGGGTCCTTTTGGGTTAGTTGTTCTGAAGGTTTGTCTAAACTTCTGTTTTTCAACATAATGTTTATTCTTACTAGCCTTAGATTTAAACACATGAATGTTCTTTTCAGAACGTGTTTATTCAATATCATTCAAGTGACCAAATTTAAAGTGGGAATATAAAGGAGTTTTCTTGATGATAATTTTATCAACAGGTTTTGGATTTAAATCCTTTCCAGAGGAAGATTTATATCCAATTCCTTTTCTGTTATTTCTGCTAACTCCATAGATCATAGAAGCCATTTTGCTTATGTCTATGCTTTTAGCAAGAAATTTCTAAAAGCTGTAATCATATTTTTCCAAAATATTTTTGCATTCAGATTCAGATTCAGAATCAGAGTTTTGTTGAGCTAATTCAGAATCATTTTTCAATCTTAAGTTCTTTTCATTTAGCTCAGCTACTTCTGATTTGAGAATATTATTCTCAGATACAAGATTGCTTTGACGCTTCTTGTATTTGAGCTTAATATTGTTATAGCTCTTCAGAACTTCTGATAACACTTTGATAAGTTCTTCTTTAGTGAGTTTAGCCATTACCTCTTCAGCGTCAGATTCAGATTCAGAGTCAGATTCAGATCCTGAAGTTCCTTCCTCCTGATCTTCTATATCTGCCATCAAAGCTACATTGGCACATTCCTCTTCTGACTCAGATTCAGATTCAGATGTATCTGAATCATCCCAGGTGGCCATTAGAAACTTTTTCTTCTTATCAAATTTTCTTTTAGGCTTTTCTTTCAGCACCTTTGGACATTCATTTTTGTAATGTCTAGGTTCTTTACATTCATAACAGACAACCTCCTTTTTGCCAGATCTTCTGTGTCCAGAAGACTCTTTTCTTTGGTCAGGCTTCCTGAAGTTTCTGAACTTCTTTCCTTTATGCTTCCAGAGTTTATTTATTCTTCTAGACAACATGGATAGTTCATCTTCATCTTCAGATGAGGATTCTTCAGAGCTTTCCTCTATTACCTGCAATGCTTTAGCAGATTTATTAGATTTTAAAGCAATTGATTTACCTTTCTTTTGAGGTTCATCTTCCTCAAGTTCAATTTCATGACTCCTTAGTGAACTGATTAGTTCCTCCAAGGAGATCTTGTTCAGATCTTTAGCCATTTTCAGTGCAGTCACCATAGGTCTCCATTTGGTAGGTAAGCTTCTGATGATCTTTTTCACATGATCAGCAGTAGAGTATCCTTTATCCAGAACCTTTAGTCCAGCAGTAAGTATTTGAAATCTGGAGAACATAGCTTCAACAGATTCAGAGTCTTCCATCTTGAAGGCTTCATACTTCTGGATTAGAGTCAGAGCCTTTGTTTCCTAGACTTGAGAGTTTCCCTCATGAGTCATTTTTAAGAACTCAAACATGTCAAATGCAATTTCTCTATTTGTGATCTTTTCATACTCAGTGTGAGATATTGCATTTAACAATATTGTTCTGGCCTTGTGGTGATTTCTAAATTCCTTCTTTTGGGTTTCTGTCATAGATTTTCTATCTACTTTCTTGCCATTCCCATCAATGGGATGAACATATCCATCTATGACCAAATCCCATAAATCAGCATCATATAATAATCAAATTTCTCCCCATCAAACATAGGGGGTTTAGTGCTGATTCTGTCCCTTTCTTCATATTTGTTGTTAATGTTAGACATTGAATTATCAGCCATAGTAACAACCAAATATATATCAAAGTTTTTCTCATTGGATCTTTACTGTCACTGTGAAGTGGTAGCACACACAGAACCGGAGCTCTGATGCCAACTGAAGGTGAGAAAATACTTAGAAGGGGGGTTGAATAAGTATGAAGATAAAAATTTAGAAATAAAAACTCAAGTATTTTTATCCTGGTTCGTTGAACTCAACTACTCCAGTCCACCCTTCCTAGAGTGATTTGCCTTTCTCAATCAAGGACTTAATCCATTATTTAATCAACTGATTACAATAGTAAGCACTAAGAACAACTGTTCAAAGTCTTCTCAAGAACTACTGATCCTAACTGGATCTTCTTAAGGTTTTCTTACAATCAAATGTAATAACAAATACAAGTGTTTAAAATGCTTCTAATAAAGCTTTATCACAACTGTGATTTTTCACTTAATATTAAGAACAAAGAAATTAATTCTAGAAAGAGTGTGAGTTGTATGAGAGCTTTGATAATCAATTCTTTTCAAGTAAAACGTCAACTGAAGAAGATGAGTGGAGACTTGCTTTTATAGGCACAGTGGTCCAAGAGCTTTTCACGTTGAGAAGTGTGTACCAAAAGGTCTGAGCCTTTTTGTCTTCACATCATGTGACCTTTCCTAGAAGAAGAAAGCACAGAGAAATCCTTTTTGTCTGTGTTCTTGTGTCTAGCATAAATAAGGAAAGAGTCGTTTGGATATTCCAACGGACATAATCTTTGAATTCTTCTTCATCAATTTTCAGTAAGAATCATCAGAGTCTAAATTGATCAGAGCCTTCTGATGTTGATCAGAGTTTTGCTGAATCAGAGTCTTTGCAGCAAGTGTGCTTTTAGCGTGTATAAGTTCAGAGCAGAGTTTTGAGTCAGATCCTCAGTACTAGCAGCGTTAGTACTTTCAGAGTCTTCTGAAGTAACTATGCTTGAAAACTCTTCATACAAAATTCTTCTTTGGTTCAGATGCTTCTGACTTGCTTTAGATTCTTCTGGAGTTTCCGCTTCAGATCCTTCTGGAGCTTCTGCTTCAGATCCTTCTGGAGGCTACGCTCAGGATCTTCTGATGGCAGCGTTCAGAATCTTCTAATGAGTGCATCTGACGCTTCAGAGCTTTGCATATTTCTTATGTTCAGATATGATTTGCATATGGAGTGATATTTACTTTAATATCTGCAGCAAACATTCTTAAGCAAATTTTAGAGTATATAATTCTTAATTACAAAATTTCATAATAGTTATCATCAAAACATAGAGATATTATTAAGAACCAATCTGTGTTCTAACACTTTGGTATCGCGAAGAACCTAAATGGATAAGGGACTGCTTCGACCACCCTAAGAATCTCATGTGATCAGAGATACTGCTTTGGTATCACGAAGAACTTTATTGGATAACAGACAGCTTCGACCACCCGAAGAATCTCATGTGTTTAGAGAGAATGCTTTGGTATCGCGAAGAACCTTAATGGATAAGGGACTGCTTCGACCACCCGAAAAATCTCATGTGTTTAGAGATACTGCTTTGGTATCGCGAATAACCTTATTAGATAATGGACTACTTCGGCCACTCGAAGAATCTCATGTGTCTAGAGATACTACTTTGATATTGCGAAGAACCTCATTGGATAAGGGACTGCTTCGACCACCCGAAGAATCTCATGTGTTCAGAGATACTGCTTTGGTATCGCGAAGAACCTCATTGGATAAGGGACTGCTTCGACCACCCGATGAATCTCATGTGTTCGAGATACTGTTTTGGTATCGCGAAGAACCTTATTGGATACGGGACTGTTTCGACCACCCGAAGAATGTCATGTGTTTATAGATACTACTTTTGGTATCGCGAAGAACCTTATTGGATAAGGGACTGCTTCGACCACCCGAAGAATCTCATGTGTTTAGAGATACTGCTTTGGTATCACGAAGAACCTTATTGGATAACAGACTGCTTCTACAACATGAAGAATCTCATGTGTTCGAGATAGTGCTTTGGTATCATCGAAGAGCCTTAACGGATAAGGGACTGCTTCGACCACCTGAAGAATCTCATGTGTTTAGAGATACTGCTTTCGTATCGCGAGGAACCTTATTGGATAAGGGACTGCTTCGACCACCCGAAGAATCTCATGAGTTCAGAGATACTGCTTTGGTATCGCGAATAACCTTATTGGATAAGGGACTGCTTTGACCACCCGAAGAATCTCATGTGTTTAGAGATACTACTTTGGTATGATGAAGAACCTTATTGGATAAGGGATTGGTTCGACCACCCGAAGAATCTCATGTGTTTAGAGATACTGCTTTGGTATCGCGAAGAACCTTATTGGATAAGGGACTGATTCGACAACCCGAAGAATCTCATGTGTTTAGAGATACTGGTTTGGTATCGCGAAGAACCATGATGGATAAGAGACTGCTTCGACCACCCGAAGAATCACATGTGTTCAGAGATATTGCTTTGGTATCACGAAGAACCTTTTTGGATAAGGGAATGCTTCGAACACCCGAAGAATCTTAAATTTTTGTTCGAGATACTGCTTCGGTATCATCGTATAACCTTATTGGATAAGGGACTTCTTCGACCACACGAAGAATCTCATGTGTTGGAGATACTGCTTTGGTATCATCAAAAAGCCTTAACGGATATGGGAATGCTTCAACCACCCGAAGAATCTCATGTGTTAAGAGATACTGCTTTGGTATCGCGAAGAACCTTATTGGATAAGGGACTTCGTTGACCACCCAAAGAATCTCATCTGTTTAGAGATATTGCTTTGGTATCGCGAAGAACCTTATTGGATAAGGGATTGCTTCGACCACCCGAAAAATCTCATGGGTTTAGAGATACAGCTTTGGTATCATGAAGAACCTTGATGGATAAGGGACCGCTTTGACCACGCGAAGAATCTCATGTGTTAAGAGATACTACTTTGGTATCGCGAAGAACCTTATTAGATAAGGAACTGCTTCGACCACACGAAGAATCTCATGTGTTCAGAGATACTGCTTTGGTATCTCGAAGAACCTTATTGGATAAGGGACTGCTTCGACCACCCGAAGAATCTCATGTGTTTAGAGATATTGCTTTGGTATCGCGAAGAACCTTGTTTGATAAGGGACTGTTTCGACCACCCAAAGAATCTCATGTGTTTAGAGATACTGCTTTGGTATCGCGAATAACCTTATTAGATAATGGATTCCATCGACCACCCGAAGAATCTCATGTGTTTAGAGATACTACCTTGGTATCGTGAAGAACCTCATTGTATAAGGGACAGCTTCGACCACCCGATGAATCTCATGTGTTCAGAGATACTGCTTTGGTATCGCGAAGAACCTTATTGGATAAGGGACTGCTTCGACCACCCGAAGAATCTCATGTGTTCGAGATACTGCTTTGGTATCATCGAAGAGCCTTAACGGATAAGGGACTTCTTCGACCACCCGAAGAATCTCATGAGTTTAGAGATACTGCTTTGCTATAGCGAGGAACCTTATTGCATAAGGGACTACTTCAACCACCCAAATAATCTCATGAGTTAGAGATACTGCTTTGGTATCACGAAGAAGCTTATTGGATAAGGGAATACTTCGACCACCCGAAGAATCTCATGTGTTCAGAGATACTGCTTTGGCAGGATGAAGAACCTTATTGGATAAGGGACTGCTTCGACCACCCAGAGAATCTCATGTGTTCGAGATACTGCTTTGGTATCATCGAAGATACTTAACAAAAAGGGACTGCTTCGACCACAAGAAGAATCTCATGTGTTTAGAGATACTTCTTGGGTATCACGAAGAACCTTATTGGATAAGGGACTGCTTCGACCACCCGAAGAATCTCATGTGTTTAGAGATACTGCTTTGGTATCGCGAAGAACCTTATTGGACATGGGACTGCTTCAACCACCCGAAGATTGTCATGTGTTCAGAGATACTGCTTTTGTATCGCGAAGAACGTTATTGGATAAGGGACTACTTCGACCACCCGAAGAATCTCATGTGTTTAGAGATACTACTTTGGTATCGCGAAGAACCTTATTACATAAGGGACTGCTTCGACCACCTAAAGAATCTCATGTGTTTAGAGATACTGCTTTCCTAGAGCGAGGAACCTTATTGGTTAAGGGACTACTTCAACCACCCGAAGAATCTGATGAGTTAGAGATACTGTTTTGGTATCGCGAAGAACCTGATTGGATAAAGGACTACTTCGACCACCCGAAGAATCTCATGTGTTCAGAGATACTGCTTTGGTATGACGAAGAACCTTATTGGATAAGGGACTGCTTTGACCGCCCGAAGAATCTCATGTGTTCGAGATACTGCTTTGGTATCATCGAAGAGACTTAACAGAAAGGGACTGCTTCGACCACCCGAAGAATCTCATGTGTTTAGAGATACTTCTTTGGTATCACGAAGAACCTTATTGGATAAGAGAATGCTTCGACCACCCGAAGAATCTCATGTGTTTAGAGATACTGCTTTGGTATCGCGAAGAACCTTATTGGATAAGGGACTGCTTCAACCACCCGAAGAATCTCATATGTTCAGAGATACTGCTTTTGTATCGCGAAGAACGTTATTGGATAAGGGACTGCTTGAACCACCCGAAGAATCTCATGTGTTTAGAGATACTACTTTGGTATTGCAAAGAACCTTATTAGATAAAGGACTGCTTCGACCACCTGAAGAATCTCATGTGTTTAGAGATACTGCTTTGGTATCACGAAGAACCTTATTGGATAACGGACTGCTTCGAAGACCCGAAGAATCTCATGTGTTCGAGATACTGCTTTGGTATCATCGAAGAGCCTTAACGGATAAGGGGCTGCTTAGACCACCAGAAGAATCTCATGAGTTTAGAGATACTGCTTTGCTATAGCGAGGAACCTTATTGGATATGGGACTACTTCAACCACCCGAAGAATCTCATGAGTTAGAGATACTGCTTTGGTATTGCGAAGAACCTTATTAGATAATGGACTACTTCGACCACTCGAAGAATCTCATGTGTTCAGAGATACTGCTTTGGTATGATGAAGAACCTTATTGAATAAGGGACTGCTTCGACCACCCGAAGAATCTCATGTGTTCGAGATACTGTTATGGCATCATTGAAGAGACTAAACGGAAAGGGACTGTTTCGACCACCCGAAGAATATCATGTGTTTAGAGATACTTCTTTGGTATCACGAAGAACCTTATTGGATAAGGGACTGCTTCGACCACCCGAAGAATCTCATGTGTTTAGAGATACTGCTTTGGTATCGTGAAGAACCTTATTGGATAAGGGACTTCTTTGACCACCCGAAGAATCTCATGTGTTTAGAGATACTGCTTTGGTATCGTGAAGAACCTTAATGGATAAGGGACTGCTTCGACCACCCGAAACATCTCATGTGATCAGAGATACTGCTTTTGTATCGCGAAGAACATTATTGGATAAGTGACTGCTTCGACCACTCGAAGAATCTCATGTGTTCAAGATACTTCTTTGGTATCACGAAGAACCTTATTGGATAACAGACTGCTTCGACCACCCGAAGAATCTCATGTGTTCGAGATACTACTTTGGTATCATCGAAGAGCCTTAACGGATAAGGTACTTCTTCGACCTGTCGAAGAATCTCATGAGTTTAGAGATACTGCATTGGTATAGCGAGGAACCTTATTGGATAAGGGATTGCTTCGACCACCCCAAAGAATCTCATGAGTTCAGAGATATTGCTAGGTATCCTAAAGAACCTTATTAGATAATGGACTACTTCGACCACCCAAAGAATCTCATGTTTTCAGAGATACTACTTTGGTATGATGAAGAACCTTATTGGATAAGGGACTGCTTCGACCACCAGAAAAATCTCATGTGTTCGAGATACTGCTTTGGTATCATTAAAGAGCCTTTACGGATAAGGGACTGCTTCGACCACCTAAAGAATCTCATGTGTTTAGAGATACTGCTTGGGTATCGCGAAGAACCTTAATGGATAAGGAACTGCTTCGACCACCCGAAGAATCTCGTGTGTTTAGAGATACCGCTTTGGTATCGCGAAGAACCTTAAAGGATAAAGGACTGCTTCGACCATCTGAAGAATCTCATGTGATCAGAGATACCGCTTTGGTATCGCGATGAACTTTATTGGATAAGAGACAGCTTCGACCACCCGAAGAATCTCATGTGTTCAGAGAAAATGATTTGGTATCACGAAGAAACTTATTGGATAAGGGACTGATTCGACCACCCGAAGAATCTCATGTGTTCGAGATACTGCTTTGGTAACATCGAAGAACCTTAACGGATAAAGACTGCTTCGATCACCCGAAGAATCTAATGTGTTTAGAGATACTACTTTGGTATCGCGAGGAACCTTATTGGATAAGGGACTGCTTCGACCACCCGAAGAATCTCATGTGTTTAGAGTTACTGCTTTGGTATCGCGAAGAACCTTGATAGATAAGGGACTGCTTCGACCACCTGAAGAATCTCATGTGTTCAGAGATATTGCTTAGGTACCATGAAGAACCTTATTGGATAAGAGACACCTTCGACTACCCGAAGAATCTCATGTGTTCATAGATACTGCTTTAGTATCTCAAAGAACCTTATTTGATAAGGGACTGCTTCGACCACCTGAAGAATCTCAAGTTTTTGTTCGAGATACTGCTTCGGTATCATCGAATAACCTTATTGGAAAAGGGACTGCTTCGACCACCCGAAGAATCTCATGTGTTCGAGATACTGCTTTGGTATCATCGAAGAGCCTTAACGGATAAGGGGCTGCTTAGACCACCCGAAGAATCTCATGAGTTTAGAGATACTGCTTTGCTATAGCGAGGAACCTTATTGGATAAGGGACTACTTCAACCACCCGAAGAATCTCATGAGTTAGAGATACTGCTTTGGTATTGCGAAGAACCTTATTAGATAATGGACTACTTCGACCACTCGAAGAATCTCATGTGTTCAGAGATACTGCTTTGGTATGATGAAGAACCTTATTGAATAAGGGACTGCTTCGACCACCCGAAGAATCTCATGTGTTCGAGATACGGTTATGGCATCATTGAAGAGACTAAACGGAAAGGGACTGCTTCGACCACCCGAAGAATCTCATGTGTTTAGAGATACTTCTTTGGTATCACGAAGAACCTTATTGGATAAGGAACTGCTTCGACCACCCGAAGAATCTCATGTGTTTAGAGATACTGCTTTGGTATCGTGAAGAACCTTATTGGATAAGGGACTTCTTTGACCACCCGAAGAATCTCATGTGTTTAGAGATACTGCTTTGGTATCGTGAAGAACCTTAATGGATAAGGGACTGCTTCGACCACCCGAAACATCTCATGTGATCAGAGATACTGCTTTTGTATCGCGAAGAACATTATTGGATAAGTGACTGCTTCGACCACTCGAAGAATCTCATGTGTTCAAGATACTTCTTTGGTATCACGAAGAACCTTATTGGATAACAGACTGCTTCGACCACCCGAAGAATCTCATGTGTTCGAGATACTACTTTGGTATCATCGAAGAGCCTTAACGGATAAGGTACTTCTTCGACCTCTCGAAGAATCTCATGAGTTTAGAGATACTGCATTGGTATAGCGAGGAACCTTATTGGATAAGGGATTGCTTCGACCACCCCAAAGAATCTCATGAGTTCAGAGATATTGCTAGGTATCCCGAAGAACCTTATTAGATAATGGACTACTTCGACCACCCAAAGAATCTCATGTTTTCAGAGATACTACTTTGGTATGATGAAGAACCTTATTGGATAAGGGACTGCTTCGACCACCAGAAAAATCTCATGTGTTCGAGATACTGCTTTGGTATCATTAAAGAGCCTTAATGGATAAGGGACTGCTTCAACCACCTAAAGAATCTCATGTGTTTAGAGATACTGCTTGGGTATCGCGAAGAACCTTAATGGATAAGGAACTGCTTCGACCACCCGAAGAATCCCGTGTGTTTAGAGATACTGCTTTGGTATCGCGAAGAACCTTAAAGGATAAAGGACTGCTTCGACCATCTGAAGAATCTCATGTGATCAGAGATACTGCTTTGGTATCGCGATGAACTCTATTGGATAAGAGACAACTTCGACCACCCGAAGAATCTCATGTGTTCAGAGAGAATGATTTGGTATCACGAAGAAACTTATTGGATAAGGGACTGATTCGACCATCCGAAGAATCTCATGTGTTCGAGATACTGCTTTGGTATCATCGAAGAACCTTAACGGATAAAGGTCTGCTTCGATCACCCGAAGAATCTCATGTGTTTAGAGATACTGCTTTGGTATCGCGAGGAACCTTATTGGATAAGGGACTGCTTCGACCACCCGAAGAATCTCATGTGTTTAGAGTTACTGCTTTGGTATCGCGAAGAACCTTGATAGATAAGGGACTGCTTCGACCACCTGAAGAATCTCATGTGTTCAGAGATATTGCTTAGGTACCATGAAGAACCTTATTGGATAAGGGACACCTTCGACTACCCGAAGAATCTCATGTGTTCAGAGATACTGCTTTAGTATCTCAAAGAACCTTATTTGATAAGGGACTGCTTCGACTACCTGAAGAATCTCAAGTTTTTGTTTGAGATACTGCTTCGGTATCATCGAATAACCTTATTGGAAAAGGGACTGCTTCGACCACCCGAAGAATCTCATGTGTTCGAGATACTGCTTTGGTATCATCGAAGAGCCTTAACGGATAAGGGACTGCTTCGACCACCCGAAGAATCTCATGTGTTTAGAGATACTGTTTTGGTATCGCGAAGAACCTTATTGGATAAGGGACTGCTTCGACCACTCGAAGAATCTCATGTGTTTAGAGATACTGCTTTGGTATCGCGAAGAACCTTATTGGATAAGGGACTTCTTCGACCACCCAAAGAATCTCATCTGTTTAGAGATATTGCTTTGGTATCGCGAAGAACCTTATTGGATAAGGGATTGCTTCGACCACCTGAAAAATCTCATGTCTTTAGAGATACAGGTTTGGTATCATGAAGAACCTTGATGGATAAGGGACCGCTTTGACCACGCGAAGAATCTCATGTGTTCAGAGATACTACTTTGGTATCACGAAGAACCTTATTGGATAAGGGACTGCTTCGACCACACGAAGAATCTCATGTGTTCAGAGATACTGCTTTGGTATCTCGAAGAACCTTATTGGATAAGGGGCTGCTTCGACCACCCGAAGAATCTCATGTGTTTAGAGAGATTGCTTTGGTATCGCGAAGAACCTTGTTGGATAAGGGACTGATTCGACCACCCAAAGAATCTCATGTGTTTAGAGATACTGCTTTGGAATTGCGAATAACCTGATTAGATAATGGATTGCATCGACCACCCGAAGAATCTCATGTATTTAGAGATACTACCTTGGTATCATGAAGAACCTCATTGTATAAGGGACAACTTCGACCACCCGAAGAATCTCATGTGTTCAGAGATACTTCTTTGGTATCGCGAAGAACCTTATTGGATAAGGGACTGCTTCGACCACCCGAAGAATCTCATGTGTTCGAGATACTGCTTTGGTATCATCGAAGAGCCTTAACGGATAAAGGACTTCTTCAACCACCTGAAGAATCTCATGAGTTTAGAGATACTGCTTTGCTATAACGAGGAACCTTATTAGATAAGGGACTACTTCAACGACCCAAATAATCTCATGAGTTAGAGATACTGCTTTGGTATCGCGAAGAAGCTTATTGGATAAGGGACTACTTCGACCACCCGAAGAATCTCATGTGTTCAGAGATACTGCTTTGGTATGATGAAGAACCTTATTAGATAAGGGATTGCTTCGACCACCCGAAGAATCTCATGTGTTTAGAGATACTGCTTTGGTATCACGAAGAACCTTATTGGATAACGGTCTGCTTCGAAGACCCGAAGAATCTCATGTGTTCGAGATACTGCTTTGGTATCATCGAAGAGACTTAACGGATAAGGGGCTGCTTCGACCACCCGAAGAATCTCATGAGTTTAGAGATACTGGTTTGCTATAGCGAGGAACCTTATTGGATAAGGGACTACTTCAACCACCCGAAGAATCTCATGAGTTAGAGATACTGCTTTGGAATCGCGAAGAACCTTATTAGATAATGGACTACTTCGACCACCCGAAGAATCTCATGTGTTCAGAGATACTGCTTTGGTATGATGAAGAACCTTCTTGAATAAAGGACTGCTTCGACCACCCGAAGAATCTCATGTGTTCGAGATACTGCTATGGCATCATTGAAGAGACTAAACAGAAAAGGACTGCTTCGACCACCCGAAGAATCTCATGTGTTTAGAGATACTTCTTTGGTATCACAAAAAACCTTATTGGATAAGGGACTAATTCGACCACCCGAAGAATCTCATGTGTTTAGAGATACTGCTTTGGTATCGTGAAGAACCTTATTGGATAAGGGAGTTCTTCGACCACCCGAAGAATCTCATGTGTTTAGAGATACTGCTTTGGTATCGTGAAGAACCTTTATGGATAAGGGACTGCTTCGACCACCCGAAACATCTCATGTGATCAGAGATACTACTTTTGTATCGCGAAGAACATTATTGGATAAGAGACTGCTTCGACCACTCGAAGAATCTCATGTGTTCGAGATACTTCTTTGGTATCACGAAGAACCTTATTGGATAACGGACTGCTTGGACCACCAGAAGAATCTCTTGTGTTCGAGATACTGCTTTGGTATCATCGAAGAGCCTTAACGGATAAGGGACTTCTTCGACCTCCCGAAGAATCTCATGAGTTTAGAGATACTGCATTGGTATAGCGAGGAACCTTATTGGATAAAGGATTGCTTCGACCACCCCAAAGAATCTCATGAGTTCAGAGATACTGCTAGGTATCCCGAAGAACCTTATTAGATAATGGACTACTTCGACCACCCAAAGAATCTCATGTTTTCAGAGATACTACTTTGGTATGATGAAGAACCTTATTGGATAAGGGACTGCTTCGACCACCAGAAGAATCTCATGTGTTCGAGATACTGCTTTGGTATCATTAAAGAGCCTTAACGGATAAGGGACTGCTTCGACCACCTAAAGAATCTCATGTGTTTAGAGATACTTCTTTGGTATGACGAAGAACCTTATTAGATAAGGGACTGCTTCGACCACCCGAAGAATCTCATGTGTTTAGAGATACTGCTTTGGTATCGCAAAGAACCTTAATGGATAAGGAACTGCTTCGACCACCCGAAGAAACCCATGTGTTTAGAGATACCGCTTTGGTATCGCGAAGAACCTTAAAGCATAAGGGACTGCTTCGACCATCTGAAGAATATCATGTTATCAGAGATACTGCTTTGGTATTGCGATGATCTTTATTGGATAAGAGACAGCTTCGACCACCCGAAAAATCTCATGTGTTCAGAGAGAATGATTTGGTATCACGAATAACCTTATTGGATAAGGGACTGATTCGACCACCCGAAGAATCTCAAGTGTTCGAGATACTGCTTTGGTATCATCGAAGAACCTTAACGGATGAAGGACTGCTTCGACCACCCAAAGAATCTCATGTGTTTAGAGATACTTCTTTGGTATCGCGAGGAACCTTATTGGATAAGGGACTGCTTCGACCACCCAAAGAATCTCATGTGTTTAGAGATACTGTTTTGGTATCGCGAAGAACCTTGATAGATAAGGGAATGCTTCGACCACCTGAAGAATCTCATGTGTTCAGAGATACTGCTTAGGTACCATGAAGAACCTTATTGGATAAGGGACACCTTTGACTACCCGAAGAATCTCATGTGTTCAGAGATACTGCATTAGTATCTCAAAGAACCTTATTGGATAAGGGACTGCTTCGACCACCTGAAGAATCTCAAGTTTTTGTTCAAGATACTGCTTCGATATCATCGAATAACCTTATTGGAAAAGGGACTGCTTCGACCACCTGAAGAATCTCATGTGTTCGAGATACTGCTTTGGTATCATCGAAGAGCCTTAACGGATAAGGGACTGCTTCGACCACCCGAAGAATCTCATGTGTTTAGAGATACTGTTTTGGTATCGCGAAGAACCTTATTGGATAAGGGACTGCTACGACCACCCGAAGAATCTCATGTGTTTATAGATACTGCTTTGGTATCGCGAAGAACCTTATTGGATAAGGGACTTCTTCGACCACCCAAAGAATCTCATCTGTTTAGAGATATTGCTTTGGTATCGCGAAGAACCTTATTGGATAAGGGATTGCTTCGACCACCCGAAAAATCTCATGTGTTTAGAGATACAGCTTTGGTATCATGAAGAACCTTGATGGATAAGGGACCGCTTTGACCACGCGAAGAATCTCATATGTTCAGAGATACTAATTTGGTATCACGAAGAAGCTTATTGGATAACGGACTGCTTCGACCACACGAAGAATCTCATGTGTTCAGAGATACTGCTTTGGTATCTCGAAGAACCTTATTGGATAAGGGACTGCTTCGACCACACGAAGAATCTCATGTGTTTAGAGATATTGCTTTGGTATCGCGAAGAACCTTGTTGGATAAGGGACTGTTTCGACCACCTAAAAAATCTCATGTGTTTAGAGATACTGCTTTGGTATTGCGAATAACCTTATTAGATAATGGATTGCATCGACCACTCAAAGAATCTCATGTGTTTAGAGATACAAACTTGGTATCGTGAAGAACCTCATTGTATAAGGGACATCTTCGACCACCTGAAGAATCTCATGTGTTCAGAGATACTGCTTTGGTATCGCGAAGAACCTTATTGGATAAGGGACTGCTTCGACCACCCAAAGAATCTCATGTCTTCGAGATACTGCTTTGGTATCATCAAAGAGCCTTAACGGATAAGGGACTTCTTCGACCACCCGAAGAATCTCATGAGTTTAGAGATACTGCTTTGCTATAGCGAGGAACCTTATTGGATAAGGGACTACTTCAACCACCCAAATAATCTCATGAGTTAGAGTTACTGCTTTGGTATCGCGAAGAAGCTTATAGGATAAGGGACTACTTCGACCACCCGAAGAATCTCATGTGTTCAGAGATACTGCTTTGGTATGATGAAGAACCTTATTGGATAAGGGACTACTTCGACCACCCGAAGAATCTCATGTGTTCGAGATACTGCTTTGGTATCATCGAAGATACTTAACAAAAAGGGACTGCTTCGACCACACGAAGAATCTCATGTGTTTAAAGATACTTCTTTGGTATCACGAAGAACCTTATTGGATAAGGGACTGCTTCGACCACCAGAAGAATCTGATGTGTTTAGAGATACTGCTTTGGTATCGCGAAGAACCTTATTGGACATGGGACTGCTTCGACCACCCGAAGAATGTCATGTGTTCAGAGATACTGCTTTTGTATCGCAAATAACGTTATTGGATAAGGGACTGCTTCGACCACCTGAAGAATCTCATGTGTTTAGAGATACTACTTTGGTATCGCTAAGAACCTTATTAGATAAGGGACTGCTTCGACCACCTAAAGAATCTCATGTGTTTAGAGATACTGCTTTGCTAGAGCGAGGAACCTTATTGGTTAAGGGACTACTTCAACCACCCGAAGAATCTGATGAGTTAGAGATACTGCTTTGGTATCGCGAAGAACCTTATTGGATAAGGGACTACTTCGACCACCCGAAGAATCTCATGTGTTTAGAGATACTGCTTTGGTATCGCAAAGAACCTTAATGGATAAGGAACTGCTTCGACCACCCGAAGAATCCCATGTGTTTAGAGATACCGCTTTGGTATCGCGAAGAACCTTAAAGCATAAGGGACTGCTTCGACCATCTGAAGAATATCATGTGATCAGAGATACTGCTTTGGTATTGCGATGATCTTTATTGGATAAGAGACAGCTTCGACCACCCGAAGAATCTCATGTGTTCAGAGAGAATGATTTGGTATCACGAATAAACTTATTGGATAAGGGACTGATTCGACCACCCGAAGAATCTCAAGTGTTCGAGATACTGCTTTGGTATCATCGAAGAACCTTAACGGATAAAGGACTGCTTCGACCACCCGAAGAATCTCATGTGTTTAGAGATACTTCTTTGGTAATGCGAGGAACCTTATTGGATAAGGGACTGCTTCGACCACCCGAAGAATCTCATGTGTTTAGAGATACTGTTTTGGTATCGCGAAGAACCTTGATAGATAAGGGAATGCTTCGACCACCTGAAGAATCTCATGTGTTCAGAGATATTGCTTAGGTACCATGAAGAACCTTATTGGATAAGGGACACCTTCGACTACCCGAAGAATCTCATGTGTTCAGAGATACTGCTTTAGTATCTCAAAGAACCTTATTTGATAAGGGACTGCTTCGACCACCTGAAGAATCTCAAGTTTTTGTTCGAGATACTGCTTCAGTATCATCGAATAACCTTATTGGAAAAGGGACTGCTTCGACCACCCGAAGAATCTCATGTGTTCGAGATACTGCTTTGGTATCATCGAAGAGCCTTAACGGATAAGGGACTGCTTCGACCACCCGAAGAATCTCATGTGTTTAGAGATACTGTTTTGGTATCGCGAAGAACCTTATTGGATAAGGGACTGCTTCGACCACCCGAAGAATCTCATGTGTTTAGAGATACTGCTTTGGTATCGCGAAGAACCTTATTGGATAAGGGACTTCTTCGACCACCCAAAGAATCTCATCTGTTTAGAGATATTGCTTTGGTATCGCGAAGAACCTTATTGGATAAGGGATTGCTTCGACCACCTGAAAAATCTCATGTGTTTAGAGATACAGGTTTGGTATCATGAAGAACCTTGATGGATAAGGGACCGCTTTGACCACGCGAAGAATCTCATGTGTTCAGAGATACTACTTTGGTATCGCGAAGAACCTTATTGGATAAGGGACTGCTTCGACCACACGAAGAATCTCATGTGTTCAGAGATACTGCTTTGGTATCTCGAAGAACCTTATTGAATAAGGGGCTGCGTCGACCACCCGAAGAATCTCATGTGTTTAGAGAGATTGCTTTGGTATCGCGAATAACCTTGTTGGATAAGGGACTGATTCGACCACCCAAAGAATCTCATGTGTTTAGAGATACTGCTTTGGAATTGCGAATAACCTGGTTAGATAATGGATTGCATCGACCACCCGAAGAATCTCATGTATTTAGAGATACTACCTTGGTATCATGAAGAACCTCATTGTATAAGGGACAACTTCGACCACCCGAAGAATCTCATGTGTTCAGAGATACTGCTTTGGTATCGCGAAGAACCTTATTGGATAAGGGACTGCTTCGACCACCCGAAGAATCTCATGTGTTCGAGATACTGCTTTGGTATCATCGAAGAGCCTTAACGGATAAAGGACTTCTTCAACCACCTGAAGAATCTCATGAGTTTAGAGATACTGCTTTGCTATAGCGAGGAACCTTATTAGATAAGGGACTACTTCAACAACCCAAATAATCTCATGAGTTAGAGATACTGGTTTGGTATCGTGAAGAAGCTTATTGGATAAGGGAATACTTCGACCACCCGAAGAATCTCATGTGTTCAGAGATACTGCTTTGGTATGATGAAGAACCTTATTAGATAAGGGATTGCTTCGACCACCCGAAGAATCTCATGTGTTTAGAGATACTGCTTTGGTATCACGAAGAACCTTATTGGATAACGGTCTGCTTCGAAGACCCGAAGAATCTCATGTGTTCGAGATACTGCTTTGGTATCATCGAAGAGACTTAACGGATAAGGGGCTGCTTCGACCACCCGAAGAATCTCATGAGTTTAGAGATACTGGTTTGCTATAGCGAGGAACCTTATTGGATAAGGGACTACTTCAACCACCCGAAGAATCTCATGAGTTAGAGATACTGCTTTGGTATCGCGAAGAACCTTATTAGATAATGGACTACTTCGACCACCCGAAGAATCTCATGTGTTCAGAGATACTGCTTTGGTATGATGAAGAACCTTCTTGAATAAAGGACTGCTTCGACCACCCGAAGAATCTCATGTGTTCGAGATACTGCTATGGCATCATTGAAGAGACTAAACAGAAAAGGACTGCTTCGACCACCCGAAGAATCTGATGTGTTTAGAGATACTTCTTTGGTATCACGAAAAACCTTATTGGATAAGGGACTAATTCGACCACCCGAAGAATCTCATGTGTTTAGAGATACTGCTTTGGTATCGTGAAGAACCTTATTGGATAAGGGAGTTCTTCGACCACCCGAAGAATCTCATGTGTTTAGAGATACTGCTTTGGTATTGTGAAGAACCTTTATGGATAAGGGACTGCTTCGACCACCCGAAACATCTCATGTGATCAGAGATACTGCTTTTGTATCGCGAAGAACATTATTGGATAAGAGACTGCTTTGACCACTCGAAGAATCTCATGTGTTCGAGATACTTCTTTGGTATCACGAAGAACCTTATTGGATAACGGACTGCTTGGACCACCAGAAGAATCTCTTGTGTTCGAGATACTGCTTTGGTATCATCGAAGAGTCTTAACGGATAAGGGACTTCTTCGACCTCCCGAAGAATCTCATGAGTTTAGAGATACTGCATTGGTATAGCGAGGAACCTTATTGGATAAGGGATTGCTTCGACCACCCCAAAGAATCTCATGAGTTCAGAGATACTGCTAGGTATCCCGAAGAACCTTATTAGATAATGGACTACTTCGACCACCCAAAGAATCTCATGTTTTCAGAGATACTACTTTGGTATGATGAAGAACCTTATTGGATAAGGGACTGCTTCGACCACCAGAAGAATCTCATGTGTTCGAGATACTGCTTTGGTATCATTAAAGAGCCTTAACGGATAAGGGACTGCTTCGACCACCTAAAGAATCTCATGTGTTTAGAGATACTTCTTTGGTATGACGAAGAACCTTATTAGATAAGGGACTGCTTCAACCACCTGAAGAATCTCATGTGTTTAGAGATACTGCTTTGGTATCGCAAAGAACCTTAATGGATAAGGAACTGCTTCGACCACCCGAAGAATCCCATGTGTTTAGAGATACCGCTTTGGTATCGCGAAGAACCTTAAAGCATAAGGGACTGCTTCGACCATCTGAAGAATATCATGTGATCAAAGATACTGCTTTGGTATTGCGATGATCTTTATTGGATAAGAGACAGCTTCGACCACCCGAAGAATCTCATGTGTTCAGATAGAATTATTTGGTATCACGAATAAACTTATTGGATAAGGGACTGATTCGACCACCCGAAGAATCTCAAGTGTTCGAGATACTGCTTTGGTATCATCGAAGAACCTTAACGGATAAAGGACTGCTTCGACCACCCGAAGAATCTCATGTGTTTAGAGATACTTCTTTGGTATCGCGAGGAACCTTATTGGATAAGGGACTGCTTCGACCACCCGAAGAATCTCATGTGTTTAGAGATACTGTTTTGGTATCGCGAAGAACCTTGATAGATAAGGGAATGCTTCGACCACCTGAAAAATCTCATGTGTTCAGAGATACTGCTTAGGTACCATGAAGAACCTTATTGGATAAGGGACACCTTTGACAACCCGAAGAATCTCATGTGTTCAGAGATACTGCTTTAGTATCTCAAAGAACCTTATTGGATAAGGGACTGCTTCGACCACCTGAAGAATCTCAAGTTTTTGTTCAAGATACTGCTTCGATATCATCGAATAACCTTATTGAAAAAGGGACTGCTTCGACCACCCGAAGAATCTCATGTGTTCGAGATACTGCTTTGGTATCATCGAAGAGCCTTAACGGATAAGGGACTGCTTCAACCACCCGAAGAATCTCATGTGTTTAGAGATACTGTTTTGGTATCGCGAAGAACCTTATTGGATAAGGGACTGCTACGACCACCCGAAGAATCTCATGTGTTTAGAGATACTGCTTTGGTATCGCGAAGAACCTTATTGGATAAGGGACTTCTTCGACCACCCAAAGAATCTCATCTGTTTAGAGATATTGCTTTGGTATCGCGAAGAACCTTATTGGATAAGGGATTGCTTCGACCACCCGAAAAATCTCATGTGTTTAGAGATACAGCTTTGGTATCATGAAGAACCTTGATGGATAAGGGACCGCTTTGACCACGCGAAGAATCTCATATGTTCAGAGATACTAATTTGGTATCACGAAGAACCTTATTGGATAAGGGACTGCTTCGACCACACGAAGAATCTCATGTGTTCAGAGATACTGCTTTGGTATCTCGAAGAACCTTATTGGATAAGGGACTGCTTCGACCACACGAAGAATCTCATGTGTTTAGAGATATTGCTTTGGTATCGCGAAGAACCTTGGTTGATAAGGGACTGTTTCGACCACCTAAAAAATCTCATGTGTTTAGAGATACTGCTTTGGTATTGCGAATAACCTTATTAGATAATGGATTGCATCGACCACTCAAAGAATCTCATGTGTTTAGAGATACTAACTTGGTATCGTGAAGAACCTCATTGTATAAGGGACATCTTCGACCACCTGAAGAATCTCATGTGTTCAGAGATACTGCTTTGGTATCGCGAAGAACCTTATTGGATAAGGGACTGCTTCGACCACCCAAAGAATCTCATGTCTTCGAGATTCTGGTTTGGTATCATTAAAGAGCCTTAACGGATAAGGGACTTCTTCGACCACCCGAAGAATCTCATGAGTTTAGAGATACTGCTTTGCTATAGCGAGGAACCTTATTGGATAAGGGACTACTTCAACCACCCAAATAATCTCATGAGTTAGAGTTACTGCTTTGGTATCGCGAAGAAGCTTATAGGATAAGGGTCTACTTCGACCACCCGAAGAATCTCATGTGTTCAGAGATACTGCTTTGGTATGATGAAGAACCTTATTGGATAAGGGACTGCTTCGACCACCCGAAGAATCTCATGTGTTCGAGATACTGCTTTGGTATCATCGAAGATACTTAACAAAAAGGGACTGCTTCGACCACACGAAGAATCTCATGTGTTTAAAGATACTTCTTTGGTATCACGAAGAACCTTATTGGATAAGGGACTGCTTCGACCACCAGAAGAATCTGATGTGTTTAGAGATACTGCTTTGGTATCGCGAAGAACCTTATTGGACATGGGACTGCTTCGACCACCCGAAGAATGTCATGTGTTCAGAGATACTGCTTTTGTATCGCGAATAACGTTATTGGATAAGGGACTGCTTCGACCACCTGAAGAATCTCATGTGTTTAGAGATACTACTTTGGTATCGCGAAGAACCTTATTAGATAAGGGACTGCTTCGACCACCTAAAGAATCTCATGTGTTTAGAGATACTGCTTTGCTAGAGCGAGGAACCTTATTGGTTAAGGGACTACTTCAACCACCCGAAGAATCTGATGAGTTAGAGATACTGCTTTGGTATCGCGAAGAACCTTATTGGATAAGGGACTACTTCGACCACCCGAAGAATCTCATGTGGTCAGGGACACTGCTTTGGTATGATGAAGAACCTTATTGGATAAGGGACTGCTTTGACCGCCCGAAGAATCTCATGTGTTCGAGATACTGCTTTGGTATCATCGAAGAGACTTAACAGAAAGGGACTGCTTCGACCACCCAAAGAATCTCATGTGTTTAGAGATACTTCTTTGGTATCACGAAGAACCTTATTGGATAAGGGACTGCTTCAACCACCCGAAGAATCTCATATGTTTATAGATACTGCTTTGGTATCACGAAGAACCTTATTGGATAAGGGACTGCTTCGACCACCCGAAGAATCTCATGTGTTCAGAGATACTGCTTTTGTATCGCGAAGAACGTTATTGGATAAGGGACTGCTTGAACCACCCGAAGAATCTCATGTGTTTAGAGATACTACTTTGGTATCGCAAAGAACCTTATTAGATAAGGGACTGCTTCGACCACCCAAAGAATATCATGTGTTTAGAGATACTGCTTTGGTATCACGAAGAACCTTATTGGATAACGGACTGCTTCGAAGACCCGAAGAATCTCATGTGTTCGAGATACTGCTTTGGTATCATCGAAGAGCCTTAACGGATAAAGGGCTGCTTCGACCACCCTAAGAATCTCATGAGTTTAGAGATACTGCTTTGCTATAGCGAGGAACCTTAGTGGATAAGAGACTACTTCAACCACCCGAAGAATCTCATGAGTTAGAGATACTGCTTTGGTATCGCGAAGAACCTTATTAGATAATGGGCTACTTCGATCACCCGAAGAATCTCATGTGTTCAGAGATACTGCTTTGGTATGATGAAGAACCTTATTGAATAAGGGACTGCTTCGACCACCCGAAGAATCTCATGTGTTCGATATACTGCTATGGCATCATTGAAGAGACTAAACGGAAAGGGACTGCTTCGACCACCCGAAGAATCTCATGTGTTTAGAGATACTTCTTTGGTATCACGAAGAACCTTATTGGATAAGGGACTGCTTCGACCACCCAAAGAATCTATGTGTTTAGAGATACTGCTTTGGTATCGCGAAGAACCTTATTGGATAAGGGACTTCTTCGACCACCCGAAGAATCTCAAGTGTTTAGAGATACTGCTTTGGTATCGTGAAGAACCTTAATGGATAAGGGACTGCTTCGACCACCCGAAACATCTCATGTGATCAGAGATACTGCTTTTTTATCGCGAAGAACATTATTGGATAAGAGACTGCTTCGACCACTTGAAGAATCTCATGTGTTCGAGATACTTCTTTGGTATCATGAAGAACCTTATTAGATAACGGACTGCTTCGACCACCCGAAGAATCTCATGTGTTCGAGATATTGCTTTGGTATCATCGAAGAGCCTTAACGGATAAGGGACTTCTTCGACCTCCCGAAGAATCTCATGAGTTTAGAGATACTGCATTGGTATAGCGAGGAACTTTATTTGATAAGGGATTGCTTCGACCACCCCAAACAATCTCATGAGTTCAGAGATACTGCTAGGTATCCCGAAGAACCTTATTAGATAATGGACTACTTTGACCACCCAAAGAATCTCATGTTTTCAGAGATACTACTTTGGTATGATGAAGAACCTTATTGGATAAGGGACTGCTTCGACCACCAGAAGAATCTCATGTGTTCGAGATACTGCTTTGGTATCATTAAAGAGCCTTAACGGATAAGGGACTGCTTCGACCACCTAAAGAATCTCATGTGTTTAGAGATACTTCTTTGGTATGACGAAGAACCTTATTAGATAAGGGACTGCTTCGACCACCCGAAGAATCTCATGTGTTTAGAGATACTGCTTTGGTATCGCAAAGAACCTTAATGGATAAGGAACTGCTTCGACCACCCGAAAAATCTCATGTGTTTAGAGATACTGCTTTGGTATCGCGAAGAACCATGATGGATAAGGGACTGCTTCGACCACCCGAAGAATCTCATGAGTTCAGAGATACTGCTTTGGTATCCCGTAGAACCTTATTATATAATGGACTACTTCGACCACCAAAGAATCTCATGTATTCAGAGATACTACTTTGGTATGTTGAAAAACCTTATTGGATAAGGGACTGCTTCGACCACCCGAATAATCTCATGTGTTCGAGATACTGCTTTGGTATCATCGAAGAGCCTTAACGAAAAAGGGACTGCTTCGACCACCCGAAGAATCTCATGTGTTTAGAGATACTGCTTTGGTATCATCGAAGAGCCTTAACGAAAAAGGGACTGCTTCGACCACCCGAAGAATCTCATCTGTTTAGAGATATTTCTTTGGTATCACGAAGAACCTTATTGGATAAGGGACTGCTTCGACCACCCGAAGACTCTCATGCGTTTAGAGATACTGCTTTGGTATCACGAAGAACCTTATTGGATAAGGGACTGCTTCGACCACCTGAGGAATGTAATGTGTTTAGAGATACTGCTTTGGTATCACGAAGAACCTTGATAGATAAGGGACTGCTTCGACCACTCGAAGAATCTCATGTGTTCAGAGATACTGCTTTGGAATCACGAAGAACCTTATTGGATAAGGGACCGCTTCGACCACCCGAAGAATCTCATGTGTTTACAGATACTGCTTTGGTATCGCGAAGAACCTTATTGGATAAGGGACTGCTTCGACCACTCGAAGAATCTCATGTGTTTAGAGATACAACTTTGGTATCGCGAAGAACCTTGATGGATAAGGGACTTATTCGACCACCCGAAGAATCTCATGAGTTCAGAGATACTGCTTTGGTATCCCGAAGAACCTTGTTAGATAATGGACTACTTCGACCACCCAAAGAATCTCATATGTTCAGAGATACTGCTTTGGTATGATGAAGAACCTTATTGGATAAGGGACTGCTTCGACTTCTCGAATAATCTCATGGGTTCGAGATACTGCTTTGGTATCATCGAAGAGCCTTAACGAAAAAGGGACTGCTTTGACCACCCGAAGAATCTCATGAGTTCATAGATTCTACTTTGGTATCGTGAAGAATGTTATTGGATAAGGGACTGCTTCAACCACCCGAAGAATCTCATTTGTTTAGAGATACTACTTTGGTAGCGCAAAGAACCTTATTGGATAAGGGACTTCTTCGACCACACGAAAAATCTTATGTGTTTAGAGATATTGCTTTGGTATCATGAAGAACCTTATTGGATAAGGGACTGCTTCGACCACCCGGAGAATCTCATGTGTTTAGAGATACTGCTTTGGTATCACGAAGAACCTTGATAGATAAGGGACTGCTTCGACAACTCGAAGAATCTCATGTGTTCAAAGATACTACTTTGGTATCACGAAGAACCTTATTGGATAAGGGACTGCTTCGACCACCCAAAGAATCTCATGTATTCAGAGATACTGCTTTAGTATCTCGAAGAACCTTATTGGATAAGGGACTGCTTCGACCACTTGAAGAATCTCATGTGTTTAGAGATACTGCTTTGGTATCGCAAAAAACCTTATTGGATAAGGGACTGCATCGACCACCCGAAGAATCTCATGTGTTTAGAGATATTGCTTTGGAATCGCGAAGAACCTTATTGGATAAGGGACTACTTCGACCACCCGAAGAATCTCATGTGTTTAGAGACACTACTTTGGTATCCCGAAGAACCTTGATAGATAAGGGACTGCTTCGACCACCCGAAGAATCTCATGTGTTCAGAGATACTGCTTTAGTATCACGAAGAACCTTATTGGATATGAGACTGCTTTGACGACCCGAAGAATCTCATGTGTTCAGAGATACTGCTTTAGTATCTCAAAGAACCTTATTGGATATGGGACTGCTTCGACCACCTGAAGAATCTCATGTGTTTAGAGATACTGCTTTGGTATCGCGAAGAACCTTATTGGATAATGGGCTACTTTGACCACCCGAAGAATCTCATGTGTTTAGAGATATAACTTTGGTATCACGAAGAACCTTGATGGATAAGGGATTGCTTCGACCACCCAAAGAGTCTCATGTGTTCAGAGATACTGCTTTGGTATAGCAAAGAACCTTATTGGCTAAGGGACTGCTTCGACCATACGAAGAATATTATGTGTTTTAGGAGATATTGCTTTGGTATCTCAAAGAACCTTATTGGATAAGGGACTGCTTCGACCACCCGAAAAATTTCATGTGTTTAGAGATACTGCTTTGGTATCGCGAATAACCTTATTAGATAATGGACTGCTTCGGCCACCCGAAGAATCTCATGTGTTTAGAGATACTACTTTGATATTGCGAAGAACCTCATTGGATAAGGGACTACTTGACCACCCGAAGAATCTCATGTGTTCAGAGATACTGCTTTGGTATCGCGAAGAACCTCATTGGGTAAGGGACTGCTTCAACCACCCAAAGAATCTCATGTGTTCGAGATACTGCTTTGGTATCATCGAAGAGCCTTAATGGATAAGGGACTTGTTAGAACACAGATTGGTGTTTCTTATATCTCTATGTTTTGATGATAACTTTTATGGAATTTTGTCTTAAGAAAATATACACTCTAAAATTTGTTCAAGTATTATTGTTTCAGGTATAAAATTGAAAACTCTTAAAGAAGAAAAATACATAAGTATAAAGAAACTATGTAAGGCTCTAAAGCATCAGATGCAAGACTATCATAAGATTCTGAAGCGCTGCCAGAAGGATCTGAAGTAGAAGCTACAGAATGATCTGAAGTGTTAATGAAAGAAGTGTACAAAAGGTGAAAGCTCTGATCTAATCAGACTCTGAAGTTCTTTTCACTACTAGTTCAGAGGCTTTGATAACCAGACTCTTATTATTAATATTCACGCTCAAGCACATACTGCTGCATGCTCTGATGAAGACTCTGATCAAGATTGAGACTCTGATACATTAAAGATCTGATCATCTTTCAAGGCTCTGAACATCTCAATCATTCTAGCTCTGATCATCTTAAAGTATTTCATACCTTTAAGCTTGCTACAAGTTCGGAAGTGCAGATTATGAAGACTTCATCCTGAAGAAAGCTTGCTGAAGAAGCTGTAAACTTGATTGGACGTGGTGCTACTTCCAAATCCCAAGGCTTCTAAAACCATACCTTTCCTGCAGAAAGCATATCTCTGCCCATACTTTTGGTGATGAAAAGTCTTACAATCTAATATTATATACAGCTACACATCACTCAAAGCATTTTGAAAAAGCTATAAAAGGAGAACTTCTACAACATTTTGAAGCTGCTAATTTCCTGCTCATCACTTGCTCATTGCTATTTCACTCAGAAAGAAATACACGCTTGATTCATCAAAGTGAAAATCTCACAAAGATCTTAATCATTTGATCTTTCATAAAACCATATAGTTTTTGTTGTACTTAATCTTAAGTGTAAACATCACAATTGTGATATAGCTTATTAGAAGCACTCAAACACTTGTTAGTTTACATTAATTTGTAAGAAATTCCTTAAGAAGACCAAGGTGTGGTCAGTAGTTCTTGAGAAGACTAAGATTGTTGTTTTTAGTGCTTTCTATTTTAATCAGTTGATCAATAGTGGATTAAGTCCTTGTAGTGAAAGGCAAATCATCTTTGATAAGGTGGACTGGAGTAGTTGAGTTCAACGAACCAAGATAAAAATCTTGAGTTGTTTTTATTGCCATATTTCTTAAAACTCTTATTCAACCCCCCCCCCCCCCCCCATTCTAAGTGTTTTTCTCACCTTCAGTTGGCATCAGAGCTCCGGTTCTGTTTGTGCTATCACTTAACCGTGACCAGAAAAGATCTAGTGGGAAAAACTCTTGATATTCTTGGTTGATATTATTTATGGTTGCTAAAACTTCAACATCCAACAAATATGAAGAAAGAGTCAGCACAAAACCTCCCATGTTTGATGTAGATAAATTTGATTATTGGAAAGATAGACTGGAAAGTTTCTTTCTAGGATATGATGTTAATCTTTGGGACTTAGTTATTGATGGATATGTTCATCCCACTGATGGGAATGGCAAGAAAGTTGACATAAAATCAATGACTGAGGCGCAAAAGAAGGAATTCAGAAATCACCACAAGGCTAGAACTATCTTGCTAAATGCTATATTTCATACTGAGTATGAGAAAATAACCAACAGAGAAACTACCTTTGATATATTTGAATCCCTGAAGATGACTCATGAAGGGAACTCTTAAGTTAAAGAAACCAAGGCTCTGGCGCTGATCCAGAAGTATGAAGCTTTCAAGATGGAAGAATCTGAATCTATTGAAGCCATGTTTTCCAGATTCCAGATTCTCACTGCTGGCCTAAAGGTTCTGGACAAATGTTACTCTACAGCAGATCATGTCAAGAAAATAATCAGAAGCTTGCCAACCAGATGGAGACCCATGGTCACTGCTCTGCAGTTGGCAAAGGATCTAAACAAGATTACGCTGGAGGAACTAATCAGTTCTCTAAGGAGTCATGAGATTGAACTAGAGGAAGATGAGCCTCTAAAGAAAGGTAACTCAATTGCTTTAAAATCTAATAAAGCTATTAAAGCATTGCAGGTATTAGAAGAAAGCTATGAAGAGTCTTCTTCTGAAGATGAAGAAGAACTATCCTTGCTGTCCAGAAGAATCAACAAACTCTGGAAGAATAAGCAAAGGAAGTTCAAGAACTTTAGAAAACCAGATCAACACAAAGAATCTTCTGGGCACAGAAGATCTGGAGAACACTCTGGATATAGAAGATCTGGAGAATCCTCTGGATACAGACGATCTGGAAAAAGAGAGGTTGTTTGCTATGAATGCAAAGAACCTGGGCACTACAAGAGTGAATGTCCAAAGCTTCAGAAGGAGAACCCAAAAAGAAAGTCAGATCATAAAAATAAAGTTCTGATGGCTACCTGGGATGACTCAGATGCATCTGATTCGTCATCAGAGTCAGAAGAGGAATGTACAAATGTAGCATTCATGGCTGACATTGAAGACAGTGCTGAATCATCTGGATCAGAATCAGAATCTGATTCTGAGGAGATATTTGCTGAACTTTCTAGACAGGAACTTATTGAAAGTCTATATGATATTCTTGAAAACTATAGCAAAGTTAAACTCAAATACAAAACGCTTCTAAAGCATATTGAATTTGAGAGTAACAAGTTTGAATCAGAAATAGCTGAACTAAAAGCTAAAAATCTTCAATTGAAAAATAATTTAGAATCTGCTCAACTAAACTCTGATGCAAAATATGAATCATGCTCTAAAAATATTTTACAAGAGTATGACTATAGTTTCAGGAAGTTTCTAACTAAAAGCCTAGATAGAAGCAAAATGGCTTTAATGATCTATGGTATTAGCAGAAACTATAGAAAAGGTGTTGGATATGAATCTTTCTCTTATGAAGATTCAAATCCAAAATCTGTAGATAAACTGGATATCAAGTATCCTCCTTTATATTCTCAGTTTACATTTGGTCACTTAAATGATATTAAACACACAAGTTCTAATCAGAACAAACCTGTGTTTAATAAATCTAAAGCTAATCAGAACAAGTCTTATGTTGAAAGACAGAAGTTCAGAAAAAGCTTTAAGGCAAATAACCAAAAAGGACCCAAGAAATTCTGGGTACCTAAGGATAAGATAATCTATGTTGCAGACATCCTTAGCAGCAAAGTCAAGACTCCAGTCATGGTACCTGGACTCTGGATGCTCACGACATATGACAGGAAAAAGGTCTATGTTCCAAAGTCTGGAGCTTAGATCTAGAGGAGATGTCAAGTTTAGAGAGAATCAGAAAGGCAAGATAATTGGCTCTGGAACCATAGGCAATGGTAAACTTCCTTCCATAACTAATGTCCTGCTTGTTAAAGGATTAGCTCATAATCTATTGTCCATAAGTCAATTAAGTGACAATGGTTATGACATAATCTTTAATCAAAAGTGTTGCAAAGCTGTTAGTCAAAAGGATGGCTCAATCCTCTTTAATGGTAAAAGGAAAAACAACATTTATAAAATTAGTCTTTCAGAACATAAGGTTCAGAATGTTAAATGCCTTATGTCTGTTAATGAGGAGCAATGAGTCTGACACAGAAGATTGGGTCATATTAATATGAGACGTATATCTCAGACTAATAAGCTTAATCTAGTCAGAGGACTTCCTAATCTGAAGTTCAACGCAGATGCTCTTTGTGAAACATGTCAGAAAGGAAAATTTTCAAAATCATCTTTCAAATCCAAAAATGTTGTTTCAACTTCAAAACCATTAGAGTTACTTCACATTGATCTGTTTGGACCAGTGAAAACTGCATCCATCAGAGGCAAGAAGTATGGATTAGTCATTGTTGATGACTACAACAGATGGACATGGACAAGGATGAGTCACATTCTGTGTTCTTTGACTTCTGCAAACAAGTCCAAACTGAAAAAGATTTCAAAATTGTTAAAGTCAGAAGTGATCATGGTGGAGAATTTGAAAACAAACATTTTGAAAAATATTTTAATGAAAATGGCATTGCTCATGATTTCTCCTTTGCTAGAACTCCACAACAGAATGGAGTTGTAGAGAGGAAAATAGAACTTTGCAAGAGATGGCTAGAACCATGATCAATGAGACTAACATGGAAAAACATTTTTGGACAGAAGCAATTAGCACAACATGTTACATTCAGAACAGAGTGTCTATTAGACCTCTTCTAGAAAAGACTCCTTATGAGTTGTGGAGGAATAGAAAGCCAAACATTTCTTATTTCCATCCTTTTGGATGTATTTGTTTTATGCTGAACACTAAAGAGAATCTTAACAAGTTTGATTCTAAAGCACAAAAGTGTTTCATGCTTGGATATTCTGAACGCTCTAAAGGCTACAGAGTATACAATACTGAGACACAGATTGTGGAGGAATCTATACATGTTAGATTTGATGATAAGCTTGGAAATCAAAAGCCAAAGCAGCTTGAAAACTCTGCAGATGGAGAAGTTATTCTCACAGAATCTGAGAAACCAAAGGTAGAGAAAGCTCAAGAAGAAGCTACGCCAGATGCAACTTCATTAGCTGCTCAGATGAATAACATGAATATTTATGAAGAACCAACAGTTAAAGGATCATCCAGAATCAAAGCTTCTCATCCAGAAGAAATGATTATTGGGAAGAAAGATGACCCTATAAGAACAAGGTCATTTATCAGATCATCTAGAACATCAGTTCTTGGGTTGGTGTCTATTATTGAACCAACATCTGTGGATGAGGCTCTGAGTGACAATGATTAGATACTTGCAATGCAAGATGAGCTGAATCAATTTACAAGAAATGATGTGTGGGATCTGGTTCCTAGACCAAAAGGTTTCAACATTATTGGAACAAAGTGGGTATTCAGAAATAAACTAAATGAGCAAGGAGAAGTTGTTAGGAACAAGGCAAGGTTGGTAGCTCAAGGTTACATTCAACAAGAAGGAATTGATTACACTGAAACTTATGCTCCAGTAGCAAGGTTAGAATCTATACGCCTTCTTGTTTTATTTGCTGCACAACATAACATCACTCTATATTAGATGGATGTTAAGAGTTCCTTCTTAAATGGCATTATAGAAGAAGAAGTTTATGTCCATCAACCTCCTGGTTTTGAAAGTGATAAATTTCCAGATCATGTTTTCAAACTCAAAAAATCTCTTTATGGTTTGAAACAAGCTCGCAGAGCTTGGTATGAAAGATTATGTAATTTTCTTCTGGAAAAGAACTTTATCAGAGGCAAAGTGGACATAACTCTTTTCTGTAAAACATTTAAGAAAGATTTACTAGTGTGTCAAATTTATGTGGATGATATTATTTTTAGATCTACCAATATTATGCTAGGAAAGGAGTTTTCTTTGTCTATGCAGGCTGAATTTGAAATGAGCCTGATGGGAGAACTTAGATTCTTTCTGGGAATCCAAGTAAATCAGACTCCAGAATGCCCATATATTCACCAAACTAAATATGTCAAAGAGCTTCTGAAGAAATTCAATCTGAATGAAAGCAAATTGGCAAAGACTCCAATGCATCCTACAAGCACACTTGGTAAGGAAGAGGTAGGTAAGAAAGTTGATCAAAAACTTTACAGAGGTATGATTGAATCTCTCTTATATTTGACTTCTTCAAGACCTGATATTTTATTCAGTGTGTGTCTGTGTGCTAGATTCTAATCAGATCCTAGAGAATCTCACTTAACAGCTGTTAAGAGGATTCTAAGGTATCTGAAAGGTACTACTAATGTGGGTCTGTGTTACAGAAGATCTGATGAGTATAAATTAGTTGGATTATGTGATGCTGACTATGCTAGAGACAGAGTAGAACGTAAAAGTACTTCTGGAAGCTGTTAATTTCTTGGAAGTCATCTGATCTCTTGGTTCAGCAAGAGCAACCCACAATTGCACTATCAACAACAGAGGCAGAATATATTGCTGCTGCTAGTTGTAGCACCCAGATGCTCTGGATGAAAAGTCAACTGGAAGATTATCAAGTTTTTTAGAGTAACATTTCTATCTTCTGTGATAATACTTCTGCTATATGCTTATCTAAAAACCCCATTTTACACTCTAAAGCTAAGCATATAGAGATTAAACATCATTTCATCAGAGACTATGTTCAGAAGGGAATTATCAATTTAAACTTTGTAGATACAGATCATCAGTGGGATGATATCTTTTCAAAACCCCTTGCTGAAGATAGATTTAAATTTATTCTGAAAAATATAAGTATGGACTTCTATCCAGAATAAAATATTCATCAGATGAAATTTTTCCTCAGATGATAAATGTCTAAACTCTGAAGTATTTCTTCATTTCAATTCTGTGCTTATTTATTTGTGTATAAATCTGAACTAACAAGGCTCAGAGGATCTGAATTTTGCCTAACGTTTCATTTCTCAAAGAGTTTCAGAGGCACATGCAAGCAAACACGTGTAGCTCAGAATCTGGAAAGGTAGAGTGCACCATACTGAAGTGACGTTTGAGGTATTACTTTGAAAATCCAAAATCTCTTGATTTTCCCCCCTTTTGTCAGAATCTTAAATGCTTGATATGATTTTATTCCTTGCATTAATTGCTTGATATGATTATGTTTCACTTCATTCAATGCTTATGTGTACGCGTGAGATCTTATGGCTTTTTGCATGCCCAAAATTGCTCTATAAAATATCACAACACTTCACAAATCACATTTTACACTCTTTTCACTTCTCATATGCATTTCTGTCTTCTCTATTGTTTCCATCTTATTTCAAAACCCAAAACCTCTCGTAAACCCAGACGCATCTCAAGAACTTCAATGGCTTCACCATCTTTAACACCTGCTCAGATGCAAACCTCAACTGCTGCTGCATCTTCTCAAAATGCTGCTGGTTCATCCCAAACTGTTGTTGTGTACAAGGCACCTGTGAGAACTCTTCTCACTCCAATCAAAGACCTTGAAGTTCTGTGTGAGAACTTTGTGGATTTTGAATCCATTAAAGAAAATGGTTTTGATCTCTACCCAACCATCAAAACTCAGAACTGGGAAACGTATTTTGACAGGATGATGGGTCCTGTTTATCCAACATTGGTGAAGGAATTCTGGATACACGCTCAAGTTTACCCTAAGTTCATTCATTCTTCTGTTCTTGGGAAGGAAATTGTTATCACTGAGAAGTTAATCAGACAACTACTTGAGTATAAGGAAATTGATGGAATCACAAGTATGGCTACTGATCATGTGGATTTAGCTGACATTTTTCAAGAAGTTTGTGTTTCTGGGGAACCATCCAACAAGGTCAGAAATCTGAAGCCTGTTTACAGAATCTGGGCTAAGATTTTCATGAGTTCTATCTTTCATAGGAAATCTTCTAACTCACCAGATTATGTGAACTCAGAAAAAATGTACTTCATGTTCTGTATGAGTAAAGGCAAGAAGGTGGATCTGCCTTATCTTCTGTTCAGTCATCTTCTGAACCATATCAAAGAAACAAGAGAAGAAGTAAGGGTTAAAGCTGGAAAAATCAGAAATTGGATCCCTATGGGAAGACTGATATCAGACATTCTAACAGAGAATGGTCTTGTGAAACATCTGTTTGATGCTGGAGTGACAGATGATCTGTCTTATGTTGTAGGATCTGTCATCAATGGGAACACTCTGAAAAGAATGAAGGTCATTTCAGAGCTTGTTGGAAAACCCAAGAAATTTAACTATGAAGACGTCAGTAGAAGGAGAATTCCTTTGGCAGATTTTCCTATGTTCAGTGCTGATGAACCTAGGAACATCATTCTGACATTCATTGCTGATTGCTTGAAGAATGGTATCCCTCTGCCTGCTAACATAGTTCAGAAGGAAGGAGAAGTACTGCCAAATCTTCTGAGAGAAAGGTGCAAGAAGAGGAAAGCTGACGAAGGATCTGTTGCACAGCCCAAGAGGAAAGCCTCTGATGCTGCTGACAAACCTGAGAAGGACAAGAAGCAGAAGGAAAATCCTCCAGAAGCTACCGTGGAAGAAATTAGAGAAACAATTCAACAGGTATTAACATCTGATCCCAAACCATCTGTACCTTCACCCTCACCTTCACCTCCACCATCTCCTCCTCAACCATCTGAACCTCATTCATCTGAACCCATTTCATCTCCTCACAAACATTCTCAACCATCTTCTGTTCAACAACCATCTGAACCCCCTCAACAGAAATCTTCTGAACAACAACCCCCTCTACAAACACAATCTGAACAACCACAACAACCATCTTCTGAACCACAAAAACAATCTGAACCACTCTCTTCTACTCAACCACCAGAAGAACCAACCATCCCAAATCCTGAACCATCTGTCCAACAACCATCTGAAGACATTCTGGATGTGCAACCTATTGCAACCATGTATGTCCTCTCTTCAACTTCATGTCATTCAACTGAATCATCTGATTCTGATGACTCTGAAGTCCCCTCACCAACTAACTTACAAATTCCTGATCCTTTTAAACCACTACCATCTGATCTACCTGCATCTGACAACCCTCTTTGCTTCAAATTCAACTTCACAGATTTTATAACACCCTCATCTGATGTTGTTACATCAACACCATCTGATGGTGACACCTCTACTCCTCAACTCACCATACCACAAACATCCATACCACAACCATCTGAACCACAACCATCCATACCCCAACAATCTGAACAACCACCATCTAAACAACCATCATCTGATCACCCACCTTCTGAACAAAACCAAACACCTCCTGAACCATCACAACCAGTCACCATAGAAGACTTTCTGAACCCCAAACCCAGATCAGATGTTTCTACTCTGTTCAAGAAATTCAAGAAGGAACTACGTATGGGGATTGCTTCTGTGGAGAAGGAGTGCATGGCTAGTATGGATCCTGCTGAATCTGAAGCTTCTTGGAACAGATTCATCTCTAAGTTCAACTCTGCTGCATCTGACCTCAGAACACTCTGTGCTGATGATGCAAAGGAAAAGTTTGCTGAGATGGTCAGACAGACTCTGCTAAGCATTATCACAACCCCGGTGCTTCTTCTGGAAGATGCCCTGCTGAAGATTCTGCAATGATAGAAGATACTCCTGCATCTGACATGGAGATTGATCATCCTATGGAAACTACATCTGCTTCTAAACCTTCTGCATCTGAGATGAAGACTGAGACTCCAGATGTTGTCCAAGAAGTCAAGGAAATCATATCATGGATGATAAAACAGGAACAAACTACTGAAGAGATCAAGACTTGGATGGCCAAGCAAGAAGAGTCCACTGCTAAGGTTACTGATCTTCTGACCCTGATTGCTTCTCGCCAGCCCTAGTTTTCTTTTCCATGTTTTTGCATTCTTGTTTTGCACTTATTTTCTGTCATCTGCTGTATGAACATCTGATGTTTTTTTGTGCTATTTGGATCTGAATGAATCTGGCTGTTATGTTTTTCATTTATATGTTGTGTTTTTCTCTTCTTCTGTTATCTTTTCTGTCTTTAAAATTCTTTTGATTATGACAAAAAGGGGGAGAAAGAGAATTTGATTGTTCAATCCATAAGCAATACTAAAATGAAATTCAGACATTGTTTTAATCTAAGATTAAATCTTAAGACTTTCAGATCTTATTAATTCATCTAACAAAAATGATCTGAAGTTACCCTGAGAATTACCCAACCAGGCTCTAATCCTTGAAGCAAATTTGACTATGATTCTGGAAGATACACCAGACTCTTCATTTTGAAAGAAATCATCAGACTCTAATTCTGGAAAGCATCCAAGCTCTAATTCTCTCTCTCAACAAGGATTTCTACCAGGTTCTGAAATATACTCAAGCAAAAAGGGAAGTGTTCTCTTCTATTAGAGTATTCATTTCAGGGGGAGATTCTTAGTCTCAGGGGGAGTTATATATTTTATTTCTTTGTATTGAACAAAATTCCCTATGTTTTGTCATCATCAAAATGGGGGAGATTGTTAGAACACAGTTTGGTGTTTCTTATATCTCTATGTTTTGATGATAACTTTTATGGAATTTTGTATTAAGAAAATATACACTCTAAAATTTGTTCAAGTATTATTGTTTCAGGTATAAAATTGAAAACTCTTAAAGAAGCAAAATTCATAAGTACAAAGAAACTATGCAAGGCTCTGAAGCATCAGATGCAAGACTATCAGAAGATTCTGAAGCGCTGCCAAAAGGATCTGAAGCAGAAGCTACTGAATGATCTGAAGCGTTAATGAAAGAAGTGTACAAAAGGGGAAAGCTCTGATCTAATCAGACTTTGAAGTTCTTTTCACTGCTAGTTCAAAGGCTTTGATAACCAGACTCTTATCATTAATATTCACGCTCAAGCACATACTGCTGCATGCTTTGATGAAGATTCTGATCAAGATTGAGACTCTGATACATTAAAGATCTGATCATCTTTCAAGGCTCTGAACATCTCAATCATTCTAGCTCTGATCATCTTAAAATATTTCATACCTTTAAGCTTGCTACAAGTTCTGAAGTGCAGATTATGAAGATTTCATCCTGAAGGAAGCTTGCTGAAGAAGCTGTAAACTTGATTGGAAGTGGTGCTAATTCCAAAGTAACCAACGACTATTTTGTCCAAAGAAGTGACGTGGTGTAAATCCCAAGGCTTCTACAACCATACCTTTCCTGCAGAAAGCATATCTCTGCCCATACTTTTGGTGATGAAAAGTCTTACAATCTAATATTATATACAGTTGCACATCACTCAAAGCATTTTGAAAAAGCTATAAAAGGAGAACTTCTACAACATTTTGAAGCTGCTAATTTCCTGCTCATCACTTGCTCATTGCTATTTCACTCAGAAAGAAATACACGCTTGATTCATCAAAGTGGAAATCTCACAAAGATCTTAATCATTTGATCTTTCATAAAACCATATAGTTTTTGTTGTACTTAATCTTAAGTGTAAACATCACAGTTGTGATACAGCTTATTAGAAGCACTCATACACTTGTTAGTTTACATTAATTTGTAAGAAATTCCTTAAGAAGACCAAGGTGTGGTCAGTAGTTCTTGAGAAGACTAAGATTGTTGTTCTTAGTGCTTTCTATTGTAATCAGTTGATCAATAGTGGATTAAGTCCTTGTAGAGAAAGGCAAATCATCTTTGATAAGGTGGACTGGAGTAGTTGAGTTCAACGAACCAGGATAAAAATATTGATTTGTTTTCATTGCCATATTTCTTAAAATTCTTATTCAACCCCCCCCCCCCCCCCCCATTTCTAAGTGTTTTTCTCACCTTCAGTACTGCTTCGACCACCCGACGAATCTCATGAGTTTAGAGATACTGCTTTGGTATAGCGAGGAACCTTATTGGATAAGGGACTGCTTCGACCACCCGAAGAATCTCATGAGTTCAGAGATACTGTTTTGGTATCGCGAAGAACCTTATTGGATACGGGACTGTTTCGACCACCCGAAGAATCTCATGTGTTTATAGATACTACTTTGGTATCGCGAAGAACCTTATTGGATAAGGGACTGCTTTGACCACCTGAAGAATCTCATGTGTTTAGAGATACTGCTTTGGTATCACGAAGAACCTTATTGGATAACATACTGCTTCGACCACCCGAAGAATCTCATGTGTTCGAGATACTGCTTTGGTATCATCGAAGAGCCTTAACGGATAAGGGACTGCTTCGACCACCCAAAGAATCTCATGTGTTTAGAGATAATTCTTTGGTATCGCGAGGAACCTTATTGGATAAGGGACTGCTTCGACCACCCGAAGAATCTCATGAGTTCAGAGATACTGCTTTGGTATCGCGAAGAACCTTATTGGATAAGGGACTGCTTCGACCACCCGAAGAACTCATGTGTTTAGAGATACTACTTTGGTATGATGAAGAACCTTATTGGATAAGGGACTGGTTCGACCACCCGAAGAATCTCATGTGTTTAGAGATACTGCTTTGGTATCGCGAAGAACCTTATTGGATAAGGGACTGATTCGACCACCCGAAGAATCTCATATGTTTAGAGACACTGCTTTGGTATCGCGAAGAACCTTGATGGATAAGGGACTGCTTCGACCACCCGAAGAATCTCTTGTATTCAGAGATACTGCTTTGGGATCACGAAGAACATTTTTGGATAAGGGAATGCTTCGACCACCCGAAGAATCTTAAGTTTTTGTTCGAGATACTGCTTCGGTAGCATCGAATAACCTTATTGGTTTAGGGACTCCTTCGACCACACGAAGAATCTCATGTGTTCGAGATACTGCTTTGGTAATATTGAAGGGCCTTAACGGATATGAGAATGCTTCAACCACCAGAAGAATCTCATGTGTTAAGAGATACTGCTTTGGTATCGCGAAGAACCTTATTGGATAAGGGACTTCTTCAACCACCCAAAGAATCTCATCTGTTTAGAGATACTGCTTTGGTATCGCAAAGAACCTTATCGGATAAGGGATTTCTTTGACCACCCGAAGAATCTCATGTGTTTAGAGATACATCTTTGGTATCATGAAGAACCTTGATGGATAAGGGACTGCTTTGACCACACGAAGAATCTCATGTGTTCAGAGATACTGCTTTGGTATCGCGAAGAACCTTATTGGATAAGGGACTGCTTCGACCAAACGAAGAATCTCATGTGTTCAGAGATACTGCTTTGGTATCTCGAAGAACCTTATTGGATAAGGGACTGCTTCAACCACCCGAAGAATCTCATGTGTTTAAAGATATTTGCTTTGGTATCACGAAGAACCTTATTGGATAAGGGACTGCTTCGACCACCCGAAGAATCTCATGTGTTTAGAGATACTATATTTGTATCGCGAATAACCTTATTAGAGAATGGACGGCTTCGACCACCCGAAGAATCTCATGTTTTTAGAGATACTACTTTGGTATCGCGAAGAACCTCATTGGATAAGGGAAAACTTCGACCACCCGATGAATCTCATGTCTTTAGAGATACTGCTTTGGTATCGCGAAGAACCTTATTGGATAACAGATTGCTTCGACCACCCGAAGAATCTCATGTGTTCGAGATACTTCTTTGGTATCATCAAAGAGCCTTAACGGATAAGGGACTGCTTCGACCACCCGAAGAATCTCATGAGTTTAGAGATACTGCTTTGGTTTAGCGAGGAACTTTATTGGATAAGGGACTGCTTCGACCCGCCGAAGAATCTCATGAGTTCATAGATACTGCTTTGGTATCGCAAAGAACCTTATTGGATAAGGGACTACTTCGACCACCAGAAGAATCTCATGTGTTCAGAGATACTGCTTTGGTTTGATGAAGAACCTTATTAGATAAGGGACTGCTTCGACCACCCGAAGAATCTCATGTGTTCGAGATACTGCTTTGGTATCATCAAAGAGACTTTATGGAAAGGGACTGCTTCGACCACCCGAAGAATCTCATGTGTTTAGAGATACTTCTTTGGTATCACGAAGAACCTTATTTGATATGAGACTGCTTCGACCACCCGAGGAATCTCACGTGTTTAGAGATACTGCTTTGGTATCGCGAAGGACCTTATTGGATAAGGGACTGCTTCGACCACCCGAAGAATCTCATGCGTTTAGAGATACTACTTTTGTATCGCGAAGAACCTTATTAGATAAGGGACTGCTTCAACCACCCGAAGAATCTCATGTGTTTCGAGATATTGCTTTGGTATCACAAAGAACCTTATTGGATAACGGACTGCTTCGAAGACCCCAAGAATCTCATGTGTTCGAGATACTTCTTTGGTATCATCGAAGAGCCTTAATGGATAAGGGACTGCTTTGACCACCCCGAAGAATCTCTTGAGTTTAGAGATACTGCTTTGGTATAGCGAGGAACCTTATTGGATAAGGGACTACTTCAACCACCCGAAGAATCTCATGAGTTAGAGATACTGCTTTGGTATCGCGAAGAACCTTATTAGATAATGGACTACTTCGACCACCCGAAGAATCTCATGTGTTTAGAGATACTGCTTTGGTATGATGAAGAACCTTATTGAATAAGGGACTGCTTCGACCACCCGAAGAATCTCATGTGTTCAAGATACTGCTTTGGCATCATTGAAGAGACTTAACGGAAAGGGACTGCTTCGAACACCCGAAGAATCTCATGTGTTTAGAGATACTTCTTTGGTATCACGAAGAACCTTATTGGATAAGGGACTGCTTCGACCACCCGAAGAATCTCATGTGTTTAGAGATACTGCTTTGGTATCGCGAATAGCCTTATTGGATAAGGGACTGCTTCGACCACCCGAAGAATCCCATGTGTTTAGAGATACTGCTTTGGTTTCACGAAGAACCTTAATGGATAAGGGACTGCTTCGACCATTCGAAGAATCCCATGTGACCAGAGATACTGCTTTGGTTGGGCTGGCAATGAACCAAACCAACTCGAAGATAGTTCAGAATTCGACTCGACAATTAAATCGTTGAACTAGGTTCATGAACTAAATGAGTTGAGTATGAGCGAAAAATTAAGTTCGTTAACTAAATGAGCTGAACTTGAACTATACATAGTTCGACTCGTTAGGTTCATGAGTCAACTCGATTACATATGAAAAGAATTATACTGTCTTTAAGATTAGGTTTAAATATTTACTTTAAATCTTAGACAAAATTTAATCTTAAATTTAGTAGTTTTTGAATTAGACTCTCAAATATATCTCTTTAAAGTTGTGTAGGTTTTGAATTAGTAGATTTCGAAGATAAAGTTAAATTTCAATATGATAACTTTTATTTTATTTTAATATTTTATTTAAAAAATATATATTTATTTAAAATGTCAAATATACTAAAAAATATATATATTTAAAAAAATAGTTTTTAAGTTCGTGAACCACGTGAGATGAACCTAATGAGATGAACCTAACGAGTCGAACTGAACTGTTCGTGAACTTATAACTAGTCGAGTTTGAGCTTAAAAAAAAGTTTGTGTCGAACTCGAACTCGAACTCGAATTCGAACAATTCTTAACGAGTCGAGCCGAGCTGAGGTGAGTTCGACTTGACTCGACTCATTTCCAGCCGTATGCTATGGTATCGCGAAGAACTTTCTTGGATAAGAGACAGCTTCGACCACCCGAAGAATCTCATGTGTTCAGAGAGAATGATTTGGTATCACGAAGAAACTTATTGGATAAGGGACTGATTCGACCACCCGAAGAATCTCATGTGTTCGAGATACTGCTTTGGTATCATAGAAGAGCCTTAACGGATAAAGGACTGCTTCGACCACCTGAAGAATCTCATGTGTTTAGAGATATTGCTTTGGTATCGCGAAGAACCTTATTGCATAAGGGACTGCTTCGAACACCCGAAGAATCTCATGTGTTTAGAGATACTGTATTTGTATCGCGAATAACCTTATTAGATAATGGACTGCTTCGACCACCCAAAGAATCTCATGGGTTTAGAGATACTACTTTGGTATCGTGAAGAACCTCATTGGATAAGGGACAACTTCGACCACCCGACGAATCTCATGAGTTTAGAGATACTGCTTTGGTATAGCGAGGAACTTTATTGGATAAAGGACTGCTTCGACCCCCCGAAGAATCTCATGAGTTCAGAGATACTGCTTTGGTATCGCGAAGAACCTTATTGGAAAAGGGACTACTTTGACCACCCGAAGAATCTCATGTGTTAGAGATACTGCTTTGGTATCGCGAAGAACCTTATTAGATATTGGACTAGTTCGACCACCCGAATAATCTCATGTGTTCAGAGATACTGCTTTGGTATGATGAAGAACCTTATTGAATAAGGGACTGCTTCGACCACCCGAAGAATCTCATGTGTTCGAGATACTGCTTTGGCATAATTGAAGAGACTTAACGGAAAGGGACTGCTTCGACCACCCCAAATATCTCATGTGTTTAGAGATACTTCTTTGGTATCACGAAGAACCTTATTGGATAAGGGACTGCTTCGACCACCCGAAGAATCTCATGTGTTTAGAGATACTGCTTTGGTATCGCGAAGAACCTTATTGGATAAGGGACTGTTTCGACCACCCGAAGAATCTCATGTGTTTAGAGATACTGCTTTGGTATCATGAAGAACCTTAATGGATAAGGGACTGCTTTGACCACCCAAAACATCTCATGTGATCAGAGATACTGCTTTTGTATCGCGATGAATTTTATTGGATAAGAGACTGCTTCGACCACCCGAACAATCTCATGTGTTTAGAGAGACTGCTTTGGTATCGCGAAGAACCTTATTGGATAAGGGACTGCTTCGACCACTCGAAGAATCTCATGTGTTTGAGATACTGCTTTGGTATCAGCGAAGAGTCTTAATGGATAAGGGACTGCTTCGACCACCCGAAGAATCTCATATGTCAGAGATACTGCTTTGGTATCGCAAAGAACCTTATTGGATAAGGGACTGCATCGACCACCCGAAGAATCTCATGATTTTAGAGATACAACTTTGGTATCATGAAGAACCTTGATGGATAAGGGACTGCTTTGACCACGTGAAGAATCTCATGTGTTCAGAGATACTGCTTTGTGTTGCACCCCAAAATTTGCTCAACACCTTTTACCTGGTTTACGTTTCATTGCATTATCAGTTGCATTGTTCTAGCATTTGCATTGCATAGCATTTATTCTCGAGGCAGGGGATCAAGGCATTCAGGTGGCTCCAGGTGCAAATTTCAATGCAAGAGGCTAAACAACAAATATCAGAGGCTTCAACACTTGTTTTGCCCAGCGATCGAGCGACCGATTTTATTTTATTTTTGCAGGGCATTTTTCGGGTCAGAAGCAGCATTCAGGTTATGTACAGTGTTCCCAGGATCAGAGCAATCAAGAATGGCTTTCAGCAGCTAAACAGAGTTCAGAACGGCAGGAAACGGGCAAAGGGGCAGGTTTCCCTCCAAAAGGCGCCACATTCAAATTTTTGAATGTGTTAATCGGTTAACACATAGAGTTAATCGATTAACCATTTGAAAATCAGTCCATATTTGAATTTTTAACAGTGTTAATCGGTTAACCTATATGGTTAATCGATTAACCATAGCAGGTTTTGCCTTGCACGTGAATTTTCAAGTCCAGCCACTTTTGGGGTCCAATTTTGGTCATTTAAATTGCATTTTCACACTTGGGAAGGATCTAGAACACTATCAAATTTCATTTTCCCTCCAAATGCCCAAACCTCATTCCATACCACATTTTCCAAGCCATTTTCCAATCCTTGCTTTGGATCCAAACCAAGAGAGTATATATTTGATTCACTCCAAACCTCAAAAAAATCATCATAATTCACTCTCATTTTCAGAATTGCTCTCAATTTTCTCTCAATTCTCTCTCAATTTTCCAATCTCAAAAACCTTACTCAAAGCTCTTCTCCTTGAGATCATTGATTCTTCATTGGAATCATTGATTTCTAAGAGCTAAACCTCCATTAATTCACTCCATCAATTCCATTTCATCATCCAATTTTCGTGCACAAGCAGATCTAAATTTTGAAGCGTTCTTGGAAGTGATTATTTGGCTTATTTTGAGTTGTTCTTGGTGGATCTACATTGCTACTACAAGAATTGGTGTGGATCTTGAAGAATTCTGGTTTTCTTTGCTTAGATCTACTCATTTACAGTTGAATCAACAATTACCGGATCAAGTCTCCGATCCGAAGGTTGGAATTCTGATCCGATTTTATTTTCGAACTTATTTGCACAATTTGCATGTGGATCTTTGCATTTGATTGAATATGTTGATTTTGATCCATGATCTTGTTGTGTTATTGTGTTTACATGATGTTTAAATCAATGTGTGCTGGTTTAATTTCGTGCATGATCAATCACATGATAATTGGAGTGTTTGCTTAAGTGATAAGCTGCTGAAAAGTGATTTTGAACTGCTATTTTTCACCTCTGGCACAGTGTTAATTGATTAACCTATATGGTTAATCGATTAACCAACTCAAATATTCAAATTTTCAAGCGTTTTTCAATGGTTAACCGATTAACCCCTGGCGTTAATCGATTAACACTGTAACAGAGGGCCTGTTTTGCTGTTTTGCTTGCTTGTTTGCGTGCCGGTTCGATCCGAATCATCATAGATCATTGTGTTGCATTAGGATTGAATTATTTTGCTGTTTTACAACTTTGTTTTCTATTTTAGTTGTATTTTGCAAGTGGCTTGTGTTTATGATTTCCTCTCTTGAGTGCTTTGGTTTGTTTGGCTTGGTTGGCTGCCTTGGAGTTGGTTTGAGCTTGAGTTATTTTTGTTGGAGCTTCTGGATTCATTGAAGATGCTTGAGATTGAGGATTGGAGCTTGGAGTTGAAGGTTTTTCCTCTTGTGGAGCTTAAGAAGTTAGGGTTTTAGGAAGTGCCTTAGACCTAGTTTTGATTCTTTCTTCAAACATAGAGTGCATTGTTTGCCTCTATTCTATCCAATGACATAAAGTCCTCCTTGGGAAGCTCCATCTCTCCTTAGGAGGGATGAGTGGTATGCCCCAAGTGAGTAGAACTTTGAGGATACCTTTCATTTGCAATGTTGAGTTCTTAGTGATTTCCTTTGGTTGTCATTAAGTTCCTTAACATTATAACTTGATCTTGATGTTTAATCCTCCTCTTGGAGTGTGCTTGTTGAAGCTTGAAGATAGAAGCTTGCTTGAGGATGAAGCATTTGTTGTCAACTTTGCTGTTCATTCAACTTTGCTGTCCAGAGTTGCTGTTGCTGTTTGCTGTAGGAGTCTGATATTGCTGCACGAGCTGCCTCCTTTGAGTCTTTTGTTTTTTCTCTGTATTGTCTGTTTAATTGTGCTGATTACCTCTAGGTTTGAGGTGGAGCTTGTCTCCTCTTGCCTATTGTTCTCTCTTTTGCTTCATTGGTATTGCTGCATTGCATACATTCTGCTGTTTACTGCTTATTGCATTTGCTTGTTGTCTTTTGCTGTTTATCCCCTAGGATCTCTGATTTCCTCTGTGCAAGAGGAAATTATGACAGACATTAGGTTTTGACCCATGCATGATAACATTAGGTTAGTTTCCCTTTCAACCATAGTTTTAGGGTGTCTTTCTTCTCATCTCAAAACAATTCAAAAACACAGTAATAAGGATAACGCGTGCTGTACGTTACGAGCCTTAAGCTATTTGAGAAAAGGCTGCTGGAGGGTCACTTTTCAGTAATCTGGCTGCTTAGTATGGTACCCTTAGGGTGACATGCGACGTAGTCACTCTCAGATCACAAGTCTTTAGTGCAGTACAAGTTACAAACACACTAAAAAACATTTCTTTCATAAAAAAACTCAAACAAACATTCAAACTCTGCTTTTGTCCTCTTGGACCGTTAATCATGAAAACCCTTTCTTAAGGAGATAAAAAACTGTCAGACAAGCTTGTGTCTTCCGTAGCTCGAACTATGTTTGCTCTGATCTTTCATGCTGTATGAAAGGACGTAGGCATAACATCCAATATCCTAGCGAGCAACCTTCCCCTCCTTTCCCGTAGGTAGGCGAACTACATTGACTCTGATTTCTCATTCCAGACGGGAATACGTAGGCATAAAGTGCGATACTTTACCGAGTCATTTTCTTTTCTTTTAACCCAGACCTGTAGAGTAGATAGAATAACACACCCTTAGATAGAAAACAAGCGTGGATCCCGTCGAGTACGACGGACGTGAGGGGTGCTAATACCTTCCCTTTGCGTAACCGACTCCCGAATCCAGGATTTGGTTGCGATGACCATTCCTTTCCCTCTTTGCGTTAGGTTTACTCTGAGCGTTTCGTTTCCCTCCTTTGGGATAAATAACGCACGATGGCGACTCTTCTGTCATAGCCGGCGCCGATTTTCGCAGTAGCGACAGCTGGCGACTCTGCTGGGGAGATTCGGTTCCCTATGCGAGTCAATCCTAGCGCTTGTTTTCCCGTCTGGGGGTGTTGTATGTATTTACCTTTCTTCCTTTACTTTCAGTATTATATTTTTGTTGTTGTGCTGGGAAGAGGGTTAGATTGAGAGATAAGTCGGACCTGGGCTTGAGTTTGCACATAGACTTAGAAGTAGAGAGTAGTGGTTAGCCTGCTTGCTTAGCTTGCACCAGCTAGTCGCGAAATCTGCGCTCGGACGAGATTCTCTTTGATGCTTCTTGCCTGGCCCTTAGGGCTCGACAAGTTGTCTGACCCGAGGATTGTCAACTCTGGGGACCTATCAATTGGGATTCAGCTAAGTGAGGCCGCTTCAAGGGATGATGATGCCACACCTTCTGGGTATCGTATCATCGCTCTTGAAAGTCTGTGACGTTGAACCCGCATAGGATGTCGTACCTCGTCTGCGAGTTAAGTAAATACCTGTGAGGGGTAGGTAGATCTGTTTGCAGGAAACCTTTAACCTCAGAGTACCTGGTTTATCTCTGTCAGTGAGATGTGGTTACAGGGTTCTTTTGAGTGGTTGGTTTGGTTTGAGGCGAAGATTTGATGGTTCTCGGGCTTCCGTACAGAGCAGCACAGTTCATCAGCATTGCACTTGATCCCCTGTTTGCATATGCATGTGCATTTTCATGTTTGCATTTCATTAACGTGTATTTATGTTGCAGGTGTGATTATTCCCCTCTGATTTTAGTGTATCTTCTGGCCAGACATGGAGTCCATGAAGAGGACAGTTGCTTACCGGTTGCATTCGCCAGATATCAGTTCCTTGCTGGGATTAGTTGCTCTAGCAGATGAGAGAGTGAGGGCTGAGTTCAGAGTATCTTATGGGAGATTGCTTAGTTTGTTGTATAGACCTTCAGCACTTGAGACGACTGGGGTGTATACTTTGATGCAGTTTTATGAACCTCAACTGAGATGTTTCTTGTTCCCCGATTATATTCTGGAACCCACTTTGGAGGAGTATTCTGCTATGTTGGGAGTTCCTGTGTTGGACCAGATGCCCTTTATACATGTTGATGCTGATCCTGAGTTGGCTACACTTGCTGAGATTGTCCGTTTAGACGCTTCTGAGTTCCCTGGAGGGTTGGTCAAGCTGAACGGAGCCTATGATTTTCACCTGTCTGTCCTGGCTGAGAAGGCTATACAGTGCGTGAAGAGCGGATGTTGGGTTGCCTTCAGTGCCATTCTATTTGTCTGCATCTACGGGATTATCTTGTTTCCCAATGTGCCAGATTTTGTTGACTCAGATGCCTTCTTGATTCTTGCCTCGAAGAATCCAGTTCCTACTCTCTTGGGCAATGTTTATCATTCTATTCACTATAAGAATGAGAAATGTCGTGGCAAGAATGTTTCCTGCTGTCTTCCTCTTTTGTACAGGTGGTTCCAGGGACATCTTCCGAAGACAGGGCCGTTTGTTGATACTGTTGATACTTTGGATTGGTCTTCCCGGTTGATGGGGCTGTCTGCTGAGAACATCATTTGGTTTGATCGGAGCATGCTTGGCACTGATATTATATATAGTTGTAGTGGCTTTCCGAATGTCCCTTTGATTGGACGGAAAGGCTGTATCAACTATAACCCTTCTTTGCTGGTGAGACAGTTTGGTTATGCCTTGAGAGATGCTCCTATTGAGGTTGAGATACAGGAATCTCTGTATCTCACGGGCTTATTAGATGAGGCTGCTTTGATCAGGTTGAGACAGGCATGGGCTAACATCCATAGGAGAGGGAAAGCTTTGCTTGGTAAGAGCAACAACAAAGCTTATGATCCTTATTTGGCTTGGATCCACGAGAGAGCTAGGATTTCCTTGATGCCATATCCTGCTGAGGAACCTTTGTATCTTCCAGTGATTGAGGTACCTACTTCGGTAGAGATTGAGAAGTATAACAAGTTGTTGGTTGAAAACAAAGAATTGAAGAAAGACAATGATGAGTTAGAGAAAGAGATCTTCCAGTTGCGTCATGAGAAGAATGAAGCTACCTTCACTGTGAAGGAACAGATTGAGTTGATTAATAGGTTGGGTTCAGATTTGACTGAAGAGACCAACAAGAGGGAAAAAGTGGGAGTAGCCTTGAACGGTGTTAGCAAGGTGCTTGCTTCCAAGAAGGAACTTTTAAACAAAGCTTATTCCCGACTCAGCAAGTGGGAAACATTGTGGAATACCACGCTTACCAAGCGGAAGGAGCGTGAAGATGAGCTGAAGCTGCAGATCGCCACGCTAGAGGCGCAGATTAGAGCCCAGGATGCAAAAATTGCTAAAGAGACACTACTTAGGAGCGGTGTTGAGCTTAAAGTAAGTAACCTTGGCAAGGAGTTGAGAGGTCGTGAATTGAAGGCCGGCTCCAAGAGATGCAGACTCGACGAGTGTTTTGGCGAAGGAACCTGCAAGGACGACGCCAAAAAGCTGAGATCCACGGCTGAGCAACATGCATTACTGATACAGGAGCTGATCTCCCGACTAGGCCATTCGGAGATGTTGGGGATATTGGAAGATATCAGAGCGCGTCATTTGGCCTGATTTATCTTTGCTTTGCTTTTGTTATCTGTACTTGTATTTTAACCATCGCCAGGCTTGTTGGCCGAGGTCTTTTCAGCTGTATTCAGTTTTATCTTTGTACTCTGCCTCTTGGCATTTGTCTATGTATGCGGATTTTTTTTGATTCTTTGCTTACTTGATTGGGACTCCATTGTCGTGATGGCCTTCTCTCTGAAACTAGAATCGAGGGGGAAGATAACCTGTAGTATACTTATACGTTTGCATCTGCATACTCATATTGCATGACTGGTTTTTTGAATCTGTATCATATTTCCTGCATCTCGAAGGTTTCAGGATTGACAACCCAAGAACGCACCGTTATTCTACCAGGAACAACTGCAAGAGAATCATGGATCAAGTTCAAGTCGAGATGCAGGAAATTCGTGAGAAGTTGGCACTTTTCATGCAAGCAATGGAAACTGTGGTCAAGGGCCAGGAGAATCTCTAGACTCTGGTGCAACCGCTGCTGGTGCGGGCGAATGGAAATACTGATTATCACTCTGTTGGAACTCCTCGCAGGGAGGACGGGATACCTACAGTGGTCGTTCCCACAAGTGGTGGAGTTGGTGCTGGTGAGGGCAATGGCAATGGAAATACTGGCACTGGTGCTGGTAATGGTAACATTGGTACTGAAAACGCTGGAAATGGTGATGGGAATGTTGTTAACAATACTGGCAATGCTGGAGATGCTGATCAAGGGTTAGGTGACAACACTGGTTTTGGGAACAATAACCAAGGGTTTGGCAATGGTAATCGTGATGGTAATTTTGGTTTCAATAATCAAGGCTTTGGCTACAATGGCTATGGTAAAAACAATCAAGGGTATGGAAACGGTGATGTTGGTTTTGGTAACATGAATAACAACGGTGCTGGGGTGGTGCCTTTCAACACTGGTTATGGACTAGGTGGGGTCAACCAAGGATTCGGTAACAGAGGACGGGGTCCTATTTTCAATCAACAGGGATATGGCCGTAACGCTGGTTACGAGGAATATGGCAATGAGAATCTGAACTGGGGCGAGGATCGCCAGGAAGACGCTTTCTCTAGACAAGGCGTGGGATTTGAGAGGCCTAATGATAATGATAGGAGATTCAAAATGCTGGAAGAGCAGATCAAAGGGATAGCCAATCAAAACTTTGCTGGGTTAGATATGACTACCATGGGACTAGTGCCTGGGTTAAGGGTGCCTTTGAAATTGAAAGCTCCAACATTTGACAAGTATAAGGGGGATACATGCCCTAGAGTTCATGTACGTTCTTATTACAGAAGAATGTCTGCATACTCTGACGACAAGAAGATGCTTATGCATTTCTTTCAAGACAGTTTATCGGGACCATCGCTGGAATGGTACATGGGACTGGAGCCCACCCAAATTAGAAGCTGGAAAGAATTGGCTGATGCTTTTGTTAAACATTACCAATATAATAGTGACTTGGTGCCAAACAGGGTTCAGCTGCAGAGTTTGTCTCAGAAGAATGGTGAGAGCTTCAAGGAGTACACGCAGCGCTGGCGTGATATTGCGGCTAGCTGTTGCACCCCAAAATTTTCCCAACCTTTTCTAACCTAGGTTTATGTTTCAATTGCATAATCATTTGCATTGGCATCATGTACATAGTGTATTCATCTGCATTGCATAGCATAAGCAAGCTAATCTTAATCAGGGGATCAAGTGCTATTCTTATCTCAAGAGGCATATTCAAGGGTTTCATTCATATTCAAGACTACTCAGGTCATCATGGAAGAATTTGAGCTTTGAAGAGTTGACAGGTTGATCAGTGAGTTCTCCCTTATCTTGAGGTTATTTGGGGATCATCGGAGGAAGTGTGAGCCATGAGCCAAGAGCATGAGGTGTGTATGGATGTTATGAAGAGCCTAGATGATCATTTTTGAGGAGTAACCAAGTCATTGAAATGATTGCAAGAGCCTCAGTTGAAGTCAGTCAACTAGGGTTTTATCTGGGTCAACACTAGGTCAACCCTAGGTCAAAGACTTGTTTTGAAAGGCATCAAGGATCATTTGAAGAATGTGGGATTCATTATTTGCTATATGGATATGGATATGGTGTTGTGCCAAAGAAAAATCAGAAGGAATCAAGGAGAAATGGAGTTACCAAATTAGGGTTTCAGTGTAAAATCCCCTGATTTAGGTCAAACTTCAAAGTAGTGTAACTCAAGATGAAAGCTTCATATGAATTTCTGGTACACATGAAACTTGTAGAGTATCTTCATAGCTTTAATTTGAGTGGTGGAAGTCATCAAGATGATTAATAGAACTCAAGTTATAGCTCTTGCAAGTTACAGGTCATCTGAGGGCACTGAAATTTGTTTGTGAAAGTTGTCTGTCTTCCAAGCAACTTTTGACCTTCAAGGAGATTTCAAATGGATTTCTGGACAACATGAGAGTTGTTCCTCATTGTCTTATATTTCTAGAAAGGTATGGTATGCCTTCATATGATTTGTGGAACTCTACTTATGTCCTTGGCAAGCAAAGGGTATTTTGGTCATTTGAGAATTACAGGTCATTCTTAGCCTATGCCTAAAACTCATACAAGGAAGCTTCAAATGAAAAACTTCACAACATCAAAGTTGCTCAAAATGTCATTTTAAGTCTAGAGAAGAGGTCATGGAAGTTTGGAAATGCATAGAACTCAAATTGATAAAAGTTGGTGAAAATGGCTTAAAAATGGCATATAACTTGAAAAATTCCAAATGGAAAATTGGTTTGGGCAATCTACAAATCCAAAATGGGTCATTTAATATACCAAATTGATTCTAAACAACATTTTAGAGACTTTGGTTCAGCCACAATTTTGGTTTGAGGGTTTAAAAATGGAGTTGCTTTGTAAATCCATGACTTGCATAATAAGGTACAAATGCCAAACTTAATGAAATGCAAAGAATAAGCTTGCTATGCATCTAGACCTTTCCAATAACTCATGTAAGGATATTTTCAAGCATAATTAAATGGATGTACCAAGTCTAGGCATGAGATATCATAAGAGATGAGATAAAGGATCATATCATGACATGATAAATTCCACACTCTCCTAGAGGGATCCAGAATGTTCTAGACATTTCCATCATCATCTATATAATGAATTGGGATCATTGGTGAAAGAGGTTGGTGAAAAGAGAGAAAGAAAAGTGAGAATTTCATTGTTGCTTCAATTGTAAGAAAGAGTGAAACTCCATATTCAGCATCAATTCAATTGATTCTTCTTCTTCATTCATGATCCATTGATCTTGTTGAGTGCATAGAAGCTGCTTCAGAGGCTTATCCATGGAGGATTGAAGAGTTAGGGTTGAAATTGCAAGAATCCATATCAGATTCGAATCTCATACTACAAGCCTTCATCTTCCAACTTTTTGCAAACAGAAACAAGAGCATCATCTAAGGATCATTTGTGAAAGATTGCAAGTGTTGAATCAAGCTATTTCTTCATCTGTTCATCAAGAAATTCAGGTATGCGTTTTGATCTCTACACTCTTAATTATGCCTTGTTAGCTGAATTTGTTAGGCTAGAGTTGTTAGGGATAGGTAGAAGATGCTCTGTAGAGACTTAGGGCTCCATTGATGAGGTTTGATTTTAGGGCAGTGCAACTTTGATGATCAAGATTGGTTAGGTTAGTGAGTTTTATTGCACACACCATAGCATGTTGAGATCAGTGTGGTGTGAAGAACGCATTAGTACCATTAGAATCAAGAATCGTGAGGGTCCATCTCAGTGACAGTTTGGTGCACCATGAATTTCCAGCCATCGGGTTTTGCATAGGAGTGAGTTTTAAGAGGAACTAATACCATGGCTGTGTAGAGGGGAAGAAGTAGTTTAATTTTGGCTTTGGAAGTTTTTGTTTTCATGGTGAATTGAGAGAGAACGAGGAGATGGAAAGAGCGTGCATGGGACTGGTTTTCTGAAAACCCTAGAAGCTAATTGGAGAAGATGATGGATGATCGTTGGATGGCATGTTAGACTTTGACTCTGAGAACGATCCAAGGGCTCACATTCAATTAGAATTTGGAGGGAATGCTTCTGAGCATCAAAACTCAGCGTTTCATTTAAACGCATCAATGGGCCTGAATTCAAATGCTAACCCCACCCCCCTTAGCAAAGCCCAACCAAAATGAACTGAAATATGTTACTAAATGCACCGCGCGTCCATTCCATTTTCTTTTGATTTTTTCTGGTTTAATTTCCAATTGCAATGGGCCTAATACTTCTACTAATCACGCCCCCACCTCCTGGCCCATCTGGAAATATAACTGAGCGTGGTTACTTGTGACACCCCCTCCCAATTTAATTCATTTCTTTGATTTTATTTTTCTTTTATATTTTTAGCATCTTTAAAAAATCATATAAAATCAGAAAATTGATATTTTTTTAATTCCTGTTTTTGCATTAGGTCAATAATTCTGTTAAGAAAAATATCCATAAATAAAATTAGCATTTTATTTTGTTTTAGTATTTTTTGTGTATTTTTCTTGTAAATAGCTTTTAAATGGGTTTAGGTTAATACTTAATTTTTTTGATTTTAGTTCAATTAGCTCCCCTTAGATTTAGGGTCCATTCTTTTTAGTGTGATTAACTTAGGACTTTAGCTTCCTCATAGGATTTAATTCATAATTTTAGGATTAATTTTTAGATGATTTGATTAGGTGAGATTAGAGTGGTTAAAATTAGGGTTTTAAGTGAGCATAGGTGAGATAAATCATTTCTTTTAAGAGTTGAAGATTGAATTTTTGGGGTATGGGACTATAGGGGTTATGGGTAGACAATAGATCCCTTAGAAAATATTAGGCTTCCCCTATTACTATTAGTATACTGCTTATGCTTGCTTGACTGTGTGGTGTGCCCTCTCTAGGGTTATTATTTGACTGTGTGGGGTATTGGGCTTGCTTGGGGCATGGGGTTTGAGCTGAAGACTGTGTTGATGAACCCCATTTGAAGATTAAAGAATGAAGACCAACTTCCAGAGTTGATGAGGAGTATCTCTTGCTGGCAGCTGTTGAAGGTTATAGGATCTAGGAGTTAGGCAGAGCTCTAGAGTAGAAAACTTGATTCTCAAACATGGAAGGTCTTGATTGCCTCCATCCCTCTCTATGATGCAGAGTCTCTCTAAGACACTCACCCCCTTCCTTTGGAAGGCTTGGTGCTAATGTCTAAGAGATAGAACTCTTGAGAGAAAATATCCTATGTGTTGTTAGCAGTCTGTTTGCCACCTTTGGTGGTCAACTAATTGCTTAACACCCAGTTCATTCTTGTGATTGGTTCCTCAGCTGGGAGATTAGGACTTGAAGAAAAGCCATTGGGAGATTGAAGATAGAGACTTTGCTTGAAAGCTGTGAAGATGAAGACTGATGCTTGCTTGAAGCTTGTAGATGTTTGGGGATGACTTGAAGACAGGTGCTGATGAAGACTGCTTTGCTGTTTAGCTTTTAGTTGTTTTAATTCTTGATGTATTGATTGAATTTCCCTGACTGTATTGCTTGTTGTTTAACCTGTTAGGTTGAAAGTGAATTCTGTTCACTTTTGCCTATTGTTTTCTAGGTTCGAGGTTGAGTGGGACTCCCTTGCCTTGCTTGTATTGTTGCATCCATGCATTTTACTGCTTTATTGTATATATCTGCTGTGTCTGTTTTCGTTTATCCCTTAGGATCTCTGTTTCTCTCTGCACAAGAGAGGAGCATGATAGACATTAGGAGTTAACCCATGCATGATAACATTAGGGTAGATTTTATCCCCTTTTTCAACCCTAGGATTTGTAGAGTGTCATCTCTTCTTTCTTCAAAACAACAGAAAGACATTAATAAAGGTTATAACAAAATCAATTCATTTCTTCCGTCAAAAGATTTGAACAAACACAAACCTTCTTGCAATAAGAAAACCCTTGTTTAAGGTGAGATTTTTCATAAAAGACACTTGAACAGCTTGTGTCGTACGTGGCCCGAACTACGTTTGCTCTGATCTTCCATGCTGTGTGGAAGTACGTAGGCATAGGATGCGATATCCTAGAAAGCAACCTTCACCCATCCTCCCCCGTAGTTAGGCGAACTACGTTGACTCTGATTTCTCGTTCCAGACGGGAATACGTAGGCATAAAGTGCGATACTTTGCCGAGTCATTTTCTTTTCTTTTAATCCCATACCTTTAGTTTAGATAGAAATAACAATCCGTACCAGAAAACAAGCGTGGATCCCGTCGAGTACGACGGACGTGAGGGGTGCTAATACCTTCCCCTTGCGTAACCGACTCCCGAATCCAGGTTTTGGTTGCGATGACCATACCTTTCCCGTTTTTTGCGAGGTTTACTCTGAGCGTTTCCTTTCCCTCCGTTGGGATAAATAACGCACGGTGGTGACTCTTCTGTATTGCCGGCGCCGATTTTCGCAGTAGCGACAGCTGGCGACTCTGCTGGGGATCCAACGTCCCCTGGCTGCTAAGGACTGCGATAGTTCCTTATGCATTTGGGATCCAACGTCCCTTGAGCGAGTCAATCCTAGCGCTTGTTTTCCCGTCGAGGATTTTGTACGGATTTATATTTCTGTCATTTACTTTCAGCATTATATTATTGTTATTATTGTTGTATTGGGGTGTGACGGGTGTTCTATGATTGAGAGATAAGCCGGACCTGGGCTTGAGTGCACCTAGAATTAGAGTGGAAATTAGTGGGCGCGCACGTGCTTTGCATGTCCTAGTGTCCCGCGAAATCCACACTCAGACGAGGTTCTTCTGGTTGGCCTCCTGTCCTGCCCTTTGGGTGGCTCGGGTTGCTGGTTAGTTGGATTGTCGACTCTGGGAACCGATCATTTGGAAGTTGGCTAAGTGAGGCCTCTTCAGGATTTGATGATGCCACTCCTTCTGGGAATCGTATCATCAACCCTGAAAGTCTGTGACGCCGACGACCGCATAGGATGCCATACCTTTGTCAGTTACTAGGACATCTACCTGTGAGAGGGTTTGGGGCTATGCAGGTAACTAGACCATCAGATACCGGTTATTTCTTGATCTGAAATCCTGAGTATTTATGGGCAGTTGTGAGGTCTATCAGAGACCAGTCAGAGTTATGGTGTGAGGTCTATCAGAGACCAGTCAGAGTTATGGTGTGAGGTCTATCAGAGACCAGTTGGAGTTATGGTTGGGGTCTATCAGAGACCAGGTGTGGGTTATATTATTGGGTATATCCGAGACCAGGCTGGAGTTCTTTGTGAGGTCTGTCTAAGACCAGGGTTTGATGAGTATTGGAGGGTTTGTCTGAGACCTGTTCTTGGTGTGACTTGGGCTTCTTATTCAGGGCACTTGATACCCTGTTGCATGTTGCATTGTTTGCATAATCATTATCATTGCATCCCATTAACGTGTGTCTGTGCTGCAGGTGCATTTGCATATTCCCTGGTTCTAGTGTCTGGACTTCTGAGTATTGATCATGGCTGGTTTGAGGATGACAGTTGCCTACAAGCTACCTATCCCTGATATTACTCCTCTCCTGGGTCTGATTTCTCTCGCAGATGAGGATGTCTGTAGAAGCTTCAGGCAGAGTTACGGACGACTGTTGAGTTTGGTTCGCAAATCAACTGATGATGAATTGAATGGGCTGTACACCTTGATGCAATTCTACGACCCTGCTTTGAGATGCTTCACGTTTGCTGATTTTATCTTAGGGCCCACCATGGAGGAGTATGTAGAGTTTACTGAGCTGCCGGTACAGAATGCAGTTCCTTTTATTCACTCTGCCGCTAAGCCCAAGTTGGAAGATTTAGCTAAGGCCTTGCACATGAATGCTTCTGAGCTGTTGATGACTTCTTGGCGAGGGGTTCCAGGTTTCTCTCTCCAGTTCCTGGTTGGTAAGGCTCAAGAATACGCCAAGAATGGGTGTTGGGTGGTCTTTAACGCTGTTTTGGCCCTATGCATTTATGGGATAGTGTTGTTTCCCAATTTCCCAAACTTTGTGGATATGGATGCATTTCATTTGTTTGCTGCTGGCAACCCGGTACCCACACTGATCGGGGACTTCTACCATTCGATGCACTACATAAATGAGAACAGGAGAGGCAAGAACGTATCTTGTTGCGTGCCTTTGCTGTACATGTGGTTTAAGAGCCATCTTCCCCTGAAGGGACCTTTTGTGGATAGTGCAACTACAGCTGACTGGCCAGAGCGCATGATGAGGCTATCTTCTGAAGACATTGAGTGGTTTGACCGAGACTTGCTGGGGTCTGAGCTTATTTTCAGTTGTTTTGGGTATCCTAATGTTCCTTTGATAGGAAGAAAAGGGTGTATCAATTACAACCCATCTCTGTTTGTTCGCCAGTTTGGATATGCGTTGAAGAACCCACCTCGGGAGGAAGAAGTACAGGAATCTCTGTACTTCACCGGTGATTTGAATGGAGAGTTACTAGCCAAGCTTCGGCATGCCTGGATGCGTATTAACCGAAGAGGGAAACCACTGTTGGGGAAGAATGATTGTCAGGCATACACACCCTACAAAGTTTGGATCCAGGAGAGGGCAAGACAGTTACTGATGCCATTTCCAGCTGCGCCAGTCCCTGTTCATATTCCGATGGAAAAGCCAACCACTGTCACTATGGAGGTCTACGAGCGAGTTGACTGAGGAGAAAAAGAAGCACGAACGTCTGGGTCAAGAGTTCAGAAGCTCTCATGACATGTTGGAGTCCAAAAAGAAAGCACTCGACGCCGCTCACCGAGAAATCTCTTCTTGTAACAAGACATGGAATGCTACGCTAACCAACAACAAAAAGAGGGAAGATAAATTGAAGCAGCAAATTTCTGAACTCGAAGAGCAGTTGAAAGCTAGCATTAAGAAGCATGAAGAGGAGGTAATGGCCAGATATAGTCTCCAGAATGCATTGAACAAGGCCATCGAAGGCAGGAACGAAGCTGTGTCTCAGAAGTGGAAGCTAGAGGATCGCTTCGGAGAAGGGGCATGGGAGGAAACCGCTGGTGACGTGCGACGTGTTCTCAAACGAAGAAATCAGCTTGTTGAAGGGCTGCTTACCCGACCAAGTCATCCAGAGACTAAGAAGTTACCAGAAGAGTACCAGGCATGAGCGTGCTTGACCATTTCATATATTCATGTGTATGCTTTATTTGCATTTCGTGCTGACCATCACCAGGATTGTTGGTTGAGGTCATGCCTTCTTATTGTACACTCAGTGATATTGTATTCTTGGATTTCTCTGCAATATATGAGGCTTTCTATGATTCGGCTCCGACCACTGTATTGCTAGCACTGTCACTGCACTGGCACATTCACACTAGAATCGGGGAATGATAATCCCTAATGCACAGACACATATTGCATTTTGCATACATACTCATATTTGCATTACAGGTTTGTGATCCGTGTATCTTATCTCCTGCATCCGTTTCAGGTATTTTCAGGATTGCAGAAAAGCGGGTCCACCGTTACTCTACCAGAACTAACCAGAAGAAGATCATGGACAACGTGCAGAGTGAAATGCAAGAGATGCGTGACAAGATGGCCCTGCTCATGCAAACCATGGAGACTATCGCCAAAGGACAAGAGCAGCTGCAGAATCTGGTTCAACCGATAGTCGCACGGGCTGAAAACAACGGGACACCGCATGGTGAAAACATTGCTGCTTCTCCCCGAATTGAGAATCGTCAAAGTGCTGATGCTATTCCCGTAACCGGTTTGAATGCTAGAGAAACTGGTCCTGTAGGTGGAGGTGGGAACACCGGTAATATGAATATCAATGCAGATACTGCTGGGGTATTTGTGGGTAATGTCAACCAGGGTTTCAATGGGGGCGTTGAGAATGTCGGAATGAATGGTATTAATGGTAACCAGGGCTTCAATGGTGTGAATATGGGGTATGGCAGCATTGTTGGCGCCAAGGCTGGGTTTGGTGGCTATGGTAATCTTGGATATGGAACTGGCGCATACAACACTCAAGAGATGGGTAATCTGAGGTATGACCCCAGGTACTTCCAAACGGGTCCGGGCCGTGATGCAGATTATGTTGGATACGATGCAGTACCTCGCTGGGAGGATCGTCAGGAGGATGTGTTCTCTGGTCAGAACGAGGGTTACGAAAGGGCTAGGGAGGACAACCATCGGATGAGATTGCTAGAAGAGAAAGTGAATGGATTGGCCAGCCAGAACACTCTTGGGCTGGATATGTCAAATATGGGGTTAGTCCCAGGGTTGAGGGTCCCGCTGAAATTCAAAGCATCGTCATTTGATAAGTACAAAGGGGATACATGCCCTAGGGTGCATGTACGCGCGTTTTACAGGCGCATGTCTGCGTATTCTGAGGATGAAAAGATGCTAATGCACTTCTTCCAGGATAGCCTGTCAGGGCCATCGCTGGAGTGGTACATGAGCTTGGAGCCTACTCAGATCAGGAGTTGGAAAGAGCTGGCAGAGGCTTTTGTTCGACATTACCAATATAATAGTGATCTCGCCCCTAACCGAGTCCAGTTGCAGAGCATGTCTCAGAAGTCTAGCGAGAGCTTTAAAGAATACGCCCAGAGATGGCGAGATCTGGCTGCTAGGGTACACCCTCCGATGGTGGAGCGCGAAATGATGGATATGTTCATAGGAAATTTTTCTGGAATGTACTATGACCGGCTACTCAACTTTTCGATGAGTACTTTCTCTGAGTTGATCTCGATGGGGGAGCGCATTGAAAACGGAGTGAAGATTGGTAAAATTCAGGCGGGTGAGTCCAGTTCCGCGGGAGGTAATAAGAAGACGTTTGGTGGTAAAAGGCAGGGTGATACCAACGCTGTATACAATGCTCGACGAAGGAATAAAAGTCAGAACTTGCATCAGCAGCCACAGGTTGCAAGTGTAACCATTCCAGGGCCTTCTCAGCAGCAGAGACAACAACCACCGCAGCAGGCTCAGCAGCAGCCCAATAATAATAATCAGCGCAGGCTTCAGAACCCACGACCGAGGAGAGTATTCGAGGTACCGCCGGTATCGTATGCAGAACTCCTTCAAACTTTGTTGAAATTGCAGCTAGTCGAGAAGAGGACCTTAGCACCACCAACTGGCCAGCCACCAGTCGGATATGATGTTAATGAGCACTGTGACTTCCATTCGGGTGCACCAGGGCACAATATTGAAAATTGCCTAGCTTTCAATCATAAAGTACAGGATTTGCTTGATAGTACGGCTATTAACTTCGGGAAGGACGGTCCCAATATCACGCAACAGCCAATGCCCAAGCATGGTGGGGCTGGGGCCAATGCAATCATGGTAGATGATGAGTTGAACTTAGTTTCAGAAGTGAGCAAGCTGAAAACCCCTTTGAGTTACGTAAAGCAGCGTTTATTGAAAGGAGGTGTCTATCCCGGTTGTAGCGAAGAGTGTGTTGACTGTTTGGTTCAACCTGAGGGCTGTGAGAAGCTGAAGAGGGGAGTTCAAGGTTTGATTGATGAAGGAATCCTGCAGTTCGACAGGTCTGTGGGGCGAGAGAAGTCTGTTGAGATAGAATCTGAAGAAGAGCGTAGGGAGATTGCTACGATCACCATTCTGTTCAAATCAGTGACAATTTCGGCATCATCAAAAAGGCCGACCATTAATATTACTAAGGCTAAGCCAGTCCCTTATGAAAGCACAAAGGCAGTCCCGTGGTGCTATGGTGCTGAGGTGTATTGCAATGGGGAAAAGATTGACTTGAATGACCCGCCAGCGGGATCCGTGGATAACATAGTGGGAGCGGGTGGTATAACCCGGAGCGGAAGAATTTTCACTTCACCTGAGGTTGAAGCAGAGAGGCTTGCCAGGGGTAAGAACAAAGTTGTTGAGGGGGAATCTTCGGGGAGTAAAGAGAAAGAGCCGATAACCAAAGATGTGGAAGATTTCATGAGGTTGATCCGCAAAAGTGATTACAAGATTGTAGAGCACCTGCAGCAGACCCCGTCAAAGATCTCCATATTATCGCTGTTGTTGTGTTCTGAGGCGCATAGAAATGCCATGTTGAAGGTACTTGAGACATCCTTCATGCCGCAAGAGATTTCAGTTAATCAGCTGGAGGGAGTTATGGCACATGTTAACGCCGGGCATGGACTAGGATTCACGGATTTTGACCTAACACCTCGAGGGCGTGATCATAATAATGCCTTGCATATCTCTATCGAATGCAGGGGCACCATTTTATCCCATGTGCTGGTAGACACTGGGTCCTCGTTGAATGTGTTACCAAAGAAAGCCCTGTTGAAATTGGATACCCGTGGTTTGTTGTGCACACCTAGTGATTTGGTAGTGAGGACCTTTGACGGAAGAAGGAGGTCAGTGTTCGGGTCAGTGACGTTACCCATTCAGGTAGGTCCGGAGGTGTTTGATACAGTGTTTTACATCATGGACATCCAGCCTGCATATAGTTGTTTGATCGGGAGACCTTGGATTCATGCCGCTGGGGCAGTAACTTCTACGCTCCATCAGAAGCTGAAGTATATGATTGAGGGGAGTATCGTGACGGTGTGTGGCGAAGAGGATATCCTAGTCAGTCATTTGTCTTCCTTCAAGTACGTGGAGGTAGATGGAGAGATCCATGAAACGCTGTGCCAGGCGTTCGAAGGGGTGAAGGTTAAAGAAGAGGCTCTGTTAAAGAGCGAAGGGAAAGAGGTGGTCGTCTCTTCATACAAAGAAGCCAAGGCGTTGGTGCAAGCAGGAGAGACTCAGAAGTGGGGGCAGGTTCTGGACATTCCAGTGAAGCAAGATAGGTATGGCTTGGGGTACCGCCCATCTCCCTCACAGAGTGCGCCGAAGTACAAGGGACCTATGGTGTTCACGCCCGGAGGAGTTAGCTTCGAAAGGATTAATGCTGTGTCTGATACGGAGGAAGTGGATAGCGATTGCGACATGGACGCATGGATTCGACCCAGCACGCCGGGGCAAAGCCTATGCAACTGGTCCATCCAGGACGTCATCCAAGTCGCCAAACAGTAATGCGTTGTTTTTTCAATCATTGTATGATCACATGCCTTGCCCGGGGCATCGATGATCTTGTCTTAGGGCCTAACTGCTTACCTGTATGTTTGCATGATCAATAAATGACGGCGTTTTTTACATTCAAATATTGTGATCCTTTTCTTTCTGTTTTTATTTTTCAATAAAATGGCAGCGTGGTTATGCATTTTGTTTGTACATCATTTTGAAGCACTTAACCGTTTCCCTCGCAGGACTCATGAATTTTCAGATGACACCGACCAAAAACTTCCTATGACTCGTTTAGACTTCGAGCATCCGATCTTCCAAGCTGAGGAGGAGATTGTGGAGGATAGTGACTTACCAAAAGAGCTTAGTCGATTATTGAAGCAAGAGGAGAGAGTCATTCTGCCTCACCAGGAAGAGATTGACATTGTCAACTTAGGGTCTGAAGAATGCGTCAGGAATGTCCGCATAGGGGCTGCGTTGCAAATGGACATCAAGTAGGAGCTTATTGAGATGCTGCGTGAATACAGCGACATATTTGCTTGGTCCTACGAGGACATGCCAGGGCTGGATACTGATATGGTTGTTCATCGTCTGCCGTTGAAGGAAGATTGCCCGCCTGTGAAGCAGAAACTCAGAAGGACTCGTCCTGACATGGCCGTAAAGATAAAGGAAGAAGTGCAGAAGCAATGGGATGTTGGGTTCCTGGCTGTCACCACTTATGCCACTTGGGTCGCTAATATCGTGCATGTGCCGAAGAAAGATGGCAAGGTTCGCATGTGCGTTGATTATAGGGATCTAAACAAAGCGAGCCCGAAAGATGATTTCCCGCTGCCGCATATTGACGTGTTAGTTGACAACACGGCTCAGTTTTCAGTGTTCTCCTTCATGGATGGATTTTCGGGGTACAACCAGATCAAAATGGCTCCGGAGGATATGGAAAAAACGACCTTTATCACCCCGTGGGGAACCTTTTGTTATAAGGTGATGCCCTTTGGTTTGAAAAATGCTGGGGCAACGTATCAGCGGGCTATGACAACGCTTTTTCACGACATGATGCACAGAGAGATTGAGGTGTATGTCGATGACATGATTGCCAAGTCTCAAACAAAGGAAGAACATCTGGTTAATCTGCTGAAGTTGTTCAAGAGGCTTAGGAAATTCAAGCTGAGGCTGAATCCTAATAAATGTACCTTCGGAGTGAGATCCGGGAAGCTACTGGGGTTCATTGTGAGCAAGAAAGGAATCGAGGTCGATCCTGCAAAAATAAAAGCAATACAAGAGATGCCAACACCGAGAACAGAAAAAGAAGTCTGTGGATTCTTAGGGAGGTTGAATTACATTGCTAGGTTCATCTCTCACCTAACGACCACGTGTGAACCATTATTCAAACTGTTAAAGAAAGATCAAGCGGTGGTCTGGAACAACAATTGCCAAAGGGCATTTGAAAAGATAAAAGAATACTTGCAGGAACCTCCGGTGTTAATACCCCCAGTAGCGGGACGACCACTGATTATGTATCTGACGGTTCTTGAGAACAGTATGGGTTGTGTTCTCAGTCAACATGACGAGACAGGACGGAAAGAGCATGCAATTTACTACTTGAGTAAAAAGTTCACGGATTGTGAATCTCGATACTCCATGCTCGAAAAGACGTGTTGTGCATTGGCGTGGGCTGCCAAACGTCTAAGACAGTACATGCTGAATCATACAACCATGCTGATATCAAAGATGGATCCGATCAAATATGTGTTTGAGAAACAAGCGCTCTCTGGAAGGATTGCTAGATGGCAGATGGTATTGACAGAATATGATATCCAATATGTTTCCCAGAAGGCCATTAAGGGAAGTGTTTTGTCCGAATATCTCGCCGAACAGCCGATTGAAGATTACCAGCCTATGAAGTTTGAATTTCCTGATGAGGACATAATGTACCTGAAAGCTAAAGATTGTGATGAGCCGTTGCCTGGTGAAGGTCCTGAGCGGAGTTCCCAATGGCAATTGATTTTTGACGGGGCTGTCAATTCGTACGGTAGCGGGATCGGGGCAATCATTACAACTCCCCACGGGTCGCACATCCCGTTCACAGCCAGATTGACTTTTCCAGTGACGAATAACGAAGCCGAGTACGAAGCTTGTATTATGGGGTTAGAGGAGGCTATTGATCTGAGGATCAAGAATCTGGATGTATATGGGGATTCAACGCTAGTGGTGAATCAGATTAAGGGAGAGTGGGAGACACGCCAACCTAATCTGATACCGTACATGAATTATGCGAGAAGGTTGCTACCTTTCTTTGATAAAGTAGAGTTTCATCATGTACCCCGGGCGGAGAATCAAATGGCGGACGCCCTTGCAACATTATCCTCGATGTATAAGGTCAATTACTGGAACGAGGCTCCCAGGATTGTCATATCTCGCCTTCATAGGCCGGCCTTTGTGTTTGCAATTGATGAAGCATCTGACGGTAAACCTTGGTATTTCGACATACAGAACTTCCTGAAGAATAAGGAATATCCGGCTGGGGCATCCAGTCGTGATCAGAAGACTCTGAGGAGATTAGCAGGCAACTTCTATCTGAATCCCGACGGCATTCTGTATAGAAGGAACCACGATTTGATACTCCTCCGTGTGTAGACGAGAAGGAAGCCAATTTACTCATGGAAGAAGTCCATGAAGGAACTTTTGGTACACATGCTGGTGGGCATGCTATGACTCGAAAGTTGTTGCGGGCAGGGTATTATTGGTTAACGATGGAAGCGGACTGTTTCAAATTTGCCAAGAGGTGTCACAAGTGCCAGATCTATGCAGATAAGATCCATGTGCCACCCAGTCCACTGAATGTTATGGCTTCACCGTGGCCTTTCTCCATGTGGGGAATTGATATGATTGGCAAGATTGAGCCTACTGCTTCTAATGGGCATCGCTTCATTCTGGTTGCGATCGATTACTTCACTAAGTGGGTGGAAGCGGCTTCTTACGCCAATGTGACGAAACAGGTGGTGGCCAGATTTATCAAGAAGGATATAATTTGCAGATACGGTATTCCCGAGCGGATCATTACTGATAATGGTTCGAATCTGAACAATAAGATGATGAGGGATCTTTGTCGGGATTTTAAGATCGAGCATCATAATTCATCTCCCTACATACCCAAGATGAACGGCGCTGTTGAGGCGGCCAACATGAACATAAAGAAGATTGTTCAGAAGATGATGGTAACGTATAAGGATTGGCATGAGATGTTGCCGTTCGCTTTGCACGGTTATCACACGACGGTGCGTACATCAACTGGGGCAACACCGTTCTCATTAGTGTATGGCACGGAGGCCGTCCTGCCATTGGAGGTTGAGATACCATCTTTGAGGGTTTTACTTGATGTTAAGCTGGACGAGGCAGAATGGGTGAGAAGTAGATTGAATCAGCTGAGCTTGATAGATGAGAAGAGACTGGCTTCCATTGCACATGGTAGGCTGTATCAGAGCCGGATGAAGAAAGCGTTCGACAAGAAGATTCGACCTCAAAGCTTTCAGACGGGCGATCTTGTGCTGAAAAAGATTCTCCCACCGCAATCGGATCACAGGGGCAAATGGACTCCCAATTACGAAGGTCCATACGTCGTGAGAAAGGTCTTCTCCGGATGAGCCTTATTGTTATCCACCATGGATGGTGAAGACTTTTCGTCCCCTGTGAACTCGGACGCAGTTAAAAAATACTTTGCTTAAAATTGACCCGCTGGACAGTAAAAAGAGAGTCCAGGCAAAAATGGGGCATCCTGGCGAACCAAAAAACATAATAAAAAGGTTCGGGCAAAAGTTAGGGATAAAATGGAAAAATGTACACCCGCGAAGTCGAAAACCTACACTGGGCGGCTTCGGCAAAAAAGGGTATCCCGGTGAATCGAAAACCCGCAAAGGGCGATTCACGCAAAAGTTAGGGATTTGAGAAGCAAATGACAGCGGTCCAAGTTTGATTGTTAACGGTTTGGGAGCATCCGGGGGTCAACTATCCAAAGCAATTTCTTCCGAAGACAGAGATCGGGAAAGCGTCAGAGTCTGACGAGTCATAGGAGGATCGGTTCATGGTGTTCGTCTGTAACACGTTGCCGACATGTGTACAAATTTTATTCTGTATATTTGTACATTTCTGCATTTTGTTTATGTGTGACTACCTCTTTTCAGGAGTTGCATCTGATGTACAAATCTTGCCTATTCTCATGCCGTTATCAATAAAGTGTTTTATTCAGTATAGTGTGTGACTTTGGTTTTAATTTTTTACAGTTTTGTTTGTAAAAAGCGCCGATGTTTTTGTTGAACTTACATGCGTGTAAACAGGCGGGCCTCGGCCGATGATTGTTAAAACTGGAAATTACCTGAATGGTTGTCGTGGGCGATTACCAAGATGTTCTTTTTTTTTTGCATAGATCGCCTTGTGTTTGCTTGTTGACTTTTGCAGGTATTCAAAAGCTCGCAAAGTTCCCCGCCAGAGTCCATGGCAGGCTGGTACCCTCTCCAGAGGATGAACGTGGTGTCCTTCCCCAGTGAAGTCGCCCCAGGCAAAATTGAATGTTGTCTCCCCAGGAGAGTAGAGATTGCGTCAAGGGAAAAGATCAATGTATCTTCAGTAGTTCAGAATTAGCTTATCAAGCGGAGCAGAGCTTTCTCCGGCGAAGGTCAAGATGGATATGATTAACTTCCCCAAAGAGTTTCTTGCGTAGTACGAATCAGAGCACACCGGTCAATTCCCAGCTCAGTGATAGTAGGATGAAGTATCCCCACAGGGCGTAATCAAAGTGTCGATACCTTTGAAAGCAGTTTTCGGGATTGTTTTTCTGTTTCCTCAACAGGTTGATCCTTCCTCGTCAGGATGATCATTTTTCAGCAGAATTTGAAGTTTTGAGTTTGTGAGTTACCTTCCCAGCAGGATGGTTATCCCCAGCGGAGTTAGTTCATCTTTCCAACATTTATTTTGTTGGAAGCGTATCGGTAGTATTCCGATCATCCCCAGCGGATCCAGTTTGTCTTCAACATTTATTTTGCTAAAGTAACTCTTTGCATAAGCATGCATCATGAGCATTTGCATTTTACACGAGTACGTAGCATTTCCATGCTGTGTGGAAGCATTACGTCATTATCAAACGTGCATTTTTGAAACATAAGCCAGGTTGGTTACCTCTTCAGTTTCAGATGTGTTGTTCCCTGCCGATAAGAGAAATTGTGGTTTCAGGAAGATGTGAATTTTGTGGTCAAGGTACGCAGGGATCGTATTTTGTCTCATTTATGGGATTTATGTTGTAAGACACGCAGTGATCGTGTTGCTCTTGAGATGTTGATTTGCGGTCAAAGTACGCAGTGATCGTACTTGTCCCGACCTTTGGGGGGTCATGCTGTAGGACACGCAGTGATTGTGTTGATCTTGGTATGTGTATCTGTGGTCGAATGGCGCAGTGATCGTATTCGTCCCGATCTAAGAAGATTGTTTTGTAAGGCACGCAGTGATCGTGTTGGTATCATCTCGGGGGTTTATTGGGCAGGACACGCAGTGATCGTGTTTACCGTATCATGTGATGTTTGCTGGTCGATATGCGCAGTGGTCGTATTCGTCCGTTATACAGTGGTTATAGATTGACACGCAGTGATCGTGTTCATCCAGTTTTTGTTGGTCGGTGTACGCAGTGATCGTATTCGTCCGTTATACGGGTTGGTTATAGGGTGAGGCACGCAGTGAACGTGTTCATCTGGTTGTTTGTGGCCGAAGTACGCAGTGATCGTATTCGCCCCATGTTTGAAGTTATGTCACAAGGCACGCGGTGGTCGTGTTCTCCTCCAGTCAAGAGGGCTGTGACATGAAACGCGCAGTGATCGCATTCACCCTATGTGTGGTTAGAATATGCAGTGATCGTATTCGTCCGGTTATATGGGTTAGTTGAGACACACAACACGCAGTGATCGTGTTTTCTCCAGTCAAGAGGATCGTGGCTCAAAACGCGCAGTGATCGTGTTCAAACACGCAGTGATCGTGTTCAAGATACGCAGTGACCGTATTCGTATAACACGTAGTGATCGTGTTGATAGCACCATGGGAACTTGTGATGCGGAGCACGCAGTGATCGTGGCTACTGTATCAGTTGGTTTTGTTGGTCGGCATACGCAGTGATCATATTCGTCCTATTGCAGCATCCGCAGTGATCGTGTTCGTCATATTGGTGGTTGAAGTACGCAGTGAACGTGTTCGCCTCTTCTATGTGGATTTATTCCCCCTGGCACGCAGTGATCGTGTTTACCTCATCCGGTTGGATTTATGGTCGATGTGATTTTGGTTGTGACACCGCGCACAGTGATCGTGTCCGTCGTGTTTGTCCCTTTAGTTGATGTTGTTTGTGATACACGCAGTGGTCGTGTTCGTCTCATTTTTATGGATTTGTGGTGTAAGACATGCAGCGATCGTGTTCGCTATGCCACATGTTCCCTTAGCAGAGTTGCTTGGTCAAGCACTTCTCTTTCTCCCAAGCCGAGTCCTTATCAGGGTACGGTGGAAATGGCATGATGCAGATTTTGGGTGGTTACCCACAGTTACCCCAGTAGAGACGTAATCCCTAGCAGGGTGGTCTTCAACGAGATACTTGGTTAAGTTCCTCGTAGTCCCCGGCAAGGTATTCTTTGGCAAGTCGCTTGGTTAAGTTACTTGTGTTCCCCCAGCTGAGTCTTTCTCAGGATGCTGTGGTGTCAGCCTTAGAAGATGGTAATGCAGATTTTTGGGTGGTTACCCGTAGTTCCCTCAGCAGAGTTATGCTCTCCAGCAGGGTGTTACTTCAATGAGTTACTTGGTTAAGTCCCTCATAGTCCCCAGCAGGGTGCTCGCCACAGGAGTTGTTTGGTTAAATTCCTCTTATTTTTCAACAAGGTTATTCTCGTCAGGGTGCTTGGTTAAGTTCCCAATTTCCCCAGCGGGTATGTGACGGCAGTCGTCGGAATTGTCCTCTCAGAGTTGCTTGGTCAAGTTTCTCGTGTCCCTGTAAGATGCTCGTTCAGATACGAATGGAAGGTTGGTAAGTGAAATCAGCATTGTCTCATTTAGTTAAGCGTTTGCTCGTTTCTTCTGGATACGAAAGGTTGATCAGTGAAGTCAACATGACAAGTGAAGTCACCATTCTCCCGCTGGTTAGCGTGGGCTCGGTTGATAAGTGAGATCAACAGAGGTTGATAAGTGATATCAACAATTTCTCGTTGTTTGGTGTATGCTCATTTCTTCGGAATGGAGTGGTCTGCGGACAATATCAGATTATTTTACAAAAGCAGATTGACAGAGGAGTGGCTAGTTGTTGCCGTGACAACAGAAGTCATTTCCCTGAAGGGTTTTCCCCAAGCAGTAGTCGTATGAAATTTTATTTTGCGGTTGGCAAATTTCCGGGTTCTTTCGTATTCAACCGTCTCGTACCTCGAATGTCTGAAGGCTGCACGCTCTTCATTCAGCCGGGTCCAAGCCGCTTGAATAGGGGCAGCTGTTGCACCCCAAAATTTAACTAACCTTTTCTAACCTAGGTTTATGTTTCAATTGCATAATCATTTGCATTGGCATCATGTACATAGTGTATTCATCTGCATTGCATAGCATAAGCAAGCTAATCTTAATCAGGGGATCAATTGCTATTCTTATCTCAAGAGGCATATTCAAGGGTTTCAATCATATTCAAGACTACTCAGGTCATCAGGGAAGAATTTGAGCTTTGAAGAGTTGACAGGTTGATCAGTGAGTTCTCCCCTATCTTGAGGTTATTTGGGGATCATCGGAGGAAGTGTGAGCCATGAGCCAAGAGCATGAGGTGTGTATGGATGTTATGAAGAGCCTAGATGATCATTTTTGAGGAGTAACCAAGTCATTGGAATGATTGCAAGAGCCTCAGTTGAAGTCAGTCAACTAGGGTTTTATCTGGGTCAACACTAGGTCAACCCTAGGTCAAAGACTTGTTTTGAAAGGCATCAAGGATCATTTGAAGAATGTGGGATTCATTATTTGCTATATGGATATGGATATGGTGTTGTGCCAAAGAAAAATCAGAAGGAATCAAGGAGAAATGGAGTTACCAAATTAGGGTTTCAGTGTAAAATCCCCTGATTTAGGTCAAACTTCAAAGCAGTGTAACTCAAAATGAAAGCTTCATATGAATTTCTGGTACACATGAAACTTGTAGAGTATCTTCATATCTTTAATTTGAGTGGTGGAAGTCATCAAGATGATTTATAGAACTCAAGTTATAGCTCTTGCAAGTTACAGGTCATCTGAGGGCACTGAAATTTGTCTGTGAAAGTTGTCTGTCTTCCAAGCAACTTTTGACCTTCAAGGAGATTTCAAATGGATTTCTGGACAACATGAGAGTTGTTCCTCATTGTCTTATCTTTCTATAAAGGTATGGTATGCCTTCATATGATTTGTGGAACTCTACTTATGTCCGTGGCAAGTAAAGGGTATTTTGGTCATTTGAGAATTACAGGTCATTCTTAGCCTATGCCTAAAACTCATACAAGGAAGCTTCAAATGAAAAACTTCACAACATCAAAGTTGCTCAAAATGTCATTTTAAGTCTAGAAAAGAGGTCATGGAAGTTTGGAAATGCATATAACTCAAATTGATAAAAGTTGGTGAAAATGGCTTAAAAATGGCATATAACTTGAAAAATTCCAAATGGAAAATTAGTTTGGGCAATCTACAAATCCAAAATGGGTCATGTAATATACCAAATTGATTCTAAACAACATTTTAGAGACTTTGGTTCAGCCACAATTTTGGTTTGAGGGTTTAAAAATGGAGTTGCTTTGTAAATCCATGACTTGCATAATAAGGTACAAATGCCAAACTTAATGAAATGCAAAGAATAAGCTTGCTATGCATCTAGACCTTTCCAATAACTCATGTAAGGAGATTTTCAAGCATAATTAAAGGGATGTACCAAGTCTAGGCATGAGATATCATAAGAGATGAGATAAAGGATCATATCATGACATGATAAATTCCACACTCTCCTAGAGGGATCCAGAATGTTCTAGACATTTCCATCATCATCTATATAATGAATTGGGATCATTGGTGAAAGAGGTTGGTGAAAAGAGAGAAAGAAAAGTGAGAATTTCATTGTTGCTTCAATTGTAAGAAAGAGTGAAACTCCATATTCAGCATCAATTCAATTGATTCTTCTTCTTCATTCATGATCCATTGATCTTGTTGAGTGCATAGAAGCTGCTTCAGAGGCTTATCCATGGAGGATTGAAGAGTTAGGGTTGAAATTGCAAGAATCCATATCAGATTCAAATCTCATACTACAAGCCTTCATCTTCCAACTTTTTGCAAACAGAAACAAGAGCATCATCTAAGGATCATTTGTGAAAGATTGCAAGTGTTGAATCAAGCTATTTCTTCATCTGTTCATCAAGAAATTCAGGTATGCGTTTTGATCTCTACACTCTTAATTATGCCTTGTTAGCTGAATTTGTTAGGCTAGAGTTGTTAGGGATAGGTAGAAGATGCTCTGTAGAGACTTAGGGCTCCATTGATGAGGTTTGATTTTAGGGCAGTGCAACTTTGATGATCAAGATTGGTTAGGTTAGTGAGTTTTATTGCACACACCATAGCATGTTGAGATCAGTGTGGTGTGAAGAACGCATTAGTACCATTAGAATCAAGAATCGTGAGGGTCCATCTCAATGACAGTTTGGTGCACCATGAATTTCCAGCCATCGGGTTTTGCATAGGAGTGAGTTTTAAGAGGAACTAATACCATGGTTGTGTAGAGGGGAAGAAGTAGTTTAATTTTGGCTTTGGAAGTTTTTGTTTTCATGGTGAATTGAGAGAGAACGAGGAGATGGAAAGAGCGTGCATGGGACTGGTTTTCTGAAAACCCTAGAAGCTAATTGGAGAAGATGATGGATGATCGTTGGATGGCATGTTAGACTTTGACTCTGAGAACGATCCAAGGGCTCACATTCAATTAGAATTTGGAGGGAATGCTTCTGAGCATCAAAACTCAGCGTTTCATTTAAACGCATCAATGGGCCTGAATTCAAATGCTAACCCCACCCCCCTTAGCAAAGCCCAACCAAAATGAACTGAAATATGTTACTAAATGCACCGCGCGTCCATTCCATTTTATTTTGATTTTTTCTGGTTTAATTTCCAATTGCAATGGGCCTAATACTTCTACTAATCACGCCCCCACCTCCTGGCCCATCTGGAAATATAACTGAGCATGGTTACTTGTGACACCCCCTCCCAATTTAATTCATTTCTTTGATTTTATTTTTCTTTTATATTTTTAGCATCTTTAAAAAATCATATAAAATCAGAAAATTGATATTTTTTTAATTCCTGTTTTTGCATTAGGTCAATAATTATGTTAAGAAAAATATCCATAAATAAAATTAGCATTTTATTTTGTTTTAGTATTTTTTGTGTATTTTTCTTGTAAATAGCTTTTAAATGGGTTTAGGTTAATACTTAATTTTGTTGATTTTAGTTCAATTAGCTCCCCTTAGATTTAGGGTCCATTCTTTTTAGTGTGATTAACTTAGGACTTTAGCTTCCTCATAGGATTTAATTCATAATTTTAGGATTAATTTTTAGATGATTTGATTAGGTGAGATTAGAGTGGTTAAAATTAGGGTTTTAAGTGAGCATAGGTGAGATAAATCATTTCTTTTAAGAGTTGAAGATTGAATTTTTGGGGTATGGGACTATAGGGGTTATGGGTAGACAATAGATCCCTTAGAAAATATTAGGCTTCCCCTATTACTATTAGTATACTGCTTATGCTTGCTTGACTGTGTGGTGTGCCCTCTCTAGGGTTATTATTTGACTGTGTGGGGTATTGGGCTTGCTTGGGGCATGGGGTTTGAGCTGAAGACTGTGTTGATGAAGCCCATTTGAAGATTAAAGAATGAAGACCAACTTCCAGAGTTGATGAGGAGTATCTCTTGCTGGCAGCTATTGAAGGTTATAGGATCTAGGAGTTAGGCAGAGCTCTAGAGTAGAAAACTTGATTCTCAAACATGGAAGGTCTTGATTGCCTCCATCCCTCTCTATGATGCAGAGTCTCTCTAAGACACTCACCCCCTTCCTTTGGAAGGCTTGGTGCTAATGTCTAAGAGATAGAACTCTTGAGAGAAAATATCCTATGTGTTGTTAGCAGTCTGTTTGCCACCTTTGGTGGTCAACTAATTGCTTAACACCCAGTTCATTCTTGTGATTGGTTCCTCAGCTGGGAGATTAGGACTTGAAGAAAAGCCATTGGGAGATTGAAGATAGAGACTTTGCTTGAAAGCTGTGAAGATGAAGACTGATGCTTGCTTGAAGCTTGTAGATGTTTGGGGATGACTTGAAGACAGGTGCTGATGAAGACTGCTTTGCTGTTTAGCTTTTAGCTGTTTTAATTCTTGATGTATTGATTGAATTTCCCTGACTGTATTGCTTGCTGTTTAACCTGTTAGGTTGAAAGTGAATTCTGTTCACTTTTGCCTATTGTTTTCTAGGTTCGAGGTTGAGTGGGACTCCCTTGCCTTGCTTGTATTGTTGCATCCATGCATTTTACTGCTTTATTGTATATATCTGCTGTGTCTGTTTTCGTTTATCCCTTAGGATCTCTGTTTCTCTCTGCACAAGAGAGGAGCATGATAGACATTAGGAGTTAACCCATGCATGATAACATTAGGGTAGATTTTATCCCCTTTTTCAACCCTAGGATTTGTAGAGTGTCATCTCTTCTTTCTTCAAAACAACAGAAAGACATTAATAAAGGTTATAACAAAATCAATTCATTTCTTCCGTCAAAAGATTTGAACAAACACAAACCTTCTTGCAATAAGAAAACCCTTGTTTAAGGTGAGATTTTTCATAAAAGACACTTGAACAGCTTGTGTCGTACGTGGCCCGAACTACGTTTGCTCTGATCTTCCATGCTGTGTGGAAGTACGTAGGCATAGGATGCGATATCCTAGCAAGCAACCTTCACCCATCCTCCCCCGTAGTTAGGCGAACTACGTTGACTCTGATTTCTCGTTCCAGACGGGAATACGTAGGCATAAAGTGTGATACTTTGCCGAGTCATTTTCTTTTCTTTTAATCCCATACCTTTAGTTTAGATAGAAATAACAATCCGTACCAGAAAACAAGCGTGGATCCCGTCGAGTACGACGGACGTGAGGGGTGCTAATACCTTCCCCTTGCGTAACTGACTCCCGAATCCAGGTTTTGGTTGCGATGACCATACCTTTCCCGTTTTTTGCGAGGTTTACTCTGAGCGTTTCCTTTCCCTCCGTGGGATAAATAACGCACGGTGGCGACTCTTCTGTATTGTCGGCGCCGATTTTCGCAGTAGCGACACTAGGGTGCATCCTCCTTTAGTTGAAAGAGAGTTGATTGATATGTTTATTGGAACGTTCTCTAGAATGTATTACGACAAATTGCTTAATGTCTCGATGGATAGTTTCTCCGACATGATTCTCATGGGAGAACGGATTGAAAACAGAATTAAGATTGGGAAGATTCAGGCAGGTGAATCCACCTCAGCTGGAGGTGCAAGGAAAGCCTTTGGGGGAAGGAGACAAGGCGACGCCAGTGCGGTATATGGTGGTCGAGGTCGTGGAAGAGGTAGGAATCAGTATCAGCCACAACAAGTTTCTAGTGTTACTATCCTGATACCTCAGCAAAAACAACAATAACAATAACAACAACGACAACAACAGCCGCAACAACAGAGAATGCACCCTGCTCAGCGTAGAATTCAAGAGGGTAGGCCGAAGAGAGTATTTGAAGCACCTCCTTCAACTTATGCTGAACTGCTTCAAACGCTGTTGGGTTTGAATTTGGTTGAAAAGGGAACGATGGCCCCGTTGACGGGCACTCCTCCATTTGGTTTTGACGCTGGTAAACATTGTGATTTTCATTCTGGGGCGCCCGGACATGATATTGAAGGTTGCCATGCTTTCAAAAATAAGGTTCAAGATTTGCTTGATAGTAAGGCCATTAACTTTGGTCAGGATGGTCCCAATATTGTACAACAACCCATGCCGAATCATGGAGCGAATGCTATCCTAACGGAAGAGAATTTGAAATTGGTGATAGATGTGAATGAATTAAAGACACCGTTGAGTTGTGTTAAGAGTAAACTGTTGAAAGGGGGCACATTCCCCGGATGTGACGAATATTGTCTGGATTGCTGGACCCAACCAGAGGGTTGCGCTGATTTGAAAAGAGGTATCCAAGCCATGATAGATGAGGGGATTTTGCAATTTGATCGGACTACTGTTGAGAAGCCTGTTGAGGCATTGTTTGAAAAGCAGGATGAGATTGCAACTGTTACAATCCCAAGGAAGACTATTACGATATCGGCGCCCGCCAAGCGGCCGACTATCACAATAACAAAAGCAGGACCTGTTCCTTTTGAGAGTACAAAAGTTGTTCCATGGACGTATGGGTTAGAAGCATATTGTAATGGAGAGAAGATTGAGGTGAATAGCCAGCCGGCAGGGGCAGTTGGCAATATTGTTGGAACGGGAGGCATGACCCGTAGTGGAAGAATATTCACCGCACCTGAAGTTGAAGCAGAGAGGATTGCTAAAGGCAAGGCCAAGGTGAATGAAAGTGGACCATCCCAGTTGAAAGAGAAAGACACGTCGCTCAAGGACGTAGAAGAGTTCATGAGGCTAATTCGCAAGAGCGATTATAAGATTGTTGAGCACTTGCAGCAGACACCCTCAAAAATTTCAATCCTATCTTTGTTGCTTTGTTCCGAGGCTCATCGAAATGCTTTGTTGAAGATATTGGACACGTCATTTGTACCTCAGGAGGTTTTTGTCAACCAGTTAGAGGGGCTGCTGACGCATGTCAATGCAGGACATAGTTTGGGTTTCACTGATTTTGATCTAACACCCAGAGGCCGAGAGCATAATATGGCTTTGCACATATCGGTGGAATGCCGGGGCACCGTAATGTCGCATGTTCTTGTGGATACCGGATCATCTCTGAATGTATTGCCTAAGAAGGCTATGATGAAGTTAGATATCCGGGGAATTATTTGCACGCCAAGTGACTTGGTTGCGAGGGTGTTTGATGGAACGAGAAGGTCGGTGTTTGGATCGATAAGGTTACCGTTGCAGGTCGGGCCGGAAATATTCGACACTGAATTTTATATCATGGATATTCATCCAGCTTATAGCTGTTTACTGGGGCGTCCATGGATACACTCCGCAGGGGCTGTGACGTCCACGCTGCATCAGAAGCTTAAGTTTGAAGTCGGTGGTGGCATCGTTACTATTTGTGGGGAAGAGGACATCTTGGTCAGTCATCTCTCATCATTCAAGTACGTTGAAGTGGATGGAGAAATCCACGAAACGCCCTGCCAAGCCTTTGAAGGGTTGCAAATCAAAGACAAGTCCAGTGTTCCCAACAAAGTGCCAGAGGTTGCTGTGGCTTCGTACAAAGACACTCAAGCGTTGGTTCAGACTGGTGAGACCAAGGGTTGGGGTCAAGTGCTGGAAATTCCTGTCAAGATGGACAAGTTTGGACTAGGGTATAGCCCAACATCAGCATCTTCTTCACAGAAAACACCCAAGTTCAAAGGACCGGTGGTGATTACTCCAAAGGGAGTCTGCTTTGAGACTATTAATGCCGTTTTCGACTCTGAAGACGGAGATAGTGATTGCGATATGGACGCGTGGATCAAGCCTAGCGTGCAAGGACAAAGTCTCTGCAACTGGTCCATCCGGGAAACTGTCCCAGTGACTACAAAACAGTAATGATTTGTTTTCTTGATTATTGTATAATCCTGTGTCCTACCCGGGGCATAGTGATTGTGTTTTAAGGCCACCTGCTTATGTGTATGCACTGTTTAATCATTGAATAAAGGCGTTTTTCTCATACAAATTTTGTGTTCCCTGTTTTTCCTGTTTTTATTTTAACAATAAATGGAAACGTGGTTATGAGCTTTGTTTGCACTAATTTGAAGCATTTAACCATTTCCTTTGCAGGATTCATATTTCAGATGACACCGAACACGAACTTCCTATGACTCGCTTTGACTTCGAGCACCCGGTATTTCAAGCTGAGGAAGAGATTGTTGAGGATAGCGACTTGCCAGAGGAGTTGACTCGACTATTGAAACAGGAAGAAAGAATCATTCTGCCTCACCAGGAAGAAATTGAGATTATCAACGTGGGGTCCGAGGGAGTTGTCAAGAACATCCGGATAGGGGCTGCACTGCAAAGCGACATCAAGCAAGGTCTGACTGAAATGTTGCAAGAGTACAGTGATATCTTTGCTTGGTCGTATGAGGATATGCCAGGATTGGATACTGACATGGTTGTTCATTGTCTGCCATTGCGAGAAGAATGTCCGCCTGTTAAGCAGAAACTTAGAAGAACCAGACCAGATATGTCTGTGAAGATTAAGGAGGAAGTTCAAAAACAGTGGGATGCTGGGTTCTTTGCTGTTACAACTTATCCATCATGGGTCGCCAATATAGTACCGGTACCAAAGAAAGACGGTAAGGTGCGGATGTGCGTAGACTATCGTGATTTGAATAGGGCGAGCCCAAAGGACGACTTTCCGCTTCCTCATATCGATGTGCTGGTCGATAACACTGCTCAATTCTCTGTGTTCTCCTTCATGGATGGCTTCTCGAGTTACAATCAGATAAAAATGGCGCCAGAAGACATGGAGAAAACAACCTTCATTACCCCATGGGGAACATTTTGCTACAAAGTGATGCCCTTTGGTTTGAAGAACGCTGGGGCAACATATCAACGTGTTATGACGACGCTCTTTCATGACATGATGCATAAAGAGATCGAGGTTTATGTGGATGATATGATTGCCAAATCCCAGACGGAGGAAGAGCATTTGGTTAATCTGCTGAAATTGTTCAAGAGGCTTAGGAAATTCAGGATGAGGCTGAATCCTAACAAGTGCACCTTCAGGGTGAGATCCGGTAAACTATTGGGGTTTATTGTGAGCGAAAAAGGAATTAAGGTTGATCCTGCTAAGATAAAAGCAATACAAGAAATGCCAACGCCTAAAACAGAAAAAGAGGTGCGTGGGTTTTTAGGGAGGTTGAACTACATTGCTCGGTTCATATCTCACATAACCGCTACATGCGAGCCATTATTCAAATTGTTGAAAAAGAATCAGGCTGTGACCTGGAATGAAGATTGTCAAAAGGCGTTTGAAAAGATAAAAGAATATTTGCAGGAACCTCCAATATTGATACCCCCAGTAGTCGGGAGACCATTGATTATGTATTTGACGGTTCTTGAGGAAAGTATGGGTTGTGTTCTCGATCAACATGACGAGACTGGACGTAAAGAGCACACTGTTGCACCCTAAAATTTGCTCAACCTTATTCACTTGGTTTATGTTTCAATATCATTAGCATTTGCATATAGAGTCATGTACATAGCCTAACCATCTGCATAGCATAAGCATATCAAGTCATTCAACAGGGGATCAAGCATTATTCTCATCTCTAGAGGCCTATCCAGAGGTTATTATCCTAATTCAATCTCATTCAACTCATCAAGAAAGAATTTGAAAGCAGGGAGTTCAGTGGATCAAGCACTGAGTATATCTCCTAACTGAGGGTGTCTGAGGATCAACAAGGGAATTATGAGTTGTGAATTGAGAGCATGGGGAGTATCTAGACATCTTGGAGGAATTAGAAAGTCATTTGGAGAAGAAAACAAGTTGTTGATGTGAGCACAAGAGCTGCAGTTGAAGACAATCAACTAGGGTTTCATCTGGGTCAACCCTGGGTCAACCCTAGGTCAATTGACTGATTAAAGGGCATTAAGGGCTATTGGAGAGATGTGGGGTTCATCATTTGACATGGAGAATAAGGATATGTTGTTGTGCTAAGAAGAATGCAAGAGAAATCAAGGAGAAGAGGAGTTTCTAAATTAGGGTTTCTATGTAAAATCCCCTAGTTTAGGTCAAATTTCCAAGCAAGATAAGTCAAAATGCAAGCTTCAAATGGCTTCTTGGCCAACATGAAACTTGTATAGGATCTCAAGACCTTTAATTTGAGTGGTGGAAGACATCAAGGAGATTTATAGAACTCAAGTTATGGTCCTTGCAAGTTACAGGTCATTTGAGGTATCTGAAATTTTGTCTGTGAAAGTGACTTGACTTCCAAGCAATTTTTACCCCTCAAGGAGATTTCAAATGAACTTCTGGTCAACATAAGAATTGTTCCTTATTGTCTTAGATTTCTATAATGGTATAGTATGCCTTCATATGATGTGTGGAACTCAACTTATGGTCTTGGCAAGCAAAGGGTATTTTGGTCATTTGTGAATTACAGGTCATTTTAACCTATGTCCAAAACTCATACAAGGAGGCCTCAAATGGAAAAACTTACAACATCAAACTTGCTCCAAATGGCATTTTGAGTCTAGAAAAGTGACCATGAGAGATTGGAAAAGTTCATAGCACAAGGTTTCAAAATTGTTGAATTTAATGAAGAAAAATGGCTTAAAAAATGAGATTTTTCATATCTTGGCCAAATGATGCAAAATTATAGGTCATTTTGAATGGAAAGGGCATTTTAAAGACATTGGATAAAGTGGAATTTTGATTTTAGTTCATAATTTGAGAGTTATTCATGGTTGCTTGAATTGAAAGTTACATAATCAACATCCAAGGGAATTTGCACAAGGGAAACTTCTCCAAGCTTCTAGGAAGTTCTAATCCCATCTATATATTCATGCAAGTTGGTTCATGCAAGGGTTGGTGCTCCCATTTGTTCAAAAACCCCAACTTTTCCATACTTTCTCATTTTGTGCATAAGCTTCACAAACTCTCACAAATCTCTCAAAACTCTCACATCTTTGGATTGAATTTTCATCATCATCATTCAAACACTAGGATTCACATCAAGAAGTAGTTGAATTGATCAAGAATTATACCAATTATATTCTTCACTCCAAGTTGCATTTTCATCAAAACTCCATTAAAACTTCCTCCATCATTCTGATTTCTGTTATCATCATCATCCACCATCATCATGGAGTAATTGGCACAAGAACTTGGATAGAATTCGTGGCTGTTTAAAGAGATTCAAGTTGAAACTCCAATTTGCATGAAGAATGGAATAGAGTAATTCACAAGGATTAAGCAAAAATCACTGCAAACAGAAGCATACACATTCATTAGAGATCATTTTCAGCAAGTATCAAAGGTTGAATTGGAGTCTAACCACCATTGCCATCACCACTTGCAAGGTATGTAAACTTCTTCGAATCTCACTACTCAGGCTGTTATAGATCATGTGGTTAGGATAAGAGTGTTTAGAGACCATAGGGGAATGATTCTTGAAATTTAGGGATAGTTTTGTGGAGATCCATGACAGGTTACCATTTCTGTTAGCTTCAAGAATAAGCTGTGTACTGGACTATAATCAATATGATGAGGCACAGAATAATGAGGAAAGTATGTAGATTAACTGTAGATCATCAGGTTTGAATTCTGGCAAAGTTGACATCAGGCAAGCATGGTATACCCCGAGTTTCGTGCCCTCTGTTTGGAGTCTACAAAGAGAATTAGAGAAAACTAGGACCAGGCATGGATTCCTTGGGTTTTATAGATTATTTTAGGGCTTGGAATTTTTCATTTTCATCAAGAGAGCAGGGAGAAAGATTGGGTGGAATTTTCGTGCATGGAGCTCATGGCTGAAACCCTAGATGGATGGAGGAAGAAGACAACGCGTATGCCCTTGGATCTGGTGGGGAGGTTTGACTTGACCACGAATCGGACGGTCCACGTTTAGCCTGAGTTTTGGTGGGAAATTTTAAAAAATGAAACGCACCGTTTCACTTATTGGGGGGGAATTGGGCTCAGACAGCTATTCGCACCCCCCCCCCCCCCGTTCTGATGGGCCCAACGCGCTGAACTTGGTTTTCCTGCTATTCTCACCCCCTTCAACTATTTCTTTATATTTTCTTTTTATTTTCTTTTCATTTTTAAAAATTCATAATAAATGGAAAAAAACATTATTTTTAATTCATTCTTTTTTCATATTTTTCTTTAGGATTTCTAGAAAATTATAAAAAATAAAAATTGCATTTTATTTTTTATTTGATATTTTTCCCATATTTTCTAAATAAATAACATTTTACATAATTTCATTTCATACATGATTTTGTTATTTTTTGTTCTATTAATTGCTTCCATATTTTTTGTCCATTCTTTTTAGGTTGTTTAGTTTAGACATTAAACTTGTAGATACAATTTAGTTCCCATTTTTAGAGATTAATTTTAGGTGCTTAATGTAGGTGTGAACAACATGAATAAACTAGGGTTTTAAGTGATGACTTAGGAGAATCAATTCATTTTCCTTAGGACTTAGGGTTTGACTAGTTTAGTTATGGGACTATAGGGGCTATGGGTAGTTATTAGATCCCCTAGAAAAAGTTAGGATTCCCCCCTACTGCTATTAATGTACTGTATATCTGAGTGATTGGTGTGGTGTGCCCTCTGGGGATTATTGCTTGCTTGTGTGGGTATTGGGATTGTCTGGGACTTGGGAAAGCTGAAGACTTGAGGAGATGAAAGCCATTGGAGATCCAGATGTTGAAGATCAACTTCCAGAGTTGAAGATAAGGTTTTTGCTAGCAGATGCTGAGAAGACTAGGGTTTAGGAGCTAGGCAGAGCTCTAGGTTAGAAAGTTTGTTTCTCAAACATGGATTGCCTTGTCTGCATCCATTCTTCTCTGTGATTCAGAGTCTCTCTAAGACACTCACCCCCTTCCTTTGGAAGGCTTGGTGATAGTGTCTAAGAGATAGAACTCTTGAGAGAAAATGTCTTTTGTGTTAGAAGCAGTCTGTTCACCACCCTTGGTAGTCAGCTGATTGCTTAACACCCAATTCACTCTTGTGACTGATCCCTCATCCTGGAGGTTTGAACTTGAAGAAAAGCCATTGCAGATAGAAGACTGATGATCAAAGCCCTTACCTGAAGGCCATGAAGAGGGAGATTGATGCTTGTTGAAGCCTGTAGCTGATTAGAGATTACTTGGAGCCAGATGCTGATTCAGAGCTGCTGAAGTTGTTTGTTTTATTGCTATATGTATTGATTGGTTTTCTGGACTGTATTGATTGTTGTTTACCCTGTTGGGTTGAAAGTGAATCCTGTTCACTTTTGCCTATTGTTTTCTAGGTTCGAGGTTGAGTGGGACTCCCTTGCCTCGCTTGTACTGTTGCATCCATGCATTTTACTGTTTTACTGTATATATCTGGTATTGTTTCTGTTTCTGCCTATCCCGTAGGATCTCTATTTCTCTCTGTGCAAGAGAGGAGCATGATAGACACTAGGTCTTAACCCATGCATGATAACATTAGGTTAGTTTGTTTCCCTTCGCAACCGTAGGTTAGAGTTCTGTCTCTTTCTTTCTCAAAACAAACAGAAAAACACATAAAGATTTCAAACACAATAAAAGACACTTCTTCCGTAAAAGAATGTGAACTCATCAAAGCGTCATTTTTGTCCGCTGGGACTGTTAATCAAGAATACCTTTTTCAGAAGGAATAAAATCAACCAAGACAAGCTTGTGTCGTACGTGGCCCGAACTACGTTTGCTCTGATCTTCCATGCAGTGTGGAAGTACGTAGGCATAGGATGCGATATCCTAGCGAGCAACCGTCCCCTCCTTTCCCGTAGGTAGGCGAACTACGTTGACTCTGATTTCTCGTTCCAGGCGAGAATACGTAGGCATAAAGTGCGATACTTTGCCGAGTCATTTTTATTTTTCATTTTCTTTTCTTTTTTAACCCTGACCTATAGTTTAGATAGAATAACAATCCATACCCGAAAACAAGCGTGGATCCCGTCGAGTACGACGGACGTGAGGGGTGCTAATACCTTCCCCTTGCGTAACCGACTCCCGAACCCAGGTTTTGGTTGCGACGACCATACCTTTCCCGTGTTGTGCGAGGTTTACTCTGAGCGTTTCCTTTCCCTCCCGTGGGATAAATAACGCACGGTGGCGACTATTCTGTTCAGCCGGCGCCGATTTTCGCAGTAGCGACAGCTGGCGACTCTGCTGGGGATCCAACGTCCCCTGGCTGCTAAGGACTGCGATAGTTCTTATGCATTTGGGATCCAACGCCCCTTAAGAGAGTCAATCCTAACGCTTGTTTTCCCGTCGAGGACTTTGTATGGAGTTATTTTATATTTCTAACCTTGTATTTTCAGCTTTATATGTTGATTATTATTGCTGTATCTGGGGTGTGACGGGTGTTCTGATATTGAGAGATAAGCCGAACCTGGGCTTGAGTGCACCTAGAATTAGAGTAGAAATTAGTGGGTTCCCGCTTGCTTTGCTTGCTTTGGTGTCCCATGAAATCTACACTCAGACGAGGTTCCTCTGGTTGGCCTCCTGCCCCTTCCTTTGGTTGGCGTGGGTTGCTGGTTAGTTGGATTGTCGACTCTGGGGACCGATCATTTGGAAGTTGGCTAAGTGAGGCCTCTTCAGGAATTGATGATGCCACTCCTTCTGGGAATTGTATCATCAACCCTGAAAGTCTGTGACGCCGACGACCGCATAGGATGCCGTACCTTGTGCCAGTTATAGGGCCACCCACCTGTGAGGGGATTCAGGGTTATGCAGGTAACTAGACCTTCAGACCACCGGTTTGTTGATCAGGATCTTGGATATTTATGGAGGGTTCTAAGGTCTGTCAGAGACCAGTTGGTGTGTTCCGAGGTCTGTCAGAGACTATTTGGAGATGTATTCTGAGGTCTGTCAGAGACCAGTGGGGGATATGATCTGAGGTCTGCCAGAGACCATTCAGGTTATGATTATGGGGTCTATCAGAGACCAATATTGGAGCTTTGTTTGAGGTATATCGGAGACCAGGGCTTGAGGACTTCTGGATGGTCTATCTGAGACCTTTCTTGATTGGGTTCAGGCTATTCAGCTACAACTTTGGTCCCTGTTGCATGTTACTTGCATTGCATCACCGCATATCCATTACCATTTGCATTTCACTAACGTGTGTCTGTGCTGCAGGTGCATTTGCATTTCCCTAGTTCTAGTACCCAGACTTCTGAGTGTTTGATCATGACTAGCTTGAGGAGGACAGTTGCTTACAAATTGCCTACTCCTGATATTGTTCCATTACTGGGGTTGATCTCTCTTGCTGATGAGGGTGTTCGTAGGAGCTTCCGGATGAGTTATGGTAGACTACTGAGATTGGTGTGTAAACCTGCAGAGGTAGAGTTAGATGGGTTGTATGCTCTGATGCAATTCTACGACCCTGCTTTGAGGTGCTTTACATTCTCTGACTTTATTATGGGACCAACCTTGGAGGAATACGCTGAGTATGTTGAGCTGCCCGTGCAGAACCAGGTTCCATTCATCCATTCTGGTGCCAAGCCCAAGCCGGAGGACTTGGCAAAAGTTTTGCATATTGATGCTTTTGAGATATTAACTACTGTTTCCCGTGGAGTTCCAGGCTTCTCACTTCAGTTCTTAGTTGGTAAAGCCCAGGAGTATGCCAAGAGCGGGTGCTGGGTTGCTTTCAATGCTGTGTTGGCTTTGTGCATTTATGGCATAGTTTTGTTTCCCAATATACCGGATTTTGTGGACTTCGATGCTTTCTACTTGTTTGCCGCTGGTAATCCTGTACCTACCTTACTCGGAGATCTCTATCACTCACTGCATTACAAGAATGAGAAAGGGAGAGTAAAGAATGTTCATATTTGTGTACCCTTGTTGAGTATGTGGTTTGAGAGTCACCTTCCTAAGAGAAGATCTGTTGCAGAGACTACAATCCCAGCTGGTTGGCCAGAGCGCCTGATGAGGCTATCGTCGGAAGATATGGAGTGGTTTGATCGAGACCTGTTGGGACCTGAGCTCATCTTCAGTTGTTCTGGGTACCCTAATGTGCCGTTGATAGGAAGAAAAGGGTGTATCAATTACAACCCTTCTCTATTCATTCGCCAGTTCGGATATGCACTGAAGAATCCACCTCAGGAGGAAGAAGTACAGGAATCTCTGTACTTCACAGGTGATTTGAAGGGAGAATTGCTAGCTGAGTTGCAACATGCCTGGACACGTATTAACCGCAAGGGGAAACCACTGTTAGGTAAGAACGATTGCCAGGCCTATGCACCTTACAGGGTTTGGATCCAGGAAAGAGCAAGTCAGTTATTAATGCCATTTCCAGATGTACCAATCCTTGTTCCTATTCCGGTAGCGGAGCCAACTACTGTTTCTAGGGAAGTCTATGAGCAAATTGTGAGAGAAAAAGAAGCCTTGATGAAGATCAACGAAGGGTTAGAGCAAGAGCTAGCTCAAGTACGCAGTGAGAAAAACAAGGCCGTATATGCTTTCCAGCAACAAATCGAGCTGTTAAACAGGTTAAGGGCTGAGTTGAATGAGGAAAAGAAAAAGCGCGAACGTCTGGGGCAAGAGTTCAGAAGCTCCCATGACATGCTTGAATCCAAGAAGAAAGCACTTGACATCGCTCACCGAGAGATCTCTTCTTGCAATAAGACCTGGAATGCCACGCTCACCAACAACAAGAAGAGGGAAGATAAGCTAAAGCAGCAAATCTCCGACCTCGAAGAGAAGTTGAAGTCTAGCATCAAGAAGTGTGAGGAAGAAGTGACGACCCGGTATAGTATCCAGCATGCACTGAACAAGGCAATCAAATGCAGAGATGAAGCTGTGTCTCAAAAGCGAAAATTAGAAGATGGCTTCGGAGAAGCGACATGGGAGGAAACTGCTGAAGACGTGCGACGGGTTCTCAAGAAAAGAAACCAACTTGTTGAAGGGCTGCTTGATCGACCAGGTCATCCAGAGACCAAGAAGTTGATAGAAGAGTACCAGACTTTTGAGAGGATTTGATCATTTCATGTAGTAACTTGTATGCTTTATTTGCATAGTGCTGACCATCACCAGGATTGTTGGTTGAGGTCATGCCTTCTTGTTGTGCTCTCAGCGACATTGTATTCTGTTTTCCTTAGCAATATATGAGGCTTTCTATGATTCAGCTCCGATATTCCTATTGTCAGCACTGTCACTGCACTGGCACCTTCACACTAGAACTGGGGGAATGAACTTCCCTAATGCACAGGCACATTGCATTGCATTCATATTCATATTGCATTACAGGTAATCTTTGAATAGTGTCTTATTTCCTGCTCTGTACCAGGTACTTTCCAGGATTGCAGATCAACACCCGCACCGCTATTCTACCCGCACCAACTGTCGAAGAATCATGGATCAAATGCAGAACGAGATGCAAGATGTGCGCGAGAAGCTCGCTCTCTTCATGCAGACCATGGAAGCTATTGCAAAGGGTCAGGAGAATTTGCAGGCCATGGTCCAGCCTCTGTTGGCCCGAAATGCTGGTCACGGTAATGAAGATCATCAGTCTGTACGGGTCGATATTGTTCATGGAGACGGCACTCCCACGCCAGTGGCTCCACCTGTAGTCAATATACCTGCTGCTAATGTCAACAACGCTACCGCTGCTGTGAATGGTAACGTCGGAGTTGGGAATGAGACCGCTGTCCATAACGTTGGGCTGGGTGATGTCAATTTGGGAGATAATATGGGAGGCAACGGCCTTGTCAATACTGGATTCGGGTTCAACGATCAGGGATTCGATAACACTGGGAAATATGGTTTCAATGCTCAAGGCTTTGGGCAAGATGGTTATGGTGCGACCAATCAGGGTTACGGAGGTTTTGGAAATGGAAATGGTGCTGGATTTATGGCTTTTGGTCCTGCTGGGGGTGTTCAAGGGTACGACAACAGAGGCCGAGGTCCAGGGATGAATCAGATCAGAGCTGGACGTAATAATGGATATGATGGGTATGGGGCTGGAAACGGTATGTGGCAAGAAGATCAGCAGGAGGACGCTTTCTCCGGTGGAGGTTTCGAAGGGCCGATGGATGACTCCCATAAGATCAGAATGCTGGAAGAGCAGATGAGGGGAGTCCTGAACCAAAGTGCTGTGGGTTTGGACATGGCAACAATGGGTTGGTACCTGGCTTGAGGGTGCCAATCAAATTCAAAGCTCCTGCGTTTGATAAGTATAAAGGGGACACATGTCCAAAAGTGCATGTACGAGCTTATTACAGAAAGATGTCTGCATACTCAACTGATGAAAGAATGCTAATGCATTTCTTTCAAGATAGTCTGTCGGGTCCTTCCCAAGAGTGGTACATGGGGTTGGAGCCAACTAATATCAAGACATGGAAGCAATTAGCAGAGGCATTTGTAGCTCACTACAAGTATAACAGCGACTTGGCACCCAATCGGGTCCAGTTGGCGGGACTGTCGCAGAAGAAGGGGGAGAGCTTTAAAGAGTACGCGCAAAGGTGGCGCGATATGGCTGCCAGGGTCCGTCCTCCTGTAGAAGATAAGGAAATGAATGACATGTTCGTCGGCACATTCACAGGTCTGTTTCATGATATGCTGTTTCACACGTCTCTGGCCAGTTTTTCAGACCTAATTCTGATGGGAGAAAAGATTGAACGTAACATTAAGCAAGGAAAATTCCAGGTTGAGGAATCGACTGCATCTGGTAGTAATAGGAAGACTTTTGGTGGGCGCCGGCAGGGCGAGGCAAGCGCCGTATTTGGAGGCCGAGGCAGGGGACGAGGTCAATATCGTCAGCCGCAGTAGGCGGCGAGTGTTACTATCCCGTATCAACAACAACCACTCCAGCAACAACAACCACTCCAGCAACAACAACCGGTTCAGCAACAGCCAATGCAACAGCAGCAGCAGCCTCAGCAGGGGGCACAGCAGGCTCAGCGAAGATTCCAGGGTAGTAAACCAAGAAGAGTGTTTGAGAAGCCTCCCTCGACATATGCTGATTTGTTGCAGACATTGTTGGGTTTGAGCCTGGTAGAGAAGAGAACACTGGCACCTATAACGGGAGCTCCCCCGTTTGGTTACGATGCAAGCAGGCACTGTGAGTTTCATTCTGGGGCCCCGGGCCACGATATAGAGGGTTGCCATGCTTTTAAGCATGTTGTGCAGGATCTTCTGGACAATAAGACTATTAATTTCGGAACGGCAGGTCCGAATATAGTGCAGAAACCCATGCCTAATCATGGGGCAAACGCCATTCTGACTAAGGAAGGGTTGAATCTGATTATGAACGTCGAAGATTTAAAGACGCCGCTGAGCGAGATAAAGAGCCGACTGTTGCAAGGGGGTGTTTATCCAGGGTGTAACGAGTATTGTGTAGAATGTTGGACCCTAGCTGGGGGGTGTGACGACTTGAAGCAGGGCATTCAGGCTTTAATTGATGAAGGCATATTGCAGTTTGACCGAGCAGCAACTGAAGAGCCTGCAGGGGCGGTAACAGATAGTCGGAGTGATGTGGCCACGGTAACGATTCCTCGAAAGACAATCACTATTGCAGCACCAGCTCAGCGACCACCGATCACCATAACTAAGGCCGGGCCGATCCCGTACGAGAACACGAAAGCAGTCCCCTGGTCATATGGGTTGGAGGTGTATTGTGACGGGATAAAGATTGATGTTAACAGGCAGTCAGCCGAGACTGTGGATAATGTTGTTGGTTAGGGAGGTATGACAAGGAGTGGTAGGATCTTTATATCCCCTGAAGTGGAGGCCGAAAGACTCGCGAAAGGAAAAGGGAAAGCGGTTGAGAATGTCCCAGCGCAAGCGAGTGACCAAGAGGCGGCATCGAAAGACGTAGAAGAGTTCATGCGCTTGATTCGGAAAAGTGATTATAAGATTGTGGAGCATCTACAGCAGACGCCGTCCAAAATATCTATCCTGTCATTGTTGTTGTGTTCGGAAGCTCACAGAAATGCTTTGCTGAAGGTCCTGGATACTTCTTTTGTACCCCAAGACGTCTCCGTGAACCAGCTGGAAGGAGTGTTGGCACATGTGAATGCAGGCCACAGCTTGGGCTTTACTGATTTTGACTTGACCCCGAAAGGAAGAGATCATAATATGGCGCTACACGTATCTGTCGAGTGTAGAGGATCAGTAATGTCGCACGTATTGGTTGACACCGGATCGTCTTTGAATGTGCTGCCCAAGAAGGCGATGATGAAGCTGGATGTTAGAGGAATCTTGTGTACGCCCAGTGATTTGGTAGTCAGAGCGTTTGACGGCACGCGGAGAACAGTCTTTGGATCGATCACATTGCCTCTGCAGGTGGGGCCGGAGGTGTTTGCAACTGAGTTTTATATCATGGATATACAGCCTGCGTACAGCTGCTTGCTTGGAAGACCCTGGATTCATGGGGCGGGGGCAGTCACGTCTACCCTACATCAGAAGTTGAAATATATGGTCGGAGACAGCGTAGTCACTGTATGCGGAGAAGAGGACATCCTGGTCAGCCATCTGTCTTCATTTAAATATGTGGAGGTCGACGGAGAAATCCACGAAACACCCTGCCAGGCATTTGAAGGTTTGCGCATCAAGGACAAAGGTCCCGGGCCGAGCAAAGTGCCAGAGATAGCCGTCTCATCGTATAAAGAAGCGCAAGCTCTAGTGGAAGCAGGAGAAGCAAAGGGCTGGGGCAAAGTGCTGGACATTCCTGTGAAGATGGACCGATTCGGGCTGGGATACCAACCGTCGTCATCAACTCCTTCCGTGGGGGCACCCCGGTTCAGAGGGCCAATCACCATCTCTGCCAGTGGAGTGTGCCATGAAACTGTCAATGCTGCTTCGGAGTCTGATGAAGGAGACAGCGACTGTGATATGGATGCCTGGATTCAGCCAAGCACGCCAGGACAAGGACTATGCAACTGGTCTATTCAGGAGCTTGTTCCTGTGACTTTTAAACAGTAATGCTTTGCTTTATTAATTGTTGAATAATCTGATGTCTTGCCCGGGGCATCAGGATTTGCTTAGGGATGTGTTGTTATGAACATTGCGTGTTAATCATTAAATAAATGGCGTTTTTTCATGTGCAAATACTGTAATCCCTGTCTTTCTTGTTTTATATTTTTCAATAAAATGGCAACGTGGTTGTTCGCTTTATACGCATTTTGAAGCACTTAACCGTTCCTTTTGCAGGAGAACATTTTCAGATGACATCCTTGAACCACCTATGACTCGTCCCGACTTCGAGCACCCGGTATTTCAGGCCGAAGAAGAGGTTGTCGAAGATAGCGACGTTCCTAAAGAACTGTCTTGGTTGGTGAAGCAAGAGGAAAGAGCCATTCTGCCTCACAATGAGGTCATCGAAATTATCAACTTGGGGTCGGAAGGGGTCGAGAAGAATATTTGTATCGGAGCCGCACTACAGAGTGATATCAAGCGAAGACTGGTTGAAATGCTCCGAGAGTATAGTGATGTATTCGCTTGGTCGTATGAAGATATGCCAGGGCTCGATACAGATATGGTTGTGCATCGCCTGCCACTGAAAGAAGATTGCCCGCCGGTCAAACAAAAGCTTCGCAGAACTCGACCAGATATGGCAGTGAAGATCAAAGAGGAAGTTCAAAAACAGTGGGACGCTGGTTTCCTGGCTGTGACAAAGTATCCCTCATGGGTTGCCAACATCGTACCAGTGCCAAAGAAGGATGGCAAGGTTCGAATGTGCGTGGATTATAGAGATTTGAATAAAGCAAGCCCAAAAGACGATTTTCCACTTCCTCATATTGACGTGTTAGTTGATAATACCGCTCAATACTCCGTATTCTCCTTCATGGATGGCTTTTCAGGCTATAATCAGATTAAAATGGCGCCAGAGGACATGGAGAAGACCACTTTCATAACGCCTTGGGGAACATTTTGCTATAAAGTGATGCCCTTCGGTTTGAAAAATGCTGGGGCAACATATCAGCGTGCGATGACGACTCTTTTCCATGACATGATGCATAAAGAGATCGAAGTTTATGTTGACGATATGATTGCCAAATCCCAGACGGAGGAAGAGCATCTGGTGAATCTGCTGAAGTTGTTTAAAAGGCTTAGGAAGTTCAGGCTGAGGCTGAACCCTAATAAATGCACCTTCGGGGTGAGATCGGGTAAGCTCCTGGGGTTTATCGTAAGCGAAAGAGGAATAGAGGTCGATCCTGCTAAAATAAAAGCGATTCAAGAAATGCCGACGCCTAAAACAGAGAAAGAGGTGCGCGGGTTTTTAGGGAGATTGAACTACATTGCCCGGTTCATATCTCACCTAACGGCCACGTGTGAACCATTATTCAAGCTGTTGAAGAAAGATCAAGCAGTAACGTGGAACGAAAATTGTCAAAAGGCGTTCGATAAAATAAAGCAGTATTTGCAGGAGCCTCCCATTCTGATACCCCCAGTGGCAGGTAGACCCTTGATAATGTATTTGACGGTTCTTGAGGGAAGCATGGGTTGCGTTCTCGGTCAACACGACGAGACAGGGAGAAAAGAGCATGCAATCTATTACTTGAGTAAGAAATTTACAGACTGCGAATCTCGATACTCAATGCTGGAGAAAACTTGTTGCGCGCTAGCCTGGGCCGCCAAGCGTTTGAGGCAATACATGCTGAATCATACAACCATGCTCATCTCGAAGATGGATCCTATCAAATATGTATTTGAAAAGCATGCGTTGTCAGGGAGAATTGCCCGTTGGCAGATGGTCTTGACTGAATATGATATTTAATACGTCTCGCAAAAAGCTATAAAGGGGAGTGTGCTGTCTGAGTATCTGGCGGAGCAGCCTATTGAAGAGTACCAATCGATGATGTTTGATTTTCCTGACGAGGATATCATGTACCTAAAGATGAAAGATTGTGAAGAGCCGTTGCCAGACGAAGGACCAGAGGTGGGTTCCAAGTTGAAGATGATATTTGACGGAGCTGTGAATGCTTACGGTAGTGGAATAGGGGCAATCATCACTACGCCACACGGGTCGCACATCCCGTTTACTGCCCGATTGACCTTTGCTGTTACCAATAATGAGGCCGAATACGAAGCTTGTATAATGGGGCTTGAAGAAGCCATCGATTTGCGAATCAAAAATCTTGACGTATACGGAGACTCAGCTCTGGTGGTGAATCAGATCAAAGGGGAATGGGAGACGCGTCAGCCCAACTTGATACATTACATGAATTATGCAAGGAGATTGTTGCCTTTCTTCGACAAGGTTGAATTGCATCACGTACCGCGGGCGGAGAATCAAATGGCTGACGCCCTGGCCACTTTGTCTTCCATGTACAAAGTCAATTTCTGGAACGAGGCTCCCCGAATCGTCATCTCTCGGCTTGACAGGCCAGCTTATGTATTTGCTATTGATGAAGCATCTGATGGCAAACCATGGTACTTCAATATCCTTAATTTCCTGAAGAATAAAGAGTATCCGACTGGGGCATCCAGTCAAGATCAGAAGACTCTCAGGAGGTTAGCAGGCAATTTCTATTTGAATCCGGATGGCGTCTTATACAGAAGAAACCACGACTTGGTGCTATTGCGTTGTGTAGACGAAAGAGAGGCAAAGTTGCTCATGGAGGAAATACACGAAGGTACCTTTGGTACGCATGCTGGTGGACATGCCATGACGAGAAAGCTGCTGCGGGCAGGTTATTTTTGGCTGACTATGGAAACTGATTGTTTCAAGTTCGCAAGGAAGTGTCACAAATGTCAAATCTATGCTGATAAGATCCATGTGCCTCCGAGTCCTCTAAATGTGATGTCATCGCCATGGCCATTCTCGATGTGGGGAATCGATATGATTGGAAAGATCGAGCCGACTGCTTCTAACGGGCATCGGTTCATCCTAGTAGCAATCGATTATTTCACCAAGTGGGTAGAAGCGGCGTCTTATGCAAATGTAACGAAGCAAGTGGTGGCCAGATTCATCAAGAGAGATATCATTTGCAGATATGGGATCCCCGAGCGGATAATCACCGACAACGGTTCAAACCTGAACAACAAAATGATGAAGGAGCTCTGTCAGAATTTCAAGATCGAACATCACAACTCCTCCCCTTACCGACCCAAGATGAATGGCGCTGTTGAGGCGGCCAATAAGAATATCAAGAAGATCGTTCAGAAAATGGTGGTGACCTATAAGGATTGGCATGAGATGCTACCTTTCGCTTTGTACGGTTATCGTACGACGGTACGCACATCAACCGGGGCAACCCCGTTCTCGTTAGTATACGGAATGGAAGCAGTATTACCATTGGAAGTCGAGATCCCTTCCCTGAGGGTATTGCGAGACGTTCAGCTGGACGAGGCAGAATAGGTGAAAGACAGGTTGAATCAACTGAGTTTGATGGATGAGAAGAGGCTAGCTTCCCTAGCATACGGTCATTTATACCAGAGCCGAATGAAGAAAGCATACGACAAGAAGATACATCCGCGAAGCTTTCAGACGGGCGACCTTGTGCTGAAAAGGATTCTCCCGCCGCAAGCAGATCACAGGGGCAAGTGGACCCCCAACTACGAAGGGCCATACGTTGTCAGGAAAGTATTTTCAGGAGGAGCGTTGTTGTTGTCCACCATGGACGGAGAAGACTTTGCGTCGCCCGTGAATTCGGACGCAGTTAAAAAATACTTTGCTTAAAATAGACCCGCTGGACAGAAAAAGAGAGTCCAGGCAAAAATGGGGCATCCTGGCGAACCAAAAACAGAATGAAAGGTTCGGGCAAAAATTAGGGATAAAATTGAAAAAGTGTACACCCGCGAAGTTGAAAACCTACACTGGGCGGCTTCGGCAAAAAGGGGTATCCCGGTGAATTGAAAACCCGTAAAGGGCGGTTCACGCAAAAGTTAGGGATTCGAAAAGCAAATGATTGCGGTCCGAATTTGATATGGCACTGAGCATCAATGCGGGAGAATATGCCTGAGGGGGCGACTATCGGATACAATCTCTTCGGAAGTGGATACCGGGAAAGCATTAGAGTCGGACGAGTCATAGGAGGATCAGTTCGTGGTGTTCGTCTGCATCCCGTTGCCGACATGTGTATAAAATTTAGTTTGTCGATATATTTTGCTTCCTGTGCATACTTGTATATTTGCTTTGTGTAGCTTCCTCTTTTCAGGAGTTACATCCCGTGTACAAAAATTCCGCCCATTCAAGGGCCCAATCAATAAAACACGTTATTCAGTACTTGACACTATTCTTTACTGTTTTGTGCATGATTAACGCCTAAGTTTGATGAAACTAGCATGTGCATAACGTCGCTGGCCCTTGCCAACGATTGCTAAAGCTTTGAATTAACTGAAAATAACGTCACTAACCTGAATCGATTTGGTTGTATAGGCTTGTCTTGTTTGTTTGTGTTGTTGCAGGTTTCATAACCGTACGAAGAAGACGATCAAAAGATTGCAATAACGAAAGACTCGGCCCTCACGCAGGTTCTTCCTGAAGAAGGATCGAACTCTCCAGCTAGTCGTAGCCTATCCAAAAGGACGTGTTCTTGCAGAGTCGTTTACCCTCAACAGAATTGACGATTCCAAGATCGTAAGGCTGTATTCAGACAGTGTATCTCGAGCAGAGTGGTTTAGCCGCAAAAGATTAACATTTGTGAGCTGTATTCAGGCAGCTTACCTTTCCCCGCAGGGTCATTTACTCTCCTAAGTGGAGTCAATTGTTTTTTTCCCAAGAGAATCACCCCATCGCCAGCGAAATTCTCTTCTCAGTAAGTATTCCTCCCAGTGGAATTCAAAGATTAAGGCTCTCCCCGACAGAGTTGGTGTGGGTCCCGGCATTCATTTTGTCAGGGATACTGTGTAATATCCGTTCACTTTCCAGCAGAAGTCCGATTATGCCAGGCGCATCTGGTATTCCCCAGCAGAGGTATATTCCTCAGCAGGATGTTACTGCAGTGAGGTGTTTGGTTCGAGCTCCCAATTCCCCAGCTGAGTCGACTTCACTCTTCCGGCATTTATTTTGCTGGAATAATCCTGTAGCACCTGGCTATCCCCAGTGGAGTTGGCATTGTCTTCAGCATTTATTTTGCTGAAGTAGTTCCTGTACCCGGCAGTTCGAGTCTGCACTGGCATCGGCATATAGTGGCATACTTGCATCCACCAAATAAAAGCATAGCGTTTCCATGTCGAAGGGAGCATTGCATCGTTGTCAAACATACACATTTTTGAAACATAAACTAGGTTGGCTAACCGTTGGTTTCAAGTATTGTTTCTCTTGCAGGTGGGAGGAGTTCTTGCTCCAATAAATCAATAAACATCCGAGGTCTCGATGTGAGACATTCAGCGAGGTGTCAGCCTTGACACTACTCCCCACAGAGTTGTCAAGATGAAGTTTCTCTTTGTCTCCGAACAAAGTTATTTATGAATTTCTTGTGTTGTCCCCGCCAGAGTCAGCAGGATAAGTTTCTCCTTATAGCGGAGTTGTTTGTCATCAAAGGATTCATGAATCAGAACTTCAGAAGCTACCGCCGGTTATCAGAACAGGCGTCCGGTAGTTTGGTTTCCAAATATCCCCAGTAGAGTCCGCCTCAAAGTCGCTGTCACGTCGGTGCTAAGAAGTTTGTGAGTTGGGATCAATGGAGAACTGAGTCCTGACGGGGACAAGATGTATTTTCTCAGCAGAAAAGACGTAATCCTTACGTGGACAAATCAAGACGAAACATGGGTCCTGACGTGGACGAATCTATTCCTTACGTGGAAAAAGAGGTTTCAGTTCCTTACGTGGAAGAGCAAGTTCATTCCTTACGTGGAAAAGATGGGAGTCCTTACGTGGGCAGATTAAAATTGTGATTCCTTACGTGGAAAGGTGGGTCCTAACGTGGACGATGTTCTCCTTACGTGGAAAGACGAATTTATTCCTTACGTGGAAAGAAGTTGGTATTCCTTACGTGGAAAGATTGAGTCCTTACGCGGACATATCGAAATGGATTCCTTACGGGGAAACAAGTGCATTCCTAACGTGGAAGGGTTTAGTCCTGACGCGGACAGATCCAGACGAAGTCTTATTCTTTACGTGGAAGAAGAAGATAGATTCCTTACGTGGAAAATTTAGTCCTGACGTGGACGGATTCAGAAGAAGAAGTATGCCTAACGTGGAAAGAAGGCGTGTTCCTTACGTGGAAGAGAAAGAGAAACTTCAGGTCCTTACGTGGAAAGATGGGAGTCCTTACGTGGACAAATCAGAAAAATGGTTCCTTACGGGGAAAGGAGATCGTGTTCCTTACGTGGAAAAGATTGAGTCCTTACGCGGACACATAGGAGGAGGATTCCTTACGTGGAAAGAGCGGAGTCCTTACGTGGACAGATTAAGATGGCATTCCTTACGTGGAAAAATGTAGTCATGACGTGGACAAATCGGAAAGAGTTGGTTTCCTTACGTGGAGAGATTGGGGTCCTTACGTGGACGGATTCAAGAAAAGTTGATTCCTGACGTGGAAGAATGATGTACTCCTTACGTGGAAAGGTTAGTCCTAACGTGGACAGGTTCAGAACCAAAGTTGTATTCCTTACGCGGAAAGATTGGAGTCCTGACGCAGACATATCGAGTTGTACTGGAGTCCTTACGTGGACAGATTGATACGGTTCTCCTTACGTGGAAAAAAGATTGCATCCTGACGTGGAAAGATGGAAAGTTTAGTCCTGACGTGGACAGATGCAGAAGAGATGATTCCTTACGTGGATGGTGTTATTCCTAACGTAGAAGAGTCTATTCCTAACGTGGACGATTTATTGGAATATATACGAACTATCCCCCAGCGGAGTTGCCGAGATTTTTCTGGGTTAACAGCAAGTGGAGTCCTAACATGGACAGGTTCTAGTTGAGATTTCCTCGTATTAATGACAGACAGAGTCCTAATGTGGACAAGCAAGCAATCTGTTATCCCCAGCGTGGTCGTTACGAGATCAGTGAGCGGCTGCAAACAGTCAGATCCAGGCAGTGGATGTCGTTACCCAAACAGGGGTGCAGTTTATTTCTGCGGTTGGCAAATTTCCGGGTTTCTTAGTATTCAACCGTCTCGTACCTCGAATGTTTGAAGGTCGTTCGCTCTTCACCCAATCGGGTCCAAGTCGCTTGAATAGGGGCAGCTGTTGCACCCTAAAATTTGCTCAACCTTATTCACTTGGTTTATGTTTCAATATCATTAGCATTTGCATATAGAGTCATGTACATAGCCTAACCATCTGCATAGCATAAGCATATCAAGTCATTCAACAGGGGATCAAGCATTATTCTCATCTCTAGAGGCCTATCCAGAGGTTATTATCCTAATTCAATCTCATTCAAGTCATCAAGAAAGAATTTGAAAGCAGGGAGTTCAGTGGATCAAGCACTGAGTATATCTCCTAACTGAGGGTGTATGAGGATCAACAAGGGAATTATGAGTTGTGAATTGAGAGCATGGGGAGTATCTAGACATCTTGGAGGACTTAGAAAGTCATTTGGAGAAGAAAACAAGTTGTTGATGTGAGCACAAGAGCTGCAGTTGAAGACAGTCAACTAGGGTTTCATCTGGGTCAACCCTGGGTCAACCCTAGGTCAATTGACTGATTAAAGGGCATTAAGGGCTATTGGAGAGATGTGGGGTTCATCATTTGACATGTAGAATAAGGATATGTTGTTGTGCTAAGAATAATGCAAGAGAAATCAAGGAGAAGAGGAGTTTCTAAATTAGGGTTTCTATGTAAAATCCCCTAGTTTAGGTCAAATTTCCAAGCAAGATAAGTCAAAATGCAAGCTTCAAATGGCTTCTTGGCCAACATGAAACTTGTATAAGATCTCAAGACCTTTAATTTGAGTGGTGGAAGACATCAAGGAGATTTATAGAACTCAAGTTATGGTCCTTGCAAGTTACAGGTCATCTGAGGTATCTGAAATTTTGTCTGTGAAAGTGACTTGACTTACAAGCAATTTTTACCCCTCAAGGAGATTTCAAATGAACTTCTGGTCAACATAAGAATTGTTCCGTATTGTCTTAGCTTTCTAGAATGGTATAGTATGCCTTCATATGATGTGTGGAACTCAACTTATGGTCTTGGCAAGCAAAGGGTATTTTGGTCATTTGTGAATTACAGGTCATTTTAACCTATGTCCAAAACTCATACAAGGAGGCCTCAAATGGAAAAACTTACAATATCAAACTTGCTCCAAATGGCATTTTGAGTCTATAAAAGTGACCATGAGAGATTGGAAAAGTTCATAGCACAAGGTTTCAAAATTGTTGAATTTAATGAAGAAAAATGGCTTAAAAAATGAGATTTTTCATATCTTGGCCAAATGATGCAAAATTATAGGTCATTTTGAATGGAAAGGGCATTTTAAAGACATTGGCTAAAGTGGAATTTTGAGTTTAGTTCATAATTTGAGAGTTATTCATGGTTGCTTGAATTGAAAGTTACATAATCAACATCCAAGGGAATTTGCACAAGGGAAACTTCTCCAAGCTTCTAGGAAGTTCTAATCCCATCTATATATTCATGCAAGTTGGTTCATGCAAGGGTTGGTGCTCCCATTTTTTCAAAAACCCCAACTTTTCCATACTTTCTCATTTTGTGCATAAGCTTCACAAACTCTCACAAATCTCTCAAAACTCTCACATCTTTGGATTGAATTTTCATCATCATCATTCAAACACTAGGATTCACATCAAGAAGTAGTTGAATTGATCAAGAATTATACCAATTATCTTCTTCACTCCAAGTTGCATTTTCATCAAAACTCCATTAAAACTTCCTCCATCATTCTGATTTCTGTTATCATCATCATCCACCATCATCATGGAGTAATTGGCACAAGAACTTGGATAGAATTCGTGGCTGTTTAAAGAGATTCAAGTTGAAACTCCAATTTGCATGAAGAATGGAATAGAGTAATTCACAAGGATTAAGCAAAAATCACTGCAAACAGAAGCATACACATTCATTAGAGATCATTTTCAGCAAGTATCAAAGGTTGAATTGGAGTCTAACCACCATTGCCATCACCACTTGCAAGGTATGTAAACTTCTTCGAATCTCACTACTCAGGCTGTTATAGATCATGTGGTTAGGATAAGAGTGTTTAGAGACCATAGGGGAATGATTCTTGAAATTTAGGGATAGTTTTGTGGAGATCCATGACAGGTTACCATTTCTGTTAGCTTCAAGAATAAGCTGTGTACTGGACTATAATCAATATGATGAGGCACAGAATAATGAGGAAAGTATGTAGATTAACTGTAGATCATCAGGTTTGAATTCTGGCAAAGTTGACATCAGGCAAGCATGGTATACCCTGAGTTTCGTGCCCTCTGTTTGGAGTCTACAAAGAGAATTAGAGAAAACTAGGACCAGGCATGGATTCCTTGGGTTTTATAGATTATTTTAGGGCTTGGAATTTTTCATTTTCATCAAGAGAGCAGGGAGAAAGATTGGGTGGAATTTTCGTGCATGGAGCTCATGGCTGAAACCCTAGATGGATGGAGGAAGAAGACAACGCGTATGCCCTTGGATCTGGTGGGGAGGTTTGACTTGACCACGAATCGGACGGTCCACGTTTAGCCTGAGTTTTGGTGGGAAATTTTAAAAAATGAAACGCACCGTTTCACTTATTGGGGGGAATTGGGCTCAGACAGCTATTCGCACCCCCCCCCCCCCCCCCGTTCTGATGGGCCCAACGCGCTGAACTTGGTTTTCCTGCTATTCTCACCCCCTTCAACTATTTCTTTATATTTTCTTTTTATTTTCTTTTCATTTTTCATTCATTTTTAAAAATTCATAATAAATGGAAAAAACATTATTTTTAATTCATTCTTTTTGCATATTTTTCTTTAGGATGTCTAGAAAATTATAAAAAATAAAAATTGCATTTTATTTTTTATTTGATATTTTTCCCATATTTTCTAAATAAATAACATTTTACATAATTTCATTTCATACATGATTTTGTTATTTTTTGTTCTATTAATTGCTTCCATATTTTTTGTCCATTCTTTTTAGGTTGTTTAGTTTAGACATTAAACTTGTAGATACAATTTAGTTCCCATTTTTAGAGATTAATTTTAGGTGCTTAATGTAGGTGTGAACAACATGAATAAACTAGGGTTTTAAGTGATGACTTAGGAGAATCAATTCATTTTCCTTAGGACTTAGGGTTTGACTAGTTTAGTTATGGGACTATAGGGGCTATGGGTAGTTATTAGATCCCCTAGAAAAAGTTAGGATTCCCCCCTACTGCTATTAATGTACTGTATATCTGAGTGATTGGTGTGGTGTGCCCTCTGGGGATTATTGCTTGCTTGTGTGGGTATTGGGATTGTCTGGGACTTGGGAAAGCTGAAGACTTGAGGAGATGAAAGCCATTGGAGATCCAGATGTTGAAGATCAACTTCCAGAGTTGAAGATAAGGTTTTTGCTAGCAGATGCTGAGAAGACTAGGGTTTAGGAGCTAGGCAGAGCTCTAGGTTAGAAAGTTTGTTTCTCAAACATGGATTGCCTTGTCTGCATCCATTCTTCTCTGTGATTCAGAGTCTCTCTAAGACACTCACCCCCTTCCTTTGGAAGGCTTGGTGATAGTGTCTAAGAGATAGAACTCTTGAGAGAAAATGTCTTTTGTGTTAGAAGCAGTCTGTTCACCACCCTTGGTAGTCAGCTGATTGCTTAACACCCAATTCACTCTTGTGACTGATCCCTCATCCTGGAGGTTTGAACTTGAAGAAAAGCCATTGCAGATAGAAGACTGATGATCAAAGCCCTTACCTGAAGGCCATGAAGAGGGAGATTGATGCTTGTTGAAGCCTGTAGCTGATTAGAGATTACTTGGAGCCAGATGCTGATTCAGAGCTGCTGAAGCTGTTTGTTTTATTGCTGTATGTATTGATTGGTTTTCTGGACTGTATTGATTGCTGTTTACCTTGTTGGGTTGAAAGTGAATCCTGTTCACTTTTGCCTATTGTTTTCTAGGTTCGAGGTTGAGTGGGACTCCCTTGCCTCGCTTGTACTGTTGCATCCATGCATTTTACTGTTTTACTGTATATATCTGGTATTGTTTCTGTTTCTGCCTATCCCGTAGGATCTCTGTTTCTCTCTGTGCAAGAGAGGAGCATGATAGACACTAGGTCTTAACCCATGCATGATAACATTAGGTTAGTTTGTTTCCCTTCGCAACCGTAGGTTAGAGTTCTGTCTCTTTCTTTCTCAAAACAAACAGAAAAACACATAAAGATTTCAAACACAATAAAAGACACTTCTTCCGTAAAAGAATGTGAACTCATCAAAGCGTCATTTTTGTCCGCTGGGACTGTTAATCAAGAATACCTTTTTCAGAAGGAATAAAATCAACCAAGACAAGCTTGTGTCGTACGTGGCCCGAACTACGTTTGCTCTGATCTTCCATGCAGTGTGGAAGTACGTAGGCATAGGATGCGATATCCTAGCGAGCAACCGTCCCCTCCTTTCCCGTAGGTAGGCGAACTACGTTGACTCTGATTTCTCGTTCCAGGCGAGAATACGTAGGCATAAAGTGCGATACTTTGCCGAGTCATTTTTATTTTTCATTTTCTTTTCTTTTTTAACCCTGACCTATAGTTTAGATAGAATAACAATCCATACCCGAAAACAAGCGTGGATCCCGTCGAGTACGACGGACGTGAGGGGTGCTAATACCTTCCCCTTGCGTAACCGACTCCCGAACCCAGGTTTTGGTTGCGACGACCATACCTTTCCCGTGTTGTGCGAGGTTTACTCTGAGCGTTTCCTTTCCCTCCCGTGGGATAAATAACGCACGGTGGCGACTCTTCTGTTCAGCCGGCGCCGATTTTCGCAGTAGCGACACACACGATTTACTACTTGAGTAAAAAGTTCACAGATTGTGAATCCCGTTACTCAATGCTCAAAAAAACGTGTTGTGCGCTAGCCTGGGCTGCCAAACGTTTGAGACAGTACATGCTAAACCATACAACCATGCTAATTTCAAAGATGGATCCGATCAAATACATATTTGAAAAGCAAGCACTCTCCGGAAGGATTGCCCGATGGCAGATGGTGTTGACAGAATATGATATTCAATATGTTTCTCAAAAGGCTATCAAAGGTAGTGTTCTGTCAGAGTACCTAGCGGAGCAGCCGATTGAAGATTACCAACCAATGAGGTTTGATTTTCCTGACGAGGATATCATGTACTTGAAAATGAAAGATTGTGATGAGCCGTTGCTGGATGAAGGTCCAGAGTTGGGTTCCAAATGGCAGTTGATATTTGATGGCGCTGTTAACTCCTACGGTAGTGGAATAGGGGCAATTATCACTACTCCTCAAGGGATGCACATTCCCTTTACTGCCAGATTGGCCTTTCCAGTTACCAATAATGAGGCTGAATATGAGGCGTGCATCATGGGTCTTGAGGAGGCTATTGATTTGAGAATCAAATATCTTGATGTATACGGGGACTCTGCTCTAGTGGTCAACCAAATTAAAGGAGAATGGGAGACGCGTCAGCCCAATCTGATACCCTATATGAATTATGCAAGGAGATTGTTGCCTTTCTTTGACAAAGTAGAGTTGCATCACGTGCCACGAGCAGAAAATCAGATGGTCGATGCTCTTGCGACGTTGTATTCAATGTATAAAGTTAACTTCTGAAATGAAGCTCCCAGGATTGTTATCTCTCGCCTTGATAGGCCCGCCTTCATATTCGCCATTGAGGAAGCATCCGATGGCAAGCCGTGGTATTTCGATATCCAGAATTTCCTGAAGACCAAAGAGTATCCGACTGGGGCGTCCAGTCGAGATCAGAAGACTCTTAGGAGATTGGCTGGTAATTTTTATTTGAATCCGAATGGCGTCCTGTACAAGAGAAACCACGACTTGGTGTTGTTGCGATGTGTGGACGAGAAAGAAGCTAAGCTGCTCATGAAAGAGATCCATGAAGGTACATTTGGTACACATGCTGGTGGACATGCAATGACGAGAAAACTGTTGCGAGCAGGTTACTATTGGCTAACGATGGAAACAGATTGCTTCAAGTTCGCGAAGCGGTGTCATAAATGTCAAATTTATGCGGACAAAATTCATGTGTCTCCGAGCCCTCTGAATGTTATGTCATCACCATGGCCTTTCTCGATGTGGGGAATTGATATGATTGGCAAGATTGAGCCCACGACATCAAACGGACACTGGTTCATTTTGGTAGCTATTGATTACTTCACCAAATGGGTGGAAGCAGCGTCATATGCTAATGTCACCAAACAAGTGGTAGCCAGATTTATCAAAAGAGATATTATCTGCAGATATGGAATCCTGGAGCGGATTATCACCGATAATGGTTCAAACTTGAATAACAAGATGATGAAAGAGCTGTGTCAAAATTTTAAGATTGAGCATCACAACTCTTCTCCTTACCGGCCCAAGATGAATGGCGCTGTCGAAGCGGCTAACAAGAACATTAAGAAGATTGTTCAGAAGATGGTTGTGACCTATAAGGACTGGCATGAGATGTTGCCTTTTGCTTTGCACGGTTATCGTACGACGATACGCACATCAACTGGGGCAACTCCTTTTTCATTGGTATATGGTATGGAGGCAGTGTTACCATTGGAGGTTGAGATTCCTTCTTTGAGGGTTTTACGCGATGTCCAACTTGATGAGGCAGAATGGGTAAAAGATAGACTGAACCAGCTCAGTTTAATGGATGAGAAGAGACTGGCTTCTCTCGCATATGGTCGGTTATATCAGAGCCGGATGAAGAAAGCTTACGATAAAAAGGTATGTCCTCGAAGCTTTCAGACGGGCGATCTTGTGCTGAAAAATATTCTCCCACCACAATCAGATCACAGGGGAAAATGGACTCCCAACTACGAGGGTCCATATGTCGTTAGAAAGGTTTTCTCTGGAGGAGCCTTGTTGTTATCCACCATGGATGGTGAGGACTTTACGTCTCCTGTGAATTCGGACGCAGTTAAAAAATACTTTGCTTAAAAGAGACCCGCTGGACAGAAAGAGAGTCCAGGCAAAAATGGGGCATCCCGGCGAACCATAAAAAAGGAATAAAAGGTTCGGGCAAAAGTTAGGGATAAAATTGAAAAAATGTACACCCGCGAAGTTGAAAACCTGAAAAGGGCGACTTCAGCAAAAAAGGGTATCCCGGTGAATTGAAAACCCGCAAAGGGCGATTCACGCAAAAGTTAGGGATTGAAAAAACAAATGACTGTGGTCCGAGTTTGATACTGCATTACTTGGTGGTTTGGGAGTACCTGAGGGTCGTGTATCCGAAACAATCTTTTCCGAAGATCGAGTACCGAGAAAGCACCAGAGTCGGGCGAGTCATAGGAGAATCAGCTCATGGTGTTTGTCTGTACCACATTGTCGACATGTATATCAAATTTATTTTGTGCTTCTTATGCATATGTTGTATTTTGCTTGTGCATAACTTCCTCTTTTCAGGAGTTACATCCAGTGTACAAAGCTTTACCTATTTACAGGCCCATTCAATAAAGCATGTTATTCAGTACTTGATGCTTGTTTTTTACTGTTTTGTTTGTGAAAAACGCCGATGTTTTTGATGAACTTGCACTTGCATAAACTTGCTGGCCCTTGCCAATAATTGCTAAAACTTCGAATTGACTGAATGAATGTCACAGATATTAACTCGGATAGATTTTGTAGATTTGTTTTGTCTCGTTTGTGTTTTGCAGGGTCCTTACCTTTGAAGCAAACGGTCAGAAATTGTATTCCCCAACCAAAGTCTCTTGACGTAGGGCCTGACTTCAGTTGATGTCATTCCATAGCAAGTCGCATCTTATCCCCGGAGAGTGGAGACGACTCTTATTCTTACCAGATGTGGAATTGTCCTCCCCGAGAGAGTATCACCAGGAAGGTCGCCTGAAGAGTATCCTCATGGAAGTTGTCCATAGGATATCCCCAGCAGGTCAAAATCAATATCCCCTGCAGAGGACGCCTCCCCAGAGGATGGTTATTCCCCTCCCCGCAGGTCGTCATTCTTTCGTCGGGATGATTTATCCTCAGCAGAGTTTGTAGACTGTGTCTCGACAGTGTAGTTCTTCCCCCCAGAAGGGTCACATCTTTCCCCAGCAGGGTTTGTGTTTTCTTCCCAAATGTCTGATCTCTCCCCAGCAGAGTTGGTTGCGGTTTCCGGCATTTATTGTTCCGGAATACTTTGTGATACCCGTTCATCCCCAGCGGAGTTGGTTTTGTTCTCAGCCATTTCGTACCAGAGTGTTTTTTTGCAGTTTGAGCCTGCATTAGCATTTGCATATATCATCATATTTGCATCTACCCAAACGCGTAGCATTTCCATGTCGAATGGAGCATTACGCCATTGTCAAACATACGCATTTTGAAACATAAGCTAGGTTGGTTAACCTTTTGTTTTCTAGTGTTGTTGTCTCTGCAGGTGGAGGGAGCTCTTGCTCAATTTAATTACTAAACATTCAAGGTCTCAGCGTGAGACATGTAATGATAATGTTCGTTTTGTCATTATTCCCCACAGAGTTGCTTGGTTAAGTTTCTCTTACCCCTCCAGCGGAGTATTTCTTCAAAATTGTTGTTATGACAGTATCAAAAGGTTTCGTGAATTAATTTTTGGAAGTTGCCGCCTATGTCGAGATAGTTGTCTGGCAATGGATTTCAGGATCTCCCCAGTAAAGTTCCCCTCAGATTTGTTGTCATATTGGCCTCAAGAGTTTGTGGAGTAATTACCCGTATTAATCGTCGGAGTCAGCTGCTGTGGTGATGGGCAGAGAAGCTGAATGTTGAGTATTTTCAGAAACAGTCCCCGGTTTGATGGAGAAACTGTACTCACGCTAACGAATATCGGCTGCTGTAGATAGACAGAAAAGTCGTGTATATTGGTCGTCGGAGTCAGCTGCTGCGGTGATGGGCAAAGAAGCTGAATGTTGAGTTTGATTGGGTCAGTCCCCGGTTTGATGGAGAAACTGTACTCACGCTAACGAATATCAGCTGCTGTAGATAGACAGAGAAGTCGTGTATATTGGTCGTCGGAGTCAGCTGCTGCGGTGATGGGCAGAGAAGCTGAATGTTGAGTTTGATTGGGTCAGTCCCCGGTTTGATGGAGAAACTGTACTCATGCTAATGAATATCGGCTGCTGTAGATAGACAGAGAAGTCGTGTATATTGGTTATCAGAGTCAGCTGCTGTAATGATAGGCAGAGAAGCTGCATTTTCAGAGACAGTCCCCGGTTTGATGGAGAAGCTGTGCTCATGTTAAATTCAGCTGCCGTGGACAGACAGAGAAGCTGTATATGTTGAGTTGGCGGAGTCAGTCCCCGGTTTGATGGAGAAACTGTGCTTGTGTTAACATATTTTGGTATCCGTAGCATATTGACGGAATCAGCTACTGTAACAATAGGCAGAGAAGCTGTATTTTCAGAAACAGTCCCCGGTTTGATGGAGAAACTGTGTTCTTTTGAACTCGTACCAGCTACTGTAGACGGACAGAGAAGCTGTGTACGTTAAGAATCAGCTACTGTAACAATAGGCAGAGAAGCTGTATTTTCAGAGACAATCCCCAGTTTGATGATGAAATTGTGTTAAGTTTTATTTTTCGGAAACAGTCCCCGGTCCAATGGAGAAACTGTACTCGTGTTAGCAAAGAATGTGTACCCAGGGTACTAACAAGTACCAGCTGCTGTAGATAGACAGAGAAGATATATGTTATGAGTTTTCGGAATCAACTGCTGCAGCGATAGGCAGAGAAATTGCATTTCGTATTGACAAGATCAATCCCCATAGCAAGATGGAGTAATTGTATTCGCGTTTGGTGCCCGCTTTTCGTAGCGCTATTTTGAAGTTCTATTGTGGATTCAATGCATGTGGTGTCACATAGGTGATTGATTTAGAATCGCGGTTTTAGCAGATGTTTGATCAGTTGTTGTCGTAACAACTAGGTTCAGCACAACGGATGTTGTTCACCAAGCAGTTTTGCAGTTCGTGTCTGCAGTTGGCAAATTTCCGGTTTCTTGGTATTCAACCGTCTTTTACCTCGATTGTTTGAAGGTTGTTCGCTCTTCACCCAGTCGGGTCCAAGCCGTTTGAATAGGGGCAGCTGTTGCACCCCAAAATTTGCTCAACACCTTTTACCTGGTTTACGTTTCATTGCATTATCATTTGCATTATTCTAGCATTTGCATTGCATAGCATTTATTCTCGAGGCAGGGGATCAAGGCATTCAGGTGGCTTCAGGTGCAAATTTTAGTGCAAGAGGCTAAACAACAAATATCAGAGGCTTCAACACTTGTTTTGCCCAGCGATCGAGCGACCGATTTTATTTTATTTTTGCAGGGCATTTTTCGTGTCAGAAGCAGCATTCAGGTTATGTACAGTGTTCCCAGGATCAGAGCAATCAAGAATGGCTTTCAGCAGCTAAACAGAGTTCAGAACGGCAGGAAACGGGCAAAGGGGCAGGTTTCCCTCCAAAAGGCGCCAAATTCAAATTTTTTAATGTGTTAATCGGTTAACACATAGGGTTAATCGATTAACCATTTGAAAATAAGTCCAGATTTGAATTTTTAACAGTGTTAATCGGTTAACCTATATGGTTAATCGATTAACCACAACAGGTTTTACCTTGCACGTGAATTTTCAAGTCCAGCCACTTTTGGGGTCCAATTTTGGTCATTTAAATTGCATTTTCACACTTGGGAAGGATCTAGAACACTATCAAATTTAATTTTCCCTCCAAATGCCCAAACCTCATTCCATACCACATTTTCCAAGCCATTTTCCAATCCTTGCTTTGGATCCAAACCAAGAGAGTATATATTTGATTCACTCCAAACCTCAAAAAAAAATCATCATAATTCACTCTCATTTTCAGAATTGCTCTCAATTTTCTCTCAATTCTCTCTCAATTTTCCAATCTCAAAAACCTCACTCAAAGCTCTTCTCCTTGAGATCATTGATTCTTCATTGGAATCATTGATTTCTAAGAGCTAAACCTCCATTAATTCACTCCATCAATTCCATTTCATCATCCAATTTTCGTGCACAAGCAGATCTGAATTTTGAAGTGTTCTTGGAAGTGATTATTTGGCGTATTTTGAGTTGTTCTTGGTGGATCTACATTGCTACTACAAGAATTGGTGTGTATCTTGAAGAATTCTGGTTTTCTTTGCTTAGATCTACTCATTTACAGTTGAATCAACAATTACCGGATCAAGTCTTCGATCCGAAGGTTGGAATTCTGATCCGATTTTATTTTCGAACTTATTTGCACAATTTGCATGTGGATCTTTGCATTTGATTGAATATGTTGATTTTGATCCATGATCTTGTTGTGTTATTGTGTTTACATGATGTTTAAATCAATGTGTGTTGGTTTAATTTCGTGCATGATCAATCACATGATAATTGGAGTGTTTGCTTAAGTGATAAGCTGCTGAAAAGTGATTCTGAACTGCTGTTTTTCACCTCTGGCACAGTGTTAATCGATTAACCTATATGGTTAATCGATTAACCAAGTCAAATATTCAAATTTTCAAGCGTTTTTCAATGGTTAACCGATTAACCCCTGGCGTTAATCGATTAACACTGTAACAGAGGGCCTGTTTTGCTGTTTTGCTTGCTTGTTCGCGTGCCGGTTCGATCCGAATCATCATAGACCATTGTGTTGCATTAGGATTGAATTATTTTGGATGTTTGTCACTGTTCTTGGATGTTTAATCATGATCTTGTGTGCATTTTCCACTCGCATGTTTGCATTTGCATGTTGCTTGTTTTCTCTTCTTCTTTCGTAATTCTTCCCTCTTTTTGTTGATTTTTGTTCTAGTGATTAGAATAGAATTAGGAGGAGATATTTTGCTGGCTGCTAGTAGACATATTCATGTTCCCCTAGGAATTTCATTAGAATTTTACAACTTTGTTTTCTATTTTAGTTGTATTTTGCAAGTGGCTTGTGTTTATGAGTTCCTCTCTTGAGTGCTTTGGTTTGTTTGCCTTGGTTGGCTGCCTTGGAGTTGGTTTGAGCTTGAGTTCTTTTTGTTGGAGCTTCTGGATTCATTGAAGATGCTTGAGATTGAGGATTGGAGCTTGGAGTTGAAGGTTTTTCCTCTTCTAGAGCTTAAGAAGTTAGGGTTTTAGGAAGTGCCTTAGACCTAGTTTTGATTCTTTCTTCAAACATAGAGTGCATTGTTTGCCTCTATTCTATCCAATGACATAAAGTCCTCTTTGGGAAGCTCCATCTCTCCTTAGGAGGGATGAGTGGTCGCACAATTTGACATCAACAAGATGACAGACCGCCCACCAAAAGGATGACGGAGCAAAACTCACACTGGCCACTAACACCAAAAGGATGATAGGACTAATATCATCGCACAATCTGACATCAATCAAGATGACAGACCCCCCACAAAAAGGATGATGGGGCGAAACTGACACCGACCACTACCACTAAAAGGATGATAGGACAAACACTATCGCAAAATCTGACATCAATTAGATGGCAGTCCCCCCACCAAAAGGATGACGATGCGAAAATCACACCGACCGCTACCACCAAGAGGATGATAGGACAAACACTATCGCACAATCTGACATCAATTACGATGATAGAACCCCACCAAAAGGATGACAGAGCGAAACTCACACTAGCCACTACCACCAAAAGGATCATAGGACAAACCCTATCGCACATTCTGACATCACCAAGATGACAGACCCCCCACCAAAAGGATGACAGAGCGAAACTCACACCGGCCACTACCACCAAAAGGATGATAAGACGAACACTGCCGCACAATCTAACATCAATAAGATGACAGACCACCCACCATAAGGAAGATGGAGCGAAACACAGACCGGCCACTACCATCAAAAGGATGATATAACAAACACAATCTCACAATCTGACATCAACAAGACGACAGACCCCCCACCAAAAGGATGACGGAGTGAAACTCACACTTTCCACTACCACCAAAAGGATGATAGGAAAAAATTATCGCACAATCTAACATCAATCAAGATGACAGACCCCCTACCAAAAGAATGACAGAGCGAAACTCACACCGTCTGCTACCACCAAAAGGATAATAGGACAAACACTATCGCACAATCTGACAAAACCAAGATGACAGGCCCCCACCAATAGAATGACAGAGCGAAACTCACACCGGCCACTACCACCAAAAGGATGATAGGACAAACACTATCGCATAATCTGACATCAATAAGATGATAGACCCTCCACCAAAAGGATGATGGAGCGAAACTCACACAGGCCACTACCACCAAAAGGGTGATAGGTCAAACATTATCGCACAATCTGACATCAATAAGATGACAGGCCCCCCACCAATAGGATGACAGAGCGAAACTCATACTGGCCACTACCACCAACAGGATGATAGGACAAAATACTATCGCACAATCTGACATCAATAAGATGACAGACCCCCCCATCATAATGATGACGGAGCGAAACTCACACCGGCCACAACCACCAAAAGGGTGATAGGACAAACACTATCGCACAATCTGACATTTATAAGATGACAGACCCCCCACCAAAAGGATGGCAGAGCGAAACTCACACCGGCCACTACCACCAAAAGGATGATAGAAGAAATACACACGCAGAATCTGACATCAACAAGATGACAGACCCCCACCAAAAGGATGACGGAGCGAAACTCACACCGACCGCTACCACCAAAAGGATGATAGGACAAACACTATCGCACAATTTGACATAACTAAGATGACAGGCCCCCCCCCAATAGAATGACAGAGCGAAACTCACACCGGCCACTACCACCAAAAGGATGATAGGACAAACACTATCGCACAATCTGAGATCAATAAGGTGACAGACCCTCCACCAAAAGGATGACGGAGCGAAACTCACACCGGCCACTACCACTAAAAGGGTGATAGGACAAACACTATCGCACAATCTGACATCAATAAGATGACAGACCCCCCACCAAAAGGATGACGAAGCGAAAATCACACCGGCCACTTCCACTAAAAGGATGATAGGAGAAACACACGCGCAGAATCTGACATCAACAAGATGACAGACCCCTCACCAAAAGGATGACGGAGCGAAACTCACACCGGCCACTACCAACAAAAGGATGATAAAACAAACACTATCACACAATCTGACATCAATAAGATGACAGACCCCCCACCAAAAGGATGACGGAGCGAAACACACACCGGCCACTACCAACAAAAGGATGATATGACAAATACTATCGCACAATCTGACATCAACAAGATGACATACCCCACACCAAAAGGATGACGGAGCAAAACTCACACCGGCCACTACCACCAAAAGGATGATAGGACAAACACTATCGCGCAATCTGACGTCAATTAGATGGAAGACCCCCACCAAAAGGATGACGGAGCAAAAATCACACCGACCGCTACCCCCAAAAGGATGTTAGGACAAACACTATCGCACAATCTGACATCAATTACGATGACAGAACGCCACCAAAAGTATGAGAGAGGGCAACTCACACTGGCCACTACCACCAAAAGGATGATAGGACAAACCCTATCGCACAATCTGGAATCACCAAGATGACAGACCCCCTACCAAAAGGATGACAGAGCGAAACTCACACCGGACACTACCACCAAAAGGATGATAAGACAAACACTCTCGCACAATCTGACATCAATTACGATGACAAAACCTCACAAAAAGGATGACAGAGGGAAACTCACACCGACCGCTACCACCAAAAGGATGATAGGACAAACATTATCGCACAATCTGACATCAATTACGATGACAGAACCCCACCAAAAGGATGAGAGAGGGAAACTCACACTGGCCAATACCACCAAAAGGATGATAGGACAAATCCTATCGCATAATCTGACATCACCAAGATGACAGACCCCCCACCAAAAGGATGACGGAGCGAAACTCACACCGGCCACTACCACCAAAAGGATGCTAAGACAAACACTCTCGCACAATCTGACATCAATTACGATGACCGAACCCCACCAAAAGGATGACAGAGGGAAACTCACTCTGGCCACTACCACCAAAAGGATGATATGACAAACCCTATCGCACAATCTGACATCACCAAGATGACTGACCCCCCACCAAAAGGATGACGGAGCGAAACTCACACCGGCCACTACCACCAAAAGGATGATAAGACAAACACTCTCGCACTATTAGATATCAATAAGATGATAGACCCCCCACCATAAGGATGACGGAGCAAAACACACACCAGCCACTACCATCTAAAGGATGATAGGACAAACACTATCACATAATCTGACATCAATAAGATGACAGACCCCCCACCAAAAGGATGACGGAGCGAAACTCACACCGACCGCTACCACCAAAAGGATGATAGGACAAACACTATCGCACAATCTGACATAACCAAGATGACAGGCCCCCTACCAAAAGGATGACAAAGTGAAACACACACCGGCCACTACCACCAAAAGGGTAATAGGACAAAACACTATCGCACAATCTGACATAAATAAGATGACAGACCCCCCACCAAAAGGATGATGGAGTGAAACTCACTCCGGCCACTACCACCAAAAGGATGATAGGACAAACACTATCGCACAATCTGACATCAATCAAGATGACAGACCCCCCACCAAACGGATGACTGAGCGAGACTCACTCCGGCACTTACCACCAAAAGGATGATAGGACAAACACTATCGCACAATCTGACATCAACAAGATGACAGACCCCCCACCAAATGGATGACAGAACGAAACACACACTGGCCACTACCACCAAAAGGATGATATGACAAACACTATCGCACAATCTGACATCAACAAGATGACAGACCCCCCACCAAAAGGATGACGGAGCGAAACTCACACTGGCCACTACCACCAAAAGGATGATAGGATAAACACTATCGCATAATATGACATCAATAAGATGGCAGACCCCTGTCGTACCTCGAAAAATACGATCCTCGCGATGGACGCGGAAAATACTGTTCGAAACAGAGTCGCCACCGAACTTTATTCATTCCAAGTATGGAATAGGAAAATATCGATAAAACCTTTAAAGACATAAGAACATGGTCATCGCAACCAATATTCTAGGTTCGGGAGTCAGTTACATGAGGGGAAGGTATTAGCACCCCTCATGTCCGTTGTACTCAACGGGAACCTCTTGATCGATTCGAGAGTAAAGTTATCTAAACTGTTTGTTTTCTTCTAAGGTTTCTCCTATAGGGGGAATGGGTGATTTTAAGATAGGGTGCTCGCCAAGGATTGGGGCCCTTGTGCCTACGTATCTTCACTTGTAAGAAGTGGAAAATCAGAGCATTCGTAGTTCATGGGACTACGGGAAAAAAAGGGGATGTGCTCGCCAAGATCATCGCAATCTTGTGCCTACGTATCTTACATTCAGAAGAGAATGAAGAATCAGAGCAGCCGTAGTTCGACTAACTACCGTAAAAGAAAGGTTTAGAAACGAACGAGTGTTTAGGTCGCATTCTAACTGCTAAGCGTTGGCTTGTCTGCTCGCTAGGGGAGGCTGAAGCACGAGTTTGTTATGCGCGGAAGAAGGGATTAAACAATGTTCTTTCGGAAAGTGTTTGGGCTAGAAATCGCATGAAGGCGAGGAATTAGGTTTATCGTATTGGATGTTTTGGTTAGAGGATATATTTGAATAGGTTTAAGGTTTCGATCGCACGGCGGCGAGAAAGAGGAGTTTGGTTAGGTAATTTGATGGAGAATGACGACTATTCGATAAACGAGATGTCGACCTTGCAATCAATTAATCGGGATGTTATTGGAATGCTAGATTCCAACGACACCTTTTTCATTCGACTAACTTCGAAATTAGTGCTTAAGGAAGTTTCAATCGCACGAGGGCGAGAAAAGAGAATTGGATTGAATATTTTAAGGGAGAATGACGACTACTCGATAAACGAGACGCCAGTCTCGCAATCGATTAATCGGGATATCATTGGAATGCTAGATCCCAATGATATCTTTTTCGCTCAATTAATTATGAAAGTGTATTTGAATGGACAATTAAGGTATTCGTCCCAATAGTTAGGGCACGTATCTTATATACGAAAAGGGCGAGTAATCCACAACCTAAAGCATACGCCCCAAGAGTGTTTACTCAAGAATTCAAGGAATGCGAAACTCCAAGAACTCCATTCTTTCGTAATTTTAATTAGGAAAATAGTTTGGATTTGACGTATGGTTTAGAGACATACTAGGGTTTAGACTCTATCACACGAAGGTGAGGAACGAGATTGGATGGTTTGAAAAAATTAGGAGGAATGACGACTATTCGATAAACGAGACGTCGGCCTCGTAACCAATTAGTCGGGATATCATTGGAATGCTAGATCCCAATGACATCTCTTTCATTCCATTAATTATAAAATATATTTGTTGGACAGTGAATACTTGTCCAAGTAATTAGAAGAGGTGTCTTAGGAACGAAAGTTCGAGTGACACGCCATTCAAGGCGTATGCCTCAATAGCATTCACTCTCAAATTCGAGGAATGCGCGACTCCAAGAACTCGATTATTTCGTGATTTAATTATCAAAACAATTTGAAAATATTAGCGTACTCGGACTAGGCGCGCTAGGTATTCTAGAAAATAAGATCGGAAGGGTCACAACTCAAGGTGTGCACCTCGAGAGCGGTCGCTTAAAAAAAAAATTCAAGGAAGGCGAGATCCGAGAATTTAATTGTTTTGAAATTTTTTTGAGAAAAAATAGTTTAATTTAACTAAGAAAAATAGTTTTAATTTTCATATAGAATAAATTAATCAATTGTAAAAAAAAAAAGTTTTGAGAAAAGCTAATCATGATTATTTGTTTTGAAAGAAGTCTAATATCTTAGAAAAAGTTTTAACTTAATTAATAAAGTATATTTTTTTAATACTTAAAATAATATTATAATTAATTGTTTTGAAAAAGTTAATATCTTTAAGAAGAAATAGGTTTTAAATAAAGTATATTTTTTTTGAAAAGTTTATTATTTAAAAATATTAATTTAGTAATGATTTTGAAGTATATTTACATTTTTAGAATAATTTGAATTTTCTTATAAAAAATATCTAAAAGTAATTAAAAGTATCTTTTGGAAATTTCAATTAAATTAAATGAAAAAAAGCAATTTGAAAATCGAAAGACGAAACGACCACAACTCAAGGCGTGCACCTCGAGAGCGGTCGCTTAAGAATTCAAGGGGTGCTAGACCCCAAGAACTCACTACTTCCATGATTAATTAAGAAAGTAATAGTTGTTTATATTAAGAAAATAATTATTCTCAAATTTTAATAAAAATATCAATTGGATGTTACAAATTAAATTAAGAAACTAGCATTACAAATGTTCATTCTAAATAAGTAAGATAAGAAAAAAATGAATGTCAATGAATTTATTAATTATTGGACCAGTTACTTAAATAAAAATCATGTTCTTTCCAATATTAATTAATTTATTAGTTTCTAACCCAATTGTAATGTGATTAAACTAAATAAATTAGAAAAAACAACATTGCATGCACTCACAGCCTGCGCGCGGAGAGTCCTACAATCCACACCCACCATTGTCTTTCTACTCATTTATATATACATATATAAAAAAGAAGAAAAATAAAAGGGTATACTTTTGACAGAAAATGATAAATAAAAGAAAAACCTTGAATCTTGCACCTGTTGTACACAGCCATTGAGGCTCCTAGGGCAGCACATCAGCTCCCTCTTTTTCATTTTCCAAACATGAACAAATGATGGGATTTAAATAAAACACAAGACTCGATGCACTTTAGGTGTCCACACTAAACCTTGAACAAACCTTACACTACCCCCTCACGCAAAAAGAGCAACAAAAACCCTCTCCCTTCTCCGAACCTCCCTGCTATCTCCCTTGTTATTACCATAATTTCATTTTTAAACCAAAACTCAACATAATCAAACTATTATCGCACATCAAAATGATAATCAGGAAGTTCAATAACCCTAATACCAAATCAAGGATTTGCATCAAAATAGTAGGTGATTTCAAGGGGATTTCATTTCAACATGAGGCAGGAGCAATTTAAATGGAAGAAAGGAGAAGAATAATACAAATCCGAAGCTTTGTGCATTGTTCTGATTCCGATAACTCTCACGGTAAGCCTTAATGTTCTTCCTGTAGCTTTACTTTTATTTTGGAGTTTCTCTACCTTTTCTTGCTTTTGTCTCGTTTCTGTTCTTGCTGAAAATGTCTTGTTATGAAGGTGTGTGAGTGTGGCTAAGCTCACTATCTTAGAGTCTCAGTGTGAGGCTCTAAGAATTTCTTCAGGATTTCGAGCTTTAGGTTTAGGGATTGATTTCGGCAAGGTGACATTAGGGTTTTCTCTTCCCTTTTTGCCAATGAGCGGAGTGTATTTATAGGAGATTTTTTAGGGTTTTGAATACGTGAAAAATTTGAAATTTTCTGAAGGAAAACGTTTGGTATCGTGTGAGGTGATGTGCGTTTTGGTTGTACGATTCTGTTAGAGTGGTATACCATGATTTCTGCTTTTCTAGGACTTGATAGTGACCTTTGTTTTTTGTCTGTAGTGAGCTCCAAAATATCTTTTTACTGAGTTTTTTTTACTGTGTAAAAAATGGCTTTTCACTGCTTTGTCAATTTGCTGATGTGGAAGTCTTTATTTTGACTTGAAATGTTTCTTGTTTTTGTGTTTTGGTGAGTTTGGCAATAACTACATGCTCAGTTCTTATAACTAGATCCCTTCTTTTCTTGACATGATGATGGTTTATTTTGACAGTCTGGAGCTGGTATTGGTGCATATAACATGATATGTTTCAACTTCCATTCTCTTGTGTGAGGTTGATAATTTTCCAATAGTGAAACTACCTATTGATTCATTGTTAATTTATATTTTCTGCCATCCATGTCACTTTGAATTCCATCAATTATCTTTGTAATTCGTGATGAAAATGCTGCAGATTTCGTTACAGCTTGGGGAAATGAGGATTTCGCATACAGTTTGAAGGCAAGATCGTGAACGACCCAGACGTTCTCTTGGCAAGTCCTACTACCTCGTTCTTGTTGTTAATTTCTTAACAGAGACACAAAACTCCTGTTGGCTCTCCTAATGGTCTCCCCTCTCTTTTGTTGTGTTTCTTGGCTTGCTAGGAATTTGGACCAAGTCTAGATATATCCAAGGCCAGGGTGCTTGTACCAACATTAAACATAGGTATTCTCGCTTGTTTTTCTCGGTGTTATTATCATACTTCAATGAATCCTTAAAATTCCTCTGATGACAAGCTTCCAAGTTGTTTCTAATTTTCCCATGCTTGATAAATGCTCCTTATTTGCTCTAGTTTGTGCAGTATGGTGGTAGGCTCGTAATTTTGCAATCAGATTCGTGGCGTCCTTGGCAACATTGACAGAAAGCACCTTTGGATTGATCAACAAAGACTCAACAAACTTTGCTATAGCCAACTGCTCCTGCGATCATAAAGTTGTAGTATGGTATTCCAAAAAAACTGATAATGCCGTTTCAACAACACCTCCTCCGGCAACCACTGCATTTGACTCGAGCATTCTCTTTGACAATTGATAGCGCATCATGCCGAGCTCTATCCATTTTATCAAGCATATAATCATTTGCATCTCTTATTGTGTTTGTTCTCCCATAACTCAGTCATTTTGAACTGATGCAGGTTTCAGTTATAGGATACAGGAGTGGGAATCCTGAAGGCGGTTGAAGGTATTGGCAAGGTTGGACATCTTCTCGGTAATGCCGCATTTGGAGACTCTTGATGATGTTAAAATGATGCAGGGCGCCATTTTTGAATCACGGTGATAACTTAAGCACAAAACTTCTGCAAATTCATCCATAGGTTGTGATAAAGTCATGCTGCCGGTTTTGACGGATTGACGAAAGTAACAATCACCAAAGGTAAACATTTCTTCTTATGACCTTCTCTTTGGTGACATTTGATACACTAGCTTCCTTCCATAACCTTCTGCATATATTTTTGACAGCTTCGATATACGATACGTACGAGAAGGCAGCATCAAAGTCCGCTGAAGCTGAGTTCTATGTGACCTATATACTTCCGCTCTTTCGAACTTCTCTTGTGACAGATTTTTACACTATGAATTCTGCTAATCTCTGTGTTTTGTGCTAATTTTCATGCACACGCTTCAATTTGGTATGGCAGACAGAACTGAGTCCTGTACAACGCGCCATCAGGATTGGACACCATCTGACCTTTGATTTTGAAAACATATTGGTATGTTTCAATACTTGATATCAGTCATTTCTTGGAAGCTTACCTTCATGACAGTATTCTTCTTTCCCTCTCCTTTACCGTTAGTTCCTAACTTCCCTTAGTTTCTCGTATGTGGCCCACAAATTTATTGAAAGGATATTGAGTATGAAATGGTTCTATTATTCAAAACTTGACTTGGATTTTAATTTATCATGGCCATTCATTTCCTGGATTTATTGTCTTCAGTTACATTGGTTAGCGCTTGGTGAAGACTCATAAGCCTTCTGTGATGACTGCAGCAGACGATGAACCCCTTGGAATAACCGAGCATATGAAGGAAACTATACTTCTGTCCATAGCCTCTATCTCTCTTCTTTTGAATTTTGTACGTTATTTTAAAGAGTCCATGTTGTGGAAGCTCTTTTTGAAAGTGGAAGTTTGAATGAGTCATGACAAGAAATGATCTGGTAGACAGCCTTAGTGAATACTGGCCAGAAATTCGTGGCCTTTCCGGCACTGTTCATACCTATTTCAATATAACGTGAAGGTTGAAGGGTATAATGGTCTCGTAAAGTTGCTGCTTTCTTGTAACAGCCTTGACATCCAACTTTTCAGTATTTGTAATCTTCGAATATTAATTCCTTGTAACAATACTTGAATTTGTAATTTCAACTTCAGATAATAAACCTTTGTAAAAACTCAAACTGTTTTATGAATGTTACTCTTTTTTCTTTAAAATCCGTTGATTACGTCTTACACGATAACTCGCGACGCAATATACTTTTTGAAGCCCATGCTTGAACTGGTGCTGGATGGAACATGAATTGAACATACATCATGATTTTAAAATGATGTAGTTGCAAATTTTGGTAAAAATATTTCCCATCCTTAGTGTGAAAGTGAAATCTAAGCATGGCTTAGGACTATCTAAAACGTTTTGTAACATTGGATCCTTTGCAAAAATTCTGACCATCATCACTAATCTCCCTTAATACTTTATAACATCCATATACGTTCTTCAAGCTACATTAAATGATAGCTTGAGTCAAGTTACGCCAACTTTTAAGACATGAGTTTAAACCACCCTGAAATCAACTAGATTTAAACGACACAGCTTGCAGCAAATTAAGTTTACGTTTTGGAACTGATCATTCACCCATCCTGGCTTATGGCTTGAGACGATTTGATGCTTATGGCCCTCTCGTTGTAACTTGACACAAACTCAAATTATGTCTTGCATAAAATCTCCACATGACTTGAAGTTTACAGTCTAAATCTAAGTTTGTCATAAACTGATTTTCTAATTCGATTATGATTTGAAATCGGCGAGCTAAATCTAAGTTTGTCACAAACTGATTTAGAATCCAAACATAGCTTGACGCTTGCAATCAATTCAAACAAAGCCGGAGGCTAAATCGACCGTGTTGAGAAACATCATGTGAAGTATCCTTAAATTAACTTGAATTAAGTGCAGACCATAATAAGCAACTCGTAGCAAGGCTTAAACAATATTTAAGGAGAAGTTCGTAATCCAGTTGAAACAGGGTGTAAATTTCTTGAAACTGTGTGGCAAGATAGATCCAATCATGTACTTTATGTCATTGATCATATCATGTCTGTCTGATCGTGAGAACAAGGACACACATGAGTTTGGGTACAAGTGGCTGGAGGCGCGCTCCTCCCACAAGAATTCAACATATATTGCCAAGGATTATAACCACAATGAGAACATACAAGGTCTTTATAACGAAATCTTAGAGAGTCATGGCCAGAAGTCATGAAGCAGTAAGACATTTATTAAATACCGAAGTAGGACAAATTTGGGGTATGACAGATGCCCCTATCTAATTGCCTTAAACTTGACCGGATGATCTGCCGCATGGCATTCATTTTAAGGTGGAAGTCAATTAGATACAAGAAGACCCCGAAATTTGTCCGGTAGATGAGTGAAAAGTACCATGAACGAGTTAATAGGATGAACAAGATAACCTGATATTCTCTGGGTGGTCGAAGCAGTCCCTTATCTAATAAAGTTCTTTGTGATACCAGAGTAGTATAACCAATCCACTTTGGGTGGTCGAAGCAGTCCCTCATTCGTTAAGGTCATTCACGATACCAAAGTGGTATAAACGAACCTCTTTGGGTGGTCAAAGCAGTCCCTCATTCGTTAAGGTCCTTCGCGATACCAAAGTGGTATAAACGAACCTCTTTGGGTGGTCGAAGCAGTCCCTCATTCGTTAAGGTCCTTCGATAATACCAAAGCAGTATCTCGAACAAAACTTGAGATTCTTCGGGTGGTCGAAGCAGTCCCTTATCCAATAAGGCTCTTCGATGATACCAAAGCAGTATCTCGAACAAAACTTGAGATTCTTCGGGTGGTCGAAGAAGTACCTTATCCAATAAGGTTCTTCGATGATACCAAAGCAGTATCCCGAACAAAACATGAGATTCCTCGGGTGGTCGAAGCAGTACCTTATCCATTAAGGTTCTTCGATGATACCAAAGCAGTATCTCGAACAAAACATGAGATTCTACGGGTGATCAAAGCAGTACCTTATCCATTAAGGCTCTTCGATGATACCAAAGCAGTATCTCGAACAAAACTTGAGATTCTTCGGGTGGTCGAAGCATTACCTTATCCAATAAGGTTCTTCGATGATACCAAAGCAGTATCTCGAACAAAACTTGAGATTCTTCGGGTGGTCGAAGCAGTACCTTATCCATTAAGGCTCTTCGATGATACCAAAGCCGTATCCCGAACAAAACTTGAGATTCCTCGGGTGGTCAAAGCAGTACCTTATCCATTAAGGCTCTTCGATGATACCAAAGCAGTATCTCGAACAAAACTTGAGATTCTTCGGGTGATCGAAGCAGTACCTTATCCATTAAGGCTCTTCGATGATACCAAAGCAGTATCTCGAACAAAACATGAGATTCTTCGGGTGGTCGAAGCAGTACCTTATCCAATAAAGTTCTTCGATGATACCAAAGCAGTATCTCGAACAAAACTTGAGATTCTTCGGGTGGTCGAAGCAGTACCTTATCCATTAAGGCTCTTCGATGATACCAAAGCAGTATCTCGAACAAAACTTGAGATTCTTCGGGTGGTCGAAGCAGTACCTTATCCAATAAGGTTCTTCGATGATACCAAAGCAGTATCTCAAACAAAACTTGAGATTCTTCGGGTAGTCGAAGCAGTCCCTCATTCGTTAAGGTCCTTCGCGATACCAAAGTGGTATAAACGAACCTCTTTGGGTGGTCGAAGCAGTCCCTCATTCGTTAAGGTCCTTCGATGATACCAAAGCAGTATCTCGAACAAAACTTGAGATTCTTCGGGTGGTCGAAGCAGTCCCTTATCCAATAAGGCTCTTCGATGATACCAAAGCAGTATCTCGAACAAAACTTGAGATTCTTCGGGTGGTCGAAGTAGTCCCTTATCCAATAAGGCTCTTCGATGATACCAAAGCAGTATCTCGAACAAAACTTGAGATTCTTCGGGTGGTCAAAGCAGTACCTTATCCAATAAGGTTCTTCGATGGTACCAAATCAGTATCCCGAACAAAACTTGAGATTCCTCGGGTGGTCGAAGCAGTACCTTATCCATTAAGGCTCTTCGATGATACCAAAGCAGTATCTCGAACAAAACATGAGATTCTTCGGGTGATCGAAGCAGTACCTTATCCATTAAGGCTCTTCGATGATACCAAAGTAGTATCTCGAACAAAACTTGAGATTCTTCTGGTGGTCAAAGCAGTACCTTATCCAATAAGGTTCTTTGATGATACCGAAGCAGTATCTCGAACAAAACTTGAGATTCTTCGGGTGGTCGAAGCAGTACCTTATCCAATAAGGTTCTTCGATGATACCAAAGCAGTATCTCGAACAAAACTTGAGATTCTTCGGGTGGTCGAAGCAGTACCTTATCCATTAAGGCTCTTCGATGATACCAAAGCAGTATCCCGAACAAAACTTGAGATTCCTCGGGTGGTCGAAGCAATACCTTATCCATTAAGGATCTTCGATGATACCAAAGCAGTATCTCGAGTGATAATTTTGCTGAGGAATAGTTGAGCTAAAATTCCTATTAAAGGAACAGCGTTGTCCAAACTTTGCAGGGTAGAATTCTTCAATAAACTCTGTAAGATAACCTCTACTTGGGGGGCCACCAGAGCAATAGTTGCTGGGGATCATCATCATCAACTGCATGGTTGAAGACTGACTTGCTGAGGAGTAGAATTCCCTGAACTCGTGGGGTCTTGACTCTTTTCAGAGTCATACTGCCAACTTTACTGGAGGACTGAACAAGATGCTTGCGAACTGATCCTGGATCCTGCTATATTACTATGCAATGCAATGTTTTATGATGCCTAAGCATGGAACTAAGATGCAACTGCTAGGAAGTGCACGATGCGAATGCAAATGATATGTTAATTATGATATGTGGTTGTATGTCGTGCTTATGATAATGCAGCGACCAGGTATGCTGGGGATGAAATCCTGTCGGGGACATCATCAGGGATTGGATTTGGTAGTTGCCAACTGGTTTGGATTTTGGTTATTGAGGATGCCAACGAGGGTGGACTTTTAGTGGTTGCCAATGAAGACTGGACTTTTAGGGTGAATTTAAGGTGCCAATTGGAGTGGCTTTTTGTGGTTGCCAATGAAGACTGGATTTTTAGGGTGAATTTAAGGTGCCAATTGGAGTGGCTTTTTGTGGTTGCCAATAAAAGGTTGGACTTTATGTGGTTGGCAATGAAGACTGGACTTTCTGTGGGGTAGTGAGAGGATTAGACTACTCGACATCCCAGATTTAGATACTCCATGACGACCGGGGGAATTGATTGCCCCAGTTTAGTTCTTGAACTCGATGCTGGGGGGAACCACATCATATAAACCCTTTAGAAAGGCAAAGCTTTTCATGATGGCAAGCTTAGGCAGCTGACGACTAATTCAATGCTTCTACCTGTTGATATTTTTCTTGGAGACCATCTATTTTCCCCAATATCTTTGAACATCAAAACAAGTTCTATGCCTTGTCAAAAAGTTATATTTTATTTTTTAGCTGAAGTTTCGAACACAAATTATCAAAGTAAAATTAATTTGCAGACAATCAGATAAAGTAAAAGAGTGAGCACAATTTAATTGAGAAATCTCTCTTTATATTGATTTGACCCTTGAATGGGTAAATATACAAAGATGTAATCCCTTAATGAGGTGATTACAGTGCAAGAAAACATAATGGCAAAAAATTAGAGCCCCTTTGAGTTTTGACACTGCTATAGTCCCTATAACTTTGGAAGTCTTCAACACCTTGCTTCATAGAAAAAATGGCCGGATTAATCATGTCTCTTGATAATGTACTAGGGTTAAGCGATCAGGCATAATGGATACTTTGCCTTGGAATTTTGCCCCTAACTTTTGCCTGGATCTCCCTTTCGGGTTTTCAATCCACCGGGACACCCTTTTTTGCCTGAGCCGCCCTTTCGGGTTTTCAACTCAGCGGGCCTATTCTATATTTTATCCCTAATTTTTGCCTGAACCGCCCTTTCGGGTTTTCGGTTCACCGGGATAGCCAATTTTGCCTAAGTCGCCCTTTCGGGTTTTCGACTTAGCGGCTTTATTATTCCATTTTTTTAGGCAAAGTATCGTTTGACCAAATTTGCATTCACAGGATAAGGTAACTCCTCCCCATCCATGGTTGCGAGCTTTAGGGAACCACCAGAGAATGCTTCTGTTACCACATATGGGCCTTCATAATTTGGCGTCCATTTGCCCCTAGATTCATTATACATAGCCATGATCCTCTTGAGTACTAAGTCTCCTTGTGCGAATGTCCTGGGATGCACTCTTTTGTCGAAGGCTCTCTTCATTCTTCGCTGATAAAGCTGGCCGTGGCATATGGCTGTCAAGCGCTTTTCCTCAATAAGATTAAGTTCTTCAAACCTCGTCTTTACCCATTCGGCTTCATCAAGTTGAGCTTCCATCAAAACTCTCAGCGAAGGGATTTCAACCTCTATTGGGAGAACTGCCTCCATCCCATAAACCAACGAGTAGGGAGTTGCCCCTGTTGAAGTTCGTACTGAAGTACGATAGCCGTGTAGTGCAAAGGGTAACATCTCGTGCCAATCTTTGTACGTGACTACCATCTTCTGGATGATTTTCTTGATATTTTTATTGGCTGATTCCACGGCTCCATTCATTTTGGGTCTATATGGTGTTGAGTTATGGTGTTCTATTTTAAAACTGGCGCACAACTCGTCCATCATTTTGTTGTTGAGATTCGACCCATTGTCGGTGATGATGCGGTTAGGCACTCCATATCTGCATATAATGTTGTGTTTCAAGAAGCGAGCGACTACTTGCTTAGTAATGTTGGTATATGAAGCAGCTTCAACCCACTTGGTGAAATAGTCTATAGCCACAAGTATGAAGCGATGTTCGTTTGAAGCTTTTGGTTCAATCATCCCAATCATATCTATTCCCCACATGGAGAAGGGCCATGGTGAGGTTAAGACGTTCAATGGAGTGGTGGGTACATGAATCTTATCAGAGTATATTTGGCACTTGTGACAAGTTCGGGCATGGTGATAACAATCTGCTTCCATGGTAAGCCAGTAATAGCCCGCTCTCAATATTTTATTTGCCATGGTATGTCCATTCGCATGAGTTCCAAAGTAGCCCTCATGAATGTCTTTTAGAATTTGTTTAGCTTCACGTTTCTCCACACATCTGAGCAAAACAGTGTCATATTTGCGTTTGTACAGTACATTTCCGTTGAGGAAGAAGTTGGATGCCAATCTACGCAAACTTCTTTTGTCGATACCCAGAGCTCCTTCGGGATATTCGTGCTTTTCAAGATATCGCTTTATATCATAAAACCACGGCTTTTCATCTGCGTCTTTATCAGCAGTCAGGCAATGCGCGGGCTCTTCAAAGCGTCGTAAATCAATAGACGGTCGGTGATTAGGCCATATCAACTTGTACATGGATGCCAGAGTTGCCAAAGCGTCAGCCATTTGATTCTCTTCTCGAGGTATGTGAGCAAAAGTGATATCATCGAATCGGGGAAGCAATTTGGCCACATAATCCCGGTATGGAATTAAATTTTCATGCTTTGTATCCCAATCGCCTCTTATCTGGTAAATTACCAGAGCAGAATCTCCAAACACATCGAGAGTTTTGATTCTCAAGTTAATGGCCTCTTCTAGCCCTAGTATGCATGCCTCGTACTCTGCTATATTGTTAGTGCACGGGAAACAGAGTTTGGCCGTAAACGGCAAGTGAAAATTTTTGGGAGATGTAATCACTGCCCCAATTCCATGTCCATAAGAGTTAGAAGCATCGTCGAACATAAGAGTCCATCGCTCCCCTGGTTCTGGCCCTTCATCTGGCCCTGGCTCCTCGTAATCTTTTGCCATCATAATATCTTCGTCTGGAAAGTCGAACCTCAACGGCTGATAATCTTCCACGGGTTGGTGGGCCAAATGGTCCGCTAGCACACTGCCTTTGATAGCCTTCTAAGCGACATACTGGATGTCGTATTCAGACAAAAGCATTTTCCATCGGGCTATCCTACCGGTAAGAGCAGGCTTCTCAAAGATGTACTTGATTGGATCCATCTTAGAGATTAAATATGTGGTGTGTGTCAGCATGTATTGTCTGAGGCGTCCAGCAACCCATGCAAGTGCACAACAAGTTTTCTCAAGCAAAGAGTATCTAGTCTCACAGTCGTTAAATTTTTTGTTGAGATAGTATATAGCATGCTCTTTCTTGAATGAATCATCTTGTTGTCCTAATACGCAACCCATGGATTCTTCTAGCACAGTTAAGTACATAATGAGCGGCCTTCCAGGAACTGGTGGTATCAAGATCGCTGGTTCTTGCAAATATTCTTTGATTGCATCAAATGCCCCTTGGCATTCCTCATTCCACATAACTGGCTGATCTTTCCTGAGTAACTTAAAGATTGGCTTGCAAGTGGCTGTGAGATGTGAAATAAATCTTGCGATATAATTCAACCTCCCTAGAAATCCACAGACCTCCTTTTCGGTCTTTGGGGCAGGCATGTCTTGAATCGCCCTTACTTTATCAGGATCCACCTCAATCCCCTTCTGGCTTACGATAAAACCCAACAACTTTCCAGACCGTACCCCGAACATACATTTGTTGGGATTAAGTCTCAACTTGAACTTCCTCAGTCTAGCGAACAACTTTTCCAAATTAACCAAATGTTCATCTTTAGTCTGGGACTTAGCAATCATGTCGTCAACGTACACTTCGATCTCTTAATGAATCATATCATGAAAGAGTGTTACCATTGCACGTTGGTACGTTGCCCCTGTAACACCCCCTTTCTATACCCCCAAATTAATCAATTAAATCAATCAGGCACTTAGAAAATTTATTTCATCAGAGTTTAATCAAAACATGGTATATAAGAGGCGCATCACATTATCATGAAATTAAACACATACGATACCTGCTCAAAATAGATATGCAACAATGGGTAACCCACATCTCAATATTTAGAATAAAAGCGGAAACATCCAAATATTGAATCGATCACGTACATAAAAGTATATACAACCATTCAATCAATTCATGCTTTACAACATATCCACAGCAGATACATACACATATGTATCACAAAAGAATCAAAACAAAATAGCTTCAAAAGAGCCAAAGGCTTCCTAACTACCCAGATGTTACATATCAGAGCCATTGACCAAAAAGAATGAAGACATCGCTTCACAAAAAGAACCTCCAGCTTCCTACTCTGCAATGCCTCATAGAGCATTATAAAACAGCAGAAGGGTGAGAAACAACATCATAACAGTTAATGCATAAAATTGTATATATACATATACTCATATTTGTACAAGTCATACTCAATTTATGTTCTCACCACATTAAGCATATACAATTAATCATGTCTCTACACATGCTCATGAACATTCACTATATGTTCCTCCAAACAATCATATATAACATACACAGTTACATTCATACAACTAATGCATCATACACAGATGACTCATGCAACTCATAGAGACCGACACACGACTCTATGCAGATGCAAATGCGGTACCGACTCATTTCAACAGATTCTCTAAGGAATCGAGTATTCAGCAGATTCTCCACGGAATCAAGTACTCAGCAGATTCTCCACGGAATCAAATATTCATCAGATTCTCCACGGAATCGAATATTCAGCAGATTCTCCACGGAATCAAGTACTCAGCAGATTCTCCACGGAATCAAATACTCTAGCCAATCCTCCACGGGATTACATGTTATGACCGATTCTCCGAGGAATCACACAATGCAACCGATTCTACAAGGAATCACACAATGCAACCGATTCTCCAAGGAATCACACAATGCAACCGATTCTCCAAGGAATCTAATATAACCATCGCATCATACGAGGTTCTGCAAATCCTCAGAGGGATCATTCAACACAGAATGCATACTATGTTCACAAACATATTCATTGCATTTATCACATACATTGCATATATCTATCATGCATTCACATTATGCACCATTTCACACATGGTTTACACACATATCAGCCTATCAATGCGTTTCTATTCAATTCAAGCAAATACTCAAGATTATCAAACGTTCAAGATTCACCATTGGCTCTACAATCTAGGATTCACGCCTTTCGGCCACCCACAGCACGACATATCGAAACAGTTCACACATCAATCATTCATATAGGCATTAATCATAATTGAATCAACCAAACATCATGCTATGAACAAACAGCAAAACAAATAACACTGACAGGTTCGCCAACCTTCGCCTGGCGAAGCCACGCAGCGAATGCTCGCTGGCCTTCGCCTGGCGAACTCCCCAGCGAAGTCCACTGGGAGTAATTCTGGAATTACTCGCTGAGGCTCGCTACACACTCGCCTGGCGAACCTTCGCCAACTCACTTCGCCTGGCGAACTTGCCGACGAAGACAGGGTGTTAGCTTCTGACTTGCTTCGCTACAGCTCGCTGGGCTTCGCCTAGCGAAGCTTCGCTGTCATTCGCCTGGCGAGCCTGCGAAGACAGAACTTCCATGGCTGTCTCAAGAGCCCAAACTCCACAAAATCAACCGATTAAATCCAAACCAGTCTCAGTGGCACAACCCAACCGTCACCCGACTAAACTACATCGTCTAATCCGAGTTCTAACCGATTAAAACCTCATTCTACTCAAAAAACCAACTTCTAACCTAAGTGGAAAAAGAGTAGAAACTCTACAAAATCCAAACACATACACATACAATCATATACATTAAAGAGATGATGGAGTTTCACACCCTTACCGATCGATTGCAAGCTTTGGTGATGATCCCTTGATGATTCTAGGTTTTCCTCTCCACTTTCTCTTCTCTTTCTCTTCTCCTCTTTTCTTTCTCTTGTTTTTCTTCTTATGTTACTATCTTTCTTTCTTTCCTCTCTTATTCTATTTCTATCTCAATTTCTTTCCTCTCAAATTCTTTCCAACACTTACCAATCAATTCTCACACTAAATTGCTAAATGTCTAAAATGCCCTTTTTACTCTAATTCCCCGAAAACTCTCCGAATCGGTAAAAATAGATAAAATAAGCAAACACCACATAATAATATATAATTTCTCAATTTAAAACAAACATCAATTAAATAAATTAAAAGACTCAACAATTAAAGGGAATTCAGAATCGGGGCGTTACAACTCTCCCCCACTTTAGAAATTTTCGTCCTCGAAAATATTACCTTATTCAAACAACTCCGGATGCGACTCTCGCATCTTGCTCTCCAATTCCCAAGTCATGTTGCCTTCCGCGGCACCTCCCCAGGACACTTTCACGAGCGCAATATCCTTGCCTCGTAGTTTCTTAACTTCACGGTCCAAAATACTAACCGGTAAAACTTCAACTGTAAGGTTATCTCTTACTTCGACTTCATCCATCGGGATCACATGTGACGGATCCGGAACATACTTCCAAAGTTGCGAGACATGGAATAAATCATGCAAATTCGAAAGGTTCGGAGGTAACGCCACACGATAAGCCACAGCACCAACTCGTGCGACAATCTGATACGGACCAATAAAATGAGAAGTCAACTTTCTCGACTTCAAAGCACGTCCCACACCCGTAACCGGTGTAACTCTCAAAAACACATGGTCGCCGTCTTGAAACTCGAGATCCTTTCTCCTTTTATCATGATAACTTTTCTGTCTACTCTGAGAAGCTCTCATCTTTTCCCGAATAAATTTCACCTTTTCCGTCGTTTGCTGTACCATTTCCGGACCAACTACCGACTTTTCACCCGTCTCATGCCAACACAGAGGTGTTCGACATCTCCGACCATATAAAGCCTCAAATGGCGCCATACCAATACTCGAATGGAAACTGTTATTATAGGTGAACTCAATCAACGCTAAATAACCGTCCCACGCACCACCTTGTTCAAGCACACAAGCACGCAACAAATCTTCTAACGATTGAATCGTCCTCTCGGTTTGACCATCTGTTTGCGGATGATATGCCGAACTCAATCTCAATTTAGAACCCAAGGCATCTTGCAAACTCTCCCAAAATCTTGAAGTAAATCTAGGATCTCTATCCGACATAATACTCTTAGGAACTCCATGAAGCTTCACAATAGTGCCAACATAAATCTCGGCCAACCTTTCCAAAGAATAAGTAATATCAATCGAAATAAAGTGAGCCAATTTAGTAAGTCTATCAACAATCACCCAAATAGCATTATGTCCTCTTTGCGTATTCGGCAATCCCGTAACAAAATCCATCGATATACTATCCCATTTCCATTCCGGAATATCCAACGGTTGCATCAATCCAGTAGGCTTCTGATGCTCCACCTTAGACTTCTGGCAAGTCAAACACGAGTACACAAAACGAGCAACATCGCTTTTCAATCCAGACCACCAAAAGATCTTCTTCAAATCTTGATACATCTTATTCGCTCCCGGATGAATATTCAAGTTACTCCGATGTCCCTCTTCCAATATCATCTTTTTCAAATCCGCATCATCGGGAATACAAATACGACCTCGAAACCTCAAAACTCCTAATTCATCAACTTTGAAATCTTCATTTCCATTCGTCATCAAATCCACAAATTTCAAATCCAACTTTTGCTTTTCACACACCGTAGCAAGGAAATCATTCGTGACATGCAACATACCAAGCTTCACACTACTCGGTGTTAACTCACAAACCAAACTCAAATCTCTAAAGTTCTCCAAGAGTTCCCACTCTCTAACCATCAAAGTAGACACGTGCAACGACTTCCGACTTAAGGCATCGGCTACCACATTCGCCTTACCCGGATGATAATTTAAACCAAAATCATAGTCCTTCAAAAGCTCTAACCATCTCCTCTGCCTCATATTCAATTCCTTTTGATCAAACAAATACTTCAAACTCTTGTGATCGCTAAAAACTTCAAATCTTGCACCATAAAGATAGTGCCTCCAAATTTTCAAAACGAACACTACGGTCGCTAACTCCAAATCATGAGTAGGATAATTCTTTTCATGTACTTTCAACTGTCTAGAAGCATACGCCACGACCTTCCCATCTTGCATCAATACACCACCCAATCCTGACAAAGAAGCATCGCAATAAACCACAAAAGGTTCCATAGGATTCGGCAAAATCAAAACTGGCGTTGTCGTTAACCTTCTCTTTAATTCCATGAAACTCTCTTCACAATTAACATCCCAAATAAAAGCCTTTCCTTTACAAGTCAACTGCGTTAACGGAAGTGCTAACTTTGAAAATCCTTCAATAAACCTCCGGTAGTAACCGGCCAAGCCCAAAAAGCTTCGAATTTCCGTAACTGATCTTGGAGTCTCCCATTGCATTACCGCATCGATCTTGGATGGATCCACACTAATACCATTTCCGAAAATAATATGTTCAAGAAAACTCACCTTCGATAACCAAAACTCACACTTAGACAACTTTGCGTACAACTTCTTCTCTTTCAAAATCCGCAACACAATCCTTAAGTGTTCTTCGTGTTCCTCTCGAGACTTAGAATAAATCAAAATGTCATCGATAAACACTACCACAAAATGATCCAACTGCTCGTGGAAGATACGGTTCATATATTCCATGAAAACACCCGGCGCATTAGAAACTCCGAATGGCATCACCGTATACTCATAGTGACCATATCGTGTTCTAAAAGCCGTCTTCGAAATATCTTCTTCCTTAACCTGAATCTGGTGATAACCGGATCTCAAATCAATCTTACTAAAAACACGGGCTCCAACCAATTGATCCATCAAATCATCAATTCTTGGAAGCGGATACTTGTTCTTAATTGTCACCTTATTCAACTGCCGATAATCAATACACAATCGCATACTACCATCCTTCTTCTTTACCAACAATACCGGCGCACCCCAAGGAGAAACACTTGGTCTTACAAATCTCTTATCCAACAAATCATTCAACTGCTTCTTCAATTCCACCAACTCCGATGCCGACATCCGATACGGGGCCATCGAAATCGGTCTAGTACCCGGAACTAGATCAATAGAAAATTCAACCTCTCTCTTTGGCGGCACATCCGCAACATCTTCCGGAAACACTTCAGGAAATTCACAAACCACGGGAAACACGTCGAGCTCAACTTTGCTCTCCACCGACAACGATGCAAACAAACCAAACAACTGATCTTCGTCCGCTAAAAGTCTCTTCAACTCTTTAGTGGAAAGAAAACTCTCGTTTTCACCATCTTCCAAAGAAGGAAACCTTACTAACTTGCGATAGCAATCCAGATGAACTCTATTAAATTGCAACCAGTTCATACCCAAGATTACGTCCAAACCTTCCAACGGCAAACACACTAAATCCATAACGAAGTCCTTACCATACATGGTCAAAGGACAACTTGCACACACCAAAGAAGTAGTTACCGACCCCGAAGCGGGAGTCCCAATAACCATACCACTACTCAAAGAAACCATACACAAATCCAACCGCTTAGCACACGCAAGAGAAATGAACGAGTGAGTCGCTCCAGTATCAATAATAGCAACTAAAGGCATATCATTAATAAAGCATGTACCTTTAATCAAACGATCCGCCGCATTAGTAGCGTATGAACCTGCTAATGCGAATACTTTTCCGCCCGCCGGAGCTTGCTTCGGTTTGGTACAATTCAGGCTAATGTGACCCACCTCGCCACAATTAAAACACTTCACAGCATTCTTTCTACACTCTGCTGCATCATGTCCAAGGAGCCCACAGTTGGAACACTTCGCCTTGAACTTTCCACAATCATAAGACTTGTGGCCCATCACGCCACACTTAAAACATTTGATCGCACCGGAACCTCCTCCGGGTCTCCTATCAAAGTTTCCCCTATGTTTGCCCTTATCGGCAGGCGTCACATAAGGTCCGCTTCGTACTTGCTGCTTCCCTCTCCTCTCGCTCAAACCCTTATAATGAGTAGAACGAGCTCTACTGTCTTCTTCATAAATCCTACAGCACTCGGTCAAATCCGAAAATATTCTTATTCTTTGATAACCCACCGCTTACTTTATCTCAGGACGCAAGCCATTCTCATACTTGATACATTTGGAAAATTCCGCCGTAACCGCATCATAGTGAGGGTGACACTTCACTAACTCAGTAAACTTAGCGGTGTAGTCCACCACCGACATATTACCTTGTTTCAACTCCAGAAATTCCATTTCCCTCTTCCCTTTAACACTTTCGGGATAATACTTCCTTAGAAACTCAGTACGAAATAAATCCCACGTAATCTCCTCATCGTCGACCTCAAGAACTTGCCTCATGCTGACCCACCAGTCATCAGCCTCTTCTCTCAGCATGTGAGTCCCTAATCTCACCTTGATCCCTTCAGCACAATCCATCACCCTAAAGATCCTCTCAATTTCCTTTAACCATATCTGAGCACCATCTGGATCAAATCTCCCTTTGAACACCGGTGGTTGGTTCTTCCTGAACTCATCATTCACATTCACGTTAGGTGCACCCTGCACAGCTCTGGCCATAGCCTCTAACGCCGCTGCCATAGCATTGTCATTACGACCTGCCATATTCTGAGGATTCCCAAAAATAACAACAAGGTTAAACAACCGTTCAACCAACACAACAACAAGACAGACACGACTGACTCAACCAGGCTCTGATACCACTTAATGTAACACCCCCTTTCTATACCCCCAAATTAATCAATTAAATCAATCAGGCACTTAGAAAATTTATTTCATCAGAGTTTAATCAAAACATGGTATATAAGAGGCGCATCACATTATCATGAAATTAAACACATACGATACCTGCTCAAAATAGATATGCAACAATGGGTAACCCACATCTCAATATTTAGAATAAAAGCGGAAACATCCAAATATTGAATCGATCACGTACATAAAAGTATATACAACCATTCAATCAATTCATGCTTTACAACATATCCACAGCAGATACATACACATATTTATCACAAAAGAATCAAAACAAAATAGCTTCAAAAGAGCCAAAGGCTTCCTAACTACCCAGATGTTACATATCAGAGCCATTGACCAAAAAGAATGAAGACATCGCTTCACAAAAAGAACCTCCAGCTTCCTACTCTGCAATGCCTCATAGAGCATTATAAAACAGCAGAAGGGTGAGAAACAACATCATAACAGTTAATGCATAAAATTGTATATATACATATACTCATATTTGTACAAGTCATACTCAATTTATGTTCTCACCACATTAAGCATATACAATTAATCATGTCTCTACACATGCTCATGAACATTCACTATATGTTCCTCCAAACAATCATATATAACATACACAGTTACATTCATACAACTAATGCATCATACACAGATGACTCATGCAACTCATAGAGACCGACACACGACTCTATGCAGATGCAAATGCGGTACCGACTCATTTCAACAGATTCTCTAAGGAATCGAGTTATCAGCAGATTCTCCACGGAATCAAGTACTCAGCAGATTCTCCACGGAATCAAATATTCATCAGATTCTCCACGGAATCGAATATTCAGCAGATTCTCCACGGAATCAAGTACTCAGCAGATTCTCCACGGAATCAAATACTCTAGCCAATCCTCCACGAGATTACATGTTATGACCGATTCTCCGAGGAATCACACAATGCAACCGATTCTACAAGGAATCACACAATGCAACCGATTCTCCAAGGAATCATACAATGCAACCGATTCTCCAAGGAATCTAATATAACCATCGCATCATACGAGGTTCTGCAAATCCTCAGAGGGATCATTCAACACAGAATGCATACTATGTTCACAAACATATTCATTGCATTTATCACATACATTGCATATATCTATCATGCATTCACATTATGCACCATTTCACACATGGTTTACACACATATCAGCCTATCAATGCGTTTCTATTCAATTCAAGCAAATACTCAAGATTATCAAACGTTCAAGATTCACCATTGGCTCTACAATCTAGGATTCACGCCTTTCGGCCACCCACAGCACGACATATCGAAACAGTTCACACATCAATCATTCATATAGGCATTAATCATAATTGAATCAACCAAACATCATGCTATGAACAAACAGCAAAACAAATAACACTGACAGGTTCGCCAACCTTCGCCTGGCGAAGCCACGCAGCGAATGCTCGCTGGCCTTCGCCTGGCGAACTCCCCAGCGAAGTCCACTGGGAGTAATTCTGGAATTACTCGCTGAGGCTCGCTACACACTCGCCTGGCGAACCTTCGCCAACTCACTTTGCCTGGCGAACTTGCCGGCGAAGACAGGGTGTTAGCTTCTGACTTGCTTCGCTACAGCTCGCTGGGCTTCGCCTGGCGAAGCTTCGCTGCCATTCGCCTGGCGAGCCTGCGAAGACAGAACTTCCATGGCTGTCTCAAGAGCCCAAACTCCACAAAATCAACCGATTAAATCCAAACCAGTCTCAGTGGCATAACCCAACCGTCACCCGACTAAACTACATCGTCTAATCCGAGTTCTAACCGATTAAAACCTCATTCTACTCACAAAACCAACTTCTAACCTAAGTGGAAAAAGAGTAGAAACTCTACAAAATCCAAACACATACACATACAATCATATACATTAAAGAGATGATGGAGTTTCACACCCTTACCGATCGATTGCAAGCTTTGGTGATGATCCCTTGATGATTCTAGGTTTTCCTCTCCACTTTCTCTTCTCTTTCTCTTCTCCTCTTTTCTTTCTCTTGTTTTTCTTCTTATGTTACTATCTTTCTTTCTTTCCTCTCTTATTCTATTTCTATCTCTATTTCTTTCCTCTCAAATTCTTTCCAACACTTACCAATCAATTCTCACATTAAATTGCTAAATGTCTAAAATGCCCTTTTTACTCTAATTCCCCGAAAACTCTCCGAATCGGTAAAAATAGATAAAATAAGCAAACACCACATAGTAATATATAATTTCTCAATTTAAAACAAACATCAATTAAATAAATTAAGAGACTCAACAATTAATGGGAATTCAGAATCGGGGCGTTACAGCCCCAGCGTTCTTCAACCCAAATGGCATTACCTTGTAACAGAAGGTGCCCCATGGTGTAATGAACATGGTCTTTTCCATGTCATCTGAATCCATCTTAATTTGATTGTAACCAGAGAAGCCATCCATGAAGGAAAAAACGGAGAACTGAGCCGTATTATCTACCAACACATCAATATGAGGCAATGGAAAATCATCTTTAGGACTTGCTCTGTTTAATTCGCGGTAATCCACACACATACGAACCTTTCCATCCCTCTTTGGCACGGGAACGATATTTGCAACCCATTGCGGATATTTGGCCACTGCTAAAAACCCTGCATCGAATTGTTTTCGGACTTCATCACGGATTTTCAGAGCCATATCAGGACGGGTTCTTCTCAACTTCTGCTTGACGGCATGACACTCTTCTTTGAGTGGCAACTTGTGTACAACCATGTTCGTATCTAGTCCAGGCATGTCCTGATACGACCATGCAAACACATCAGCATATTCTCGAAGGAGCCCTACCAACTTTGCCTTGACAGTATCCTGAAGAGACGCGCCAACCCTTATCTCCCTTTTATTTTCTTCTGAACCTAGGTTGATAGTCTCGACATCCTCTTTATGCGGCATAATGACCTTCTCTTCTTGCTGCAGCAACCTAGCCAATTCGTTGGGGAGCTCATCCTCGTCTTCCTCATCCGCTCGGTATATTGGACAATCAAAATCATAAAGGCCTATAGCAGTGTCGATATTAAGGACCTCGGTAGTGTCTCTGCATGTTTATGATTTATGCAGCTTATTTAGGAAAGTGAGTGCGTGAAAGAAATGCCATTAATTATGAAAAAGTAGAAAAGAAAATGAGCAAAAGAATTGAATGCAAATCAAAATTTATTCATGTTAAACATGTTTCGAAACATCAGGAGGCCCGATACAAAGCTCCACTACGCCTTGGGCAGAGCGTAGGGTTTTGAAAATTAATTAAAACTTTACTTTTGAAGAGGGAAGAATTGGGGTATTTCGATGGTCTTCCAGTTCTTCAATTCTTCACCAGGTTCAGCCTGTCGGATCCAGCTTGCGGAGACTCCTTTGTCATCAGCCTCATCTTCAATCACCATGGCGGAGGTATGATCGAAGATATGCCCGACGCTTTTGAAAACTTCTGCTATAGGAGGAATCTGCTTCCTGTCACGTGCAACCATTGCTGTGTTGGACGAAGGATGGTATCCTAGCCCAAATTTGTCGAACTTTTCAGCCACTTCCACCATCTTGCCCCAGCCTTGGGCGTTCCCTTCATCTATAACCATCTTAGCCTCTTCATAAGAGGCCATTGCTGATCTTGAACTCTGACTATCTAAAATTCGCTGCACCGCTAATGTATTCACCATTTCGAAAGACTGAAAAGGCGTTTCCACCATTTCCCCTTCAACTTCAATGTATCTGAAGGACGTCAAGTGGCTTACCAAGATATCCTCCTCTCCTCCAATCTGGACTACCTTGTCATTACTGACAAATTTTAGCTTCTGGTGAAGGGTGGAGGTAACAGCTCCTGCATAATGAATCCAAGGTCTTCCTAATAGACAGTTGTACCCTGGATAGATATGCATTACTTGGAAAGTAATAGTGAAGACAGTTGGCCCGATTTTTATTGGCAAGTCCACATCGCCAATCACAGCACGCCTAGAACCATCAAAAGCTTTGACTACCAGAGCACTCAGCTTCATGCTAATTCCTTTTACTGGCATCCTCTCCAGGGTGATCTTAGGAAGCACATTTAAAGAAGAACCTGTATCCACTAAGACTCGGGATATCAATGTGTCTTGACACTTGATAGAAATATGGAGAGCTTTATTGTGATTTCTTTTCTCTGCAGTCAGGTCATCATCATTAAACCCAACAAAGTTTCCGGTTGTTACGCTAGCTATCACATCATCGAACTGGGCTACAGTGATGTCCTTAGCAATGTGCACGGCGCTCAACACCTTCATTAAAGATAACCTGTGGGCCTCTGAACTAAGTAACAACGAGAGCATGGAAATTCTGGCTGGAGTCTGGTTTAGTTGATCAATCACTTTGTAATCACTTTTTCTGATGATCTTCAAAAACTCCTCAGCTTCCTTTGGCGTAACTGCTGCCTTTGGTGATGACACCTCAACAGGTGACTCAGCACTTGGCAGTTCAACTGTAGCTTTTTCTTTATTTCTAGCTGGCACTTCCACTGTTTTGGCGGCAAATAAACGACCGCTACGGGTCATCCCACTAGGCCCAACAACTGCATCGCATTTGGCAGCGTCATACTCAATCACTAGTCACTCTGGCCTCTGTTTAAAAACTTTGGGCTCAGATTCATTGACAGAATACTCTATTACCACTGGAGCTGGTCGTGTTGCTCTTTGTCTATTGACGTCATCTTCATCATATTGCATAATCACGGGTGATGTTCGGGCGGGCCTCTGTTGAAAGGCTTCCGAAGGATCATATTGTAAGACTACTAGCGCTGGTCGAAGTCGCCTTGTCGGATAAGCACTGGTTTCATCATACTGAATATCAATAGCAGACACGTTCGAATCTCTTTGTTCTATTTGTATTATCCCATATTCCATGAATCTTTGTAAATGTCTCTTCACCACTTCGTCAGTCAAATTCTCCACTTCTTCTTGGGGAATCATCCCACTTCTTTTCAATTGTTCTCCAATAACGGCCATTGGAGTACGGACATCTTCAACATTTGTAATTAGTCTCAAACCACTACTCTCTTCCACAGCATTGACAGAAGGACCTCCATGTTTAGGTAACGGATCCTTCATAATATTGGCACCTCTAGGTGTAAAAGTGAGATCTTTGGATTCTATCAAGTCTTGCACCCGGTTCTGAAACGCATAGCAGTTGTCTATGGAGTGTCCAGGGGCTCCCTTATGGAACTTACAATGGGCATTGGCATCGTACCCAGGAGGATATGGAAAAATTGCCGGACGTAAATCTCGCAACGTTAAGTGTCCACTCTGATTTAGCTGAGCAAAAATCTGTCCATATGACATAGGCAACGGGTCGAGTTGTCTTCTTGGCTGTCTCGGCCTTTGCTGTCTCTGAGCCGGAGCATTCTGATATTGCGGTGGAGGAACTCTCTGATAATTATGTTGTTGAGCTGGTTGTTGGTAGGGAGCTTGGGCTATTGCAGCTACTTGTTGATACTGGATATCCACCGGAGCTCTGCCCCTTTGTCCTCTCATCACGGCATTAGCCTCATCTTCCCTTTTCTTTATAAAAGGTTTTCTTCCTCCATTTATTGGGACTGCAGCCTTGTTCTTTTTCAAAGTGCTCTCGATTCTTTCACCTACTGACACCACTTCAGCAAAGTTAGGGAAACTGGATCCAAGCATGCGATCCAAGTACTGAGGTTGTAAAGTTCCCATAAACATGTCAGTTAACTCCTTAGCCAGTAATGGTGGTTGAACACGGGCAGCCAATTCCCTCCACCTTTGGGCATATTCTTTAAATGACTCGTTGTTACGTTGAGTCATATCTTGCAACTGCGTGCGATTCGTTGCCAAATCAGTATTATACTGATAATGTTGTGAAAACGCATCTGCTAGATCTCTCCACGTGCTGATTTGTCCTTTTTCTAACTACATATACCATTCCAACGATGCCCCACTGAGGCTATCTTGGAAGTAGTGTATTAAGATCAAGTCGTTATCAATGTGAGCCGCCATCTTGCGACAGTACGCTCTTAGATGGGTTTCAGGGCAGCTGATCCCCTTGTATTTCTCAAAGTCTGGGACTTTGAATTTCTTTGGTATCACCAATCCTGGAACTAGGCACATGTCAACAGCATCCAACCCTGGAGTCTTTTTGATTTCCAATGACTTGATTTTCTCTTCAACAGTTCGTAGTCTATCTGCAGCAAGGTCATTAGTAACCCCCATACTGTGTTGAGGAGGAGGTGGTGGAGGTTGGTAAAAAGCATCATATTGTTCATCCATGTCTGCTTCAGAGCCCTGACGCGCGGATATGGAACGGTCGACAAGGTCCACGTGGGGAGTTTTAACAATCCCAGAAGTTCCTATATTGTCAGCCACCTTCTTGGCATTAGCAAAAGTCTCATCATTGTTTTCTTTTTGGGCTAACGTCAGCATTGTCTCCAGCAGCTGATCCATCTTCATCTTGAGAGTGTCGATGTCACCCCTCATGGTGTTCTGAGTCTCTTCCATTTGTTCAAGCGTCATTTGAAAATTGCGCCTGGTCTCGTAGCGATGTCGAGTAGTCAGCTTTCAAATGCTGAAGGTAGAAAGGAAAAGTCCAATGAGTTGTAATGTCGGGCGAAGGTGCAAAATGCTTATGTTTATGCTTATGATTATGATTGCATTTTTATTTTATTATTTTTTTTTAGGGAAGCATTTATACCAACGGTTATTTATCAATCATTCAAACAGCACAAGAACAAATAAATTAAAAAGACTACTCCTCATTCATTCAAATTGTTCCAACATAAACAGAGTACAATCCATCCAGGAATATAAATTTGCGAAAAATAATAGAAAAACAACGGAAACTTCAAGCTTCATTTCTTCTTGCTTCGCGCTCCTTGAGCTCTTCCTTGAATCTTGCCAACATTTCCTTGCACACACATATGAACTCATAAATAGCCAGAGCGGTGGAGTCATCTATAGCCTCCATAGCATCTCTATGTTTCCATATCAGATCTTTGGCCAACCAGTTACAAAATTCCACCAACCCATTTAGCTTGTTGCGGTATGCGTCTCGGTTATCCTTCATGATGTGAATGGATTGCTCATATGCCGCAACATCACGAGCTAACTGGTCTCTTGCAGCAGACCAAATTGCTTGGTCTTCCTTGATAGCTCCTATCTGATTCTCCTGATACTTAATAAACTTCTTGAGCCCATCCATGTCAACACATATCTTATGCCAGTCTTCTGGTTTAACCCAAGATGAGTTTAGGGCTTCTTCCTTGAGTTGACGTTCTCTATCCTCGTCAGCTCTTGATTGACGTAGTGCAGCACCAAGTGTCTTGATTTCAGCTCCTAATGTCTCCCTGATCTCCTTATTCTATTTAGTGGCTAGAAGATACCACTGTTCATTCTCTCGCCATTTTCTATGAGCATGATCCAGCTGCTCTTTGAGGGATTCTAAGCAACTGTCAGCCTGATTGATACATACTTTGGTCCTTTTCCTTTTACCCTTTTCTTCATTAATCTTGCTTCCCATTTCTTCAATTCGCTTATCCCTTCTCTCAATCTCATACCTCATGTGATTCTTTTCATTAGTCACATTTTGAAGTTTGACTTGTAAATCTTCGTTTTCTTTCCCTAGCTGGGCTATCTTGACTCTCATCTCTTCCACTTCTTCGACTGATACGGGTACCGGTTGTGGAGTGGTGAGTTTAGGAGGCGCCTCAATAGAAAAGGGGAGCTTAACTATTTTGACCCTCTCTAGAACCCACTGCCGAAAAGGCATCCTGGTCACACCATCCCTTCTTCTCAAATCTGATCCTTTAGTATGAACTTTCTGCCAAGATCGTACAATCTGACAGAGAAGTGAAGGATCCTTGGCACCTCTCTCATGGAGGATCATTTCTTCTAGTTCTTTGTCTTCAGGCTTCCCTAACATTGGGTACTCAAATTGTCGTATGGCTAATATAGGGTTATAGCTTATACAACCTTTTGACCCGATCAACGGTACGTTGCAAAAACTACCACAGCTCATGATGATTTCACTTACTTCCAACTTGTTCGGGTACCAGGTGATGTTCTTTTCAGAGATAGATACTAGAAATTGAGCCCATTCCCCACTGTTCAAAGTAGGGACGGTGGCGTGGCGTTTGAGTATGTGAGAAGTGAGCCATTTGTAGAGAACAGGGAGACAAAATGTCAACACTGAACCCTTTCTTTCATGGCGAAGGTGTAAAGTGTAGAAAACATCAGCCAAGAGAGGGTGTACCGGGCTTTGCTCCTTCTTCCAAACGGCCCAAAATACGCTGACGGCTGCAGAATCAACGAAATCTTCGAAAGTGGGAAACAATACTAGCCCATAGATGAGGAGAGCCAATACATTCACCAAAGCATCCCATTGTTTGTTCTTTAACATCTTAATTGATTCTTTCTCCAGTACAATGCTTCTAAAGCCAAAGAAATCTTCTCTTTTCTTCCAACCAGCTTTGGCTATTGAAATCGAAATTTTGAGAGCATCGGCCAATTCTTCCACTTCTGGAGTCTGCCCTATCATAGTATAAGGTGCCCTACCCTTGACCGGGAAACCTAGGAACCCTTCAAACTCTTCAATAGCAGGTGTTAAGTAGAAATATTGAAATAAGAAGCTTCTCATTTGCGGATCATAAAATTGTGCCAAAGCCGTAATAGCAGGGACCTGTACTTCAATCATTAGCAGATCGGTCACCTGGCCAAACCTTCCTATCAGAGTCTTCTTGAAGATGGTAGGCATTTCTTTCAAATAGTTCATGACCACACTAACATCAGGTTTGAGTGCCTTAAGCTGAATAGTCTTTCTCTTTTCTGAACTTGCGGCCATTTTGTGAATGTATTTCAACCTGTCAATATAAATGCTTCCCTGAAAATAAAAACTAGTGCAAGTTATGATGCATATGTAAATGTTTATAAATGCAACAGTGCGGGATCCAGGCTATCACAAGTACCTCCCACCCTCCTAATAGGTATAAAGATAGTTTTAGATTCTTTACCCAAAATGACCCACTCACGGGATAGTTTCTACGTTGACGGACGGGGTTCTCAAGGACATAGATACCAATGATACCACCATCACGCAACAGGCGAGCTGCATTACGACGGTAATACCAAAGAATCTCTCTCGAGAGGAGTCTTCATGTCAGGCCCACGAGAAGTGAGTCCTCGGGGACCAACACTACACGACTACCAATATAGAAACTGGTTCTAAGAGAGGTTCCCAGAGTCATGGACCCTTCATGAATCAAATCGTGCAACAGGCTAGCTGTGTTACGATAAGATCTACGAAAAGGTCTATTCTGGAGGAGCTTTCATGCTAGGCACACAAGGAGCGAATCCTCGGGAACTAACATTACTCGACTACCGATTCTAAACTATGTTTTCTCTCTTCTTTTTCCAAAGCTCGGGTGTAGAGCTTTACTTGTGATATTTTCGCGGAATCCAACAAGCAAATGTAATATATTACACATAATAGAAAGAGAAAGTAATAAATAACAACAGGAGAACATAAGCACGAAGAAAAAACATAAGCACATAGAAAACAGTTAAGAAAAAGTTCAACACTCTCAAATCGAATCAAGTTAGGCTTGACTCTCTCTTGCATAGGGCAATGCGATTTCCCCAGCAGAGTCGCCATCTGTCGTACCTCGAAAAATACGATCCTCACGATGGACGCGGAAAAAGCGTTCGAACAGAGTCGCCACCGAACTTTATTCATTCCAAGGAAGGAATAGGAAAATATCGATAAAACCTTTAAAGAGATAAGAACATGGTCATCGCAACCAATATTCTAGGTTCGGGAGTCGATTACATGAGGGGAAGGTATTAGCACCCCTCACGTCCGTTGTACTCAACGGGAACCTCTTGATTTGATTCGAGAGTAAAGTTAGCTATGCTTATTTGTTTTCTTATAAAGATTTCTCCTATAAGGGGAATGGGTGGTTTAAGATAGGGTGCTCGCCAAGGATTAGGGCCCTTGTGCCTACGTATCTTCACTTGTAAGAAGTGGAAAATCAGAGCGTTCGTAGTTCGTGGGACTACGGGAAAAAGAGGGGATTGTGCTCGCTAGGATTATCGCAATCCTATGCCTACGTACTCTTAACAAATATGAGAGATCAGAGCAGCCGTAGTTCGGCTAACTACGGTTTGTGGGTTTGGTAAACGAACGAGTGTTTAGGTCGCATTCTAACTGCTAAACGTTGGCTTGTCTGCTTGCTAGGGGAGGCTGAAGCTCGAGTTTATTATGTGCAGAAGAATGGGCTAAACAATGTTCTTGGTAAAAGGTGTATTGAGTTGAACGATAGCTTAGGTCGCATTCTAACTGCTAAACATTGGCTTGTCTGCTCGCTAGGGGAGGCTGAAGCACGAGTTTGTTATGCGCGAAAGAATGAATTAAACAATGTTCTTTGGTAAAATGTATGGGAACCTAAAGGTGGGAAAGAAAGAAAAGTGTTCGCTAGGATCATCGCAATCCTATGCCTACGTATTCTCATTGATAAATGAGAAATTAGAGCAGCCGTAGTTCGGCCAACTACGGGAAAAGGTTTGTGTTTGGAATGAACGAGAGTTTAGGTCGCATTCTAACTGCTAAACATTGGCTTGTCTGCTCGCTAGGTGAGGCTGAAGCTCGAGTTTGTTATGCGCGGAAGAATGAACTAAACAATGTTCTTTCTAAGAGTGTTTGGGCTGGAAATCGCACGAGGGCGAGGAATTAGGTTTATCGTATTGGATGTTTTGGTTGGAAAAGAGAATGGATTTGAATAGGTTTAAGGTTTCGATCGCACGGGGGGCGAGAAAGAGGAGTTTGGTTAGGTAATTTGATGGAGAATGACGACTATTCGATAAACGAGATGTCGGTCTCGCAATCAATTAATCGGGATATTATTGGAATGCTAGATCCCAATAACACCTTTTTCATTCAAATAATTATGAAATTGTATTGGGAAAGTTTCAATTGCACGAGGGCGAGAAAAGAGAGTTGGATTGAATATTTGGGAGGAATGATGACTATTCGATAAGCGAGACTTCGGCCTCGTGACCAATTAGTTGGGATAACGTTGGAATGCTAGATCCCAACGACACCTTTTTCATTCCATTAATTATAAAATATGTTTGTTGGACAGTGAAAGTACTCATCCAAATAATTATGGGAAGTATTTTAGGAACGAAAGTTCGAATGATATACTATTCAAAGTGTACACCTCGATAGTAATCATTCTCGAATTCAAGGAATGCGCGACTCCAAGAACTTGATTCTTTCGTAATTTTAATTAGGAAAATAATTTGAAAATATTAGCGTATTTGGTCTAGAAACGTACTAGGGTTTAGGCGCACTAGGTATTCTAGAAGTGTAAGATCGAAAGGATCACAACCCAAAGTGTGCACCTTGAGAGCAATCCTTCGAGAACCTAAGAAGTGCTAGACTTTAAAAGCTCGATATCTACATTGTTTAATCGAAAGGAATAGTTTGTTTTGAAGAAAAATACTCGAGGTAAGTCAAGGTTTGAATTTGATTTTTAGGCGTGTGTACTAGCAAAGTGGGCTAGTCTTCTAAGTGATCAACTAGAAATAATTGATCAAATAGGTGTCACTGTAAGGAAGCCTAGGATTAAGCTTTAAAATATTGTGTATGGTGATCTAAGGTAAAAAATGACTCGACTAAATCAAGAAATTATTTTAAGAATTGGGTTTAAAAGTTTTGAAAAGAATTGAGCATTTTAAAAATGAACAAAGGAACGACCGCAACTCAAGGCGTACGCCTCGAGAGTAGTCACTCGGGAATCCAAGGAAGGCGAGATCCAAGAATTCAAATGTTTTGAAATTTGTTTTAGGAAGATAGTTTAATTTAAATTTTAAAAAAAAATAGTTTTAATTTTCATATATAAAATAAATTAATCAATTGTAAAAATTTTTAAAAAAAGCTAATCATAATTAATTGTTTAGAGAAAAATTTAATATCTTAGGAAAAAGTTTTGACTTAATTAATAAAGTATATTTTCTAATATTTAAAATATTATTTGATAATAATTTTGAAATATATTTTTTAAAGAAAAGAATAATTGGAACTTATTATAAAAATATCTAATTAATAAAAATTGTTTAAAAATATCTTTTAGAAGCTTTAATTGAATTGAGTGAAAACGTTTTTTTTTTTAAAATCGAAAAAGGAACAACCATAACTCAAGGGCGTGCGCCTCGAGAACAGTTGTTCAAGGACTCAAGGAGTGCTAGATTCCAAGAGCTCACTATTTTCGTTATTTATTTAAGAAAACAGTTTCAATATAATCGAGTTAATTAAATTTAATTAACAAAATTAATTAATTAAAATCCAAATTAATCAATTCATCTTAATAATTAAAATAAGGGTCCTAAATGACTTAATAAGAACCATGTCCAATATAAATAATTTTTTTTCTAAAGGTTTAACAAGCAAAAAAAATATCAAACATTTAGAAGTAGTAGCAACTATATACAACATACCACATTCTTAAAGTTATAAACTTGACATCATAATACAAGCAGGTAGTAAATAGCTCTAAAAAACTTTTGAGTTGAAACTAAAGAGTAACCAAGAAATGGATTATATTTACAATATATTGTCTATAGTCATCAACATCAAAAAATAATTGAGTCAAAAGCAAAATACACCATACTACTCATCAAACTACTAAAATATTCACCACAAATTATGAACAAAATGCCAAAAACAATATTACATAAACCTATTCTAGATCTCTCAACTCAATCAAATATAATTAGGATTAAGGCAAGTGGGAGCTAACTTAGAATTTTATTTTTCTTTACTATATTCAATGTTTACTAATTCATAGAGCAACACGGTCAAACATGTTATGAAAAAAAGAAAAGAAAAGTACAAGCAGCAAATTGAAACATTTACTCTGCAGAATTTAGAATTAGAACATGATCCATGTACCTGATACACGGTCCACACATACAGTGCACATGAACTAATATAACAAAATGACGGTGCGCTACGCCGGAGACCACAGCAGAAACTGAAAACAGTGGTTCGCAGGCACATATGCTCCTATATTCATCTTTCCGTAGCATCAACTAATGATCTTACTTTCCGTTGTGTTGTTGCTGAGTCTGTGCAAAACTGCGACAAAGGTGAAATAACACTATTATTTAGTCCGAGCTTTACGAGTTGTCGAAATCATTGAGTCGTATCATCGTGATGAGAAATTCAGTAGCGTGTTACTCTTCCTTTTGCTCATCAAGCCGGCGTTTCAGCCCTAAACGAAAAACCGCAGAGGAACACTAGATTATTGGCGACGCAAACAGGTGACAAAACTGACTCGGGATTCATACAGGACGAGCATAATATCCTTCTACCTGTAATCACAAATCTGAAACCTCCTTGCAACCTGAACTAACATGGACATAAAACATGCTCATAACATCTTACTAGTGCCTGTCAAAAAATCATGCGCACCTTATACTTACTTTGAAATATATTTACAACCAAAAGAAAGTTCAACATAAATGACTTGTAAAATTGACACACAAGGCCAGGAGCAGTACAATCAACAATATTTTTAAACATGTGAAGCTTGTATCAACACTAAGTAATTCCAAACATAACAAAGTACCACCGCAAAATAGAGTTACAGTGACATGAATACATAACTATGGCAGCGGGAATTAACGAAACAGACCATGCCTAAACAACAACAGCAAATAAATTGCTATAAGTTATAATATCCATAGCAGCTCAGTAGCTCAATACATGGAGTTTAACCCGGAAGGTTATTCGAAGTCCACGGCATTTAAATTGTGGTAGCGCAACATGACCAAAACATACCCTTCAACCTTTCAAAAATAAAATTACATAACTACACAAATAAAACAGCAGCAGCAACATTTTAGAACACTTCATTTACAGAGGAATATGTAGCAGGGTATTATACTTCAAAAATAACATACAAGTATAACTATCATGTTTGGATAAATGCAACAAGGGCTGCTCGCACGGTGTAACAACAGCAGCAGTGATACACAAGTTAGCATGGTGATATCAACATAACAAGTTAGCATGGTGATAACAACAGAACAAGTTAGCATGGTGATAACAACATACTACGGATGTCAAAAACACAAGTTAGCATGGTGATATCAATAGAACAACAACAGCATGCTATTCAACATCTAGTATCGAATAAAACACATCGGCTACAAGCCCACAATTTCTAATCATGAAGATAACATAGTTAAAATGACTAACAACACGACCGTATGATCAAAATAGCTCCAACATAATCAAACAGGCCCTACTAACGATATGCAGTAACAAACGACTTTAATCAAACTGAAATTTCAACCAAGTTTGAATAGCAACATTTCTTATCCCCTGCATCAGTCCAGTATTTAAGAAACCATACAAAGTTATAACAAGAACGAATTGACAAGTAAATTGTGCCTTAATGATTTCAAAATGAGATATTCACTACAGTGCAACATCAATAGCATATAGATCACATTCAAACACGAGATCGCATCAGCAAAACATAGAATGGTGATTTATCAACTCGAACGGATAACATGAAATCAGTAGCAAACAATGCAAGAAACACCGTATTCAAACTGTAATGGGAGCGGAAATTTCACATTGCAAAATCGACTTAGACTCTACACACGCAACATGAACCAGCAACCGACAAATGAAATTATACACACAACAAAATGAACTATTACATAATGATGAGATCAAGATGTGTGCATTTAACCAAAGATACAACTATACCGAAAATAACTCTGCGAGATTAAAATAGAAGCATTCGAAAATTGAAACTGCAAAAAAAATGAATCCCAAAAGATCTAGCGCACTCTCGGTTAATCAAAAACTCGAAATCAAATGTTCAAAAACGGTGAATCGAACTTTAAGAGAACCAACAGGGTACCTTTTATTCAATCTAATAACCAGCAAACAAACCAATATGCATATCACAACAACCATTCTCAATAGTAGCTAAACCAATGCAATGTAGCAGCACATAAATATTATCAAGAAGTCAAAACCGAAATGTCTACAAAACTGTGCTATCACATAAATACTCAGTAGCAACATCATAACTTTGTGTCAAAACAAGAACAAACCAACGAAAACATCAATAACCTGCAGATTGAATTTAGTTACGGCACGAATAATAGGGATTGATCCAACCTGATATCTCAAGCGAGACGTGCTATCAAATCCTTCATTTCGGAGTCGGCGTAGTAAGTAGGAGAGAAACAAAACCAATGTTGTTGCTGAAAACGAGCCTCAACTGCTGGTGTTTGTTGTGTCATTCACTCGCTGCTGTTGTCGTAATGGGGCGAGCGGTGGAAGCTTCTTGTTGGTTTCGTCGATGTCTTCTTTACGAAGTGATTAACACCAGAAACACACAACCAAAAATGGAAACGAAACTTTGAAGAGTGACATCAATTCTACCGCAGAGAGGAATCCCTTGCAAACGACTCAGATGGCTGGGTTTGATGCTTGGTCATTGTGCCAAAATCCACAAATCGGAGTGGAAATGGCAGCAATCTAAACCGCGAGTGATTCGTCGTTGGTGTAGTTTCTATTATCAATGCTATTGTCATTCGCGTCGAACCATTCCCATCGGTGGTCTTGCTGTGTTTGTACCTGGAACAGAACCTAACAGAAACATCAAATTAAAATCAAGAAGGTGAGGATGATGAATATCTCGATGGTGTCAGCGGCGGAATGGGTTTACGCGTGTGGGTGTGTGGATTTGAAGAGAAGAGGTTGAGGGGTTTCGGCGACTGGCTTTTGAAAGAGAAGGTGATATCGATGGCGGATGGGGAAGAGAAGAGGAAGAAGTCAAGATTTTTAGGGTTTTTTGATTTTGGGGCGGCCGTTTGTGCGTTTTCAAATACGATGAACAGTATCCCCCCCTTCTCCATAATGATCTCCATACCTACGTTCAGTTAATTTTGCATCTGCGTGACGGTGTAAACTTGATGGTTCAAAGTTTTCCTGAAATGGCAGCCACCTTATTTTGATGGATGCTAGTAACCCCTTGATTTGGGTGGCCACTGAATCTTATTTTGTTTTTGTCGAGGGTTTGAGTACCTCTTTTGGGTTTTGTTCTGATCCCTAACTTTTGCATGGGCTGACTTTGCTTGTCAGATCCATCGGGATTGCCTTGACTTTTTGCCTAAGTCTCCTTTCGAGGTGTTCGACTTAGCAGGCTTTTTAATTTTTTGAAGGATTTGTGACTGCCAAGTCATTGGTCATTGATGAACCGTCATGACTTTTGGATCTTGCCTCGTGATTCGAGTGCGTAATCAGGTTAACTGAACACTACCCATGCCCCAGGTTAAGTGTAAGGATTTATAGATCCGAAGGGAGCTCCTACTTCTAGGCTCGAAGTGGTTGACTAGGGACTAACTCCTTATCTCTCCGGTGTTTGGGAATTTGAAACAATGCTTGTACATCATCAGCAGAATTTTTATCCAAAAGCATACCATCAACAATTATGGGTATTTTGTTTTCGTCATCCTCCCTCAAATCTTTGCTAAACAGCAGTGCGATAAAGGAAGTGGAGTGAAAAAAAAATTTGTGATTTTTTTGCAATAAGTGAGAAAATGTGAGTGAATACGAATGGGTTTGATCAAAAACATGCATAATTATCACATTAACAATACCATTAATAAGAAACAATGTCTAAAAGCAAGTAGCATTATAACAAAAAAGAAACTACAAATGCGTAAAAACAATATGGAAATTGCCAGTATTGAGGAGCTGGGCTTTTCTCTTCTGCATCATAGTTGAGCTACCCTTCTTGCTCATCGAGACCAGTATGATAACCTTCTTCATATCTACTCTCTGCAGCTTCTTCCATGTCATGGACTGATGAACTCACTTGACCAGATGAAGGTTTGATGTTGATATGAAGTCCTTGAGGTGTGAACGAGATTAGCTTGGACTCGATCAGATCTTGAACCTCATTCTTGAACTGTTTGCAATCTTCGGTCGAATGCCCCATTGCGCCAGCATGGTAGCCACATCGTGCATTGGTGTCAAAGCCCGGTGGATATGGTGGGATCACAGGATCCAAGCTCTTTGGCACTATCAGTCCGCTACTAATCAAACGTGGTAGCATGTGATTATATGGCATTGGTAATGGATCAAAGTGTCTCTTTGGTCTTTGATTATAGTAATGTCGTTGTTGCGGAAGTCTATTGACAGGAGGATATTGACCATGTGAAGAGACAGGAGTCCCACAGGTAGACCCATATGATTGTTGGCTTTGAACAGTCGAGATGCTTGGGTACTGAAGGTAAGGTACCGAGGATGGAGCATGGGGAGTGTCCCTGATCGTGTTTATCTCATCCTTTTCTTCCTCTTGGGAGCTGACAACTGATTCACTTTCACCAGCTGGGATATTTGAGATGTCATGAATCTTTCCACTCTTGAGATAGCTCTCGATACGTTCTCCTACTGAAACCAAGTCAGAGAAGTTTGATGTCCCATTGCCCATTATTTTTTCCAAATAGGGTTCTTGCAAAGACTCTATGAACATGTCAACCAATTCCCTGTCCAAGAGCGGTGGTTGGACGCGAGCAGCTACCTCTCTCCATCTCTGAGCATACACTCTGAAAGACTCGTTTTCCTCTTGAGATAGGCCTTGCAACTGTATGCGGTTGGGTGCCACATCAAGATTGTATTGGTATTGTTTCACAAAGGCGTTGGCTAAGTCCAACCATGACTGGATATGGCTACTCTCTAGCTGCATGTACCAACTCAATGATGCCCCACTCAAACTGTCTTGGAAACAGTGAATCATAAGTTTGTCACTGTGAGCATAGAACGTCATCTTTCTGCAAAACATTACCAAATGTTGCTTTGGACAGCTATCTCCTTTGTACTTCTCAAAATTTGGCATCTTGAACTTTGGAGGTATCACAAGTCCGGGTACCAAACACATATTCAAAGCATTCAGATCAGAAGTATCACGCCCCATCATGGCTTCAACTTTCTCTTCCAAGACATGACATTTTTCAGCAAACTCAACATCTTGAGGTCGTTCAACACTCCCCACCAAGCTTCCCACTTAGGAATTCGGTGTAGTGAATGCGAAGCTATGGTATTCAACAGCATCATGAGATGAGGTATGTTCATCCTGAATAATGTAACGCTCTTGTATAACCTGGTTTTCAACAGGAATCCGCACAGGCTGAGGTATGACGTTCTCAGTGACTATAGGCCGTTGAGATTTTTTTTCTCTCCTTGAAAAGGCTAGCATAGCTTCCACAAGTTGGTCCAACTGGTTCTTCATTAAGTCAACATCTGCTCTTGATGCAAACTGGTTCTGCTCTTCTGAACTCATGATTCTTCCAAAAGCTGCTTCAAGTCCGATACGGGTGTCGGGAAATCAACTGCGGATTATGGACAAAGGATGGATGAGCTTTTTGGTTTTGGAAGACGATATGCAATGCAAATGAAATGCAGATGCAATGATATGCGAATGCAATGCAGGCACAAACAAGATCCAGGAAAACATAAGCAGGTCAAAGCGCCCTAATCGGTAGACTATACAAGGTAAGTTCTAGATTCGGTACCCACAGACCCACTCACGGGATAGCTTCTATGTTGATGGATAAGATTCCCAGGATCACGGACACCGATCGCATCAACATCACGCAACAGGCTAGCTGTATTATAACGAGAGTATGATAGGGTCTCTCCCGAGCGGAGTCCTCATGCTAGGCACACGAGGAGCGGGTCCTCGGAGACTAACACTACATGACCACCAATATAGAAACTGGTTCTAAGAGTGGTTTCCAGAGTCATGGACCCTTCATGAATCAAATCGTGCAACAGGCTAGCTGCGTTACAATAGGATCTACGAAAAGGTCTATTCTAGAGGAGCTTTTATGCTAGGCACACAAGGAGCGAGTCCTTGGGGACTAACACTAATTACTACCAATTCTAAACTATGTTTTCTCTCTTCTTTTTCCAAAGCTCGGGTGTAGAGCTTTACTTGCAATGTTTTCCCAGAATCCAGCAAGCAGATACAACAAACAGCATACAATAGAAAGAGAAAGCAATAAATAAAGAACAGAAGAAAATAAACATAAAGAAAACAGTTAAGCAAAAGGTTAGTACTCTCAAATCGAGTCAAGTTAGGCTTGACTCTCTCTTGCATAGGGCAATGCGTCCCCAGCAGAGTCGCCATCTGTCGTACCTCGAAAAATACGATCCTCGCGATGGACGCGAAAAATACTGTTCGAAATAGAGTCGCCACCGAACTTTATTCATTCCAAGTATGGAATAGGAAAATATCGATAAAACCTTTAAGGAGATAAGAACATGGTCATCGCAACCAATATTCTAGGTTCGGGAGTCGATTACATGAGGGGAAGGTATTAGCACCCCTCATGTCCGTTGTACTCAACAGGAACCTCTTGATCGATTCGAGAGTAAAGTTATCTAAACTATTTGTTTTCTTCTAAGGTTTCTCCTATAGGGGGAATGAGTGATTTTAAGATAGGATGCTCGCCAAGGATTGGGGCCCTTGTGCCTACGTATCTTCACTTGTAAGAAGTGGAAAATCAGAGCATTCGTAGTTCATGGGACTACGGGAAAAAAAGGGGATTGTGCTCGCCAAGATCATCGCAATCTTGTGCCTACATATCTTACATTCAGAAGAGAATGAAGAATCAGAGCAGCCTTAGTTCGGCTAACTACAGTAAAAAAAAGGTTTGGAAACGAACGAGTGTTTAGGTCGCATTCTAACTGCTAAACGTTGGCTTGTCTGCTCGCTAGGGGAGGCTGAAGCACGAGCTTGTTATGCGCGGAAGAAGGGATTAAACAATGTTCTTTCGGAAAGTGTTTGGGCTAGAAATTGCACGAAGGCGAGGAATTAGGTTTATCGTATTGGATGTTTTGGTTAGAGGATATATTTGAATAGGTTTAAGGTTTCGATCGCACGGGGGCGAGAAAGAGGAGTTTGGTTAGGTAATTTGATGGAGAATGACGACTATTCGATAAACGAGATGTCGACCTCGCAATAAATTAATCGGGATGTTATTGGAATGCTAGATTCCAACGACACCTTTTTCATTCGACTAACTTTGAAATTAGTGCTTAAGGAAGTTTCAATCGCACGAGGGCGAGAAAAGAGAATTGGATTGAATATTTTAAGGGAGAATGACGAGTACTCGATAAACGAGACGCCAGTCTCGCAATCGATTAATCGGGATATCATTGGAATGCTAGATCCCAATGATATCTTTTTCGCTCAATTAATTATGAAAGTGTATTTGAATGGACAATTAAGGTATTCGTCCCAATAGTTAGGGCACATATCTTATATACGAAAAGGGCGAGTAATCCACAACCTAAAGCATACGCCCCAAGAGTGTTTACTCAAGAATTCAAGGAATGCGAAACTCCAAGAACTCCATTCTTTCGTAATTTTAATTAGGAAAATAGTTTGGATTTGACGTATGGTTTAGAGACATACTAGGGTTTAGACTCTATCGCACGAAGGTGAGGAACGAGATTGGATGGTTTGAAAAAATTAGGAGGAACGACGACTATTCGATAAACGAGACGTAGGTCTCGTAACCAATTAGTCGGGATATCGTTGGAATGCTAGATCCCAACGACATCTCTTTCATTCCATTAATTATAAAATATATTTGTTGGACAGTGAATACTTGTCCAAGTAATTAGAAGAGGTGTCTTAGGAACGAAAGTTCGAGTGACACGCCATTCAAGGCGTATGCCTCAATAGCAGTCACTCTCGAATTCGAGGAATGCGCGACTCCAAGAACTCGATTATTTCGTGATTTAATTATCAAAAAAATTTGAAAATATTAGCGTACTCGGACTAGGCGCGCTAGGTATTCTAGAAAATAAGATCGGAAGGGTCACAACTCAAGGTGTGCACCTCGAGAGCGGTCGCTTAAAAAAAATTCAAGGAAGGCGAGATTCGAGAATTTAATTGTTTTGAAATTTTTTTGAGAAAAAATAGTTTAATTTAACTAAGAAAAATAGTTTTAATTTTCATATAGAATAAATTAATCAATTGTAAAAAAAAAAGTTTTGAGAAAAGCTAATCATGATTATTTGTTTTGAAAGAAGTCTAATATCTTAGAAAAAGTTTTAACTTAATTAATAAAGTATATTTTTTTAATACTTAAAATATTATTATAATTAATTGTTTTGAAAAAGTTAATATCTTTAAGAAGAAATAGGTTTTAAATAAAGTATATTTTTTTTTGAAAAGTTTATTATTTAAAAATATTAATTTAGTAATGATTTTGAAGTATATTTACATTTTTAGAATAATTTGAATTTTCTTATAAAAAATATCTAAAAGTAATTAAAAGTATCTTTTGGAAATTTCAATTAAATTAAATGAAAAAAAGCAATTTGAAAATCGAAAGACGAAATGACCACAACTCAAGGCGTGCACCTCGAGAGCGGTCGCTTAAGAATTCAAGGGGTGCTAGACCCCAAGAACTCACTACTTCCATGATTAATTAAGAAAGTAATAGTTGTTTATATTAAGAAAATAATTATTCTCAAATTTTAATAAAAATATTAATTGGATGTTACAAATTAAATTAAGAAACTAGCATTACAAATGTTCATTCTAAATAAGTAAGATAAAAAAAATGAATGTCAATGAATTTATTAATTATTGGACCAGTTACTTAAATAAAAATCATGTTCTTTCGAATATTAATTAATTTATTAGTTTCTAACCCAATTGTAATGTGATTAAACTAAATAAATTAGAAAAAACAACATTGCATGCACTCACAGCCTGCGCGCGGAGAGTCCTACAATCCACACCCACCATTGTCTTTCTACTCATTTATATATACATATATAAAAAAGAAGAAAAATAAAAGGGTATACTTTTGACAGAAAATGATAAATAAAAGAAAAACCTTGAATCTTGCACCTGTTGTACACAACCATTGAGGCTCCTAGGGCAGCGCAATAACTCCCTCTTTTTCATTTTCTAGACATGAATAAATGATGGGATTTAAATAAAACACAAGACTCGATGCACTTTAGGTGTCCACACTAAACCTTGAACAAACCTTACACTACCCCCCTCACGCAAAAAGAGCAACGGAAACCCTCTCCCTTCTCCGAACCTCTCTGTTATCTCCCTTGTTCATACCATAATTTCATTTTTAAACCAAAACTCAACATAATCAAACTATTATCGCACATCAAAATGATAATCAGGAAGTTCGATAACCCTAATACCAAATCAAGGATTTGCATCAAAATAGTAGGTGATTTCAAGGGGATTTCATTTCAACATGAGGCAGGAGCAATTTAAATGGAAGAAAGGAGAATAATAATACCAATCCAAAGCTTTGTGCGTTGTTCTGATTCCGATAACTCTCACGGTAAGCCTTAATGTTCTTCCTGTAGCTTTACTTTTATTTTGGAGTTTCTCTACCTTTTCTTGCTTTTGTCTCGTTTCTGTTCTTGCTGAAAATGTCTTGTTATGAAGGTGCGTGAGTGTGGCTAAGCTCACTATCTTAGAGTCTCAGTGTGAGGCTCTAAGAAGTTCTTCAGGATTTCGAGCTTTAGGTTAGGGATTGATTTCGGGAAGGTGACATTAGGGTTTTCTCCTCCCTTTTTACCAATGAGCGGAGTGTATTTATAGGAGATTTTTTAGGGTTTTGAATACGTGAAAATTTTGAAATTTTCTGAAGGAAAACGTTTGGTATCGTGTGAGGTGAGGTGCGTTTTGGTTGTACGATTCTGTTAGAGTGGTATACCATGATTTCTGCTTTTCTGGGATTTGATAGTGACCTTTGTTTTTTGTCTGTAGTGAGCTCCAAAATATCTTTTTTACTGAGTTTTTTTTACTGTGTAAAAAATGGCTTTTCACTGCTTTGTCAATTTGCTGATGTGGAAGTCTTTATTTTGACTTGAAATGTTTCTTGTTTTTGTGTTTTGGTGAGTTTGGAAATAACTACATGCTCAGTTCTTATAACTAGCTCCCTTCTTTTCTTGACATGATGATGGTTTATTTTGACAGTCTGGAGCTGGTATTGGTGCATATAGCATGATATGTTTCAACTTCCATTCTCTTGTGTGAGGTTGATAATTTTCCAATAGTGAAACTACCTATTGATTCATTGTTAATTTATATTTTCTGCCATCCATGTCACTTTGAATTCCATCAATTATCTTTGTAATTCGTGATGAAAATGCTGCAGATTTCGTTACAGCTTGGGGAAATGCGGATTTCGCATACAGTTTGAAGGCAAGATCGTGAACGACCCAGACGTTCTCTTGGCAAGTCCTACTACCTCGTTCTTGTTGTTAATTTCTTAACAGAGACACAAAACTCCTGTTGGCTCTCCTAATGGTCTCCCCTCTCTTTTGTTGTGTTTCTTGGCTTGCTAGGAATTTGGACCAAGTCTAGATATATCCAAGGCCAGGGTGTTTGTACCAACATTAAACATAGGTATTCATGCTTGTTTTTCTCGGTGTTATTATCATACTTCAATGAATCCTTAAAATTCCTCTGATGACAAGCTTCCAAGTTGTTTCTAATTTTCCCATGCTTGATAAATGCTCCTTATTTGCTCTAGTTTGTGCAGTATGGTGGTAGGCTCGTAATTTTGCAATCAGATTCGTGGCGTCCTTGGCAACATTGACAAAAAGCACCTTTAGATTGATCAACAAAGACTCAACAAACTTTGCTATAGCCAACTGCTCATGCGATCATAAAGTTGTAGTATGGTATTCCAAAAAAACTGATAATGCCGTTTCAACAGCACCTCCTCCGGCAACCACTGCATTTGACTCGAGCATTCTCTTTGACAATTGATAGCGCATCATGCCGAGCTCTATCCATTTTATCAAGCATATAATCATTTGCATCTCTTATTGTGTTTGTTCTCCCATAACTCAGTCATTTTGAACTGATGCAGGTTTCAGTTATAGGATACAGGAGTGGGAATCCTGAAGGCGGTTGAAGGTATTGGCAAGATTGGACATCTTCTCGGTATTTCCGCATTTGGAGACTCTTGATGATGTTAAAATGATGTAAGGCGCCATTTTTGAATCACGGTGATAACTTAAGCACAAAACTTCTGCAAATTCATCCATAGGTTGTGATAAAGTCATGCTGCCGGTTTGACGGATTGACGAAAGTAACAATCACCAAAGGTAAACATTTCTTCTTATGACCTTCTCTTTGGTGAAATTTGATACACTAGCTTCCTTCCATAACCTTCTGCATATATTTTTGACAGCTTCGATATATGATACGTACGAGAAGGCAGCATCAAAGTCCGCTGAAGCTGAGTTCTATGAGACCTATATACTTCCGCTCTTTCGAACTTCTCTTGTGACAGATTTTTACACTATGAATTATGCTAATCTCTATGTTTTGTGCTAATTTTCATGTACACGCTTCAATTTGGTATGGCATGACGGAACTGAGTCCTGTACAACGCGCCATCAGGATTGGACACCATCTGACCTTTGATTTTGAAAACATATTGGTATGTTTCAATACTTGATATCAGTCATTTCTTGGAAGCTTACCTTCATGACAGTATTCTTCTTTCCCTCTCCTTTACCGTTAGTTCCTGACTTCCCTTAGTTTCTCGTATGTGGCCCACGAATTTAGTGAAAGGATATTGAGTATGAAATGGTTCTATTATTCAAAACTTGACTTGGATTTTAATTTATCATGGCCATTCATTTCCTGGCTTTATTGTCTTCAGGTACATTGGTTAGCGCTTGGTGAAGACTCATAAGCCTCCTGTGATGACTGCAGCAGACGATGAACCCCTTGGAATAACCGAGCATATGAAGGAAACTATACTTCTGTCCATAGCCTCTATCTCTCTTCTTTTGAATTTTGTACGTTATTTTAAAGAGTCCATGTTGTGGAAGCTCTTTTTGAAAGTGGAAGTTTGAATGAGTCATGACAAGAAATGATCTGGTAGACAGCCTTAGTGAATACTGGCCAGAAATTCGTGGCCTTTCCGGCACTGTTCATACCTATTTCAATATAACGTGAAGGTTGAAGGGTATAATGGTCTCGTAAAGCTGCTGCTTTCTTGTAACAACCTTGACATCCAACTTTTCAGTATTTGTAATCTTCGAATATTAATTCCTTGTAACAATACTTGAATTTGTAATTTCAACTTCAGATAATAAACCTCTGTAAAAACTCAAACTGGTTTGTGAATGTTACTCTTTTTTCTTTAAAATCCGTTGATTACGTCTTACACGATAACTCGCGACGCAATATACTTTTTGAATCCCATGCTTGAACTGGTGCTAGATGGAACATGAATTGAACATACATCATGATTTTAAAATGATGTAGTTGCAACTTTTGGTAAAAATATTTCCCATCCTTAGTTTGAAAGTGAAATCTAAGCATGGCTTAGGACTATCTAAAACGTTTTGTAACATTGGATCCTTTGCAAAAATTCTGACCATCATCACTAATCTCCCTTAATACTTTATAACAACCATATACGTTCTTAAAGCTACATTAAATGATAGCTTGAGTCAAGTTACGCCAACTTTTATGACATGAGTTTAAACCACCCTGAAATCAACTAGATTTAAACGACACAGCTTGCAGCAAATTAAGTTTACGTTTTGGAACTGATCATTCACCCATCCTGGCTTATGGCTTGAGACGATTTGATGCTTATGGCCCTCTCGTTGTAACTTGACACAAACTCAAATTATGTCTTGCATAAAATCTCCACATGACTTGAAGTTTACAGTCTAAATCTAAGTTTGTCATAAACTGATTTTCTAATTCGATTATGATTTGAAATCGGCGAGCTAAATCTAAGTTTGTCACAAACTGATTTAGAATCCAAAAATAGCTTGATGCTTGCAATCAATTCAAACAAAGCCGGAGGCTAAATCGACCTTGTTGAGAAACATCATGTGAAGTATCCTTAAATTAACTTGAATTAAGTGCAGACCATAATAAGCAACTCGTAGTGAGGCTTAAACAATATTTAAGGAGAAGTTCGTAATCCAGTTGAAACAGGGAGTAAATTTCCTGAAACTGTGTGGCAAGATACATCCAATCATGTACTTTATGTCATTGATCATATCATGTCTGTCTGATCGTGAGAACAAGGACACACATGAGTTTGGGCACAAGGGGCTGGAGGCGCGCTCCTCCCACAAGAATTCAGCATAAATTTCCAGGGATTATAACCACAATGAGAACATACAAGGTCTTTATAACGAAACCTTAGAGAGTCATGGCCAGAAGTCATGAAGCAGTAAGACATTTATTAAATACCAAAGTAGGACAAATTTGGGGTATGACAACCCCCCACCAAAAGGATGACAGAGCGAAACTCACACCGACCGCTACCAACAAAAGGATGATAGGACAAACACTATCACACAATCTGATATCAATTACGATGACAGAACCCCACCAAAAGGATGACAGAGCGAACCCACGGTGGCCACTACCACCAAAAGGATGACAGGACAAACCCTATCGCACAATCTGACATCACCAAGATGACAGACCCCCCACCAAAAGGATGACAGAGCGAAACTCACACCAGCCACTACCACCAAAAGGATGATAACACAAGCACTCTTGCACAATCTGACATCAATAAGATGACAGACCCCCCACTATAAGGATGACGGAGCGAAACACACACCGACCACTACCATCAAAAGGATGATATGACAAACACTATCTCACAATCTGACATCAACAAGATGACAGACCCCCCACCAAAATAATGACGGAGCGAAACTCACTCTGGCCACTACCACGAAAAGGATGATAGGACTAACATTATCGCACAATCTAAAATCAATCAAGATGACAGACCCCCGACCAAAAGGATGACAGAAAGAAACTCACACCGGACACTACCACCAAACGGATGATAGGACAAACACTATCGCACAATCTGACATCAATCAATATGACAAACCCCCCACCAAAAGGATGACTAAGCGAAACTCACACCGGCCACTACCACCAAAAGGATGATAGGACAAACATATCGCACAATCTGACATAACCAAGATGTCAGACCCCCCACCAAAATGATGACGGTGCGAAACTCCCACCGGCCACTACCACCAAAAGGATGATAGGACAAACACTGTTGCACAATCTGACATCAATAAGATGACAGACCCCCCACCAAAAGGATGACAGAGCGAAACTCACACCGGCCACTACCACCAAAAGGGTGATAGGACAAAACACTATCGCACAATCTGACATAAATAAGATGACAGAACCCCACCAAAAGGATGACAAAGGGAAACTCACACTGGCCACTACCACCAAAAGGATGATAAGACAAATCCTATCGCACAATCTGACATCACCAAGATGACAGACCCCCCACCAAAAGGATGACGGAGCTAAACTCACACCGGCCAATACCACCAAAAGGATGATAAGACAAACACTCTCGCACAATCTGACATCAATAAGATGACAGACCCCCCACCATAAAGATGACGGAGCAAAACACACACCAGCCACTACCATCAGAAGGATGATAGGACAAACCCTTTCGCACAATCTGACATCAATAAGATGATAGACCACCCACCAAAAGGATGACGGAAAGAATCACACATCGACCACTACCACAAAAAGGATGATAGGACAAACACTATCGCACAATCTGATATCAATTACGATGACAGAACCCCACCAAAAGGATGACGGAGCGAAACTCATACCGGCCACTACCACACAAAGGATGATAGGACAAAACACTATCGCACAATCTGACATCAATAAGATGACAGACCCCCCACCAAAAGGATGACGGAGAGAAACTCACTCCGGCCACCACCACCAAAAGGATGATAGGACAAACACTATCGCACAATCTGACATCAATAAGATGACAGACCCCCCACCGAAAGGATGATGGAGCAAAACTCACATCGACCGCTACCACAAAAAGGATGATAGGACAAACACTATCGCACAATCTGACATCAATTACGAAGACAGAACCCCACCAAAAGGATGACGGAGCGAAACACACACCGACCAATACCATCGAAAGGATGATATGACAAACACTATCGCACAATCTAACATCAACAAGATGACAGACCCCCCACCAAAAGGATGACGGAGGGAAACTCACACTGGCCACTACCACCCAAAGGATGATAAGAATAACATTATCGCACAATCTAACATCAATAAAGATGACAGAACCCCGACCAAAAGGATGACTTAGAGAAACTTACACCGGCCACTACCACCAAACGGATGATAGGACAAACATTATCGCATAATCTGACATCAATCAAGATTTCAGACCCCCCACCAAAAGGATGACGGAGGGAAACTCCCACCGACCACAACCACAAAAAGGATAATAGGACAAACACTATCGCACAATCTGACATCAATAAGATGACAGACCCCCCACCAAAAGGATGATGGAGCGAAATTCACTCCGGCCGCTACCACCAAAAGGATGATAGGACAAAACACTATTGCACAATCTGTCATCAATAATATGACAGACCCCCCACCAAAAGGATGATGGAGCGAAATTCACTCTGGCCACTACCACCAAAAGGATGATAGGACAAACACTATCGCACAATCTGACATCAATAAAATGACAGACCCCCCCACCAAAAGGATGACGGAGCGAAACTTACACCGGCCATTACCACCAAAAGGATGATAGGAGAAACACACACGCCCAATCTGACATCAACAAGATGACAGACCCCCCCCTAAAGGATGACGGAGCGAAACTCACACCGGCCACTACCACCAAAAGGATAGTAGGACAAACACTATCACACAATCTGACATCAATTAGATGACAGACCCCCCACCAAAAGGATGACGGAGCGAAACTCACACCAGCCACTACCACCAAAAGGATGATAGGACAAACCCTATCGCACAATATGACATCACTAAGATGATAGACCCCCCACCAAAAGGATGACGTAAAGAATCACACACCGGCCACTACCACCAAAAGGATGATATGACAAACACTATCTCACAATCTGATATCAATTACAATGACAGACCCTCCACCGAAAGGATGACGGAGCGAAATTCCCACTGGCCACTACCACACAAAGGATGATAGGACAAAACACTATCGCACAATCTAACATCAATCAAGATGACAGACCCCCGACCAAAAGGATGACAAAGAGAAACTCAGCTTGGCCACTACCACACAAAGGATGATAGGACAAAACACTATCGCACAATCTGACATCAATAAGATGACAGACCCCCCACCAAATAGATGACTGAGCGAAACTAACTCCGGCCACTACCACAAAAAGGATGATAGGACAAACACTATGGCAAAATTTGACATCAACAAGATGACAGACCCCCCACCAAAAGGATGACGGAGGGAAACTCCCACCGACCACTACCACAAAAAGGATGATAGGACAAACACTATGGCACAATCTGACATCAATAAGATGACAGACCCCCACCAAAAGGATGATGGAGCGAAACTCATACCGGCCACTACCACCAAAAGGATGATAGGACAAAACACTATTGCACAATCTGTCATCAATAATATGACAGACCCTCCACCAAAAGGATGATGGAGCGAAATTCACTCTGGCCACTACCACCAAAACGATGATAGGACAAACACTATCGCACAATCTGACATCAATAAAATGACAGACCCCCCACCAAAAGGATGATGGAGTGAAACTTACACCGGCCACTACCACCAAAAGGATGATAGGAGAAACACACACGCCCAATCTGACATCAACAAGATGACAGACCCCCCCTAAAGGATGACGAAGCGAAACTCACACCGGCCACTACCACCAAAAGGATAGTAGGACAAATACTACCACATAATCTGACATCAATTAGATGACAGACCCCCCACCAAAAGGATGACAGAGCAAAACTCACACCAGCCACTACCACCAAAAGGATGATAGGACAAACCCTATCGCACAATCTGACATCACTAAGATGATAGACCCCCCACCAAAAGGATGACGGAAAGAATCACACACCGGCCACTACCACCAAAAGGATGATATGACAAACACTATCTCACAATCTGATATCAATTACAATGACAGACCCTCCACCGAAAGGATGACGGAGCGAAATTCCCACTGGCCACTACCACACAAAGGATGATAGGACAAAACACTATCGCACAATCTGACATCAATAAGATGACAGACCCCCCACCAAATAGATGACTGAGCGAAACTAACTCTGCCACTACCACAGAAAGGATGATAGGACAAACACTATCGCACAATCTGACATTAACAAGATGACAGACCCCCCACCAAAAGGATGACGGAACGAAACTCACACCGGTCACTACCACCAAAAGGATGATAGGACAAACACTATCACACAATTTGACATCAATAAGATGACAGACCCCCCACCAAAAAGATGATGGAGCAAAACTCACACCGGCCACTACCACTAAAAGGATGATAGGACAAACCCTATCATACAATCTGACATTACCAAGATGACAGACCCCCCACCAAAAGGATGACGGAGCGGAACTCACACCAGCCACTACCACCAAAAGGATAGTAGGACAAACACTATCACACAATCTGACATCAATTAGATGACAGACCCCCCACCAAAAGGATGACGGAGCGAAACTCACACCAGCCACTACCACCAAAAGGATGATAGGACAAACCCTATCGCACAATCTGACATCACTAAGATGATAGACCCCCCACCAAAAGGATGACGGAAAGAATCACACACCGGCCACTACCACCAAAAGGATGATATGACAAACACTATCTCACAATCTGATATACATTACGATGACAGACCCCCCACCAAAAGGATGATGGAGCGAAACTCACACTAGCCACTACCACCAAAAGGATGATAAGACTAACATTATCGCACAATCTAACATCAATCAAGATGACAGACCCCCGACCAAAAGGATGACAAAGAGAAACTCAGCTTGGCCACTACCACACAAAGGATGATAGGACAAAACACTATCGCACAATCTGACATCAATAAGATGACAGACCCCCCACCAAATAGATGACTGAGCGAAACTAACTCCGGCCACTACCACAAAAAGGATGATAGGACAAACACTATGGCAAAATTTGACATCAACAAGATGACAGACCCCCCACCAAAAGGATGACGGAGGGAAACTCCCACCGACCACTACCACAAAAAGGATGATAGGACAAACACTATGGCACAATCTGACATCAATAAGATGACAGACCCCCACCAAAAGGATGATGGAGCGAAACTCATACCGGCCACTACCACCAAAAGGATGATAGGACAAAACACTATTGCACAATCTGTCATCAATAATATGACAGACCCTCCACCAAAAGGATGATGGAGCGAAATTCACTCTGGCCACTACCACCAAAACGATGATAGGACAAACACTATCGCACAATCTGACATCAATAAAATGACAGACCCCCCACCAAAAGGATGATGGAGTGAAACTTACACCGGCCACTACCACCAAAAGGATGATAGGAGAAACACACACGCCCAATCTGACATCAACAAGATGACAGACCCCCCCTAAAGGATGACGAAGCGAAACTCACACCGGCCACTACCACCAAAAGGATAGTAGGACAAATACTACCACATAATCTGACATCAATTAGATGACAGACCCCCCACCAAAAGGATGACAGAGCAAAACTCACACCAGCCACTACCACCAAAAGGATGATAGGACAAACCCTATCGCACAATCTGACATCACTAAGATGATAGACCCCCCACCAAAAGGATGATGGAAAGAATCACACACCGGCCACTACCACCAAAAGGATGATATGACAAACACTATCTCACAATCTGATATCAATTACAATGACAGACCCTCCACCGAAAGGATGACGGAGCGAAATTCCCACTGGCCACTACCACACAAAGGATGATAGGACAAAACACTATCACACAATATGACATCAATAAGATGACAGACCCCCCACCAAATAGATGACTGAGCGAAACTAACTCTGCCACTACCACAGAAAGGATGATAGGACAAACACTATCGCACAATCTGACATTAACAAGATGACAGACCCCCCACCAAAAGGATGACGGAACGAAACTCACACCGGTCACTACCACCAAAAGGATGATAGGACAAACACTATCACACAATTTGACATCAATAAGATGACAGACCCCCCACCAAAAAGATGATGGAGCAAAACTCACACCAGCCACTACCACTAAAAGGATGATAGGACAAACCCTATCATACAATCTGACATTACCAAGATGACAGACCCCCCACCAAAAGGATGACGGAGCGGAACTCACACCAGCCACTACCACCAAAAGGATAGTAGGACAAACACTATCACACAATCTGACATCAATTAGATGACAGACCCCCCACCAAAAGGATGACGGAGCGAAACTCACACCAGCCACTACCACCAAAAGGATGATAGGACAAACCCTATCGCACAATCTGACATCACTAAGATGATAGACCCCCCACCAAAAGGATGACGGAAAGAATCACACACCGGCCACTACCACCAAAAGGATGATATGACAAACACTATCTCACAATCTGATATACATTACGATGACAGACCCCCCACCGAAAGGATGATGGAGCGAAACTCACACTAGCCACTACCACCAAAAGGATGATAAGACTAACATTATCGCACAATCTAACATCAATCAAGATGACAGACCCCCGACCAAAAGGATGACAAAGAGAAACTCAGCTTGGCCACTACCACACAAAGGATGATAGGACAAAACACTATTGCACAATCTGACATCAATAAGATGACAGACCCCCCACCAAATAGATGACTGAGCGAAACTAACTCCGGCCACTACCACAAAAAGGATGATAGGACAAACACTATGGCAAAATTTGACATCAACAAGATGACAGACCCCCCACCAAAAGGATGACGGAGGGAAACTCCCACCGACCACTACCACAAAAAGGATGATAGGACAAACACTATGGCACAATCTGACATCAATAAGATGACAGACCCCCACCAAAAGGATGATGGAGCAAAACTCATACCGGCCACTACCACCAAAAGGATGATAGGACAAAACACTATTGCACAATCTGTCATCAATAATATGACAGACCCTCCACCAAAAGGATGATGGAGCGAAATTCACTCTGGCCACTACCACCAAAACGATAATAGGACAAACACTATCGCACAATCTGACATCACTAAAATGACAGACCCCCCACCAAAAGGATGATGGAGTGAAACTTACACCGGCCACTACCACCAAAAGGATGATAGGAGAAACACACACGCCCAATCTGACATCAACAAGATGACAGACCTCCCCTAAAGGATGACGAAGCGAAACTCACACCGGCCAATACCACCAAAAGGATAGTAGGACAAACACTACCACATAATCTGACATCGATTAGATGACAGACCCCCCACCAAAAGGATGACAGAGCAAAACTCACACCAGCCACTACCACCAAAAGGATGATAGGACAAACCCTATCGCACAATCTGACATCACTAAGATGATAGACCCCCCACCAAAAGGATGACGGAAAGAATCACACACCGGCCACTACCACCAAAAGGATGATATGACAGACACTATCTCACAATCTGATATCAATTACAATGACAGACCCTCCACCGAAAGGATGACGGAGCGAAATTCCCACTGGCCACTACCACACAAAGGATGATAGGACAAAACACTATCGCACAATCTGACATCAATAAGATGACAGACCCCCCACCAAATAGATGACTGAGCGAAACTAACTCTGCCACTACCACAGAAAGGATGATAGGACAAACACTATCGCACAATCTGACATTAACAAGATGACAGACCCCCCACCAAAAGGATGACGGAACGAAACTCACACCGGTCACTACCACCAAAAGGATGATAGGACAAACACTATCACACAATTTGACATCAATAAGATGACAGACCCCCCACCAAAAAGATGATGGAGCAAGACTCACACCGGCCACTACCACTAAAAGGATGATAGGACAAACCCTATCATACAATCTGACATTACCAAGATGACAGACCCCCCACCAAAAGGATGACGGAGCGGAACTCACACCAGCCACTACCACCAAAAGGATGATAACACAAACACTCTCGGACAATCTGACATGAATAAGATGACAGACCCCCCACCATAAGGATGACAGAGCGAAACACACACCGACCACTACCATCAAAAGGATGATATGACAAACACTATCTCACAATCTAACATCAACAAGATGACAGACCCCCCACCAAAAGGATGACGGTGCGAAACTCACACTGGCCACTACCACCAAAAGGATGATAAGAATAACATTATCGCACAATCTAACATCAATAAAGATGACAGAACCCCGACCAAAAGGATGACAAAGAGAAACTCACACCGGCCACTACCACCAAACGGATGATAGGACAAACATTATCGCATAATCTGACATCAATCAAGATGACAGACCCCCCACCAAAAGGATGACGGAGGGAAACTCCCACCGACCACTACCACAAAAAGGATGATAGGACAAACACTATCGCACAATCTGACATCAATAAGATGACAGACCCCCCACCAAATAGATGACTGAGCGAAACTAACTCTGCCACTACCACAGAAAGGATGATAGGACAAACACTATCGCACAATCTGACATTAACAAGATGACAGACCCCCCACCAAAAGGATGACGGAACGAAAGTCACACCGGTCACTACCACCAAAAGGATGATAGGACAAACACTATCACACAATTTGACATCAATAAGATGACAGACCCCCCACCAAAAAGATGATGGAGCAAAACTCACACCGGCCACTACCACTAAAAGGATGATAGGACAAACCCTATCATACAATCTGACATTACCAAGATGACAGACCCCCCACCAAAAGGATGACGGAGCGGAACTCACACCAGCCACTACCACCAAAAGGATGATAACACAAACACTCTCGGACAATCTGACATGAATAAGATGACAGACCCCCCACCATAAGGATGACGGAGCGAAACACACACCGACCACTACCATCAAAAGGATGATATGACAAACACTATCTCACAATCTAACATCAACAAGATGACAGACCCCCCACCAAAAGGATGACGGTGCGAAACTCACACTGGCCACTACAACCAAAAGGATGATAAGAATAACATTATCGCACAATCTAACATCAATAAAGATGACAGAACCCCGACCAAAAGGATGACAAAGAGAAACTCACACCGGCCACTACCACCAAACGGATGATAGGACAAACATTATCGCATAATCTGACATCAATCAAGATGACAGACCCCCCACCAAAAGGATGACGGAGGGAAACTCCCACCGACCACTACCACAAAAAGGATGATAGGACAAACACTATCGCACAATCTGACATCAATAAGATGACAGACCCCCCACAAAAAGGATGATGGAGCGAAACTCATACCGGCCACTACCACCAAAAGGATGATAGGACAAAACACTATTGCACAATCTGTCATCAATAATATGACAGACCCCCCACCAAAAGGATGATGGAGCGAAATTCAATCCGGCCACTACCACCAAAAGGATGATAGGACAAACACTATCGCACAATCTGACATCAATAAAATGACAGACCCCCCACCAAAAGGATGACGGAGCGAAACTTACACCGGCCACTACCACCAAAAGGATGATAGGAGAAACACACACGCCAAATGTGACATCAACAAGATGACAGACCCCCCTAAAGGATGACGGAGCGAAACTCACACCGGCCACTACCACCAAAAGGATAGTAGGACAAACTCTATCACACAATCTGACATCAATTAGATGACAGACCCCCCACCAAAAGCATGACGGAGCGAAACTCACACCAGCCTCTACCACCACACTATCGCAGAATCTGACATCAATAAGATGACAGACCCCCCACCAAAAGGATGATGGAGGGAAACTCACACCGACCGCTACCACCAAAAGCATGATAGGACAAACACTATTGCACAATCTGACATCAATTACGATGACAGAACCCCACGAAAAGGATGATGAAGCGAAACTCACACCGGCCATTACCACCAAAAGGATGATAGGACAAACCCTATCGCACAATCTGACATCACTAAGATGATAGACCCCCTCCAAAAGGATGACGAAGCGGAACTCACACCAGCCACTACCACCAAAAGGATGATAACACAAACATTCTCGCACAATCTGACATGAATAAGATGACAGACCCCCCCATAAGCAAAAGGATGATATGACAAACACTATCTCACAATCTAACATCAACAAGATGACAGACCCCCCACCGAAAGGATGACGGAGCGAAACTCACACTGGCCACTACCACCAAAAGGATGATAAGACTAACATTATCGCACAATCTAACATCAATCAAGATGACATACCCCCGACCAAAAGGATGACAAAGAAAAACTCACACTGGCCACTACCACCAAAAGGATAATAGGACAAACACTATCGCACAATCTGACATTAATCAAGATGACAGACCCCCCCACCAAATAGATGACTGAGCGAAACTAACTCCATTCACTACCACAAAAAGGATGATCGGACAAACACTATCGCACAATCTGACATCAACAAGATGAAAGACCCTCCACCAAAAGGATGACGGAACGAGACTTACACCTGTCACTACCACCAAAAGGATGATAGGACAAACACTATCACACAATTTGACATCAATAAGATGACAGACCCCCCACCAAAAGGATGATGGAGCGAAACTCACATCGACCGCTACCACCAAAAGGATGCTAGGACAAACACTATCGCAAAATCTGACATCAATTACGATGACAGAACCCCACCAAAAGGATGACGGAGCAAAACTCACACCGGCCACTACCACCAAAAGGATAATAGGACAAACACTATCACACAATCTGACATCAATTAGATGACAGACCCCCCACCAAAAGGATGACGGAGCGAAACTCACACCAGCCACTACCACCAAAAGGATGATAGGACAAACCCTATCGCACAATCTGACATCACCAAGATGATAGACCCCCCACCAAAAGGATGACAGAGAGAAACACACACCGACCACTACCACCAAAAGGATGATATGACAAACACTGCCGCACAATCTGAGATCAACAAGATGACAGACCCCCCAAAAAAAGAATGACGGATCGAAACTCGCACTGGCCACTACCACCAAAAGGATAATAGGACAAACATTATCGCACAATCTGACATTAATCAAGATGACAGACCCCCCACCAAATGGATGACTGAGCGAAACTCACTCCGGCCACTACCACTAAAAGAATGATAGGACAAACACTATCGCACAATCTGACATCAACAAGATGACAGACCCCCCACTAAAAGGATGACGGAACGAAATTCACAGCGGTCACTACCACCAAAAGGGTGATAGGACAAACACTATCACACAATTTGACATCAATAAGATGACAGACCCCCCACCAAAAAGATGATGGAGCGAAACTCACATCGACCGCTACCACCAAAAGGATGATAGGACAAACACTATCGCACAATCTGACATCAATTACGATGACAGAACCCCACCAAAAGGATGACAGAGCGAAACTCACATCGGCCATTACCACCAAAAGGATGATAAGACAAACCCTATCGCACAATCTGACATCACCAAGATGAAAAACCCCCCACCAAAAGGATGACGGAGCGAAACTCACACCAGCCACTACCACCAAATGGATGATAACACAAACACTCTCGCACAATCTGACATCAATAAGATGACAGACCCCCCCCCCCCCCCCCACCATAAGGATGACGGAGCGAAACACACACCGACCACTACCATAAAAAGCATAACATGACAAACACTATCTCACAATCTGACATCAACAAGATGACAGACCCCCCAACAAAAGGATGACGGAGCGAAACTCACACTGGCCACTACCACCAAAAGGATGATAGGACTAACATTATCGCACAATCTAACATCGATCTAGATGACAGACCCCCCGCAAAAAGGATGACGAAGAGAAACTCACACCGGCCACTACCACCAAATGGATGATAAGACAAACACTATCGCACAATCTGACAACAATCAAGATGACAGACCCCCCACTAAAAGGATGACTGGGCGAAACTGAAATAGGCCACAACCACCAAAAGGATGATAGGACAAACCCTATCGCACAATCTAACATCACCAAGATGACAAACCCCCCACCAAAAGGATGACGGAGCGAATCTCACACCAGCCACTACCACCAAATGGATGTTAACACAAACACTCTCGCACAATCTGATATCAATAAGATGACAGACCCCCCACCATAAGGATGACGGAGCGAAACACACACCGGCCACTATCATAAAAAGGATGATATGACAAACACTATCTCACAATCTGACATCAACATGATGACAGACCCCCCACCAAAAGGATGACGGAGCGAAACTCACACTGGCCACTACCACCAAGAGGATGATAGGACTAACATTATCGCACAATCTAACATCAATCTAGATGTCAGACCCCCCACCAAAAGGATGATGGAGAGAAACTCACACCGGCCACTACCACAAAACGGATGATAGGACAAACACTATCACACAATCTGACATCAATCAAGATGACAGACCCCCCACTAAAAGGATGACTGAGCGAAACTGGCACCGGCCACTACCACCAAAAGGATGATAGGACAAACACTATCGCACAATCTGACACTAATAAGATGACAGACCCCCCACCAAAAGTATGACGGAACGAAACTCATACCGGCCACTACCACCAAAAGTAATATAGGATAAAACACTATTGCACAATCTAACATCAATAAGATGACAGACATCCCACCAAAAGGATGACGGAACGAAACTCAATCCGGCCACTACCACCAAAAGGATGATAGGACAAACACTATCGCACAATCTGACATCAATAAGATGACAGACCCCCCAACAAAAGTGTGACGGAGCGAAACTCACACCGGCCACTACCACCAAATGGATGATAGGACAAACACTATCGCACAACCTGACATCAACAAGATGACAGACCCCCCACCTAATGGATGACGGAGTGAAACTCACACCGGCCACTACCACTAAAAGGATGATAGGACAAACCCTATCGCACAATCTGACATCACCAAGATGATAAACACCCCACCAAAAGGATGACGGAGAGAAACACACACCGGCCACTACCACCAAAAGGATGATATGACAAACACTGTCTCACAATCTGACATCAACTAGATGACATACCCCCCACAAAAAGAATTACAGAGTGAAACTCACACTGGCCACTACCACCAAAAGGATGATAGGACAAACACTATCGCACAATCTGACACTAATCATGATGACAGACCCCCCTCCAAATGGATGACTGAGCAAAACTCACTCCGGCCACTATCACCAAAAGGATGATAGGACAAACATTATCGCACAATCTGACATCAACAAGATGACAGACCCCCCACCAAAAGGATGACGGAACGAAACTCACACCGACCACTACCACCAAAAGGATGATAGGACAAACACTATCACACAATTTGACATCAATAAGATGACAGACCCCCCACCAAAAGGATGATGGAGCGAAACTCACATCGACCGCTACCACCAAAAGGATGCTAGGACAAACACTATCGCAAAATCTGACATCAATTACGATGACAGAACCCCACCAAAAGGATGACGGAGCAAAACTCACACCGGCCACTACCACCAAAAGGATAATAGGACAAACACTATCACACAATCTGACATCAATTAGATGACAGACCCCCCACCAAAAGGATGACGGAGCGAAACTCACACCAGCCACTACCACCAAAAGGATGATAGGACAAACCCTATCGCACAATCTGACATCACCAAGATGATAGACCCCCCACCAAAAGGATGACAGAGAGAAACACACACCGACCACTACCACCAAAAGGATGATATGACAAACACTGCCGCACAATCTGAGATCAACAAGATGACAGACCCCCCACAAAAAGAATGACGGATCGAAACTCGCACTGGCCACTACCACCAAAAGGATAATAGGACAAACATTATCGCACAATCTGACATTAATCAAGATGACAGACCCCCCACCAAATGGATGACTGAGCGAAACTCACTCCGGCCACTACCACTAAAAGAATGATAGGACAAACACTATCGCACAATCTGACATCAACAAGATGACAGACCCCCCCACTAAAAGGATGACGGAACGAAATTCACAGCGGTCACTACCACCAAAAGGGTGATAGGACAAACACTATCACACAATTTGACATCAATAAGATGACAGACCCCCCACCAAAAAGATGATGGAGCGAAACTCACATCGACCGCTACCACCAAAAGGATGATAGGACAAACACTATCGCACAATCTGACATCAATTACGATGACAGAACCCCACCAAAAGGATGACAGAGCGAAACTCACATCGGCCATTACCACCAAAAGGATGATAAGACAAACCCTATCGCACAATCTGACATCACCAAGATGAAAAACCCCCCACCAAAAGGATGACAGAGCGAAACTCACACCAGCCACTACCACCAAATGGATGATAACACAAACACTCTCGCACAATCTGACATCAATAAGATGACAGACCCCCCCCCCCCACCATAAGGATGACGGAGCGAAACACACACCGACCACTACCATAAAAAGGATAACATGACAAACACTATCTCACAATCTGACATCAACAAGATGACAGACCCCCCAACAAAAGGATGACGGAGCGAAACTCACACTGGCCACTACCACCAAAAGGATGATAGGACTAACATTATCGCACAATCTAACATCGATCTGGATAACAGACCCCCCGCCAAAAGGATGACGAAGAGAAATTCACACCGGCCACTACCACCAAATGGATGATAAGACAAACACTATCGCACAATCTGACAACAATCAAGATGACAGACCCCCCACTAAAAGGATGACTGGGCGAAACTGAAATAGGCCACAACCACCAAAAGGATGATAGGACAAACCCTATCGCACAATCTAACATCACCAAGATGACAAACCCCCCACCAAAAGGATGACGGAGCGAATCTCACACCAGCCACTACCACCAAATGGATGTTAACACAAACACTCTCGCACAATCTGATATCAATAAGATGACAGACCCCCCACCATAAGGATGACGGAGCGAAACACACACCGGCCACTATCATAAAAAGGATGATATGACAAACACTATCTCACAATCTGACATCAACATGATGACAGACCCCCCACCAAAAGGATGACGGAGCGAAACTCACACTGGCCACTACCACCAAGAGGATGATAGGACTAACATTATCGCACAATCTAACATCTATCTAGATGTCAGACCCCCCACCAAAAGGATGATGGAGAGAAACTCACACCGGCCACTACCACAAAACGGATGATAGGACAAACACTATCACACAATCTGACATCAATCAAGATGACAGACTCCCCACTAAAAGGATGACTGAGCGAAACTGGCACCGGCCACTACCACCAAAAGGATGATAGGATAAACACTATCGCACAATCTGACACTAATAAGATGACAGACCCCCCACCAAAAGTATGACGGAACGAAACTCATACCGGCCACTACCACCAAAAGTAATATAGGATAAAACACTATTGCACAATCTAACATCAATAAGATGACAGACATCCCACCAAAAGGATGACGGAACGAAACTCAATCCGGCCACTACCACCAAAAGGATGATAGGACAAACACTATCGCATAATCTGACATCAATAAGATGACAGACCCCCCACCAAAAGTGTGACGGAGCGAAACTCACACCGGCCACTACCACCAAATGGATGATAGGACAAACACTATCGCACAACCTGACATCAACAAGATGACAGACCCCCCACCTAATGGATGACGGAGTGAAACTCACACCGGCCACTACCACTAAAAGGATGATAGGACAAACCCTATCGCACAATCTGACATCACCAAGATGATAAACACCCCACCAAAAGGATGACGGAGAGAAACACACACCGGCCACTACCACCAAAAGGATGATATGACAAACACTGTCTCACAATCTGACATCAACTAGATGACATACCCCCCACAAAAAGAATTACAGAGTGAAACTCACACTGGCCACTACCACCAAAAGGATGATAGGACAAACACTATCGCACAATCTGACACTAATCATGATGACAGACCCCCCTCCAAATGGATGACTGAGCAAAACTCACTCCGGCCACTATCACCAAAAGGATGATAGGACAAACATTATCGCACAATCTGACATCAACAAGATGACAGACCCCCCACCAAAAGGATGACGGAACGAAACTCACACCGACCACTACCACCAAAAGGATGATAGGACAAACACTATCACACAATTTGACGTCAATAAGATGTCAGACCCCCTACCAAAAGGATGATGGAGCGAAACTCACACCAACCGCTACCACCAAAAGGACGATAGGACAAACACTATCGCACAATCTGACATCAACTACGATGACAGAACCCCACCAAAAGGATGATGGAGCGAAACTCACACCGGCCACTACCCCCAAAAGGATGATAGGACAAACCCTATTGCACAATCTGACATCACCAAGATGACAGACTCCGCACCAAAAGGATGACGGAGCGAAACTTACACCAGCCACTACCACCAAAAGGATGATAACACAAACACTCTCGCACAATCTCACATCAATAAGATGACAGACCCCCCACCATAAGGATGACGGAGCAAAACACACACCGGCCACTACCATCAAAAGGAAGATATGACAAACACTATCTCAAAATCTGACATCAACAAGATGACAGACCCCCCACCAAAAGGATGACGGAGTGAAACGCGCATTGGCCACTAACACCAAAAGGTTGATAGGACTAACATTATCGTACAATCTAACATCAATCTAGATGACAGACCCCCCACCAAAAGGATGACAGAGAGAAACTCACACCGGCCATTACAACCAAACGGATGATAGGACAAACACTATCACACAATCTGACATCAATCAAGATGACAGACCCCCCACTAAAACGATGACTGAGCGAAACTGACACCGGCCACTACCACCAAAAGGATGATAGGAAAAACATATCGCACAATCTGACATAACCAAGATGACAGACCCCCCACCAAATGGATGACGGAGCAAAACTCCCACCGGCCACTACCACCAAAAGGATGATAGGACAAACACTATCGCACAATCTGACATTAATAAGATGACAGACCCCCCACCAAAAGTATGACGGAGCGAAACTCATACCGACCACTACCACCAAAAATATGATAGGACAAAACACTATTGCACAATCTGACATCAATAAGATGACAGACCCCCCACCAAAAGGATGACGGAACGAAACTCAATCCGGCCACTACCACCAAAAGGATGACAGGACAAACACTATAGCACAATCTGACATCAATAAGATGACAGACCCCCCACCAAACGTGTGACGGAGCGAAACTCACACCGGCCAATACCACCAAAAGGATGATAGGACAAACACTATCGCACAACCTGACATCAACAAGATGACAGACCCCCCACCTAAATGATGACGGAGTGAAACTCACACCGGCCACTACCACTAAAAGGATGATAGGACAAACCCTATCGCACAATCTGACATCACCAAGATGATAAACCCCCCACCAAAAGGATGACAGAGAGAAACACACATCGGCCACTACCACCAAAAGGATGATATGACAAACAGTGTCTCACAATCTGACATCAACTAGATGACATACCCCCCACAAAAAGAATGACAGAGCGAAACTCACACTGGCCACTACCACCAAATGGATGATAGGACAAACACTATCGCACAAGCTGACACTAATCATGATGACAGACCCCCCACCAAATGGATGATTGAGCGAAACTCACTCCGGCCACTACCACCAAAAGGATGATAGGACAAACACTATCGCACAATCATACATTAATAAGATGACAGACCCCCCACCAAAAGTATGACGGAGCGAAACTCATACCGACCACTACAACCAAAAATATGATAGGACAAAACACTATTGCACAATCTGACATCAATAAGATGAGAGACCCCCCACCAAAAGGATGACGGAACGAAACTCAATCCGGCCACTACCACCAAAAGGATGACAGGACAAACACTATAGCACAATCTGACATCAAAAAGATGACAGACCCCCCACCAAAAGTGTGATGGAGCGAAACTACACCGCCCACTACCACCAAAAGGATGAGAGGACAAACACTATAGCACAATCTGACATCAACTAGATGACATAGCCCCCACAAAAAGAATGACTGAGCGAAACTCACACCGGCCACTACAAACAAAAGGATGATAGGACAAACACTATCGCACAATCTGACACTAATCATGATGACAGACCCCCTACCAAATGGATGACTGAGCGAAACTCACTCTGGCCACTACCACAAAATGGATGATAGGACAAACATTATCGCACAATCTGACATCAACAAGATGACAGACCCCCCACCAAAAGGATGACGGAACGAAACTCACACCGACCACTACCACCAAAAGGATGATAGAACAAACACTATCACACAATTTGACATCAATAAGATGACAGACCCCCCACCAAAAGGATGATGGAGCGAAACTCACACCAACCGCTACCACCAAAAGGATGATAGGACAAACATTATCGCACAATCTGACATCAATTACGATGACAGAACCCCACCAAAAGGATGACGAAGCGAAACTCACACCGGCCACTACCACCAAAAGGATGATAACACAAACACTATCTCAAAATCTGAATTCAAAAAGATGACAGACCCCCCACCAAAAGGATGACGGAGCGAAACTCACACTGGCCACTACCACCAAAAGGATGATAGGACTAACATTATTGCATAATCTAACATCAATCAAGATGATAGACCCCCCACCGAAAGGATGACGTAGAGAAACTCACATCGGCCACTACCACCAAACGGATAATAAGACAAACACTATCGCACAATCTGACATCAATCAAGATGACAGACTACCCACCAAAAGGATGATTGAGGGAAACTCACACCAGGCAGTACCACCAATAGGATGATAGGACAAACATATCGCACAATCTGACATAATCAATATGACAGACCCCCCACCAAAAGGATGACGGAGCGAAACTCCCACTGGCCACTACCACCAAAAGGATGATAGGACAAACACTATCGCACAATCTGACATCAATAAGATGACAGACCCCCCACCATAAGGATGGCGGAGCGAAACACACACCGGCCACTACCATAAAAAGGATGATATAACAAATACTATCTCACAATCTGACATCAACAAGATGACAGACCCCCCACCAGAAGGATGACGGTGCGAAACTCACACCGGCCACTACCACCAAAAGGATGATAGGACAAACACTATCACACAATCTGACATCAATTAGATGACTGACCCCCCACCAAAAGGATGACGGAGCAAAACTCACACCAGCCACTACCACCAAAAGGATGATAGGACAAACCCTATCGCACAATATGACATCACCAAGATGATAGACCCCCCACCAAAAGGATGACGAAGAGAAACACACACCGGCCACTACCACCAAAATGATGATATGATAAACACAATCGTACAATCTGACATCAACAAGATGACATACCCCCCACAAAAAGAATGATAGAGGGAAACTCACACAGATGACATACCCCCCAACAAGATGACATACCCCCCACAATCGTACAATCTACCACCAAAAAGATAATAGGACAAACACTACCGCACAATCTGACATTAATCAAGACGACAAACCCCTCAACAAATGGATGACTGAGTGAAACTCACTCCGGCCACTACCACCAAAAGGATGATAGGACAAACATTATCGCACAATCTGACATCAACAAGATGACTGACCCCCCACCAAAAGGATGACGGAGCAAAACTCACACCGACCACTAGCACCAAAAGGATGATAGGACAAACCCTATCACACAATTTCACATCACCAAGATGATAGACCCCCCACCAAAAGGATAATGGAGCGAAACTCACACCGGCCACTACCACCAAAAGGATGATAGGACAAACAATATCGCACAATCTGACATCACCAAGATGACCGACCCCCCACCATAAGGTTGACGGAGCGAAACACACACTAACCACTCCCATCAAAAGGATGATATGACAAACACTATCTCACAATCTAACATCACCAAGATGACAGACCCCTCACCAAAAGGATGACGGAGCGAAACTCACACTGGCCACTTCCACCAAAAGAATGATAGGACTAACATTATCGCACAATCTAACATCAATCAAGATGACAGACCCCCCACCAAAAGGATGACGGACAGAAACTCACACTGGTCACTACCACCAAACGGATGATAGGACAAACACTATCGCACAATCTGACATCAATCAAGATGACAGACCCCTCACCAAAAGGATGACTAAGCGAAACTCACACCGGCCACTACCACCAAAAGGATGATAGGACAAACATATCGCACAATCTGACATAACCAAGATGACAGACCCCCCACCAAAAGGATGACGGAGAAAAACTCCCACCGGCCACTACCACCAAGAGGATGATAGGACAAACACTATCGCACAATCTGACGTCAATAAGATGACATACCCCCCACCAAAAGGATGACAGAGCGAAACTCATACCGGCCATTACCACCAAAAGGATGATAGGACAAAACACTATCGCACAATCTGACATCAATAAGATGACAGACCCCCCACCAAAAGGATGACGGAGCGAAACTCACTCCGGCCACTACCACCAAAAGGATGATAGGACAAACACTATCGCACAATCCGACATCAATAAGATGATAGACCCACCACCAAAAGGATGATGGAGCAAAACTCACACCGACCGCAACCACCAAAAGGATGATAGGACAAACACTATCAAGAGGATGATAGGACCCCACCAACAGGATGACGAAGCAAAATTAACACCGGCCACTACCATCAAAAGGATGATAGGACAAAACCTATGGCATAATCTGACATCACCAGGATGAGAGACCCCCCACCAAAAGGATGACGGAGCAAAACTCACACCGGTCATACCCCCTAAAGGATGATAGGACAAACACTACCACACAATCTAACATCAATAAGATGACAGACCCCCCACCAAAAGGATGTCGGAGCGAAAAACACACTGGACACTACCACCAAAAAGATGATATGACAAACACTATCGCACAATCTGACATCAACAAGATGACAGACCCCCCACTAAAAGGATGACGGAGCGAAACTCACACTGGCCACTACCACCAAGAGGATGATAGGACAAACACTATCGCACAATCTGACATCAATCAAGATGACAGACCCCTCACTAAAAGGATGACAGATCGAAACACACACTGGCCACCCCCACCAAAAGGATGACGGAGCGAAACTCACACTGGCCATTACCAGTAAAAGGATGATAGTACAAACACTATCGTACAAATTAATCAATCAAGATGACATTGCCCCCACCAAAAGGATGACTGAGTGAAACTCAAACCGGCCACTACCACCAAAAGGATGATAGGACAAACATATCGCACAATCTGACATATACAAGATGACAGACCCCCCACCAAAAGGATGACAGAGTGAAACTCATACCGGCCACTACCACCAAAAGGATGATAGGACAAAACACTATCGCACAATCTAACATCAATAAGACGACAGACCCCCCACCAAAAGGATGACGGAGCGAAACTCACTCCGGCCACTACCACCAAAAGGATGATAGGACAAACACTATCGCACAATCTGACATCAATAAGATGACAGACCCCCCACCAAAAGGATGATGGAGCGAAACTCACACCGACCGCAACCACCAAAAGGATGATAGGACAAACACTATCGCACAATTTGACATCAATTACGATGACAGAACCCCACCAAAAGCATGACGGAGAGAAATTAACACCGGCCACTACCACCAAAAGGATGATAGGACAAAACCTATCGCACAATCTGACATCACCGGGATGAGAGACCCCCACCAAAAGGATGACGGAGCGAAACTCACACCGGACACTACCACCTAAAGGATGATAGGACAAACACAACCGCACAATCTGACATCAATAAGATGACAGACCCCCCACCAAAAGGATGTCGGAGCGAAAAACACACTGGACACTACCACCAAAAAGATGATATGACAAACACTATCGCACAATCTGACATCAACAAGATGACAGACCCCCACTAAAAGGATGACGGAGCGAAACTCACACTGGCCACTACCACCAAGAGGATGATAGGACAAACACTATCGCACAATCTGACATCAATCAAGATGACAGACACCTCACTAAAAGGATGACAGATCGAAACACACACTGGCCACCCCCACCAAAAGGATGACGGAGCGAAACTCACACTGGCCATTACCAGTAAAAGGATGATAGTACAAACACTATCGTACAAATTAATCAATCAAGATGACATTGCCCCCACCAAAAGGATGACTGAGCGAAACTCACATCGGCCACTACCACCAAAAGGATGATAGGATAAACATATCGCACAATCTGACATCAACAAGATGACAGACCCCCCACCAAAAGGATGACGGAGCGAAACTCACAACGACTACTACCATTAAAAGGATGATAGGACAAACACTATCGCACAATCTTACATCAATAAGATGCCAGACCCCCCACCAAAAGGATGAAAGAGCGAAACTCATACCGGCCACTACCACCAAAAGGATGATAGGATAAACACTATCGCACAATCTGACATCCTTAAGATGACAGACCCCCCACCAAAAGAATGACGGAGCGAAACTCACACTAGCCACTACCACCAAAAGGATGATAGGACAAACACTATCGCACAATCTGACATCAATCAAGATGACAGACCCCCACCAAAAGGATGACTGAGCAAAACTAACACCGGCCACTACCACCAAAAGGATGATAGGACAAAACACTATCGCACAATCTGACATCAATAAGATGACAGTCCCCCCACCAAAAGGATGACGGATCGAAACTCACTCCGGCCACTACCACCAAAAGGATGATAGGAGAAACACTATCGCACAATCTGACATCAATAAGATGACAGTCCCCCCACCAAAAGGATGACGGAGCGAAACTCACATCGGCTACTACCACCAAAAGGATGATAGGAGAAACACACACGCACAATCTGACATCAACAAGATGACAGACCCCCCACCTAAAGGATGACGGAGCGAAACTCACACCGGCCAATACCACCAAAAGGATAATAGGACAAACACTATCACACAATCTGACATCAATAAGATGACAGACCCCCCCCCCCCCCACCACCACCACCAAAAGGATGACGGAGCGAAACACACACCGGCCACTACCACCAAAAGGATGATATGAAAAACACTGTCGCACAATCTGACATCAACAAGATGACAGACCCCCCACCAAAAGAATGACGGAACGAAACTCACACCGGCCACTACCACCAAAAGGATGATAGGACAAACACTATCGCACAATCTGACATCAATAAGATGACAGACCCCGCACCAAAAGGATGACGGAGCGAAACTCATACTGGCCACTACCACCAAAAGGATGATAGGACAAAACACTATCGCACGATCTGACATCAATAAGATGACAGACCCCCCACCAAAAGGATGACGGATTGAAAGTCACTCCGGCCACTACCACCAAAAGGATGATAGGACAAACACTATCGCACAATCTGACATCAATCAAGATGACAGACCCCCACCAAAAGGATGACTGAGCAAAACTAACACCGGCCACTACCACCAAAAGGATGATAGGACAAAACACTATCGCACAATCTGACATCAATAAGATGACAGTCCCCCCACCAAAAGGATGACGGATCGAAACTCACTCCGGCCACTACCACCAAAAGGATGATAGGAGAAACACTATCGCACAATCTGACATCAATAAGATGACAGACCCCCCACCAAAAGGATGACGGAGCGAAACTCACATCGGCTACTACCACCAAAAGGATGATAGGAGAAACACACACGCACAATCTGACATCAACAAGATGACAGACCCCCCACCTAAAGGATGACGGAGCGAAACTCACACCGGCCAATACCACCAAAAGGATAATAGGACAAACACTATCACACAATCTGACATCAATAAGATGACAGACCCCCCCCCCCCCCACCACCAAAAGGATGACGGAGCGAAACACACACCGGCCACTACCACCAAAAGGATGATATGAAAAACACTGTCGCACAATCTGACATCAACAAGATGACAGACCCCCCACCAAAAGAATGACGGAACGAAACTCACACCGGCCACTACCACCAAAAGGATGATAGGACAAACACTATCGCACAATCTGACATCAATAAGATGACAGACCCCGCACCAAAAGGATGACGGAGCGAAACTCATACTGGCCACTACCACCAAAAGGATGATAGGACAAAACACTATCGCACGATCTGACATCAATAAGATGACAGACCCCCCACCAAAAGGATGACGGATTGAAAGTCACTCCGGCCACTACCACCAAAAGGATGATAGGAGAAACACTATCGCACAATCTGACATCAATAAGCTGACAGACCCCCCACCAAAAGGATGACGGAGCGAAACTCACACCGGCCACTACCACCAAAAGGATGATAGGAGAAACACACACGCACAATCTGACATCAACAAGATGACAGACCCCCCACCTAAAGGATGACGGAGGGAAACTCACACCGGCCACTACCACTAAAAGGATGATAGGACAAACACTATCACACAATCTGACATCAATAAGATGACACACCCCCCACCAAAAGGATGACGGAGCGAAACTCACATGGGCCACTACCACCGAAAGGATGATAGGACAAACCCTATCGCACAATCTGACATCACCAAGATGATAAACCCCCCCCCCCCCCACCACCACCACCAAAAGGATGACGGAGCAAAACACACACCGGCCACTACCACCAAAAGGATGATATGACAAACATTATCACACAATTTGACATCAATAAGATGATAGACCCCCACCAAAAGGAAGATGGAGCGAAACTCACACCGACCGCAACCACCAAAAAGATGATAGGACAAACACTATCGCAAAATCTGACATCAATTACGATGACAGAACACCACCAAAAGGAAGACGGAGCGAAACTCACACCGGCCACTACCACCAAAAGGATGATAGGAAAAACACTACCGCACAATCTGACATCACCAAGATGACAGACTCCCCATCAAAAGGATTACGGAACGAAACTCAAACCAGTCACTACCGCCTAATGGATGATAGGACAACCACAATCGCACAATATGACATTAATAAGATGACAGACCCCCCACCAAAAGGATGACGGATCGAAACTCACTCCGGCCACTACCACCAAAAGGATGATAGGAGAAACACTATCGCACAATCTGACATCAATAAGATGACAGACCCCCCCACCACCACCAAAAGGATGACGGAGAGAAACTCACACCGGCCACTACCACCAAAAGGATGATAGGACAAACACTATCACACAATCTGACATCAATAAGATGACACGCCCCCCACCAAAAGGATGACGGAGCGAAACTCACACGGGCCACTACCACCAAAAGGATGATAGGACAAAACCCTATCGCACAATCTGACATCACCAAGATGATAGACCCCCCCCCCCCCCCACCAAAAGTATGACAGAACGAAACACACACCGGACACTCCCACCAAAAGGATGATATGACAAACACTGTCGCACAATCTGACATCAATAAGATGACAGACCCCCCACCAAAAGGATGACAGATCGAAACTCACACAGGCCACTACCACCAAAAGGATGACAGGACATACACTATCACACAATCTGACATCAATAAGATGACAGACGCCCCACCAAAAGGATGACGGAGCGAAACTCACACCGACCACTACCACCAAAAGGATGATACGACAAACCCTATCGCACAATCTAACATCAATCAAGATAACAGACCCCCCACCAAAAGGATGGCAGATCGAAACACACACTGGCCACCCCCATCAAAAGGATGACGGAGCGAAACTCACAATGTTCATTACCAGTAAAAGGATGATAGGACAAACACTATCGTACATATTAATCAATCACGATGACATTGCCCCCACCAAAAGGAAGACTGAGAAAAACACACACCGGCCACTACCACCAAAAGGATGAAAGGACAAACATATCGCACAATGTAACATCAACAAGATGACAGACCCCCCAACAAAAGGAAGACGGAGCGAAACTCACACCGGCTACTACCATTAAAAGGATGATAGGACAAACACTATCGCACAATCTGACATCAATAAGATAACAGTCCCCCCACCAAAAGGATGACGGAGCGAAACATACCGGCCACTACCATCAAAAGGATGATAGGACAAAACATTATCGCACAATCTAACATCAATAAGATGAGAGGCCCCCCACCAAAAGGATGACAGAGCAAAACTCACACCGGCCACTACCACCAAAAGGATGATAGGACAAACACTATCGCACAATCTGACATCAATAAGATGACAGACCCCGCACCAAAAGGATGACGGAGCGAAACTCATACTGGCCACTACCACCAAAAGGATGATAGGACAAAACACTATCGCACAATCTGACATCAATAAGATGACAGAACCCCCACCAAAAGGATGACGAATCGAAACTCACTCCGGCCACTACCAACAAAAGGATGATAGGAGAAACACTATCGCACAATCTGAAATCAATAAGATGACAAAGCCCCCACCAAAAGGATGACGGAGCGAAACTCGCACCGGCCACTACCACCAAAAGGATGATAGGAGAAACACACACGCACAATCTGACATCAACAAGATGACAGACCCCCCACCTAAAGGATGACGGAGAGAATCTCACACCGGCCACTACCACCAAAAGGATGATAGGACAAACACTATCACACAATCTGACATCAATAAGATGACACACCCCTGACCAAAAGGATGATGGAGTGAAACTCACACGGGCCACTACCACCAAAAGGATGATAGGACAAACCCTATCGCACAATCTGACATCACCAAGATGATAAACCCCCCCCCCTCCAAAAGGATGACAGAGCGAAACACACACCGGCCACTACCACCAAAAGGATGATATGACAAACACTGTCACACAATCTGACATAAACAAGATGACAGACCTCCCACCAAAAGAATGACGGAGCAAAACTCACACAGGCCACTACCACCAAAAGGATGATAGGACAAACACTATCGCACAATCTGACATCAATAAAGATGACAGACCCCCCACCAAAAGGATGACTGAGCGAAACTCACTCCGGCCACTACCACCAAAAGGATGATACGACAAACACTATCGCACAATCTGACATCAATAAGATGACAGACCCCCCACCAAAAGGATGACGAAACGAAACTCACACCGACCACTACCACCAAAAGTATGATAGGATAAACACTGTCACACAATTTGACATCAATAAGATGATAGACCCCCACCAAAAGGATGATGGAGCGAACTCACACCGACCGTAACCACCAAAAGGATGATAGGACAAACACTATCGCACAATCTGACATCAATTACAATGACAGAACCCCACCAAAAGGAGGACGGAGTGAAACCCACACCGGCCACTACCACCAAAAGGGTGATAGGACAAACTCTATAGCACAATCTGACATCACCAAGATGACAGACCCCCAACCAAAAGGATGACGGAGCGAAACTCACACCGGTCACTACCACCTAAAGGATGATAGGACAAACACTATCGCACAATCTGACATCAATAAGATGACAGACCCCCCACCAAAAGGATGTTGGAGCGAAAAACACACTAGACACTGCCACCAAAAGGATGATATGACAAACACTATCGCACAATCTGACATCAACAAGATAACAGACCCCCCACCAAAAGGATGACGGAGAGAAACTCACACTAGCCACTACCACCAAAAGGATGATAGGACAAACACTATCGCACAATCTGACATCAACAAGATGACAGACCCCCCACCAAAAGAATGACGGAGCAAAACTCACACTAAAAGGATGATAGGACAAACACTATCGCACAATCTGATATTAATAAAGCAGACAGACCCCCCACCAAATGGATGACTGTGCGAAACTAACTCCGGCCATTACCACCAAAAGGATGATAGGACAAACACTATCGCACAATCTGACATCAATAAGATGACAGACCCCCTACCAAAAGGATGATGGAACGAAACTCACACCGATCACTACCACCAAAAGTATGATCGGACAAACACTATCACACAATTTGACATAAATAAGATTACAGACCCCCCACCAAAAGGATGATGGAGCGAAACTCACACTGACCGCAACCACCAAAAGGATGATAGGACAATCACTATCGCACAATCTGACATCAATTACGATGACAGAACCCCACCAAAAGGATGACGGAAGGAAACTCACTCCGGCCACTACCACCAAAAAGGTGATAGGACAACTCTACCGCACAATCTGACATCACCAAGATGACAGACCCCCCACCAAAAGGATGACAGAGCGAAACTCAAATCCGGGCACTACCACCTAAAGGATGATAGGACAAACACTATCGCACAATCTGACATCAATAAGATGACAGACCCTCCACCAAAAGGATGTCGGAGCGAAAAACACACTGGACACTGCCACCAAAAGGATGCTATGACAAACACTATCGCACAATCTGACATCAACGAGATAATAGACCCCCCACCAAAAGGATGACGGAGCGAAACTCACACTGGCCACTACCACCAAAAGGATGATAGGACAAACACTATCACACAATCTGACATCAAGCAAGATGACAAACCCCCCACCAAAAGGATGACAGATCGAAACACACATTGGCCACCCCCACCAAAAGGATGACGGAGCAAAACTCACACTGGTCATTACCAGTAAAAGGATGATAGGACAAACACTATCGTACAAATTAATCAATCAAGATGACAGACCCCCCACCAAAAGGATGACGGAGCGAAACTCACACTAGCCACTACCACCAAAAGGATTGTAGGAAAACATATCGCACAATCTAACATCAACAAGATAATAGACCACCCACCAAAAGGATGACGGAGCGAAACTCAGACCGGCCATACCACCAAAAGGATGATAGGACAAACATTATCGCACAATCTGACATCAATAAGATGACAGAACCCCCCAACAAAAGGATGACAGAGCGAAACTCACACCAGCCACTACCACCAAAAGGATGATAGGACAATCACTATCGCACAATCTGACATCAATTACGATGACAGAACCCCACCAAAAGGATGACGGAACGAAACTCACTCCGGCCACTACCACCAAAAGGGTGATAGGACAACTTGTCGCTTGCGCGAAAATAAGGTGCCGGCAAAACAGAAGAGTCGCCACCTTTCGTTATTTATCCCTCAGAGCGGGAAAGGAAACGATCGGAAAAACCTGACGAAAAAGGGTAAGACAAGGTCATCGCAACCATTGTCTGGGTTCGGGAGTCGGTTACGCAAGGGGAAGGTATTAGCACCCCTCACGTCCGTCGTACTCGACGGGATCCTCGCTTGTTTGTTTACTTGGATGGGTTGGTTATAATCTATCTACCTATCAAGGCTGGCTGAAAAAGAAAAGAAAAATGACTCGGCAAAGCGTCGCGCTTTATGCCTACGTATTCTCATCAGAGAATGAGAAATCAGAGTCAACGTAGTTCGGCTAACTATGGGGAAAGGTTGAAGGTTGCTCGCTAGGACGTCGCATCCTATGCCTACGTACTTTCATCTGGTATGAAAGATCAGAGCAAACGTAGTTCGGGAAACTACGGGTTATCTCCTAAAAGAAGTGTTTTTTATTGTGTTTGCGATTTCAACCGCACTAGAGACTATGACCTGAGAGTGAATGCGTCGCATGTCACCCAAAGGGTACCATACTAACATCCAGACTATGGAAAAGAAACTCTCCCACAATCCTTTCTCAGATAGCTTAAGGCTCGTAACGTACGAAAGAAATCATTCATGATTACTGTATCTTAAACTGTTTCGAGATGAGAAGAGAACAGGCCCAACTAGGAGGGAGACTATCAAGTCCTACTGTTGTCATGCCATGGATTCATCCTATGGTTGAGGTTTGAACAGGGAACTCCTAGATGTTGTCATGCATAGGTTTCAACCTAAAAGTCTATCATCAAATCCTCATCAGAGGAAATAAGAGTCCTAAGGGATCATGTCAATGATACACCAAAACAGACAAAAGCATCAGCTTTAACCGTAAAATGCCTGCAATGCAAGTGAGGGAGGAAATGTGTGTGGGGCTTCAGCCTCCACAAGCTCGTCTCAACCTCAAGCCAGTCATGAAATAACAGTAATCATACTGAAATAAACAACATGCTATCAAGCAAAAACAGTAAATTGTAATCATACAGACAAAAGAAATGAAAGGCTATCAAGCAAAATAAACACATGGGCAAGGGAGCTGGGCTCTACCGAATACTCGCAAGCAAAGCCAAGCAATAACAATACAATCAGATGCACTCATGCTCTTAGACTGAACTTATTCTAAATGGGCTTAGTCCAATGCAACAGACAAATCAGACAAAACACACAATACATCAAAGAAAACAGAAGAAAGCCTCAGCTCCTCCAGCAGAAACTCAGTCTTCAGACTTCAGAGATCACTTGCTTTCCAGGTATCAACCCTACAACATGAGTATCAACTCATCTTCTCCCTTGAGCTTCAGCTCCTTTGATCAGCTCCACCTTCAGGCTTCACTATCTTCAGGGATCTTCAGGCATCAATTTGATCTTCACAGAGTCTTCAGACTTCAATAATCTTCAAGGAATCATCCTCTTCAAGGCCTCAGCTTCTATCTTCAATGGCTCCAATGCTCCAGCAAACAAGATTCAGTCAACAAGATGAGTGGGGGATGTTACAGTACTCACTAACTTCCAAAGGATGCCATTGAGGACTTAACATCAAAGGAAATGCTCTCTCAAAGTTCTACCTTATGGGGCAAGGTCACTAATCCCTCCAAAGGAGAGAGGTGAATACCCTTAAGGGACTCTGTGTCATAGAGAAGAAAGGAGGTGAACAAAGCACTCCTTGGTTATTGAACAAAGTATTCTATCTAGGGCTCTGCCTATGCACCTATAAACCTATAAACAAAACAACAAAAGCTATGCTAAACTCATCTGCAAGGTCTTCAAAGCTTCCATGATGATCCACAAGGTCTTCAACTCAATCCTCAAAGCTCACACACTCAAAAGAGAAGGAAAGAAAACACAACAATACAACTTATGCCTTTAAGCAACACACATACTATCCATACATTCAAAAATCAACCAAAAATAGCATATAGTAATATTAATTCCTAATATAAATTCTAGGGGATCCTATTTAACTACCCTTAAGTCCCATATATTCCCCATAGGCTAACTTGTCCTAAAAACCCCAAAAATAAAATGTTGAAGTTCAAGTATACTACTTAAAACCCTAATTAGAGCACCTAAATGTCTAACAATCAAACTACATCAAATTTATTCTACAAATCAAGAGATAAATCCTACATGAAACTAGGGGTCAATACCTAACTATGCCAAAAAGAATGGCTCAAAAACCCTAAGGGAAAGTCCTAAAACAATTCATAGAAAATGAGATATCAACTAAAAGAAAATAAATGCCCTATTTAAAAGAAAATATCACCAAAAATTCTACATTAAAAATAAAATCCTATTTTTATTTTTATAATTTTCTACACATTATTATCTAAACATGGCAAAGAGAATGAACAAAAAAACATTATTTATCAATTTTTTATGAATTATCAAAGTTCACTAAAAATATAAAACAAAACAAAATATAAAATGAGAAAAATGAGGGAGGGGGTGAAAATAGCACACACGCGTAGTTGGGAATTCAATGGGCCTGGATACGGGGGGTGTGGATAGTGAAAGTATGCTGAGCCCAGTCTTCCTTATTTAACAAAACGACGGCGTCTCAGCCTTTTTAAATTTTCCCTCCGTTTTCTTCTTTTAATCGTGACCACACGATGGAGTCCCCAGTCAAGCGTTTGACCCTCATCCAATGGCCCTGGTTCATCGTCCCCAAACAGATTAGGGTTTTGCAGCCACGCGAGTCCTCATGCAGGAAACTTCCAGTCCACCTTTCTCTCTCAATTCTCCATGGTTTGCCACGATCCAAAGACTGAAATTACCCTACTTAACACCAGGAATCTAACCATGTTCATAGTTTCTTTTGAATCATCTTATATCATCCAAACAGCATGCGAGAAAACTAGGGTTCCACCATTTTCCTCTGGTATCAACATTGGTAAAACTCAAATCTAATGTCCTGATTATACTCTTTATGTTACTCTCATCACAATGAACTATAACATGCCAGCTAAAGCTCTTGATCCAGCTTATTCTTGCTAATTAAAGATTCAATGCCCTGCTATGTAACTCCTCGAATTGCTCTCTATTTCTCAGAAAATGGTCTTCTACCCTAACTTAACAGTTCTACACCTATAACTATGGCAGAAAGTACATAAACTATGAGACTTGAGCAAGATCACCAACCTGTTACACTTTAATGGAAGCTAGGGTTTCCTTGCAATTCAGTGCTTGAAACCTTCCTTGTTTGATCCTTAGAGGCCAATGTGGATTCTGTATGCAGCAAAAATGGTGAACAAGGCTTGAAACTCGAGTTGGACAGCAAAATGCAATTCTTGCAATTTCCTCAAGATATCTTCAAACTGCCATGGATCCTCTTCTACCTCAGCATGTACTCACTCACAATGATCAGAATAATAGGTTTATGGTGGAGAAATGAATGGAGATTGAAGAGAATGAAGGTTTGAGATCAAATTGCCAATGGAAGAGTCTTGCTTCTCACACTCTAATCTCACCTCTCACCAACAATGATCACCAACCATTTACCCTCCCTGATTCACTCTTTAAATAATGATTAATGGAAGCTCTTGGATTCATCTAGAAAGATCTAGAAAGTGCTAGAATCTCATATGATGGTAAGTTGAAAATATCATGCATCATGCATTATCCATTGCAAATTGGCCTTAAAATCTCCTCACATGACATATTGAAGTGTTATGAACCATTACAAGCTTTTTCCTTGCCTTGTGTTAGGATTTCCAAAGGTGACTTCAAATACAAGTAACAAAATAACAAAGCATCACCCATTTTAAAGATTCAAATCAAAATTATATCTAAACCAATGTTCTCAAAATGATCTTTCCAATCAAAATGATATATTGGATGACCCATTTTGGATTTCTAGATCCTCCAAACCAATTTCCAATTTCAACTTTTTAAACTTATAAGCCATTTTTAGTTCATTTTTGACCAATCATGCAAATCCATGCTATGAGCCTTTCCAACAATTCATGACCTTCTTTCTAGACTTAAAATCACATTTTGAACAACTTTCATGTTTTGAGTTTTTCCATTTGAGGCTTGGAAATAGGAGATATGGCATTTGCTTAAAAATAACCTATAACTAACAAATGACCAAAATACCCCTGTCTTGCTCAAACCATAAGTTGAGTTCCACAAATCCTATCAAGGACTTATACCACTCAAATTAAAGCTAAGAAGATGCCCTTCAACATTCATGTTGACCAAGAAATCATAGGAACCATCCTACCAGGGCAAAAGTTGTCTGCAAGTTGGGTGACTTTCAAGGACCCAGATTCACACACCTCAGCTGACCTGTAATTTGTCAAAACCATAACTTGAGCTATGCAACTCCTATCAAGGACTTCCACCACTCAAATTAAATCTAAAAACAAGCTCTACAACATTCCTGTTGTGGGGAAGATGAGACATCAATCACATCTAGAGCTAAAACTGCCTGGAAGATAGGGATCAAATTAGGGTTTTTCCACTGACAATCCTCAGAAACCCTAACTCAAAACTTCTCAAACTCCTCAATCATGATGAGTTGGTCTAGGAATCACCTTTACAACATCTCTATGCATCATTCCATGATCTCATGGCCCTTGGATTAGGTCTCAACCTTCTCCAAATCTTCAGTTATCCTAGGGTTGACCCAGTCAAAACCCTAATTCTACCATTCATGGCTGAATCTCCTGAATTCTTGCACAATGACCTCTCTGAGCTTCCTGAAGGCTATCAGGACATCTCATAATCTTTCTCAAAACATCAAGTTCATTCTCAAAGTCTCAGAATCATCTGAGGAACACCCACAACTCTCAAGCTATGAAGCACACAACCCTGGTTTCAATCCACTCCTCTGAGGATCTCTTGAACTGTCTGATGAAGGTATCCATTTTCAAACACTCAATGAATAAATAAATGTTGGTCAAATTTTGGGGTGCAACAGCTGCCCCTATTCGAACGGCTTGAACCTGACTGGGTGAGAAGCGAACGGCTCTCAACCAATCAAGGTGCGAGACGATTGAATATCGGTAAACCCGAAAATTTGCCAACTGCGCGAGCACACGGTACTCTACGGAGAACAAATCTTTGAATACTGCAACACTAGCTGCTCAACAACTAGCTGGAGAAATATCGACCTGACATCACCGTTAGTTATCCACATTAAATTCTTTTGACATTGCCTTCAGACAACCACAACACCCAACATCGCCGCTGGAAGACTAAATCACCTGACATCGCCGTCAAGAACAACCATAACTCGGGGAAACAAGCGTCCAACATCGCCGCCGGAGACCTAAACCTGAATCACCAAAATATCCAACATCGCTGTTGGAGAAAATACAACAATGAACAAAATACCCCGCATCGCCGCTGGAGAAAATACATCTCTAAACAAAGTACCCCGCATCGCCGCTGGAGAACTACACCTCTAAACAAAGTACCCCACATCGCCGCTGGAGAACTACACCTGACAGAATACCCTGCATCGCCGCTGGAGAAACACATCTGACAGAACACCCCGCATCGCCGCTGGAGAACTAAATCTGTCAAAATACCCCGCATCGCCGCTGGAGAACTAAAGGATCTGCGTCACCTAACATCGCCGTCGGAAGACTGGATCACCTTGACACGCCCAACATTGCCGCTGGAAAACTGAATCTGACGTCGCCGTCGGAAACAAACATCCTTTGGAGACATTGGACATCACCGTCGTACAACCATCATCTCTACTGGGGATTTAAAGAGTCTGACCTCGTTGTCAAACAAACATAATTTGACCTCGCCGTCGAATCCAAACGTTCAACCTCGCCGTCGAACAAACATCCAACCTCGCTGCCGGACAAATGATGATCTGACCTCGCCGTCAAATCCAAACGTTCAACCTCGCCGTCGAACAAACATCCAACCTCGCCGCCGGACAAATGATGATCTAACCTCGCCGTCAAATCCAAACGTTCAACCTCGCCGTCGAACAAACATCCAACCTCGCCGCCGGACAAATGAAACAAAAGGTACACTTGCGTATTTGAAACTACTCCGCTGGGAATGAGAGACCTAACCAAGCACACTCTGATCTGGGGTTCTCCCTCAGAACCATAACGAACATCGGAATACTACTGCACTGATCCCACCGTAGAACTTCAACATCAAAGCTATACGAAACCCTGGCCCCTGGCCACTTCCAGCTTCAGCTAGAAAAGATCTTCAAGTATTTCTGAAGATAAGCATCCTTGGCCTTCAAGGATGTAGACCTTGCCTGTCGGCAACTCTGCAGGAGGTATCTTCGACTTCAGTCTGAAGAAAATGATCCTTGGCCTTCAAGGATACATGGATCTGCCTTCAGGCAACTCCGCCTCTGCTATAGAGCATCCGGGACTTCAGTCAGGGATATAATTCGGTCTTCAATCCGAAAAAATGAATCCTTGGTCATTCATGACCTTGGGGATAACCTTGCCTTCAGGCACCTTCGCTTCAGCTTGGGGAATCTATGACTTCAGTCAAGGAAATGGTATCCTGAGCCATTCATGACTCTACGGGGATTCAAACACTTTGCCTTCAGGCAAAACTCCGCTTCAGTTGGAGAAACATCTTCGACTTCAGTCAGAAGAAAAACTATCCACTTGATTGCAGTCAATCATCTCCTCAGGACAACTGACTTGGTCTTCAGACCAACACGGATCACTTTGTTACAAAAGCCGCACCTACAACCTTTTGAACTCTGTCTTCAGACAAACGTTGATTCATCAACAAGGACCTCTGAGCTCACAGGAACCTCTGGTATCGCCTTCAGGCACCTACGAGGTCAATCTTCAGATTAGACATCACTGTCGGAGCAGACATATCACGCTGCTAAGGACTTCAAGGATCATCTTGAACAAACAAATCCGTCAGGCACCTTCAAGAATCATCTTGAACCGATAACCATTCCGGAGACTTTATTCTGCGGGGTATTCCAGGAACCTTCCTGGGCAACTCTTGCTGGGGGACGCTATTGGGGAGCTCAAGTATCATCCTGAGCAAACCATTCGGGTACCTGCGCTGAGGTCTTAAGAATCATCTTAAGCAAACGGCCCTGCTGAGGAATTTAAGCATCGCCTTGAACTGAAGACTTCGCTGGGGATCTCAAAAATCATCTTGAGTGAGCGACTGTGAGAATTACACCGGGGTCCTGGGAATCATCTCAAGAGAGTGACCTTGTTGGAGGGAATGTCAGGAATCATCCTGAGCAACTAGTCTCTTGGTGGAACACCTGTAAAGCAAGAGTGATAATGACCTAGATCATGCTTATGATGCGTATGCTTCTGTGCTACGCCCCACACGGTGGGAATGCTATGCGTTTATGCTAAATGCCATGCAATCATGCACGATGTTATGCAGCGTTAAATGCTATGCAGTGTTTAAATGCTATGCAATCATGCACAATGATGCGATCCCGTCCGCCAAATGAATGCTGGGGGAGGAAACCCTCTTGTCGAGGAGCCAAGAACTCAGGTAGAGGAATCATCCTGCTGAGGAGAACGTGGACATGCCGATATCAATCGGCCTCCGTCTGGGGAATTGATCTTCCGGTTGACTGCTGTAGGGCAAACAACTTCAGCTGACTGCTGCAGGGGAACGAAGCTCTATGAGAACTTGGACTTGCTGATATCGATCGCGAGAATAAACTGCGCGGCCATCTCGGCTACTCTTCTGGGGAGGATAACTCTGTGGGGAGACAACTTCAGCTATTCAACATTCCACTGGGGAAGAGGGAATCATCCAACTTCAGGAGAGAATACAACTCTGGTGGGGAATCTTAATTCCGCTGAAGACCTCAGTCTGGAACCATCAGTTACTACACACTTCGATATACGAACAATTTCCTACGACACCTGCACTTGTGACCCGGTGCTGGGAAAGACACCTGCTTCGGCGACTTTACTGGGGAAAACACGAGCTTCGGCCCTTGACTCAGCTGATGAGGTGACGTTCCTTCAGGATGCGTCTGCTTGGGGAAGAGAATCCTCTCCACCTGGGGAAGACATATCAATGTTCACCGCTTCGCATTCAGACTCTGCGGAGGAGAGACTACTGAACTCTGCTGGAGAAGGAGGGCTCGCCCTGCTTCGGGGATGCGCACGGCACATTTTCTGGAAGGCGCTACACCTGCAACAACACCAACAAACCGACAAGATACCCTTCTCAACGGGGCCTATCCAGGTTATTATCTCGTGACAATATTCAATTAATTAATTGTTTCAACAATCAATGGGCCTAGGCCCGCAAGTCTATGTATGCGCATTTTATTAAAAAACATCGGCGTTTTCATTCGCAAACAAAACAGATAAATGCTAAACAGACAAGCAGAATTGCTGAATAATGTGCATTTTATTGATGGTGAACCCCTGAATGGGCAAAAATGTTTTACAATAGAGGCAAGCTCCTGGAATGAGGAAGCCGCGCAAAAAGAAAACATAAATATACATCAGTATATACAAATGTCGGCAACGAGGCGTAGACGAACACCATGAGTTGATCCCTCTAAGACCCACTCGACTTCGATACTTCTCCGACGCTTCAGCTTTGGAAGAGATTGATTCAGATAAATGGCCCTCAGGTCTTCCAAACCACTAAACAATGAAAGTCCATACGCGGAACACAGTCATTTGCTTATTCAAATCCCTAACTTTTGCGTGAACCGCCCTTTACGGGTTTTCAGTTCACCGGGATACCCTTTTTTGCCGAAGCCGCCCAGTGTAGGTTTTCAACTTCGCGGGTGTACATTTTTTTAATATATATCCCTAATTTTTGCCCGAACCTTTTATTCTGTTTTTGGTTCGCCAGGATGCCCCTTTTTTGCCTGGACTCTTTCTTTTTTGTCCAGCGGGTCTCTTTCAAGCAAAGTATTTTTTAACTGCGTCCGCGTTCACCGGGGACGCAAAATCTTCACCATCCATCGTGGATAACAACAAAGCTCCTCCTGAGAAGGCCTTGCTGACGACATACGGCCCTTCGTAATTCGGAGTCCATTTGCCCCGGTGATCGGAGTGTGGCGGAAGAATCTTCTTCAGGACGAGATCACCCGTCTGAAAGCTTCTGGGACGCACCTTCTTATCATAAGCTTTCTTCATTCGGCTTTGGTACAGGCGACCAAACGCAATCGATGCTAACCTCTTCTCGTCCATCAGGCTGAGTTGGTTCAAGCGATTCGTAATCCATTCTGCCTCGTCGAGTTTTACATCAACCAAAACTCGTAAAGAAGGAATCTCCACTTCTAACGGTAGGACAACTTCCATACCGTACACCAAGGAGAAAGGAGTTGCCCCGGTCGACGTACGCACCGTCGTACGATAACCGTGCAAGGAAAATGGCAACATCTCATGCCAATCTTTGTACGTCACAACCATCTTCTGAACAATCTTCTTGATGTTCTTGTTGGCCGCTTCAACAACGCCATTCATCTTCGGCCGGTAAGGAGATGAGTTGTGGTGTTCAATCTTGAAGCTATGGCATAGCTCCTTCATCATCTTGTTATTCAAATTCGAACCATTATCAGTAATGATCCGCTCGGGAATTCCATAGCGACAGATGATGTCCCTCTTTATGAATTTAGCTACCACCTGCTTGGTCACATTAGCGTATGAGGCTGCCTCCACCCATTTGGTGAAGTAGTCGATAGCTACCAGAATGAAACGATGACCATTGGATGCAGTGGGCTCGATCTTGCCTATCATGTCGATGCCCCACATGGAGAACGGCCAAGGGGAGGACATGACATTCAATGGGCACGGCGGCACATGGACTTTATCAGCATAAATCTGGCATTTATGACATTTCTTCGCGAATCTGAAGCAATCCGACTCCATAGTCAGCCAGTAATACCCTGCTCTCAGGATCTTTCTCGTCATGGCATGCCCGCCGGCGTGCGTACCAAATGTGCCCTCATGGACTTCTTCCATGAGCATACTTGCCTCTTTCTCATCTACACATCTGAGTAGCACGAGATCGTGGTTTCTCTTATACAACACTTCATCAGGATTGAGATAAAAGTTTCCAGATAGCCTCCTTAGAGTCTTCTTATCCTGGGTTGACGCACCCGCAGGATACTCCTTGGTCATAAGGAAGGTCTGGATGTCGTGGAACCATGGCTTGCCGTCGTTGGCATCCTCGATTGCAAACACAAATGCTGGTCTATCAAGACGCGAAAGTACAATTCTTGGAGCCTCATTCCAATAATTGACTTTATACATTGAAGCCAACGTGGCTAAGGCATCAGCCATCTGATTTTCAGCCCTGGGTACATGATGGAGCTCCACTCGATCGAAGAACGGAAGCAGCCTCCTGGCATAATTCATGTACGACACTAAATTCGCTTGACGAGTTTCCCACTCCCCTTTGATCTGATTGATTACGAGCGCTGAGTCACCATATATGTCTAGATTCTTGATTCTCAAATCAATTGCCTCTTCTAGACCCATAATACATGATTCATACTCGGCTTCGTTGTTGGTAACTGGAAACGTCAGTCTCGTAGTAAAAGGGATGTGGGATCCGTGAGGAGTCGTGATGATAGCCCCGATACCACTCCCATAGGAATTAACCGCTCCGTCGAATATCAACTTCCACTGAGACTCCCTATCTGGCCCCTCATCGGGCAATGGCTCATCGCAGTCCTTCGCTTTGAGAAACATAATGTCCTCGTCAGGGAACTCGAACTTCATCGGCTGGTAGTCTTCGATTGGCTGTTCGACAAGATAATCAGACAATACGCTCCCCTTAATGGCCTTCTGAGAGACGTACTGAATATCATATTCTGTTAACACCATTTGCCATCTGGCAATCCTGCCCGAAAGAGCCTGCTTCTCGAAGACGTACTTGATCAGATCCATCTTTGAAATGAGCATAGTGGTGTGGTTGAGCATATACTGTCGTAGACGTTTGGCAGCCCAAGCTAATGCACAGCACGTCTTCTCCAGCATCGAGTATCGAGATTCACACTCAGTGAACTTTTTACTCAAATAATAAATGGCATGCTCTTTTCTGCCCGTCTCGTCGTGCTGACCGAGAACACACCCCATACTATTCTCAAGAACTGTCAAGTACATGATTAATGGCCGTCCAGCCACTGGGGGTATCAAGATTGGAGGTTCTTGAAGATACTGCTTTATTTTATCGAATGCCTTCTGGCAATCCTCATTCCAAGTAATCGCCTGATTTTTCTATAACAGTTTGAACATCGGTTCACAAGTGGCCGTGAGCTGAGAGATAAACCTTGCAATGTAGTTTATTCGGCCCAGGAAACCACGAACTTCTTTCTCTGTTTTCGGCGCTGGCATTTCTTGGATAGCTTTTATTTTCGCAGGATCAACTTCAATACCTCGTTCGCTAATGATAAACCCTAATAACTTTCCGGACCGCACTCCGAAAGTGCACTTGTTAGGATTCAGCCTCAGCCTGAACTTCCTGAGCCTTTCGAACAGCTTCAACAGGTTGACCAGATGCTCTTCCTCCGTTTGGGACTTTGCAATCATGTCATCAACATAGACCTCGATCTCATGATGAATCATATCATGAAACAAAGTTACCATTGCCCGCTGGTAAGTGGCCCCTGCGTTCTTCAGACCGAAGGCCATTACCTTATAGAAGAATGTGCCCCAGGGGGTGATGAACGTTGTTTTCTCCATGTCCTCCGGCGCCATCTTAATCTGATTGTAACCGGAAAAGCCATCCATGAACGAAAACACGGAAAACTGGGCTGTATTGTCGACCAACACATCGATATGAGGCAACGGGAAATCATCCTTAGGGCTCGCCCTATTCAAATCCCGATAATCGACGCACATGCGTACCTTACCGTCCTTTTTCGGTACGGGCACTATGTTGGCGACCCACGGAGGGTAAGTGGTAACGGCTAGAAATCCTGCGTCCAACTGCTTCTGGACCTCTTCTTTGATTTTTACAGCCATGTCTGGTCTCGTTCTCCTGAGCTTCTGCTTGACTGGAGGGCAATCTTCCCGCAACGACAAGCGATGAACCACGATATCAGTGTCAAGTCCGGGCATATCCTCATATGACCAAGCAAAAACGTCACTATACTCTCGAAGCATCTCGACCAGTCTATGCCTGACATCATTCTGCAGCGCAGCCCCTACTCTGACATTTCTGACGAGCTCCTCAGAACCCAAATTTACAATCTCAATATCCTCCTCGTGAGGCAGAATAACCTTCTCCTCTTGTCTCAACAAGCGAGCCAACTCTTTCGGAAGGTCTTCGTCTTCATCAATCTCATCCTCGGCTTGATAGATCGGGCAATCAAAGTCGTAGTGAGCCGTAGAGGGTCCAGAGTCGATGTCATCTGTTACGTGGATCCTGCAATAACAAGGGTTAAGTTTAAAGCAGGAATATGCAGGTTAGCACGAACCTCGTTGCCATTTTGCTGTTTTTCAAAATAAACACAAAATAGGAATAACAGAGAACACAATATTTGATTACGAAGAAAACGCCTTTTATTTATTAACAAAATGCATACACATAATCCAACAAGGCCCTGACAGTAGAACCACTATGCCCCGGGCAGGACATAGGGTTGTACAAAGATTGTAAAAAGCAAATCATTACTCTTCATTCGTCAGCTTGATAATCTCCTTGATGGCCCAATTGTGAAGGCGCTCGCCCGGCTTGCTCGGTTGAATCCAGGCGTCAAGATCGCAATCACTGTCTCCGCTGTCCTCCGACGCAACGTTGATACTCTCGAAAATTACTCCCCCCTTGGTGAATAAGATCGGCCCTTTCCCACGAGACGAGCTGCCAGAAGAAGATGAAGCTTCAGCTCCAGGGGAATATCCCAATCCAAACTTATCCTGTTTGATTGGTATATCCAAGACATGCCCCCAGCCTGGGGTGGAGCCGGCTTCGACAACGGCCCGAGCTTCCTTAAACGAGGAGAGGTTCAACTTTTGCTTCTCTGCGACGACAGGAGCTACTTCTTTCACCCTGACGGTTTCAAATGCTTGGCAAAGAGTCTCATGGATCTCACCATCCATTTCAACGTATTTAAAGGACGACAGGTGGCTTACCATGATGTCCTCTTCACCACAGACGGTCACTATGCTGCCCCCAACAGCATATTTAAGCTTCTGATGCAGCGTGGACGTCACGACACCAGCAGAATGGATCCATGGCCGACCTAAGAGGCAACTATAGGCGGGCATGATATCCATGATATAGAAAACCGTATTGAACGTCTCTGGACCCACTTGAATTGGCAGGGTCAACTCTCCGAAGACGTGGCGCTTGGTTCCATCGAAGGCTTTCACGACCAGATCACTGGGCGTGCACAGCAATCCACGGGTATCCAACTTCATCAGTGCCTTCTTCGGGAGCACATTAAGCGAGGAACCTGTATCCACCAGGACATGTGACATAATAGTGCCTCTGCATTCTATTGAGACGTGCAATGCGCTGTTGTGATCTCTTCCCTTAGGAGTCAGCTCCAGATCTGTAAAACCCAGCCCATTACCAGCATTGACATGGGCCACCACTTCTTCGAGTTGATTTACTGATATCTCCTGCGGCACGTATGCAGCATTCAATACCTTCAGTAATGCATTGCGGTGCGCCTCAGAGCACAACAACAAGTTAAGAATCGAGATCTTTGACGGAGTCTGATGAAGATGATCTACAATTTTGTAGTCACTTCTCTTGATTAGTCGCATGAACTCTTCAGCATCTTTAACCAGCAAGTCTTTTTCTGCCTCAGCAGGGACCTCTTCAACAGCTTTACCTTTACCCTTATCCACAACGTCGGCCCGGACCACCTTCTCCACTGCAACCTCTGCTGGTGCGAACACTCTACCGCTTCTAGTGATACCACTGACTTCAGTAAGATTCTGCACAGTCGATCCAAACGGCTCAAGCTCTATTTTCTGACCATTGCAGTAAACTTCGGCGCCATAATGCCATGGGACAGCATTAGTACTCTCGAATGGGATTGGTCCGGCCCTAGTGATGGTGATAGTAGGCGGACGGGGCGCAGAAATAGTAATGGGGTGACGAGGAATAGTAATGGTAGCAACTTCGTCTGCCTGCTTCAGCACGACTTACCCTGATGCACTCTCAATGCTCCGGCTGAACTGTAAAATACCCTCGGACATCAGACTTTGGATACCTTCGATCAGCTGCTCACACCCGTCAGGAAGTGTAGCACAAGCCATACATAGTTCTCCGCATCCAGGAAAGAAGCCCTTCTTCAGCAACTTAGCCTTGACAAAACTCAACGGCGTCTTCAAATCTTTGACATCGGTCAGCAAGTCTGAACTCTCCTCAGTGATAACAGCATTCACTCCGCCCCCCTTATGATGAGGCATTGGATTTTTGGTGACGTTGGGCACGTTGTCAGAAAAGTTGATAACCTTGGCGTCCACCAAGTCCTGGACTTTGTGCTTAAAAGCTTTACAATTCTCAATCGTATGGCCTGGTGACCCAGTGTGGAATTCACAAGTAGCATTAGCATCATACCCCGGTGGTGGTGCCCCTGTTAAGGGAGCCAACGTCCTTTTTTGAACCAATTGGAGCTGAAGCAATGTTTGCAGAAGCTGCGCATACGACATAGGTGGAGTATCAAAATGACGGCTTGCCATAGGACCCCGATTCTGATATCTTTTATACCCCTGCTGATTCTGCTGCTGGGGCTGCTGCTGCTGCTGCTGCGGAGCAGCTGGGATATTTATGCTAGCGATCTGAGGCTGAGGGACCTTGCCCTTTCTCCTAGCATTAGTGACAGCACTGGCATCTCCCTCTCGACGCTTTCCAGTATAGGGTTTCTTGCTACCCCCTCCAACTGAGGATGATTCGCCCTGAATTTTTCCAATCTTTATACCGTTCTCAACATGCTCGCCCAAAGTGATAAGAGCCGAGAATGTTCTAGACATGCCACTGACCAGCTTTTCATAATAGATTCCGGGAAGGGTAGCCACGAACATTTGTACCAACTCACGCTCAACCATCGGCGGTTGAACCCGAGCAGCCAATTCACGCCACCGCTGGGCGTACTCTTTGAAGCTTTCATTGTTCCGCTGTGAAAGATTCTGAAGCTGAACTCGGTTGGGAGCCAAGTCGCTATTGTATTGATAGTGGAGAACAAACGCTTTTGCAAGATCTTTCTAGGTGCGCACAGTAGCGGGCTCCAAACCCATATACCATTCGAGTGATGGACCAGAAAGACTATCCTGAAAGAAGTGCATCAGCAACTTCTCATCGTCAGAATAGGCGGACATCTTTCTATAATAAGATCGGAGGTGGACCCGGGGGCAAGTAGTACCCTTATACTTCTCGAAGGTAGGCACCTTGAACTTGTGAGGTACTTTAAAGTCAGCGATCAACCCTAGGTTGGACATGTCAACGCCCAATGTGTTCTGATTTTCTATGCTTCTCATCTTGTCTTCCAGCGCCTTGAACCTGAGTCGAGCTTCAGCATTCAACTCTGCCTCTACACCTCTCTGAGAGAATATGTCATCCTGATGGTCCTCCAGCCACGGTTGAGGCACCACCAGATTTCCTGCACCAGCATTGCCGTTGACCGGCCCTATGTTAACATTGGCTCCCAAACTACCATTGCCGACGCCAGCCGCGTTGAGTCCGAGATTAGTCATCAGATTGCCGTTAGCACTGCCGTTGCCCCCGGCGGCAGGAACAACGTTCTGTGGAGTATCCCCTGGAGGAGGAGTAGGCACGGCCCCTCCATGAAGTATGCCATTACTGTCAACCCTGGAGATCAGCGGTTGAACTAGAGTACGAAGCTGGTCTTGACCATTCGCGACCACCTGCATCAGCTCCATAAAACGATCCATCCGTTCACGGAGTTCTTGGACATCCGACTGCACCTGGTCCATGATTCTCGTCTGATTAGCGCGAGTTGAATAGCGGTGGATGAGTCTTTGATCAATCCTGGAGATCGAAAGCAGCTCGGAACCTGAAAAACCTGTTAACAATAAAGGTTAGGAAAAGCAATAAGATATACACCATGCAAATATGCTGCATGCAGATGCAGGCGTGTGTCTGTGTGCGTGGGAGATTTCCCCCCATCCTAGTGCCTTAGTGCCAGTGCTGATAATAATAAGAAGAAGACGAAATCTGAGCCCGATCATGGAAACATCAATCTCATATATATATGGAAAGGCCTGTCAAGGCAGTACACAGTATCAGCGAGTACAAATCAACAACATGACCTCAGCCAACAAGTCTGGTGATGGTCAGCATACATCAAAGATCAAAAACAACGGGGATATAACTAGTCAAGTACGGCCACGGGCGCGATACTCTGCTAATAACTCCTTTGTCTCTGAATGATCTGGCGAAGTGAGCAACCCCTCGACGAGTAGTTCCCTCTGCCTGATGGTATGTTGAAGCCCCTGAACTGAACTCTCCCAAGCGCCTTTTCCAAAGCAATCCTCCAGCTTCCGCTTTTTAGACTCAAACATCAGCTTATGCTCCTTCAGGCTAGCAATGGCTTTGTTGAGACGGGCTTCAGCGGAGTACCTGCGGGCGGTCTCTTCATCAAACCTCCGCTCACTGTCCTTCACTTCGGTCTCTAGCTTAGAAATCTGCAGCATCAGCTTGTCTTCTCGCTCCTTCCTGGTGGCCATGGAAGTCTTCCAATGCTGGTCGAACTTAGATATTCTCCGGTATGCTTCCTCCAAATGCTGCTTCTTCGTGGCTAGCACATCGTTAGCGGCCCTGAAGTCCTGACCCAAGCGTTCCCGATCAGCAATCTGCTTTGCCAAGTCTGCACTCAGCTGGCTTACCGATTCTGTTTGCTTTTTGAGAGCATGCACAACTTCGTTCCTCTCACTTCGAAGCTGAGCTAACTCCTTCTCTAATTCTGCATTTGCTTTCTTCAGTTCATCACGCTCGGCTAATACCTGGTTGTGCTGATGAACGGGCACAGTGGTAGGTTCTTCGACTGGTGGAGGACTCTCTGGTCTGACATGAGGGAATGGCATCCCTATAGCGCTGGCTCTGGCTCTGATCCAATCTGAATAAGGAGGGTAGGCCTGGCTGTTGCTCTTCCCTAACAAAGGCTTTCCTCTCGTGCTGATGTTGTTCCACGCATACTGAAGCTTGGACAACAAATCCCCCTCTAGAATTCCCGTGAGGTACAGAGATTCCCGTACCTCTTCCTCCTTCGGTGGAGTCCTCAAAGCATATGCAAACTGACGAACTAGCAATGATGGGTTGTAGTTGATGCAACCCTTCCTACCTATCAGAGGTACGTTAGGAAACCCACTACAAATGAAAATCACCTCGGTGCCTAACCTGTCTCTGTCAACGAACCAATCAATGTCTTCTGCCGACAAACTCATCAAACGCTCAGGCCACTCAGCTGTGGCTGCAGACAAGACAGAAGAACCCCTCTTGGGCAAATGACTATCAAACCACTTGTACAGCAACGACACGCAGCATGAAACATTCTTCCCTCTCCGGTTCTCATTCTTGTAATGCACTGAATGGTAAACGTCTCCGATCAGAGTAGGGACTGGATTCCCTGAGGCAAAGATATGGAATGCATCAAAATCTACGAAATCAGGCATGCTGGGAAATAGGATAATGCCATATATGCATAAAGCTAGGATGGCGCTGAAGGCGTCCCAACATTTGTCCTTAGCACACTGCTGAGCCTTAGCTATCAGAAACTGCAGAGAGAACCCTGGGACCTTGTTCCAACTCGTCACTACTAACTCAGAAGCGCTCAAATGGAGTGAGGACGCTAAACCAACCAGATCAGGTTCAGCATCCATGTGGACAAAAGGCACTTGCCTTTTGATAGGCACACCTAGCATATCAGCATACTCTTCCAATGTCGGCGCGAGAACGAAGTCATGAAAAGTGAAACACCTCAAGGGAGGGTCATAAAACTGCAGAAGAGCATGTAACCCATTCAACTCGGACGTAGAAGGTTTGTAAACCAGGCTAAGCAACCTGCCATAAGACTTCCTGAACCTATCCTTCACAGAATCCCCTGCCAGGGCTACCAAACCAGTCAGCTTCAACACATCGGGGGTCGGGAACTTGTACGCAACAGTCTTCCTGAGAGAAGCCATAATAACAGCAGAAGACGAGAACTCCGGGATCGGGGAAACGGTACCTGCAACGCAGACACACGTTAATGGAATGCAGATGAATGCGCAAACTAATGCAAAATGCAGGTATGCAATAATATATCCAGGTGGCTGCTGTGGAGATTCGGTATCAACAGTCACTGATGAGAGGGGAACCCCGGTGTAAGACCACTAATCTGATCTGCTGAGAATAACCATCTGATGGGACCGAGATCAAAATTCTGTTCTGACAAGAGTAAGTGACTGATAATAAGGACCCCGGGTGCAAGACCAGGGAACATCTGTTGATGAAGTCTTCAGACCCCAAATCAAAAACCTGCCCTATCAAGAACAAACACACAGCTGCTGATGAGATCTTCAGACCCCACTCAAAATCTGCTCTATCAAGAACAAATAACATCTGTCGATGAGGCCTTCAGACCTCACTCAAAATCTGCTCCATCCAGAACAAACCACTGATGATAACATACTGATCAAAGCCTGCTCTATCAAGAACAGACAAACACCCGACGACAAGATCCTCTGATCAAAAACCTCTTGCTCTATCAAGAACATAACTGATTCACTGTCAAGAAAACCAGGTAGTCTGAAGGTCTAAGTTTCCTGCAATAAACCCAGTCCCACTCACAGGTATGAACCTAGACTGACTCAAGGTACGGCATCCTATGCGTTCATCAGCGTCACAGACTTTCAACACCGATGATACGATTCCCAGAAGGAGTGGCATCATCAAGTCCTGAAGAGGCCTCACTTAGCTGAATCACAAATGATCGGTCCCCAGAGTCGACAATCCACCAAACCAGCAACCGTCTCAACCCAAAGGGTTGAAAGTGAAGGCAACCGGATGAACCTCGTCTGAGCGTGAATTTCATGAGACACTAGTGCCTGCAAAGCAAGCACGCGCCCACTAATTTCCACTCTAAATCTATGGTGCACTCAAGCCTGGGTCTGGCTTCTCACTCAATCAGAACTCCCATCCCACAACAGCACAAATAATCATATTTTACCGAATATAAAATGTGGGAAATAAAGTGCGAGAAGTAAAAGATGCGATAAATAAACGCGACCCAACAGGTAAACACACAAACGGTAGGATTGACTCGCAGGGAACCGTTGGAGTCCCCAGCAGAGTCGCCAGCTGTCGCTTGCGCGAAAATAAGGTGCCGGCAAAACAGAAGAGTCGCCACCTTTCGTTATTTATCCCTCAGAGCGGGAAAGGAAACGATCGGAAAAACCTGACGAAAAAGGGTAAGACAAGGTCATCGCAACCATTGTCTGGGTTCGGGAGTCGGTTACGCAAGGGGAAGGTATTAGCACCCCTCACGTCCGTCGTACTCGACGGGATCCTCGCTTGTTTGTTTACTTGGATGGGTTGGTTATAATCTATCTACCTATCAAGGCTGGCTGAAAAAGAAAAGAAAAATGACTCGGCAAAGCGTCGCGCTTTATGCCTACGTATTCTCATCAGAGAATGAGAAATCAGAGTCAACGTAGTTCGGCTAACTACGGGGAAAGGTTGAAGGTTGCTCGCTAGGACGTCGCATCCTATGCCTACGTACTTTCATCTGGTATGAAAGATCAGAGCAAACGTAGTTCGGGAAACTACGGGTTATCTCCTAAAAGAAGTGTTTTTTATTGTGTTTGCGATTTCAACCGCACTAGAGACTATGACTTGAGAGTGAATGCGTCGCATGTCACCCAAAGGGTACCATACTAACATCCAGACTATGGAAAAGAAACTCTCCCACAATCCTTTCTCAGATAGCTTAAGGCTCATAACGTACGAAAGAAATCATTCATGATTACTGTATCTTAAACTGTTTCGAGATGAGAAGAGAACAGGCCCAACTAGGAGGGAGACTATCAAGTCCTACTGTTGTCATGCCATGGATTCATCCTATGGTTGAGGTTTGAACAGGGAACTCCTAGATGTTGTCATGCATAGGTTTCAACCTAAAAGTCTATCATCAAATCCTCATCAGAGGAAATGAGAGTCCTAAGGGATCATGTCAATGATACACCAAAACAGACAAAAGCATCAGCTTTAACCGTAAAATGCCTGCAATGCAAGTGAGGGAGGAAATGTGTGTGGGGCTTCAGCCTCCACAAGCTCGTCTCAACCTCAAGCCAGTCATGAAATAACAGTAATCATACTGAAATAAACATCATGCTATCAAGCAAAAACAGTAAATTGTAATCATACAGACAAAAGAAATGAAAGGCTATCAAGCAAAATAAACACATGGGCAAGGGAGCTGGGCTCTACCGAATACCCGCAAGCAAAGCCAAGCAATAACAATACAATCAGATGCACTCATGCTCTTAGACTGAACTTATTCTAAATGGGCTTAGTCCAATGCAACAGACAAATCAGACAAAACACACAATACATCAAAGAAAACAGAAGAAAGCCTCAGCTCCTCCAGCAGCAACTCAGTCTTCAGACTTCAGAGATCACTTGCTTTCCAGGTATCAACCCTACAACATGAGTATCAACTCATCTTCTCCCTTGAGCTTCAGCTCCTTTGATCAGCTCCACCTTCAGGCTTCACTATCTTCAGGGATCTTCAGGCATCAATTTGATCTTCACAGAGTCTTCAGACTTCAATAATCTTCAAGGAATCATCCTCTTCAAGGCCTCATCTTCTATCTTCAATGGCTCCAATGCTCCAGCAAACAAGATTCAGTCAACAAGATGAGTGGGGGATGTTACAGTACTCACTGACTTCCAAAGGATGCCATTGAGGACTTAACATCAAAGGAAAGGCTCTCTCAAAGTTCTACCTTATGGGGCAAGGTCACTAATCCCTCCAAAGGAGAGAGGTGAATACCCTTAAGGGACTCTGTGTCATAGAGAAGAAAGGAGGTGAACAAAGCACTCCTTGGTTATTGAACAAAGTATTCTATCTAGGGCTCTGCCTATGCACCTATAAACCTATAAACAAAACAACAAAAGCTATGCTAAACTCCTCTGCAAGGTCTTCAAAGCTTCCATGATGATCCACAAGGTCTTCAACTCAATCCTCAAAGCTCACACACTCAAAAGAGAAGGAAAGAAAACACAACAATACAACTTATGCCTTTAAGCAACACACATACTATCCATACATTCAAAAATCAACCAAAAATAGCATATAGTAATATTAATTCCTAATATAAATTCTAGGGGATCCTATTTAACTACCCTTAAGTCCCATATATTCCCCATAGGCTAACTTGTCCTAAAAACCCCAAAAATAAAATGTTGAAGTTCAAGTATACTACTTAAAACCCTAATTAGAGCACCTAAATGTCTAACAATCAAACTACATCAAATTTATTCTACAAATCAAGAGATAAATCCTACATGAAACTAGGGGTCAATACCTAACTATGCCAAAAAGAATGGCTCAAAAACCCTAAGGGAAAGTCCTAAAACAATTCATAGAAAATGAGATATCAACTAAAAGAAAATAAATGCCCTATTTAAAAGAAAATATCACCAAAAATTCTACATTAAAAATAAAATCCTATTTTTATTTTTATAATTTTCTACACATTATTATCTAAACATGGCAAAAAGAATGAACAAAAAAACATTATTTATCAATTTTTTATGAATTATCAAAGTTCACTAAAAATATAAAACAAAACAAAATATAAAATGAGAAAAATGAGGGAGGGGGTGAAAATAGCACACACGCGTAGTTGGGAATTCAATGGGCCTGGATACGGGGGGGTGTGGATAGTGAAAGTATGCTGAGCCCAGTCTTCCTCATTTAACAAAACGACGGCGTCTCAGCCTTTTTAAATTTTCCCTCCGTTTTCTTCTTTTAATCGTGACCACACGATGGAGTCCCCAGTCAAGCGTTTGACCCTCATCCAAAGGCCCTGGTTCATCGTCCCCAAACAGATTAGGGTTTTGCAGCCACGCGAGTCCTCATGCAGGAAACTTCCAGTCCACCTTTCTCTCTCAATTCTCCATGGTTTGCCACGATCCAAAGACTGAAATTACCCTACTTAACACCAGGAATCTAACCATGTTCATAGTTTCTTTTGAATCATCTTATATCATCCAAACAGCATGCGAGAAAACTAGGGTTCCACCATTTTCCTCTGGTATCAACATTGGTAAAACTCAAATCTAATGTCCTGATTATACTCTTTATGTTACTCTCATCAGAATGAACTATAACATGCCAGCTAAAGCTCTTGATCCAGCTTATTCTTGCTAATTAAAGATTCAATGCCCTGCTATGTAACTCCTCGAATTGCTCTCTATTTATCAGAAAATGGTCTTCTACCCTAACTTAACAGTTCTACACCTATAACTATGGCAGAAAGTACATAAACTATGAGACTTGAGCAAGATCACCAACCTGTTACACTTTAATGGAAGCTAGGGTTTCCTTGCAATTCAGTGCTTGAAACCTTCCTTGTTTGATCCTTAGAGGCCAATGTGGATTCTGTATGCAGCAAAAATGGTGAACAAGGCTTGAAACTCGAGTTGGACAGCAAAATGCAATTCTTGCAATTTCCTCAAGATATCTTCAAACTGCCATGGATCCTCTTCTACCTCAGCATGTACTCACTCACAATGATCAGAATAATAGGTTTATGGTGGAGAAATGAATGGAGATTGAAGAGAATGAAGGTTTGAGATCAAATTGCCAATGGAAGAGTCTTGCTTCTCACACTCTAATCTCACCTCTCACCAACAATGATCACCAACCATTTACCCTCCCTGATTCACTCTTTAAATAATGATTAATGGAAGCTCTTGGATTCATCTAGAAAGATCTAGAAAGTGCTAGAATCTCATATGATGGTAAGTTGAAAATCTCATGCATCATGCATTATCCATTGCAAATTAGGGTTTTTCCACTGACAATCCTCAGAAACCCTAACTCAAAACTTCTCAAACTCCTCAATCATGATGAGTTGGTCTAGGAATCACCTTTACAACATCTCTATGCATCATTCCATGATCTCATGGCCCTTGGATTAGGTCTCAACCTTCTCCAAATCTTCAGTTATCCTAGGGTTGACCCAGTCAAAACCCTAATTCTACCATTCATGGCTGAATCTCCTGAATTCTTGCATAATGACCTCTCTGAGCTTCCTGAAGGCTATCAAGACATCTTATAATCTTTCTCAAAACATCAAGTTCATTCTCAAAGTCTCAGAATCATCTGAGGAACACCCACAACTCTCAAGCTATGAAGCACACAACCCTGGTTTCAATCCACTCCTCTGAGGATCTCTTGAACTGTCTGATGAAGGTATCCATTTTCAAACACTCAATGAATAAATAAATGTTGGTCAAATTTTGGGGTGCAACACAACTCTATCGCACAATCTGACATCACCAAGATGACAGACCCCTGTCGCTTGCGCGAAAATAAGGTGCCGGCAAAACAGAAGAGTCGCCACCTTCCGTTATTCATCCCTCAGAGCGGGAAAGGAAACGATCGGAAAAACCTGACGAGAAAGGGTAAGACAAGGTCATCGCAACCATTGTCTGGGTTCGGGAGTCGGTTACGCAAGGGGAAGGTATTAGCACCCCTCACGTCCGTCGTACTCGACGGGATCCTCGTTTGTTTGTTTACTTGGACGGGTTGGTTACAATCTATCTACCTATCAAGGCTGGCTGAAAAAGAAAAGAAAAATGACTCGGCAAAGCGTCGCACTTTATGCCTACGTATTCTCATCAGAGAATGAGAAATCAGAGTCAACGTAGTTCGGCTAACTACGGGGGAAGATTGAAGGTTGTTCGCTAGGACGTCGCGTCCTATGCCTACGTACTTTCATCTGGTATGAAAGATCAGAGCAAACGTAGTTCGGCTATCTACGGGTTTTCTCCTGAAAGAAATGTTTTTATTATGTTTGCGATCTCAACCGTACTAGAGACTATGACCTGAGAGTGAATGCGTCGCATGTCACCCACGGGGTACCATACTAAACATCCAATCTCAGATAGCTTAAGGCTCGTAACGTACGAGAGAAATCATTCATGATTACTGTATCTTAAACTGTTTTGAGATGAGAAGAGAACAGGCCCAACTAGGAGGGAGACTATCAAGTCCTACTGTTATCATGCCATGGATTCATCCTATGGTTGAGGCTTGAACAGGGAACTCCTAGATGTTGTCATGCATAGGTTTCAACCTAAAAGTCTATCATCAAATCCTCATCAGAGGAAATGAGAGTCCTAAGGGATCATATCAATGATACACCAAAACAGACAAAAGCATCAGCTTTAACAGTAAAAGGCATGCAATGCAAGTGAGGGAGGAAATGTGTGTGGGGCTTCAGCCTCCACAAGCTCGTCTCAACCTCAAGCCAGTCATGAAATAACAGCAATCATACTGAAGATAAACAGCATGCTATCAAGCAATGAACAGATAAAAGAAATGAAGTGCCATCAGGCAAACAAAACACATGCTTGAGAAAGAAAGAATCTACTCTCTAACCCTAACCCTAACACAGAACCCTGATCAAATCTAAGCAAAGCCCTAAAGCAAAACCTAACCAAAAGAAATCAATCCCAGTCTTCAAGCTTCAGAACAAGCTTACCAAAGAAAGGGAGCTAAGTAAGCAGACTCATAGTGTCTTCCTCAGGAAAGCACTAGGAGGTGTATACTCAGGAGTCATACCCTATGTGGCTCAACCACTGTGATCAGTTCATATTCCTCCTCAGGAGAAACTAAACTCACAAGCAGGCTCCAACATCACTGAATATTTAGGAAATCCTATCTGAACTAGTGGAACTAAGTGAATAGACTCATAGGACCTTCCTCAGGAAAGTACTAGGAGGCTTCCACTTAGGAATTGTATCCCATGTGGCTCAACAACAAGTGATCAGTTTACATTCCTCCTCAGGAGAAATTAAACTCACAAGTTGGCTCCAACATCATTGGATACTTGAGAAATCCTAGATAAACTAAGGGAACTAAGTGAATAGACTCATAGGACCTTCCTCAGGAAAGTACTAGGAGGCTTCCACTTAGGAGTTGCATCCCATGTGGCTCAACAACAGGTGATCAGTTTACATTCCTCCTCAGGAGAAATTAAACTCACAAGTTGGCTCCAACATCATTGGATACTTAAGAAAGAGGTGAGAAGAAAGAATGAAAGTCATTCATAGTGCCTTCCTCAGGAAAGTACCATGAACTTCCTTCAAACTTCAGGATCTCAAACCTCACAGACAGGGAACAAGCCAAGCTCTGGGTCTCTGAGTCTTGATCTACAATCTTCTCTCCATCATGCTCTCCAACAAGATCTTCAAGACAACACAAGCCCCACAACAAATCCCCCAAAATAAACCCCATAGATGAACAGATAACCACAGAACAGACAAAATCCTCAAGCAACTTCAGAAAATACCTAAAAATACTAAACCAAGGGGGAAAAATCTATCAATTATTCACAAGGGTCTTCAACATCTACCCATAACATCCACATATGCCCCTACCCAAAAATCAAGACAAAACTATCTAAAGAAAATGAATTTCCTCACCTATGCACAACATAAACCCTAATTAGACTATCCTAAGTTCAATTCAACTAAACTAATCAAATCTTAATCTAAAAATCTAGTAATAAATCCAGGGAATACTATGATTCATCATCTAACTATGCCAAAAAGAATGGCTCAAAAAGCCTAAGGGAACTATCCTAATTAAATTCTACAAGTAAGCATACCAACTAAAGGAATTTAAAAAAAACAATTAAAAGTAAAAATGCACAAAAAATATAAAACTGAAATAAAATGGCTATTTTATATTTTTATATTTTTCTAGACCGAAAATGAAAAATGGGAAAAAAAGTCTCATTAAAAAATATGCATTTTTTATTTTGTTATGATTTTTTGAAGTTTAATAAAATCTAGGCCGCAAGATCAAAGTCAAGTCAAAGTTTCCATTCCAATCCAATGGTGCATGTTCATCTTCTCCAACCAAAACCCTAAAATTCAGAATTTTTCTATTCCATGCATGCAACTTCCATGGACTCTATCTCATTCATTACTCCATGAAATCACATGAAATAAAAAACAAAACTGATCCTCTTCTCGCCCTCTACACAACCATGGTTTTAGTTTCTCTTGAATCTCTCTCTAGCCTTCAAACCGACAACAACAAGGCACGGGTACCACCATGAAACCTTACTTTTCAACTCTAACCAACCTTGAAAATAAAGATACCAATGTGTTCCTCTTGCTTCCATGAGTATACTAAACTATGATACATGTATTAAAACCTCATATCTCAACCTTTCTTGATCAACCAAGAATTGATGTCATATCTTGAAACTCCATGGATGGACCTTAAACTCACCATAAAGCATCCCTAGATTGTCTCTATCACAAATAACTTAAGAACTAACCCTAACCATGGCTAGATGTGATGATTCGAATCAAAACGCATACCTACCAAATGAAAATGGTGATGATAGTTGCACTCCTTTCCAACCCTTGCCACTTGCTGTAACTAATCTTTGATGGATGATGATGATTCTGGTGGAAGGAATCTTGCCCAAACTTCTTGAAACTTGCTATTCAAACCTTCATGCAAGTGGGAGTGATGATGTGAAGTGCACAAACCAGCCACGAATTCTGTTGGTTTTTTGCATGGATTCCACTCTATAATGATGGTGAATGATGATAGTGATGATAACTCTCACTATTAATGGAGTTTAGAATGATTTGGAATGAAAATGCAAAAAGGAAGGAAAGGATCAAAGTATAGCATGCATGTGTAATGAATCACCAACCAATGAATGAACCCACCTTAGGGTTTATATAGATGACAATGGAATGATCTAGAATGTGTGAGAAACTTCCAAGAGAGTTCTAGAACTTCCCATGCAATGAGAATTTCACTTTTTCTATTTTTAGTAAATATCATAAATCTCATGAGAAACCATGCAAAATATCCTTATATGAGATGGTAATAAGAGAACAAGGATTTTCTAGCTATTTTAAGGCATTAGCAAACATTTCCTTTTGATACCTTAAAGTGCAAGAATCAAATTTACAAAGGAAGTCCAATTTTTAAGCCTAAACTCAAAAATGTGGATGAACCATTGTTTTCAAAATGATGTTTCCAATCAAAATCATCTATCATATGCCCCATTTTGGATTTCTAGATCTCTCGAACCAAAATCCAATTTCAACTTATTTAACTTATAAGCCCTTTTTAGTTCATTTTGACCATTTTAAAATATCCATGCTCCATGCATTTCCAAACTCTCAAGACCTCTTATCTAGCCTTAAAATGCCATTTTGAACAACTTTCATGTTGGCTAAAAATGACCTGTAATTCCAAATTACCAAAATACCCCTGTCTTGCACAAGCCATAAGTTGAGTTCCACAAATCCTATCAAGGACTTCTACCACTCAAATTAAAGCTAAGAAGATGCCCTTCAACATTCATGTTGACCAAGAGATCATAGGAATCATCCTACTAGGGCAAAAGTTGTCTGCAAGTTGGGTGACTTTCAAGGACCCAGATTCACACACCTCAGCTGACCTGTAATTTGTCAAAACCATAACTTGAGCTCTGCAACTCCTATCAAGGACTTACACCACTCAAATTAAAGCTAAGAACAAGCTCTACAACATTCATGTTGTGGGGAAGATGAGATATCAATCACATCTAGAGCTAAAACTGCCTGGAAGATAGGGATCAAATTAGGGTTTTCTCACTGACAATCCTTGGAAACCCTGACTTGAAACTTCTCAAACTCCTCAATCATGATGAGTTGGTCTAGGAATCATCTTTATAACATCTCTATGCATCATTCCATGATCTCATGGCCCTTGGATTGGGTCTCAACCTTCTCCAAATCTTCAGCTGATCTAGGGTTGACCCAGTCAAAACCCTAATTCTACCATCCATGGTTGAATCTTCTGAATTCTTGCACAAGGACTTCTTTGGGCTTCATGATGGCTATCAAGACATCTCATAGGCTTTCTCAAAACATCAAGTTCATTCTCAAAGTCTCAGAATCATCTGAGGAGCACCCACAACTCTCAAGCTATGAAGCACACAACCCTGGTTTCAATCCACTTCCTCTGAGGATCTCTTGAACTTTCTGATGAAGGTATCCATTTTCAAACACTCAATGAATAAATAATTGTTGGTCAAATTTTGGGGTGCAACAGCTGCCCCTATTCAAACGGCTTGAACCTGACTGGGTGAGAAGCGAACGGCTCTCAACCAATCAAGGTACGAGACGGTTGAATATCGGTAAACCCGAAAATTTGCCAACTGCACGAGCACATGGTACTCTGCGGGGAACAAATCTTTGAATACTGCAATGCTAGCCGCACGACAACTAGCTGGAGAAATATCGATCTGACGTCGCCGTCAGTTATCCACATCAACTTCCTCTGACATTGCCTTCAGACAACCACAACACCCAACATCGCCGCTAGAGGCCTAAATCACCTGACATCGCCGTCAAGAACAACCATAACACCCAACATCGCCGCTGGAGGCCTAAATCACCTGACATCGCCGTCAAGAACAACCATGACACCCAACATCGCCGCTGGAGGCCTAAATCACCTGACATCGCCGTCAAGAACAACCATAACTCGGGGAAACAAGCGTCCAACATTGCCGCCGGAGACCTAAACCTGAATCACCAAAATACCCAACATCGCCGCTGGAGAAAATACAACAATGAACAAAATACCCCGCATCGCCGCTGGAGAACTAAATCTGGCAAAATACCCCGCATCGCCGTCGGAAATGAACATCCCCTTAGAGACACTCGGCATCGTCGTTGTACAAACATCATCTCTACTGGGGATTTAAAGAGTCTGACCTCGCCGTCAAACAAACATTGAACCTCGCCGCCGAACCAACATCCGACCTCTCCGTTGAACAAACATCCAACCTTGCCGTCGAAAACAAACCCGGTCCGGGAATCCGAAGTATACATCTCAAAGGTACAAAACCTGAGCTTGGGATGGAAACAAACACTTCCAACGGTACACATCCTAATTTTGGAGGCAAACATATCCAAAGGTACGAAACCTGAGCTTGGAGGCGAACATATCCAAAGGTACGAAACCTGAGCTTGGAATCAAACATATCCAAAGGTACGAAACCTGAGCTTGGAATCAAACATATCCAAAGGTACGAAACCTGAGCTTGGAATCAAACATATCCAAAGGTACAAAACCTGAGCTTGGAATCAAACATATCCAAAGGTACGAAACCTGAGCTTGGATTCAAACATATCCAAAGGTACGAAACCTGAGCTTGGATTCAAACATATCCAAAGGTACGAAACCTGAGCTTGGATTCAAACATATCCAAAGGTACGAAACCTGAGCTTGGATTCAAACATATCCAAAGGTACGAAACCTGAGCTTGGAATCAAATATATCCAAAGGTACGAAACCTGAGCTTGGAATCAAACATATCCAAAGGTATGAAACCTGAGCTTGGATTCAAACATATCCAAAGGTACGAAACCTGAGTTTGGATTCAAACATATCCAAATGTACGAAACTTGAGCTTGGAATCAAACATATCCAAAGGTACGAAACCTGAGCTTGGATTCAAACATATCCAAAGGTACGAAACCTGAGCTTGGAATCAAACATATCCAAAGGTACGAAACCTGAGCTTGGAATCAAACATATCCAAAGGTACGAAACCTGAGCTTGGAATCAAATATATCCAAAGGTACGAAACCTGAGCTTGGAATCAAACATATCCAAAGGTATGAAACCTGAGCTTGGAATCAAACCAACACGCTGCTATTCTCTTGACATCTTGTCAAGTCGTTGCTAAATAAAAGCAAACACGCCGGGTCACCGGACATAATCATCAAGTTAACAACTCGGTTGAGGAGAGAAGAATGGGGGTTCACCCAAACAATCCTGACAACTCTGACCTGGGGTTCACCCCTGGTAAATGGAACAAAAAGTACACTTGCGTATTTGAAACTACTCCGCTGGGAATGAGAGACTTAACCGAGCACACTCTGATCTGGGGTTCACCCTCAGAACCATAACGAACATCGGAATACTGCTGCACACTGCCCACCGTAGAACTTCAATATTAAAGATATATGAAACCCTGGCCCCTGGCCATTTCCAGCTTCAGCTAGAAAAAATCTTCAAGTATTTCTGAAGATAGATGAAACCCTGGCCCCTGGCCACTCCAGATCCGCTGGAGAATCTTCAAGTATTCCTGAAGATAGATGAAACGTTGGCCCCTGGCCACTCCAGATCCGCTGGAGAATCTTCAAGTATTTCTGAAGATAGATGAAACCCTGCCCGTCGGCTATTTCCAGCTTCAGCTAGAAAAACATCCTTGGCCTTCAAGGATGTAAACTTTTCCCGTCGGCAACGCTGCAGGAGGTATCTTCGACTTCAGTCTAAAGAAATGGTCCTTGGCCTTCAAGGATACATGGACCTGCCTTCAAGCAACTCCACCTCTGCTATAGAGCATCCGTGACTTCAGTCAGGGATATATTTCGGCCTTCAGTCCGAAAAATGAATCCTAGGTCATTCATGACCTTGGGGATGACCTTGCCCTTAGGCACCTTCGCTTCAGCTTAGGAAATCTGTGACTTCAGTCAGAGAAATGGTATCCAGAGCCATTCATGACTCTACGGGGATTCAAACACTTTGCCTTCAGGCAAAACTCCGCTTCAGCTGGAGAAACATCTTCGACTTCAGTCAAAAGAAAAACTATCCACTTGATCGCAATCAATCATCACCTTAGGACAACTGACTTGGTCTTCAGACCAACACGGATCATCTTGTCGTATCTACAAACTTTGGAACCTTGTCTTCAGCCACACGTTGATTCATCCACAAGGACATCTGAGCTCACAGGAACCTTCTGATATCGCCTTCAGGCATTTACGAAGTCAATCTTCAGATTAGACATCACAGTTGGAGCAGACATATCACGCTGCTAAGGGCTTCAAAAATCATCTTGAACAAACAACTCCGTCGGGCACCTTCAAGAATCATCCTGAACCGATAACCATTCTGGAGACTTTATTCTGCTGGGTATTCCAGGAATCTTCCTGGGCAACTCTTGCTGGGGACGCTATTGGGGAGCTCAAGTATCACCCTAAGCAAACAACTCGGGAAGCTGTACTGAGGTCTTAAGAATCATCTTAAGCACACGGCCCTGCTGAGGAATTCAAGGATCATCTCGAACTAAAGACTTCGTTGGGGATCTCAAAAATCATCTTGAGCGAGCGACTGTGGGGATTACACCGGGGTTTTAAGAATCATCTTAAGGAAGCGACCTTGTTGGGGAGAATACCAGGAAGCATCCTGAGCAACCGGTCTTTTGGTGGAATACCTGTAAGACAAGAATGATAATGACCTAGATCATGCTTATGATGCATATGCTTCTGCGCTATGCCCCACACGGTGAGAATGATATGCGTTTATGCTAAATGTTGTGCAATCATGCACAATGCTATGCAACGTTAAATGCTATGCAGTGATGCACAATGATGCGATCCCGTCAGCAAAATAAATGCTGGGGGGGGGGGGGGGAAACCCTTTTGTCAAGGAGACAAGAACTACTCAAGTAGAGGAATCATCCTGCTGAGGAGAACGTGGACACGCTGGTATCAATCGGCCTCCGTCTGGGGAATTGATCTTCCGTTGACTGCTGCAGGGAAAGCAACTTCAGCTGATTTCTGCAGGGGACGAAGCTCTACGAGAACTTGGACCTGCTGATATCCATTGCGGGAATGAGCTGCGCGGCCGCCATGGCTACTTTTCTGGGGATAACAACTCTGTGGGGAAACAACTTCAGCTGCTCCACACTCCACTGGGGAAAAACCAATCATGATCTGATCAAGGGCATCTGCAAACTCGGCTGAGGAAGGAGAAGTCATTCTGCTTCATTGGAGAGAGTGCGACTCTGGGGAAACACAGCATCAGCTGCCCTACGCTCTGCTAGGGAACATCCATTCATGGTCCCAACTGCTTCCAAGGATTCCGCTTTATTGTGGACTCAGCCGGGGAGAGAAATCATTTCACTTCACTGGAGAGTACGACTCTGATGAGGGATTGCCATTTTGCTGGGGAAGAAAGAATCATCTGACTTCGGGGGAGAGTACAACTCTGCAGGGGAATACCACACCAGCTGTTCCAACACTCTACTGGGGAAGAGGGAATCATCCAACTTCAGGAGAGAGCATGACTCTGGTGGGGAATCTCAATTCCGCTGGAGACTTTACTGGGGAAACACGAGCTTCGGCACCCGAACACTTCTATGAAATCTGCACTTGTGCCCCGGTGCTGGGGAAAGACGACATCATTCTTCGGTGCTTGGCTCAGCTGATGAGGTGACGTTCCTTCAGGAGGCGTCTGCTTGGAGAAAAGAATCATCTCTACCTGGGGAAGACATATCAATATTCACCATTCTGCGCTCAGATTCTGTGGAGGAGAGACTACTGAACTCTGCTGGAGAGGGAGGGCTCGCCCTGCTTCGGAGATATCAATCCTGGTCTACTGAGGGTAATCTTGACCCTGATCTGATAAGGGATAAACGCCATCTCAATCTGCTGCAATCTCAAACTGTACAGGGGAAACAATCTCAAATTGTACAGCTCTGCTGAGAAACCATCCTGATTCAACTACCAATCATGGAGCCGAGTAACCGGTTAGGCTGTAGGATAACAACAAGGCTTCTTCAGAAGGTTCAGGTTTCGGCAGGGTAATGACACGATTCCCCGATACTCAATTCTTGCTAGGGTGAACAAACTCATTTGAACAACTTGCCCCAGCGCAATTCAACTTTCCCCAATCCGACCTTTGGGAATAATTCATTCTGAGCCGAAAACAACTGGCAACAAGACAATCTTCAGAGGGCTTGCCCCAGCATCTGCACAACGGGAGGATTCATCCTCAACTAATCAACTCTCAGCATGGTCGGCTTCAATATCTCTGAAGTAGTTTGCCCCTGAGCGAGCGATGAGCGACTCAACATGCTCTGATCGAACACTGGAGGGATCTGCCCTTAAACCGCAAGAATTCTGGATAACTGCCCCTGATTGGGTCTCGAGAAGATTCACTTCCGGCCAACTGCTTCTTGCCTGAACTGCCCCATAATCAACTGATGCTCCGGGACTTGTCCTCAGACAAACCGATTCCAAACTCACAGGAAGTCATTGCCCCAGATTCACAGGGTTCCACAGCATACCATTCTGATCCAGACCTCTGACGATTCAGTCCTGATTGACTATTCCCTGTTTAAGTTCCTTCGTATCAGCTACCAACCTGCAATCAAAATTGTTTATTCACGAACGGTAATTCTAATGCAGTGTTCATGCAAATTTCGAAAAAATGTTGTACTGTCACTCATTTATGTGTCATGCTAGTGAGTGACGAATGAACCAAAGAGTTCAAACGTAGTGCTGATGCGATCAGTGAAAAATGCAATAAGGATATGATTAGCAAATCATGAAGGAGTCAGGTTACTCAACCTTATCGTAATGCGCTTTCAGAATAAACTCTGCCTCAATTAGGTCTTTTAAGGGTTGTATCGTGGTCGGGTTCACGGTTAGTGAAACAAAGGATATTTGGCTCAAATTATGATTTGTACCCACCCCTTCTACGTGATGATCTCCGATCCTAAAGTCCAGTTAACTTAGCTCGAGCGCTCGCCTCTTCGAGAGGTATGTTGAACATTGGGAACAACTGGTTAAAGAACTCACAAGGTGTTTCGGAGTGACAGTTACTCCTTTTTCGTTTTCGGCGTCTGTGTCTACACGACTTCGTCCTTGTTCGAGGATTTTTTCCTTTTTTATAATCCTTTCTTTTTCATTATTTTGTTTTGATTCCCTAACTTTTGCCTGGACTGACTCCTTTTGAGTTCTTTTCGATTTTTTTTTTTTTGAAGTCCAGCGGGATGCCCTGATTTTTGCCTAAGTATTTGCTTTCTAGCTTCTCTTTTTTACTTAGCGGGCTTTCTTATTTCTTTTTCTTTTTCTTGGAACAAGTCGTGTGACACTGGATATCTTGATTGCTCCGAAAGGATTATAACTGTCTCACTCCTGATTGGTGAGGTTTAACCATTGTGGTTGATGAGGTACGACCTCTGGAGAGGAATATGATGTGATTGGTCCTCGAAGGACAACACTCCTCTATAAGACTTGAACGCTCGATCAAGCTAACCGACAAATACCCTGCCCCGGGTTAAGATGTGAGGGTTAAAAAGTCCGAAAGAAACTCCTACTCCTCGGCTCGAAGTGGTTAACAAGGGATTCTCTTCCTTATCTCTCCGGTGTTTAGGGATTTGAAACAATGCCTTATACGTCATCGGCAAAGCTTTATCTGAAAGCAATACGATCATTGGCTATGAGTATTCAGTTTCATCATCCTTCCTCCGCTCATTGCTAATCATAGTAATAAAGTGGAGTAAATAAAACGCAAGTGTCAGTGTAATGCAGTAAATGAGTGACACTGACATAATTAGTTCAGAAAAAATGCATAGTCACTTTATTAACATCACCATCCGAAACGTACAATGTTTAACAGCAAGTAGTAACTAACAGAAAAGAAACTACAAATGCAAAATGGTAAAAAGTCCGAGGACTGCCAATGTTGAGGACGTCTGCCTGTCTGGATAACTGGCTTCTGGAAATAACCCTCTGAATCTGCGAGCTCAAACAGCTGAGAGGTTGTCACGTACAACCAAAACTCCACCTGGAAAGGAAATACACCCTTGGTCGATCAATTGTTGCACTTTCGCCTGGAAAGCCTTGCAATCTTCAGTTGCGTGCCCCGGAGATCCACCATGGTAACCACACTGAACATGAGGATTGTACCCTGGAGGGTAAGGCTCTGGCGCGGGCTTGAGAGCTTTCGGTTCCACCAAGGAATTCTGAATCAACAGTGGAAGAATCTGGCTATACGGCACAGGCACTGGATGGAAAGAAGCATTCCTTTGTTCTAAGTGGTTGCGAGGTCTCTTGTGATCCTGGTGCTGGTATTCCTTCCGCCCAAGAGTAAGAGGTCGTCGTTTCTGCATGGCGACGATCTCTTGTTTAGGCGCCTGTGTCCTCGAACTTGATCCAGGTAGAAACTGCGAGCGAGGCGATTCAGTCACCAAAAGTCGCGGGACATATTCAAGAACTTTCTCAGCTTCAGGCAAAGGAGTGGAATCATTCACCTCTCCTGCAGGGTACGGGATAAACTTTCCCGATGCTCTCATGCCGCCCGACACAAGCCTAATTGTCCTTGAGTCAATAAGGTCTTGAATCTTATTCTTGAGAGCCCTACATGTTTCAACATGGTGCCCCGGTGCTCCTGAGTGGAAATTACAACGTATGTTGAGATCAACGTCTGGTGACACGTCACCTGGTGGATCCGAGGTCCGAAGTTTGAGAATGCGGTTCTGAACCAACAGTGGCAACAGCTGGGCATAACTCACAGGTATGGGGTCCACAGCTCTATCCAGTAGCTTCTTCTTTTGATTATGACCTTCAGGGTTATTCTGAGATGCCCGGCGCGGCTGCTGACGAGACAGGTCTCGAGTTTCATGCTGTGTAGAGGATCTATGAGGTCCACTTGGCTTCGGCACAGGTGGCACTGACGGTAACGGAGGAAGCACTTTGGGCTCCTCCTTTGGTGCTTGACCATTTTCCTTATTTAGCATACTCCTCACCACTCCCATGAGAAAGCTCAACTGATTCTGTAGCTGCTGATTCTCTTCTCTGAGTACTTGCTGGTCCAGACGCACTGCCCGTATGTCATTCATGACCTGCCCCAGCTGGCTTCGGATTTTCCCCAGTTCAGCTTGTATCTGCTCCATTAGTCTGAGCTGCTCGATTCTGAGTCAAACCTGCAAACACAAGGGTTAGAAGACAAGTCCCGGCTTCTGCCATGCAAGATGAATTATGCTAATGCTATGGGTGTCTGTACGTTTAGGATATCACCCCTAATTCTGGTGTCAACGTGCCAACATAGTGTCAATGCAGTGATAAGACTGGATCCATTCATGGAAGAAAATATCTCATATTGCTCGGGACACCAGACTCAAGGTACGAAACGCGCCTATAGCACAGACACATGCTAATGGAATGCAAACATGAATATGCGAGCTAATGCAAAATGCAGGCATGCAACAGTATATCCAGGTGGCTGCTGCGGAGATTCGGTATCGCCAGTCACTGATGAGAACGAAACCCCGGTGTAAAACCACTGATCTCCTGAGGATAACCATCTGATAGGAATGAGATCAAAATTCCGCTCTGTCAAGAGTAAGTGTCTGATAATAAGGACCCGGGGTGTATGATCAGAAAGCGTCTGCTGATGAAGTCTTCAGACCCCAAATCAAAAATCTGCCCTGTCAAGAACAAACACACAGCTGCTGATGAGATCTTCAGACCCCACACAAAATCTGCCCTATCAAGAACAAATAACATCTGCCGATGAGGTCTTCAGACCTCACTCAAAAATCTGCTCCATCTAGGACAAACCTCTGATAACAATACTCTGATCGAAACCTGCTTTACCAGGAACAAACATACACCCGATGATAAGATCCTCTGATCAAACCCTCGCTCTGTCAAGAACAGTCAAATCTGCAACTGGGAACCCTGATACCAACATAACTGATTCACTGTCCAGAAAACCAGGTAGTCTGGAGGTCAAAGTTTCCTGCAATATCCCAACCCCACTCACAGGTATGGACCTAATCCACGGACGAAGGTACGGCATCCTATGCGGTCGTCAGCGTCACAGATTTTCATGAGTGGCGATACGATTCCCAGAAGGAGTGGCATCGTCAAGTCATGAAGAGGCCTCTCTTAGCTGACTTCCAAATGATCGGTCCCCAGAGTCGACAATCCTCACGTCTGGACTCCCCTCAGATCCTCAGGACCGGAAAGGAGCACTTCTGCAAGAATCTCGTCTGAGCGCAGATTTTCGTAGGGAACTGTGCCTGCTCAGCAGACAGGTTCGTCTACTACTTCTCCGCAACTATATCTAGGTGTGTACTCAAGCCCAGGTCCGGCTTTTCACTCACAGTAACATCCCTCTCCCACAGCAGCACAGATAATCATATCAAACTGGAAATAAAATGCGGGAAGTAAAAATGCGGGAAGTAAAAATGCGATAAATAAACGCAACCCAACAAGCAAACACACAAACGATAGGATTGACTCTCATAGGGAACCGGAGAACCAGAGACTCTGGGTTCGGTCCCCAGCAGAGTCGCCAGCTGTCGCTTGCGCGAAAATAAGGTGCCGGCAAAACAGAAGAGTCGCCACCTTTCGTTATTCATCCCTCAGAGCGGGAAAGGAAACGATCGGAAAAACCTGACGAGAAAGGGTAAGACAAGGTCATCGCAACCATTGTCTGGGTTCGGGAGTCGGTTACGCAAGGGGAAGGTATTAGCACCCCTCACGTCCGTCGTACTCGACGGGATCCTCGTTTGTTTGTTTACTTGGACGGGTTGGTTACAATCTATCTACCTATCAAGGCTGGCTGAAAAAGAAAAGAAAAATGACTCGGCAAAGCGTCGCACTTTATGCCTACGTATTCTCATCAGAGAATGAGAAATCAGAGTCAACGTAGTTCGGCTAACTACGGGGGAAGATTGAAGGTTGCTCGCTAGGACGTCGCGTCCTATGCCTACGTACTTTCATCTGGTATGAAAGATCAGAGCAAACGTAGTTCGGCTAACTACGGGTTTTCTCCTGAAAGAAGTGTTTTTTTATTATGTTTGCGATCTCAACCGTACTAGAGACTATGACCTGAGAGTGAATGCGTCGCATGTCACCCACGGGGTACCATACTAAACATCCAATCTCAGATAGCTTAAGGCTCGTAACGTACGAGAGAAATCATTCATGATTACTGTATCTTAAACTGTTTTGAGATGAGAAGAGAACAGGCCCAACTAGGAGGGAGACTATCAAGTCCTACTGTTATCATGCCATGGATTCATCCTATGGTTGAGGCTTGAACAGGGAACTCCTAGATGTTGTCATGCATAGGTTTCAACCTAAAAGTCTATCATCAAATCCTCATCAGAGGAAATGAGAGTCCTAAGGGATCATATCAATGATACACCAAAACAGACAAAAGCATCAGCTTTAACAGTAAAAGGCATGCAATGCAAGTGAGGGAGGAAATGTGTGTGGGGCTTCAGCCTCCACAAGCTCGTCTCAACCTCAAGCCAGTCATGAAATAACAACAATCATACTGAAGATAAACAGCATGCTATCAAGCAATGAACAGATAAAAGAAATGAAGTGCCATCAGGCAAACAAAACACATGCTTGAGAAAGAAAGAATCTACTCTCTAACCCTAACCCTAACACAGAACCCTGATCAAATCTAAGCAAAGCCCTAAAGCAAAACCTAACCAAAAGAAATCAATCCCAATCTTCAAGCTTCAGAACAAGCTTACCAAAGAAAGGGAGCTAAGTAAGCAGACTCATAGTGTCTTCCTCAGGAAAGCACTAGGAGGTGTATACTCAGGAGTCATACCCTATGTGGCTCAACCACTGTGATCAGTTCATATTCCTCCTCAGGAGAAACTAAACTCACAAGCAGGCTCCAACATCACTGGATATTTAGGAAATCCTATCTGAACTAGTGGAACTAAGTGAATAGACTCATAGGACCTTCCTCAGGAAAGTACTAGGAGGCTTCCACTTAGGAATTGTATCCCATGTGGCTCAACAACAAGTGATCAGTTTACATTCCTCCTCAGGAGAAATTAAACTCACAAGTTGGCTCCAACATCATTGGATACTTGAGAAATCCTAGATAAACTAAGGGAACTAAGTGAATAGACTCATAGGACCTTCCTCAGGAAAGTACTAGGAGGCTTCCACTTAGGAGTTGCATCCCATGTGGCTCAACAACAGGTGATCAGTTTACATTCCTCCTCAGGAGAAATTAAACTCACAAGTTGGCTCCAACATCATTGGATACTTAAGAAAGAGGTGAGAAGAAAGAATGAAAGTCATTCATAGTGCCTTCCTCAGGAAAGTACCATGAACTTCCTTCAAACTTCAGGATCTCAAACCTCACAGACAGGGAACAAGCCAAGCTCTGGGTCTCTGAGTCTTGATCTACAATCTTCTCTCCATCATGCTCTCCAACAAGATCTTCAAGACAACACAAGCCCCACAACAAATCCCCCAAAATAAACCCCATAGATGAACAGATAACCACAGAACAGACAAAATCCTCAGGCAACTTCAGAAAATACCTAAAAATACTAAACCAAGGGGGAAAAATCTATCAATTATTCACAAGGGTCTTCAACATCTACCCATAACATCCACATATGCCCCTACCCAAAAATCAAGACAAAACTATCTAAAGAAAATGAATTTCCTCACCTATGCACAACATAAACCCTAATTAGACTATCCTAAGTTCAATTCAACTAAACTAATCAAATCTTAATCTAAAAATCTAGTAATAAATCCAGGGAATACTATGATTCATCATCTAACTATTCCAAAAAGAATGGCTCAAAAAGCCTAAGGGAACTATCCTAATTAAATTCTACAAGTCAGCATACCAACTAAAGGAATTTAAAAAAAACAATTAAAAGTAAAAATGCACAAAAAATATAAAACTGAAATAAAATGGCTATTTTGTATTTTTATATTTTTCTAGACCTAAAATGAAAAATGGGAAAAAAAGTCTCATTAAAAAATATGCATTTTTTATTTTGTTATGATTTTTTGAAGTTTAATAAAATCTAGGCCGCAAGATCAAAGTCAAGTCAAAGTTTCCATTCCAATCCAATAGTGCATGTTCATCTTCTCCAACCAAAACCCTAAAATTCAGAATTTTTCTATTCCATGCATGCAACTTCCATGGACTCTATCTTATTCATTACTCCATGAAATCACATGAAATAAAAAACAAAACTGATCCTCTTCTCGCCCTCTACACAACCATGGTTTTAGTTTCTCTTGAATCTCTCTCTAGCCTTCAAACCGACAACAACAAGGCACGGGTACCACCATGAAACCTTACTTTTCAACTCTAACCAACCTTGAAAATAAAGACACCAATGTGTTCCTCTTGCTTCCATGAGTATACTAAACTATGATACATGTATTAAAACCTCATATCTCAAGCTTTCTTGATCAACCAAGAATTGATGTCATATCTTGAAACTCCATGGATGGACCTTAAACTCACCATAAAGCATCCCTAGATTGTCTCTATCACAAATAACTTAAGAACTAACCCTAACCATGGCTAGATGTGATGATTCGAATCAAAACGCATACCTACCAAATGAAAATGGTGATGATAGTTGCACTCCTTTCCAACCCTTGCCACTTGTTGTAACTAATCTTTGATGGATGATGATGATTCTGGTGGAAGGAATCTTGCCCAAACTTCTTGAAACTTGCTATTCAAACCTTCATGCAAGTGGGAGTGATGATGTGAAGTGCACAAACCAGCCACGAATTCTGTTGTTTTTTTTGCATGGATTCCACTCTATAATGATGGTGAATGATGATAGTGATGATAACTCTCACTATTAATGGAGTTTAGAATGATTTGGAATGAAAATGAAAAAAGGAAGGAAAGGATCAAAGTATAGCATGCATGTGTAATGAATCACCAACCAATGAATGAACCCACCTTAGGGTTTATATAGATGACAATGGAATGATCTAGAATGTGTGAGAAACTTCCAAGAGAGTTCTAGAACTTCCCATGCAATGAGAATTTCACTTTTTCTATTTTTAGTAAATATCATAAATCTCATGAGAAACCATGCAAAATATCCTTATATGAGATGGTAATAAGAGAACAAGGCTTTTCTAGCTATTTTAAGGCATTAGCAAACATTTCCTTTTGATACCTTAAAGTGCAAGAATCAAATTTACAAAGGAAGTCCAATTTTTAAGCCTAAAATCAAAAATGTGTATGAACCATTGTTTTCAAAATGATGTTTCCAATTAAAATCATCTATCAAATTCCCCATTTTGGATTTGTAGATCTCTCGAACCAAAATCCAATTTCAACTTATTTAACTTATAAGCCCTTTTTAGTTCATTTTGACCATTTTAAAATATCCATGCTCCATGAATTTCCAAACTCTCAAGACCTCTTATCTAGCCTTAAAATGCCATTTTGAACAACTTTCATGTTGGACATTTTTCCATTTGAAGCTTGCAAGTAGGAGTTTTAGGCATTGGCTAAAAATGACCTGTAATTCCAAATTACCAAAATACCCCTGTCTTGCACAAGCCATAAGTTGAGTTCCACAAATCCTATCAAGGACTTCTACCACTCAAATTAAAGCTAAGAAGATGCCCTTAAACATTCATGTTGACCAGGAGATCATAGGAATCATCCTACTAGGGCAAAAGTTGTCTGCAAGTTGGGTGACTTTCAAGGACCCAGATTCACACACCTCAGCTGACCTGTAATTTGTCAAAACCATAACTTGAGCTCTGCAACTCCTATCAAGGACTTCCACCACTCAAATTAAAGCTAAGAACAAGCTCTACAACATTCATGTTGTGGGGAAGATGAGATATCAATCACATCTAGAGCTAAAACTGCCTGGAAGATAGGGATCAAATTAGGGTTTTCTCACTGACAATCCTTGGAAACCCTGACTTGAAACTTCTCAAACTCCCCAATCATGATGAGTTGGTCTAGGAATCATCTTTATAACATCTCTATGCATCATTCCATGATCTCATGGCCCTTGGATTGGGTCTCAACCTTCTCCAAATCTTCAGCTGATCTAGGGTTGACCCAGTCAAAACCCTAATTCTACCATCCATGGTTGAATCTTCTGAATTCTTGCACAAGGACTTCTCTGGGCTTCATGATGGCTATCAAGACATCTCATAGGCTTTCTCAAAACATCAATTTCATTCTCAAAGTCTCAGAATCATCTGAGGAGCACCCACAACTCTCAAGCTATGAAGCACACAACCTTGGTTTCAATCCACTTCCTCTGAAGATCTCTTGAACTTTCTGATGAAGGTATCCATTTTCAAACACTCAATGAATAAATAATTGTTGGTTAAATTTTGGGGTGCAACAACCCCCCACCAAAAGGATGACGGAGTGAAACTCACACCGGTCACTACCACCTAAAGGATGATAGGACAAAACACTATCACACAATCTGACATCAATAAGATACAGACCCCCCACCAAAAGGATGTCGAAGCGAAAAACACACTGGACACTGCCACCAAAAGGATGCTATGGCAAACACTATCGCATAATCTGACATCAACGAGATAACAGACCCCCCACCAAAAGGATGACGAAGCGAAACTCACACTGGCCACTACCACCAAAAGGATGATAGGACAAACACTATCACACAATCTGACATCAAGCAAGATGCTAGACCCCCCACCAAAAGGATGACAGATCGAAACACACACTGGCCACCCCCACCAAAAGGATGACGGAGCAAAACTCACACTGGCCATTACCAGTAAAAGGATGATAGGACAAACACTATCGTACAAATTAATCAATCAAGATGACAGACCCCCCACCAAAAGGATGACGGAGCGAAACTCACACTAGCCACTACCACCAAAAGGATTGTAGGAAAACATATCGCACAATCTAACATCAACAAGATAACAGACCACCCACGAAAAGGATGACGGAGCGAAACTCACACCGGCCATACCACCAAAAGGATGATATGACAAACACTATCGCACAATCTGACATCAATAAGATAACAGACTCCCCACCAAAAGGATGACAGAGCAAAACTCACACCGGCCACTACAACCAAAAGGATGATAGGACAAACACTATCGCACAATCTGACATTAATAAGATGACAGACCTCCGCCTAAAGGATGACAGAGCGATACTCACACCGGCCACTACCAACAAAAGGATGATAGGAGAAAAACACACGCACAATCTGACATCAACAAGATAACAGACCCCCCCACCCTCCACCAAAAGGATGACGGAGCAAAACTCATACCGGGCACTACCACCAAAAGGATGATAGGACAAAACACTATCGCACAATCTGACATCAAAAAGATGACAGACCCCCCACCAAAAGAATGACAAAGCAAAACTCACACCGACCACTACCACCAAAAGGATGATGAGACAATAACTATCGCACAATCTGACATCAATAAGATGACAGACCCCCCACCAAAAGGATGACGGAGCGAAACTCACACCGGCAACTACCACCAAAAGGATGATAGGACAAACACTATTTCACAATCTGACATTAATAAGATGACAGAACCCCCACCAAAAGGATGATGGAGCGAAACTCACCCCGGCCATTACCATTAAAAGGATGATAGGACAAACACTATCACACAATCTGACATCAATAAGATGACAGACCCCCCACCAAAAGGATGACAGAGCGAAACTCACTCCAGCCACTATCACCAAAAGGATGATAGGAGAAAGACTATCGCACAATCTGACATCAATAAGATAACAGACCCCCCACCAAAAGGATGATAGAGCGAAACTTACATCAAAAGGATGATAGGACAAACACTATCGCACAATCTGACATTAATAAAGATGACAGACCCCCCACCAAATGGATGACTGTGCGAAACTCACTCCGGCCACTACCACCAAAAGGATGATAGTACAAACACTATCGCACAATCTGACATTAATAAGATGACAGACCCTCCACCAAAAGGATGACGGAACGAAACTCACACCGACCACTACCACCAAAAGTATGATCGGACAAACACTATCACACAATTTGACATCAATAAGATGACAGATCCCCCACCAAAAGGATGACGGGTCGAAACTCATAATGGCCACTACCACCAAAAGGATGATAGGACAAAACACTATCGCACAATCGGACATCAACAAGATGACAGACCCCCCACCAAAAGAATGACAGAGCAAAACTCACACCAAAAGGATGATAGTAAAAACACTATCGCACAATCTGACATTAATAAAGATGACAGACCCCCCACCAAAAGGATAACAGAGCGAAACCCACACCGGCCACTACCACCAAAAGGATGATAGGACAAACTATTGCACAATCTGACATCAATAAGATGACCGAACCCATACCAAAAGGATGATGGAGCGAAACTTACACTGGCCACTACCACCAAAAGGATGATAGGACAAACCTTATCGCACAATATAACATCAATCAAAATGACAGACCCCCACCAAAAGGATTACTGAGCAGAACTCACGCCGGCCACTACCACCAAAAGTATGATATGACAATCACTATCGCATAATCTGACATCAACAAGATGACAGACCCCCACCAAAAGAATGATGGAGCGAAACTCACACTGGCCACTACCACAAAAAGGATGATAGGACAAACACTATCACACAATCTGACATTAATAAAGATGATTGACCCCCCACCAAATGGGTGACTGTGCGAAACTCACTATCGTACAATCTGACATCTATAAGATGACAGACCCCCCACCAAAAGGATGACGGAATGAAACTCACACCGACCACTACCACCAAAAGTATGATCGGACAAACACTATCACACAATTTGACATCAATAAGATGACAGACCCCCCACCAAAAGGATGATAGAGCGAAACTCACACCGACCGCAACCACCAAAAGGATGATAGGACAATCACTATCGCACAATCTAACATCAATTACGATGACAGAACCCCACCAAAAGGATGACGGAACAAAACTCACACCGGCCAGTACCACCAAAAGGGTGATAGGACAAACTCTATCGCACAATCTGACATCACCAAGATGACAGACCCCCCACCAAAAGGATGCCGGAATGAAACTCACACCGGTAACTACCACCTAAAGGATGATAGGACAAACACTATCGCACAATCTGACATCAATAAGATGACAGACCCACCACCAAAAGGATGTCGGAGCAAAAACCAAACTGGACACTACCACCAAAAGGATGATATGACAAACACTATCGCACAATCCGACATCAAAAATATGACAGACCCCCCACCAAAAGGATGACAAAGAAAAACTCGCACCGGCCACTACCACCAAAAGGATGATAAGACAATAACTATCGCACAATTTGACATCAATAAGATGACAGACCCCCCACCAAAAGAATGACAGAGCGAAACACACACCGGCCACTACCACCAAAAGGATGATAGGACAAACAATATTCCACAATCTGACATTAATAAGATGACAAAACCCCCACCAAAAGGATGATGGAGCGAAACTCACCCCGACCATTACCATTAAAAGGATGATAGGACAAACACTATCGCACAATCTGACATCAATAAGATGACAGACCCCCCATGAAAAGGATGACAGAGCGAAACTCACACCGGCCACTACCACCAAAAGGATGATAGGACAAACATTATTGCACAATCTGACATCAATAAGATGACAGACCCCCCACCAAAAGGATGACGGAGCGAAACTCACACCGGCCACTACCACTAAAAGGATGATAGGACAAACACTATCGTACAATATGACATCAATCAAGATGACAGACCCCCCACCAAAAGGATGACGGAGCGAAACTCACTCCAGCCACTACCACCAAAAGGATGATAGGAGAAAGACTATCGCACAATCTGACATTAATAAGATGACAGACCCCCCACCAAAAGGATGACGGAACGAAACTCACACCGACCACTACCACCAAAAGTATGATCAGACAAACACTATCACACAATTTGACATCAATAAGATGACAGACCCCCCACCAAAAGGATGATGGAGCGAAACTCACACCGACCGCAACCACCAAAAGGATGATAGGACAATCACTATCGCACAATCTGACATCAATTACGATGACAGAACCCCACCAAACGGATAACGGAACAAAACTCACACCGGCCAGTACCACCAAAAGGATGATAGGACAAACTCTATCGCACAATCTGACATTACCAAGATGACAGACCCCCCACCAAAAGGATGACGGAGCGAAACTCACACCGGTCACTGCCACCTAAAGGATGATAGGGCAAATGCTATCGCACAATCTAACATCAATAAGATGACAGACCCCCACCAAAAGGATGTCGGAGCGAAAAACACACTGGACACTGCCACCAAAAGGATGATATGACAAACACTATCGCACAATCTGACGTCAACGAGATAACAGACCACCCACCAAAAGGATGACGGAGCGAAACTCACACTGGCCAATACCACCAAAAGGATGATATGACAAACACTATCACACAATCTGACATCAATCAAGATGACAGACCCCCCACCAAAAGGATGAAGATCGAAACACAAACTGGCCTCCCCCAACAAAAGCATGACGGAGCGAAACTCACACTAGCCATTACCAGTAAAAGGATGATAGAACAAACACTATCGTACAAATTAATCAATCAAGATGACAGACCCCCCACCAAAAGGATGACGGAGCGAAACTCACACTAGCCACTACCACCAAAAGGATTGTAGGAAAACATATCGCACAATCTAACATCAACAAGATAACAGACCATCCACCAAAAGGATGACGGAGCAAAACTCACAACGGCCATACCACCAAAAGGATTATAGGACAAATACTATCGCACAATCTGACATCAATAAGATGACAGACCCCCCACCAAAAGGATGACAGAGCGAAACTCACACCGGCCACTACCACCAAAAGGATGATAGGACAAACACTATCGCACAATCTGATATTAATAAGATGACAGACCCCAAGCAAAAGGATGACGGAGCGAAACTCACACCGACCACTACCACCAAAAGGATGATAGGAGAAAAACAGACGCACAATCTGACATCAACAAGATGACAGACCCCCCCCCCCCACCCAAAGGATGACGGAGCGAAACTCATATCGAGCACTACCACCAAAAGGATGATAGGACAAAACACATATCGCACAATCTGACATAATCAAGATGACAGACCCTCCACGAAAAGGATGATGGAACGAAACTCACACTGGCCATATCAGCAAAAGGATGATAGGACAAACACGATCGCACAATCTGACATCAATAAGATGACAGACCCCCCACCAAAAGGATGACGGAGCGAAACTCATAATGGCCACTACCACCAAAACGATGATAGGACAAAACACTATCGCACAATCTGACATCAACAAGATGACAGACCCCCCACCAAAAGAATGACTGAGCGAAACTCACACCAAAAGGATGATAGGACAAACACTATCGCACAATCTGACATTAATAAAGATGACAGACCCCCCCACCAAATGGATGACTGTGCGAAACTCACTCCGGCCACTACCACCAAAAGGATGATAGTACAAACACTATTGCACAATCTGACATCAATAAGATGACAGACCCCCCACCAAAAGGATGACGGAACGAAACTCACACCGACCACTACCACCAAAAGTATGATTGGACAAACACTATCATACAATTTGACATCAATAAGATGACAGGCCCCCCACCAAAAGGATGATGGAGAGAAACTCACAACGACCGCAACCACCAAAAGGATGATAGGACAATCACTATCGCACAATCTGACATCAATTACGATGACAGAACCCCACCAAAAGGATGACGGAACGAAATTCACACCGGCCAGTACCACCAAAAGGGTGATAGGACAAACACTATCGCACAATCTGACATCAATAAGATTACAGACCCGCCACCAAAAGGATGACGGAGCGAAACTCATAATGGCCACTACCACCAAAAGGATGATAGGACAAAACACTACCGCACAATATGACATCAACAAGATGACAGACCCCCCACCAAAAGGATGTCGGAGCGAAAAACACACTGGACACTGCCACCAAAAGGATGATATGACAAACACTATCGCACAATCTGACATCAACGAGATAACAGACCACCCACCAAAAGGATGACGGAGCGAAACTCACACAGGCCACTACCAGCAAAAGGATGATAGGACAAACACTATCACACAATCTGACATCAATCAAGATGACAGACCCCCACCAAAAGGATGAAGGATCGAAACACACACTGGCCACCCCCAACAAAAGCATGACGGAGCGAAACTCACACTAGCCATTACCAATAAAAGGATGATAGGACAAACACTATCGTACAAATTAATCAATCAAGATGACAGACCCCCCACCAAAAGGATGACGGAGCGAAACTCAGACTAGCCACTACCACCAAAAGGATTGTAGGAAAACATATCGCACAATCTAACATCAACAAGATAACATACCACCCACCAAAAGGATGACAGAGCAAAACTCACACCGGCCATACCACCAAAAGGATGATAGGACAAACACTATCGCACAATCTGACATCAATAAGATGACAGACCCCCCACCAAAAGGATGATAGAGCGAAACTCACACCGGCCACTACCACCAAAAGGATGATAGGACAAACACTATCGCACAATCTGACATTAATAAGATGACAGACCCCCACCAAAAGGATGACGGAGCGAACCTCACACCGGCCACTACCACCAAAAGGATGATAGGAGAAAAACAGACGCACAATCTGACATCAACAAGATGACAGACCCCCCCCCCCCCCCCACCCAAAGGATGACGGAGCGAAACTCATACCGGGCACTACCACCAAAAGGATGATAGGACAAAACACATATCGCACAATCTGACATAATCAAGATGACAGACCCTCCACGAAAAGGATGATGGAACGAAACTCACACTGGCCATACCAGCAAAAGGATGATAGGACAAACACGATCGCACAATCTGACATCAGTAAGATGACAGACCCCCCACCAAAAGGATGACGGAGCGAAACTCATAATGGCCACTACCACCAAAAGGATGATAGGACAAAACACTATCGCACAATCTGACATCATCAAGATGACAGACCCCCCACCAAAAGAATGACAGAGCAAAACTCACACCAAAAGGATGATAGGACAAACACTATCGCACAATCTGACATTAGTAAAGATGACAGACCCCCCACCAAATGGATGACTGTGCGAAACTCACTCCGGCCACTACCACCAAAAGGATGATAGTACAAACACTATCGCACAATCTGACATCAATAAGATGACAGACCCCCCACCAAAAGGATGACGGAACGAAACTCACACCGACCACTACCACCAAAAGTATGATTGGACAAACACTATCACACAATTTGACATCAATAAGATGACAGGCCCCCCACCAAAAGGATGATGGAGCGAAACTCACACCGACCGCAACCACCAAAAGGATGATAGGACAATCACTATCGCACAATCTGACATCAATTACGATGACAGAACCCCACCAAAAGGATGACGGAACAAAATTCACACCGGCCAGTACCACCAAAAGGGTGATAGGACAAACACTATCGCACAATCTGACATCAATAAGATGAAAGACCCGCCACCAAAAAGATGACGGAGCGAAACTCATAATGGCCACTACCACCAAAAGGATGATAGGACAAAACACTATCGCACAATATGACATCAACAAGATGACAGACCCCCCACCAAAAGGATGTCGGAGCGAAAAACACACTGGACACTGCCACCAAAAGGATGACATGACAAACACTATCACACAATCTGACATCAACGAGATAACAGACCACCCACCAAAAGGATGACGGAGCAAAACTCACACTGGCCACTACCAGCAAAAGGATGATAGGACAAACACTATCGCACAATCTGACATCAATCAAGATGACAGACCCCCCACCAAAAGGATGACGGATCGAAACACACACTGGCCACCCCCAACAAAAGCATGACGGAGCGAAACTCACACTAGCCATTACCAATAAAAGGATGATAGGACAAACACTATCGTACAAATTAATCAATCAAGATGACAGACCCCCCACCAAAAGGATGACGGAGCGAAACTCACACTAGCCACTACCACCAAAAGGATTGTAGGCAAACATATCCGACAATCTAACATCAACAAGATAACAGACCACCCACCAAAAGGATGACGGAGCAAAACTCACACCGGCCATACCACCAAAAGGATGATAGGACAAACACTATCGCACAATCTGACATCAATAAGATGACATACCCCCCCACCAAAAGGATGACAGAGCGAAACTCACACCGGCCACTACCACCAAAAGGATGATAGGACAAACACTATCGCACAATCTGACATTAATAAGATGACAGACCCCCACCAAAAGGATGACGGAGCGAACCTCACACCGGCCACTACCACCAAAAGGATGATAAGAGAAAAACAGTCGCACAATCTGACATCAACAAGATAACAGACCCCCCCCCCCCATCACCTAAAGGATGACGGAGCGAAACTCATACTGGGCACTACCACCAAAAGGATGATAGGACAAAACACATATCGCACAATCTGACATAATCAAGATGACAGACCCTCCACGAAAAGGATGATGGAACGAAACTCACACTGGCCATACCAGCAAAAGGATGATAGGACAAACACGATCGCACAATCTGACATCAGTAAGATGACAGACCCCCCCCCCCCCCAAAAGGATGACGGAGCGAAACTCATAATGGCCACTACCACCAAAAGGATGATAGGACAAAACACTATCGCACAATCTGACATCATCAAGATGACAGACCCCCCACCAAAAGAATGACAGAGCGAAACTCACACCAAAAGGATGATAGGACAAACACTATCGCACAATCTGACATTAGTAAAGATGACAGACCCCCCACCAAATGGATGACTGTGCGAAACTCACTCCGGCCACTACCACCAAAAGGATGATAGTACAAACACTATCGCACAATCTGACATCAATAAGATGACAGACCCCCCACCAAAAGGATGACGGAACGAAACTCACACCGACCACTACCACCAAAAGTATGATTGGACAAACACTATCACACAATTTGACATCAATAAGATGACAGGCCCCCCACCAAAAGGATGATGGAGCGAAACTCACACCGACCGCAACCACCAAAAGGATGATAGGACAATCACTATCGCACAATCTGACATCAATTACGATGACAGAACCCCACCAAAAGGATGACGGAACAAAATTCACACCGGCCAGTACCACCAAAAGGGTGATAGGACAAACACTATCGCACAATCTGACATCAATAAGATGAAAGACCCGCCACCAAAAAGATGACGGAGCGAAACTCATAATGGCCACTACCACCAAAAGGATGATAGGACAAAACACTATCGCACAATATGACATCAACAAGATGACAGACCCCCCACCAAAAGGATGTCGGAGCGAAAAACACACTGGACACTGCCACCAAAAGGATGACATGACAAACACTATCACACAATCTGACATCAACGAGATAACAGACCACCCACCAAAAGGATGACGGAGCAAAACTCACACTGGCCACTACCAGCAAAAGGATGATAGGACAAACACTATCGCACAATCTGACATCAATCAAGATGACAGACCCCCCACCAAAAGGATGACGGATCGAAACACACACTGGCCACCCCCAACAAAAGCATGACGGAGCGAAACTCACACTAGCCATTACCAATAAAAGGATGATAGGACAAACACTATCGTACAAATTAATCAATCAAGATGACAGACCCCCCACCAAAAGGATGACGGAGCGAAACTCACACTAGCCACTACCACCAAAAGGATTGTAGGCAAACATATCCGACAATCTAACATCAACAAGATAACAGACCACCCACCAAAAGGATGACGGAGCAAAACTCACACCGGCCATACCACCAAAAGGATGATAGGACAAACACTATCGCACAATCTGACATCAATAAGATGACATACTCCCCCACCAAAAGGATGACAGAGCGAAACTCACACCGGCCACTACCACCAAAAGGATGATAGGACAAACACTATCGCACAATCTGACATTAATAAGATGACAGACCCCCACCAAAAGGATGACGGAGCGAACCTCACACCGGCCACTACCACCAAAAGGATGATAAGAGAAAAACAGACGCACAATCTAACATCAACAAGATAACAGACCCCCCCCCCCATCACCTAAAGGATGACGGAGCGAAACTCATACCGGGCACTACCACCAAAAGGATGATAGGACAAAACACATATCGCACAATCTGACATAATCAAGATGACAGACCCTCCACGAAAAGGATGATGGAACGAAACTCACACTGGCCATACCAGCAAAAGGATGATAGGAAAAACACGATCGCATAATCTGACATCAGTAAGATGAAAGACCCCCCACCAAAAGGATGACGGAGCGAAACTCATAATGGCAACTACCACCAAAAGGATGATAGGACAAAACACTATCTCACAATCTGACATCAACAAGATGACAGACCCCCCACCAAAAGAATGACAGAGCGAAACTCACACCAAAAGGATGATAGGACAAACACTATCGCACAATCTGACATTAATAAAGATGACAAACCCCCCACCAAATGGATGACTGTGCGAAACTCACTCTGGCCACTACCACCAAAAGGATGATAGTACAAACACTATCGCACAATCTGACATCAATAAGATGACAGACCCCCCACCAAAAGGATGACGGAACGAAACTCACACCGACCACTACCACCAAAAGTATGATTGGACAAACACTATCACACAATTTGACATCAATAAGATGACAGACCCCCCACCAAAAGGATGATGGAGCGAAACTCACACCGACCGCAACCACCAAAAGGTTGATATGACAATCACTATCGCACAATCTGACATCAATAAGATGACAGAACCCCACCAAAAGGATGACGGAACGAAACTCACACCGACCAGTACCACCAAAAGGGTGATAGGACAAACACTATCGCACAATCTGACATCAATAAGATGACAGACCCGCCACCAAAAGGATGACGGAGTGAAACTCATAATGGCCACTACCACCAAAAGGATGATAGGACAAAACACTATCGCACAATCTGACATCAACAAGATGACAGACCCCCCACCAAAAGGATGTCGGAGCGAAAAACACACTGGACACTGCCACCAAAAGGATGATATGACAAACACTATCACACAATCTGACATCAACGAAATAATAGACCACCCACCAAAAGGATGACGGAGCGAAACTCACACTGGCCACTACCACCAAAAGGATGATAGGACAAACACTATCGCACAATCTGACATCAATTAAGATGACAGACCCCCCACCAAAAGGATGACGGATCGAAACACACACTGGCCACCCCCACCAAAAGCATGACGGAGCGAAACTCACACTAGCCATTACTAGTAAAAGGATGATAGGTCAAACACTATCGTACAAATTAATCAATCAAGACGACAGACCCCCCACCAAAAGGATGACGGAGCGAAACTCACACTAGCCACTACCACCAAAAGGATTGTAGGAAAACATATCGCACAGTCTAACATCAACAAGATAACAGACCACCCACCAAAAGGATGACGGAGCGAAACTCACACCGGCCATACCACCAAAAGGATGATAGGATAAACACTATCGCACAATCTGACATCAATAAGATGACATACCCCCCACCAAAAGGATGACAGAGCGAAACTCACACCGGCCACTACCACCAAAAGGATGATAGGACAAACACTTTTGCACAATCTGACATTAATAAGATGACAGACCCCCACCAAAAGGATGACTGAGCGAAACTCACACCGGCCACTACCACCAAAAGGATGATAAGAGAAACACACACGCACAATATGACAGACCCCCCCCCCCCCCTACCAAAAGGAAGACGGAGCGAAACTCATCCCGGGCACTACCACCAAAAGGATGATAGGACAAAACACTATCGCACAATCTGACATCAAAAAGATGATAGACCCCCACCAAAAGGATGACTGAGCAAAACTCACACTAGCCACTACCACTAAAAGTATGATAGAACAAACATATCGCACAATCTGACATAATCAAGATGACAGACCCTCCACCAAAAGGATGATGGAACGAAATTCACACCGGCCATACCACCAAAAGGATGATAGGACAAACACGATCGCACAACCTGACATCAATAAGATGACAGACCCCCCACGAAAATGATGACGGAGCGAAACTCATAGTGGCCACTACCACCAAAAGGATGATAGGACAAAACACTATCGCACAATCTGACATCAAGAAGATGACAGACCCCACACCAAAAGAATGACGGAACGAAACTCACACCAAAAGGATGATAGGACAAACACTATCGCACAATCTGACATTAATAAAGATGACAGACCCCCCCCCACCAAATGGATGACTGTGCAAAACTCACTCCGGTAACTACCACCAAAAGGATGATAGTACAAACACTATCACACAATCTGACATCAATAAGATGACAGACCCCCACCAAAAGGATGACGGAACGAAACTCACACCGACCACTACCACCAAAAGTATGATCATACAAACACTATCACACAATTTGACATCAATAAGATGACAGGCCCCCCACCAAAAGGATGATGGAGCGAAACTCACACCGACCGCAACCACCAAAAGGATGATAGGACAATCACTATCGCACAATCTGACATCAATTACGATGACAGAACCCCACCAAAAGGATAACGGAACGAAACTCACACCGGCCAGTACCACCAAAAGGGTGATAGGACAAACACTATCGCACAATCTGACATCAATAAGATGACAGACCCCCCACCAAAAGGATGACGGAGCGAAACTCATAATGTCTACTACCACCAAAAGGATGATAGGACAAAACACTATCGCACAATCTGACATCAACAAGATGACAGACCCCCCACCAAAAGGATGTCGGAGCGAAAAACACACTGGACACTGCCACCAAAAGGATGATATGACAAACACTATCGCACAATCTGACATCAACGAGATAACAGACCACCCACCAAAAGGATGACGGAGCAAAACTCACACTGGCCACTACCACCAAAAGGATGATAGGACAAACACTATCGCATAATCTGACATCAATCAAGATGACAGACTACCCACCAAAAGGATGACAGATCGAAACACACACTGGCCACCCCCACCAAAAGCATGACGGAGCGAAACTCACACTAGCCATTACCTGTAAAAGGATGATAGAACAAACACTATCGTACAAATTAATCAATCAAGATGACAGACCCCCCACCAAAAGGATGACGGAGCGAAACTCACACTAGCCACTGCCACCAAAAGGATTGTAGGAAAACATATCGCACAATCTAACATCAACAAGATAACAGACCACCCACCAAAAGGATGACGGAGCGAAACTCACACCGGCCATACCACCAAAAGGATGATAGGACAAACACTATCGCACAATCTGACATCAATAAGATGACAGACCCCCCACCAAAAGGATGACAGAGCGAAACTCACACCGGCCACTACCACCAAAAGGATGATAGGACAAACACTATCGCACAATCTGACATTAATAAGATGACAGACCCCCACCAAAAGGAAGACTGAGCGAAACTCACACCGGCCACTACCACCAAAAGGATGATAGGAGAAACATATCACATAATCTGACATAATCAAGATGACAGACCCTCCCCCAAAAGGATGATGGAACGAAACTCACACCGGCCATACCACCAAAAGGATGATAGGACAAACACGATCGCATAATCTGACATCAATAAGATGACAGACCCCCCACCAAAATTATGACAAAGCGAAACTCATAATGGCCACTACCACCAAAAGGATGATAGGACAGAACACTATCGCACAATCTGACATCAAGAAGATGACAGACCCCCCACCAAAAGAATGACGGATCGAAACTCACACCAAAAGAATGACGGAGTGAAACTCACACCAAAAGGATGATAGGACAAACACTATCGCACAATCTGACATTAATAAAGTTGACAGACCCCCCACCAAATGGATGACTGTGCGAAACTCACTCCGGCCATTACCACCAAAAGGATGATAGTACAAACACTATCGCACAATCTGACATTAATAAAGATGACAGACCCCCCACTAAAAGGATGACGGAACGAAACTCACACGAACCACTACCACCAAAAGTATGATCGGACAAACACTATCACACAATCTGACATCAATAAGATGACAGACCCCCCACCAAAAGGATGATGGAGCGAAACTCACACCGACCGCAACCACCAAAAGGATGATAGGACAATCACTATCGCACAATCTGACATCAATTACGATGACAGAACCCCACCAAAAGGATGACGGAACGAAACTCACACCGGCCACTACCACCAAAAGGGTGATAGGACAAACACTATCATACAATCTGACATCAATCAAGATGACAGACCCCCCACAAAAAGGATGACAAATCGAAACACACACTGGCCACCCCCACCAAAAGCATGACGGAGCGAAACTCACACTGGTCATTACCAGTAAAAGGATGATACGACAAAAGGATGACGGAGCGAAACTCACATCGGCCATACCACCAAAAGGATGATAGGACAAACACTATCGCACAATCTCACATCTATAAGATGACAGACCCCCCACCAAAAGGATGACAGAGCGAAACTCACACCGTCCACTACCATCAAAAGGATGATAGGACAAAACACTATCGCACAATCTGACATCAAAAAGATTACAGACCCCCCACCAAAAGGATGACTGAGCAAAACTCACACTAGCCACTACCACCAAAAGTATGATAGAACAAACATATCACACAATCTGACATAATCAAGATGCCACACCCTCCACCAAAATGATGATGGAACGAAACTCACACCGGCCTTACCACCAAAAGGATGATAGGACAAACACTATCGCACAATCTGACATCAATAAGATGACAGACCCTCCACCAAAAGAATGACGGAGCGAAACTCACACCAAAAGGATGATAGGACAAACACTATCGCACAATCTGACATTGATAAAGATGACAGACCCCCCACCAAATGGATGACTGTGCGAAACACACTCCGTCCACTACCACTAAAAGGATGATATGACAACCACTATCGCACAATCTGACATCAATAAGATGACAAACCCCCCACCAAAAGGATGACGGAGCGAAACTCATAATGGCCACTACCATCAAAAGGATGATAGGACAAAACACTATCGCACAAACTGACATCAACAAGATGACAGACCCCCCACCAAAAGAATGACGGAGCGAAACTCACACCAAAAGGATGATAGGACAAACACTATCGCACAATCTGACATTGATTAAGATGACAGACCCCCCACGAAATGGATGACTGTGCGAAACACACTCCGGCCACTACCACTAAAAGGATGATATGACAACCACTATCGCACAATATGACATCAATAAGATGACAGACCCCTCACCAAAAGGATGACGAAACGAAACTCACACCGACCACTACCACCAAAAGTATGGTCGGACAAACACTATCACACAATTTGAAATCAATAAGATGACAGACCCCCCACCAAAAGGATGATGGAGAGAAACTCACATCGGTCGCAACCACCAAAAGGATGATAGGACAATCACTATCTCACAATCTGACATCAATTACGATGACATAACCCCACCAAAAGGATGACAGAACGAAACTCACACCGGCCACTACCACCAAACGGGTGATAGGACAAACTCTATCGCATAATATGACATCACCAAGATGACAGACCCCCCACAAAAAGGATGACAGAGCGAAACTCACACCGGTCACTACCACCTAAAGGATGATAGGACAAACAATATCGCACAATCTGACATCAAAAAGATGACAGTCCCCCACCAAAAGGATGACTGAGCAAAACTCACACTAGCCACTACCACCAAAAGGATGATATGACAAATACTATCGCATAATCTGACATCAACGAGATAACAGAACCCCCACCAAAAGGATGACGGAGCGAAACTCACACTGAACACTACCACCAAAAGGATGATAGGACAAACATTATCGCACAATCTAACATCAATCAAGATGACAGACCCCCCACCAAAAGAATGATAGATCGAAACACACACTGGCCACACCCACCAAAAGCATGACGGAGCGAAACACACACTGGCCATTACCAGGAAAAGGATAATAGGACAAACACTATCGTACAAATTAATCAATCAAGATGACAGACCCCCCACCAAAAGGATGACGGAGCGAACCTCACACTAGCCACTACCACCAAAAGGATTGTAGGAAAACATATCGCACAATCTAACATCAACAAGATAACAGACCACCCACCAAAAGGATGACGGAGCGAAACTCACACCGGCCATACCACCAAAAGGATGACAGGACAAACAATATCGCACAATTTGACATCAATAAGATGACAGACCCCCCACCAAAAGGATGACAGAGCAAAACTGACACCGGCCACTACCACTAAAAGGATGATAGGACAAACACTATCGCACAATCTGACATTAATAAAATGACAGACCCCCACCAAAAGGATGACGGAGCGAAACTCACACCAGCCACTACCACCAAAAGGATGATAGGAGAAAAACACACGCACAATCTGATATCAACAAGATGACAGACCCCCCCCCCCCCCCCACCACCACCACCACCACCAAAAGGATGACGGAGCGAAACTCACACTGGCCACTACCACTAAAAGAATGATAGGACAAACACTATCGCACAATCTGACATTAATAAGATGACAGACACCCACCAAAACGATGACGGAGCAAAACTGACACCGACCACTACCACCAAAAGGATGATAGGAGAAACACACACGCATAATCTGACATCAACAAGATGACAGAACCCCCCACCAAAAGGATGACGGAGCAAAACTCATACCAGACACTACCACCAAAAAGATGATAGGACAAAACACTATCGCACAATCTGACATCAAAAAGAAGACAGACCCCCCACCAAAAGAATGACGGAGCGAACCTCACACCATCCACTACCACCAAAAGGACGATAGGACAAACACTATCGCACAATCTGACATTAATAAGATGATAGACCCCCCTCCAAAAGGATGACAGAACGAAACCCACACCGGCCACTACTACCAAAAGGATGATAGGACAAACCTTATCGCACAATCTAACATCAATCAAGATTACAGACCCCCCACCAAGAGGATGACAGATCGAAACGCACACCGACCACTACCACCAAAAGGATGATATGACAAACCATATTCCACAATCTGACATCAATAAGATGGCAAAACCCCCACCAAAAGGATGATGGAGCGAAACTCACACCGGCCACTACGATTAAAAGGATGATAGGACAAACACTATCACACAATCTGACATCAATAAGATGACAGACCCCCACCAAAAGGATGACAGAGCAAAACTTACACCGGCCACTACCACCAAAAGGATGATATGACAAACACTATTTCACAATCTGACCTCAATAAGATGACAGACCCCCCCACCAAAAGGATGACAGAGCGAAACTCACACTGGCCACTACCACTAAAAGGATGATAGGACAAACACTATCGTACAAATTAATCAATCAAGATGACAGACCCCCACCAAAAGGATGACGAAGCGAAACTCACACTAGCCACTACCACCAAAAGGATTGTAGGAAAACATATTGCACAATCTAACATCAACAAGATAACAGACCACCCACCAAAAGGATGATAGGACAAACACTATCGCACAATCTGACATCAATAAGATGACAAACCCCCCACCAAAAGCATGACGGAGCGAAACTCACACTGGTCATTACCAGTAAAAGGATGATACGACAAAAGGATGACGGAGCGAAACTCACACCGGCCATACCACCAGAAGGATGATAGGACAAACACTATCGCACAATCTCACATTAATAAGATGACAGACCCCCCACCAAAAGGATGACAGAGCGAAACTCACACCGTCCACTACCACCAAAAGGATGATAGGACAAACACTATCGCACAATCTGACATTAATAAGATGACAGACCCCCACCAAAAGGATGACGGAGCAAAACTCATACCGGAAACTACCACCAAAAGGATGATAGGACAAAACACTATCGCACAATCTGACATCAAAAAGATGACAGACCCCCCACCAAAAGGATGACTGAGCAAAACTCACACTAGCCACTACCACCAAAAGTATGATAGAACAAACATATCGCACAATCTGACATAATCAAGATGCCAGACCCTCCACCAAAATGATGATGGAACGAAACTCACACCGGCCTTACCACCAAAAGGATGATAGGACAAACACTATCGCACAATCTGACATCAATAAGATGACAAACCCCCCACCAAAAGGATGATGGAGTGAAACTCATAATGGCCACTACCACCAAAAGGATGATAGGACAAAACACTATCGCACAAACTGACATCAACAAGATGACAGACCCCCCACCAAAAGAATGACGGAGCGAAACTCACACCAAAAGGATGATAGGACAAACACTATCGCACAATCTGACATTGATAAAGATGACAGACCCCCCACGAAATGGATGACTGTGCGAAACACACTCCGGTCACTACCACTAAAAGGATGATATGACAACCACTATCGCACAATTTGACATCAATAAGATGACAGACCCCCCACCAAAAGGATGACGAAACGAAACTCACACCGACCACTACCACCAAAAGTATGGTCGGACAAACACTATTACACAATTTGAAATCAATAAGATGACAGACCCCCCCACCAAAAGGATGATGGAGCGAAACTCACATCGGCCGCAACCACCAAAAGGATGATAGGACAATCACTATCGCACAATCTGACATCAATTACGATGACATAACCCCACCAAAAGGATGACGGAACGAAACTCACACCGGCCACTACCACCAAACGGGTGATAGGACAAACTCTATCGCATAATATGACTTCACCAAGATGACAGACCCCCCACCAAAAGGATGACAGAGCGAAACTCACACCGGTCACTACCACCTAAAGGATGATAGGACAAACAATACCGCACAATCTGACATCAAAAAGATGACAGACCCCCCACCAGAAGGATGACTGAGCAAAACTCACACTAGCCACTACCACCAAAAGGATGATATGACAAATACTATCGCATAATCTGACATCAACGAGATAACAGAACCCCCACCAAAAGGATGACGGAGCGAAACTCACACTGAACACTACCACCAAAAGGATGATAGGACAAACATTATCGCACAATCTAACATCAATCAAGATGACAGACCCCCCACCAAAAGGATGATAGATCGAAACACACACTGGCCACACCCACCAAAAGCATGAATGAGCGAAACTCACACTGGGCATTACCAGTAAAAGGATAATAGGACAAACACTATCGTACAAATTAATCAATCAAGATGACAGACCCCCCACCAAAAGGATGACGGAGCGAACCTCACACTAGTCACTACCACCAAAAGGATTGTAGGAAAACATATCGCACAATCTAACATCAACAAGATAACAGACCACCCACCAAAAGGATGACGGAGCGAAACTCACACCGGCCATACCACCAATAGGATGACAGGACAAACAATATCGCACAATTTGACATCAATAAGATGACAGACCCCCCACCAAAAGGATGATAGAGCGAAACAGACACCGGCCACTACCACCAAAAGGATGATAGGACAAACACTATCGCACAATCTGACATTAATAAAATGATAGACCCCCACCAAAAGGATGACGGAGCGAAACTCACACCGGCCACTACCACCAAAAGGATGATAGGAGAAAAACACACGCACAATCTGATATCAAGAAGATGACAGACCCCCCCCCCCCACCAAAAGGATGACAGAGCGAAACTCACACTGGCCACTACCACTAAAAGGATAATAGGACAAACACTATCGCACAATCTGACATTAATAAGATGACAGACACCCACCAAAACGATGACGGAGCAAAACTGACACCGGCCACTACCACCAAAAGGATGATAGGAGAAACACACACGCATAATCTGACATCAACAAGATGACAGAACCCCCCACCAAAAGGATGACGGAGCAAAACTCATACCAGACACTACCACCAAAAAGATGATAGGACAAAACACTATCGCACAATCTGACATCAAAAAGAAGACAGACCCCCCACCAAAAGAATGACGGAGCGAAACTCACACCATCCACTACCACCAAAAGGACGATAGGACAAACACTATCGCACAATTTGACATTAATAAGATGATAGACCCCCCTCCAAAAGGATGACAGAACGAAACCCACACCGGCCACTACCACCAAAAGGATTATAGGACAAACCTTATCGCACAATCTAACATCAATCAAGATGACAGACCCCCCACCAAAAGGATGACAGATCAAAACTCACACCGGCCACTACCACCAAAAGGATGATAGGACAAACCATATTCCACAATCTGACATCAATAAGATGGCAAAACCCCCACCAAAAGGATGATGGAGCGAAACTCACACCCGCCATTACGATTAAAAGGATGATAGGACAAACACTATCGCACAATCTGACATCAATAAGATGACAGACCCCCCACCAAAAGGATGACAGAGCAAAACTTACACCGGCCACTACCACCAAAAGGATGATATGACAAACACTATTGCACAATCTGACCTCAATAAGATGACAGACCCCCCACCAAAAGGTTGACAGAGCGAAACTCACACTGGCCACTACCACTAAAAGGATGATAGGACAAACACTATCGTACAAATTAATAAATCAAGATGACAGACCCCCACCAAAAGGATGACGGAGCGAAACTCACACTAGCCACTACCACCAAAAGGATTGTAGGAAAACATATCGCACAATCTAACATCAACAAGATAACAGACCACCCACCAAAAGGATGATAGGACAAACACTATCGCACAATCTGACATCAATAAGATGACAAACCCCCCACCAAAAGGATGACGGAGCGAAACTCATAATGGCCACTACCACCAAAAGGATGATAGGAGAAAAACACGCGCACAATCTGACATCAACAAGATGACAGACCCCCCCCCCCCCCCCGACAAAAAAGGATGACGGAGTGAAACTCATACCAGGCACTACCACCAAAAGGATGATAGGACAAAACACTATCGCACAATCTGACATCAAAAAGATGACAGACCCTCCACCAAAAGGATGACAGAGCGAAACCCACACCGGCCACTACCACCAAAACGATGATAGGACAAACACTATTGCACAATCTGACATCAATAAGATGACAGAACCCCCACCAAAAGGATGATGGAGCGAAACTTACACTGGCCACTACCGCCAAAAGGATGATAGGACAAACCTTATCGCACAATCTAACATCAATCAAGATGACAGACCCCCCACCCAAAGGATGATAGATCGAAACTCACACCAGCCACTGCCACCAAAAGGATGATAGGACAAACACTATTCCACAATCTGACATCAATAAGATGACAGAACCGTCACTAAAAGTATGATGGAGCGAAACTCACACCGACCACTACCATTAAAAGGATGATACGACAAACACTATCGCACAATCTGACTTCAATAAGAGGACAGAGCCCCCACCAAAAGGATGACAGAGCGAAACTTACACCGACTACTACCACCAAAAGGATGATATGACAAACACTATTACACAATCTGACATCAATAAGATGACAGACCCCCACCCAAAAGAATGACAGAGCGAAACTCACACTGGCCACTACCACTAAAAGGATGATAGGACAAACACTATCGTACAAATTAATCAATCAAGATGACAGACCCCCCACCAAAAGGATGACGGAGCAAAACTCACACTAGCCACTACCACCAAAAGGATTGTAGGAAAACATATCACACAATCTAACATCAACAAGATAACAGACCACCCACCAAAAGGATGATGGAGCGAAACTCACACCGGCCATACCACCAAAAGGATGACAGGACAAACACTATCGCACAATCTGACATCAATAAGATGACAGACCCCCCACCAAAAGGATGACAGAGCGAAACTCACACCGGCCACTACCACCAAAAGGATGATAGGACAAACACTATCACAAAATCTCACATTAATAAGATGAAAGACCCCCACCAAAAGGATGACAGAGCGAAACTCACACCGGCCACTACCACCAAAAGGATGTTAGGAGAAAAACACACGCACAATCTGACCTCAACAAGATGACAGACCCCCCCCCCCCCCACCAAAAGGATGACGGAGCGAAACTCATACCAGGCACTACCACCAAAAGGATGATAGGACAAAACACTATCGCACAATCTGAAATCAAAAAGATGACAGACCCCCCACCAAAAGGATGACAGAGCAAAACTCACACCGGCCACTACCACCAAAAGGATGTTAGGACAATAACTATCGCACAATCTGACATCAATAAGATGATAGGCCCCCACCAAAAGAATGACGGAGCGAAACTCACACCAGCCCCTACCACCAAAAGAATGATAGGACAAACACTATCGCACAATCTGACATCAATCAAGATGACAGACCCCCTAGCAAAAGGATGACAGAGCGAAACTCACACCGGCCACTACCACCAAAAGGATGATAGGACAAACACTATTCCACAATCTTACATTAATAAGATGACAGAACCCCAACCAAAAGGATGATGGAGCAAAACTCACACCGGCCATTACCATTAAAAGGATGATAGGACAAACACTATCGCACAATCTGACATCAATAAGATGACAGACCCCCCACAAAAAGTATGACAGAGCAAAACTCACACCGGCCACTACCACCAAAAGGATGATAGGACAAACATTATTGCAGAATCTGACATCAATAAGATGACAGACCCCCCACCAAAAGGATGACGGAGCGAAACTCACACTGGCCACTACCACTAAAAGTATGATAGGACAAACACTATCGTACAATCTGACATCAATCAAGATGACAGACCCCCCACCAAAAGGATGACGGAGCGAAACTCACTTCAGCCACTACCACCAAAAGGATGATAGGAGAAAGACTATCGCACAATCTGACATTAATAGGATGACAGACCTCCACCAAAACGATGACGGAGTGAAACTGACACCGGCCACTACCACAAAAAGGATGATAGGAGAAACACACACGCACAATCTGACATCAACAAGATGACAAAACCCCCCACCAAAAGTATGACGGGGCAAAACTCATACCGGGCACTACCACCAAAAAGATGACAAGACAAAACACTATCGCACAATCTGACATCAAAAAGAAGACAGACCCCCCACCAAAAAGATGACAGAGCGAAATTCCTACCGGCCACTACCTCCAAAAGGATGATAGGACAAACACTATCGCACAATCTGACATCAATAAGATGACGGGCCCCCCACCAAAAGAATGACGGAGCGAAACTCACACCAGCCACTACTACCAAAAGGATGATAGGAAAAACGCAATCGCAGAATCTGACATTAATAAGATGATAGACCCCCCACCAAAAGGATGACAGAGCGAAACCCACACCGGCCACTACCACCAAAAGGATGATTGGACAAACACTATTGCATAATCTGACATCAATAAGATGACAGAACCCCCACCAAAAGGATGATGGAGCGAATCTTACAGTGGCCACTACGACCAAAAGGATGATAGGATAAACCTTATCGCACCATCTAACATCAATCAAGATGACAGACCCCCCACCAAAAGGATGACAGATCCAAACTCACATCGGCCACTACCACCAAAAGGATGATAGGACAAACACTATTCCACAATCTGGCATCAATAAGATGACAGAACCCCCACCAAAAGGATGATGGAGCGAAACTCACATCGGCCACTACCATTAAAAGGATGATAGGACAAACACTATCGCACAATCTGACATCAATAAGATGACAGACCCCCCACCAAAAGGATGACAGAGCGAAACTCACACTGGCCACTGCCACCAAAAGGATGATATGAAAAACACTATTGCACAATCTGACATCAATAATATGACAGACCCCCCACCAAAAGTATGACAGCGCGAAACTCACACCGGCCACTACCACCAAAAGGATGATAGGACAAACACTATTGCACAATCTGACATCAATCAAGAGGACAGACCCCCACCAAAAGGATGATTGAGCAAAACTCACACCGGCCACTACCACCAAAAGTATGATAGAACAAACTTATCGCACAATCTGACATAATCAAGATGACAGACCCCCCACCAAAAGGATGACAGAGCGAAACTCACACCGGACACTACCACGAAAAGTATGATAGGACAAAACACTATTGCACAATCTGACATCAATAAGATGACAGACCCCCCACCAAAAGGATGACAGAGCAAAACTCACACCAGCCACTACCACCAAAAGGATGATAAGACAAAACACTATCGCACAATCTGAAATCAATAAGATGAAAGACCCCCCACCAAAAGAATGACGGAGCGAAACTCACACTGGCCACTGCCACCAAAAAGGATGATAGGAGAAACACTATCGCACAATCTGACATTAATAAGATGACAGACCCCCACCAAAAGGATGACGGAGCGAAAGTGACACCGGCCACTACCACCAAAAGGATGATAGGAGAAACACACACGCACAATCTGACATCAACAAGATGACAGACCCCCCACCAAAAGGATGACGGAGCGAAACTCATACCGGGCACTACCACCAAAAGGATGATAGGACAAAAAACTATCGCACTATCTGACATCAAAAAGATGACAGACCCCCCACCAAAAGGATTACAGAGCGAAACTCACACCAGCCACTACCACCAAAAGGATAATAGGACAAACACTATCACACAATCTGACATCAATAAGATGACTGACCCCCCACCAAAAGGATGACAGAGCGAAACTCACACCAGCCACTACCACCAAAAGGATGATAGGACAAACACTATCGCACAATGTGACATCGATAAGATGACAGACCCCCCACCAAAAGGATGACAGAGCGAAACTCACACCGGCCACTACCACCAAAAGGATGATAGGACAAACACTATTGCACAATCTGACATCAACAAGATGACAGAACCCCCACCAAAAGGATGATGGAGCGAAACTTACACTGGCCACTACAACCAAAAGGATGATAGGAAAAACCTTATCGCACAATCAGACATCAATCAAGATGACAGACCCCCCACCAAAAGGATGACTGAGCGAAACTCACACCGACCACTACCACCAAAAGTATGATAGGACAATCACATCGCACAATCTGCCATAACCAAGATTACAGACTCCCCACCGAAAGGATGACAGAGCGAAACTCACACTGGCCACTACCACCCAAAGGATGATAGGACAAACACTATCACACAATCTGACATCAATAAGATGACAGACCCCCCACCAAAAGGATGACGGAGCGAAACTCACACCGGACACTACCACGAAAAGGATGATAGGACAAAACACTATTGCACAATCTGACATCAATAAGATGACAGACCCCCCACCAAAAGGATGACGGAACGAAACTCATACTGGCCACTACCACCAAAAGGATGATAGGACAAAACACTATTGCACAATCTGACATCAATAAGATGACATACCCCCCACCAAAAGGATTAAGGAGCGAAACTCACACTGGCCACTACCACCAAAAGAATGATAGGAGAAACACTATCGCACAATCTGACATTAATAAGATGACAGACCCCCACCAAAAGGATGACGGAGCAAAACTGACACCGGCCACTACAACCAAAAGGATGATAGGAGAAATACACACGCACAATCTGACATCAACAAGATGACAGACCCCCCCACCAAAAGGATGACGGAGCGAAACTCATACCGGGCACTACCACAAAAAGGATGATAGGACAAAACACTATCGCACAATCTGACATCAAAAAGATGACAGACCCCCCACGAAAAGGATGACAGAGCGAAACTCACAGCGGCCACTACCACCAAAAGGATGATAGGACAAACACTATCGCACAATCTAACATCAATAAGATGACTGACCCCCCACCAAAAGGATGACAGAGCGAAACTCACATCAGCCACTACCACCAAAAGGATGATAGGACAAACACTATCGTACAATCTGACATCGATAAGATGACAGACCCCACAACAAAAGGATGACAGAGCGAAACTCACACCGGCCACTACCACCAAAAGGATTATAGGACAAACACTATTGCACAATCTGACATCAACAAGATGACAGAACCCCCACCAAAAGGATGATGGAGTGAAACTTACACTAGCCACTACCACCAAAAGGATGATAGGAAAAACCTTATCGCACAATCTGACATCAATCAAGATGACAGACCCCCCACCAAAAGGATGACTGAGCGAAACTCACACCGACCACTACCACCAAATGTAGGATAGGACAATCATATCACACAATCTGCCATAACAAAGATGACAGTCCCCCCACCAAATGGATGAGAGTGCGAAACTCAAACCGGCCACTACCACTAAAAGGATGATATGACAAACACTATCGCACAATCTTACATCAATAAGATGACAGACCCCCCCCCCCCCCCCCCCCCACCAAAAGAATGACGAAGCAAAACTCACACCAGCCACTACCACTAAAAGGATGATAGGACAAACACTATTGCACAATCTGACATCAACAAGATGACAGAACCCCCACCAAAAGCATGATGGAGCGAAACTTACACTGGCCACTACCACCAAAATGATGATAGGAAAAACCTTATCGCACAATCTGACATCAATCAAGATGACAGACCCCCCACCAAAAGGATGACTGAGCGAAACTGACACCGACCACTACCACAAAAAGTATAATAGGACAATCATATCGCACAATCTGCCATAACCAAGATTACAGACCCCCCACCAAAAGGATGACAGAGCGAAACTCACTCCGGCCTCTACCACCAAAAGGATGATAGGACAAACACTATCGCACAATCTGACATCAATAAGATGACAGACCCCCCACCAAAAGGATGACGGAGCGAAACTCACACCGGCCACTACGACCAAAAGGATGATATGACAAAACACTATCGCACAATCTGACATCAATAAGATGACAAACCCCCCACCAAAAGAATGACGAAGCGAAACTCATACTAGCCACTACCACCAAAAGGAAAATAGGACAAAACACTATCGCACAATCTGACATCAATAAGATGACAGACCCCCCACCAAAAGGATGAGGGAGCAAAACTCACACTGGCCACTACCACCCAAAAGATGATAGGAGAAACACTATCGCACAATCTGACATTAATAAGATGACAGACCCCCACCAAAAGGATGACGGAGCGAAATTGACACCGGCCACTACCACCAAAAGGATGATAGGAGAAACACACACGCACAATCTGACATCAACAAGATGACAGACCCCCCCACCAAATGGATGACGGAGCGAAACTCATACCGGGCACTACCACCAAAAGGATGATAGGACAAAACACTATCGCACAATCTGACATAAAAAAGATGACAGACCCCCCCACCAAAAGGATTACAGAGCGAAACTCACACCGGCCACTACCACCAAAAGGATAATAGGACAAACACTATCGCACAATTTGACATCAATAAGATGACTGACCCCCCACCAAAAGGATGACAGAGCGAAACTCACACCAGCCACTACCACCAAAAGGATGATAGGACAAACACTATCGCACAATCTGACATCGATAAGATGACAGACCCCCCACCAAAAGGATGACAAAGCGAAACTCACACCGGCCACTACCACCAAAAGGATGATAGGACAAACACTATTGCAGAATCTGACATCAACAAGATGACAGAACCCCCACCAAAAGGATGATGGAGCGAAACTTACACTGGCTACTACAACCAAAAGGATGATAGGAAAAACCTTATCGCACAATCTGACATCAATCAAGATGACAGACCCCCCACCAAAAGGATGACTGAGCGAAACTGACACCGACCACTACCACCAAAAGTATGATAGGACAATCATATCGCACAATCTGCCATAACCAAGATTACAGACTCCCCACCGAAAGGATGACAGAGCGAAACTCACACTGGCCACTACCACCAAAAGGATGATAGGACAAACACTATCGCACAATCTGACATCAATAAGATGACAGAAACCCCACCAAAAGGATGACAGAGCGAAACTCACACCGGACACCACCACGAAAAGGATGATAGGACAAAACACTATTGCACAATCTGACATCAATAAGATGACAGAGCCCCCACCAAAAGGATGACGGAGCGAAACTCATACTGGCCACTACCACCAAAAGGATGATTGGACAAACACTATTGCATAATCTGACATCAATAAGATGACAAAACCCCCACCAAAAGGATGATAGAGCGAATCTTACAGTGGCCACTACGACCAAAAGGATGATAGGATAAACCTTATCGCACAATCTAACATCAATCAAGATGACAGACCCCCAACCAAAAGGATGACAGATGCAAACTCACATCGGCCACTACCACCAAAAGGATGATAGGACAAATACTATTCCACAATCTGGCATCAATAAGATGACAGAACCCCCACCAAAAGGATGATGGAGCGAAACTCACATTGGCCACTACCATTAAAAGGATGATAGGACAAATACTATCGCACAATCTGACATCAATAAGATGACAGACCCCCCACCAAAAGGATGACCGAGCGAAACTTACACTGGCCACTGCCACCAAAAGGATGATATGAAAAACACTATTGCACAATCTGACATCAATAAGATGACAGACCCCCCACCAAAAGTATGACAGCGCGAAACTCACACCGGCCACTACCACCAAAAGGATGATAGGACAAACACTATTGCACAATCTGACATCAATCAAGAGGACAGACCCCCACCAAAAGGATGATTGAGCAAAACTCACACCGGCCACTACCACCAAAAGTATGATAGAACAAACATATCGCACAATCTGACATAATCAAGATGACAGACCCCCCACCAAAAGGATGACAGAGCAAAACTCACACCTGCCACTACCACCAAAAGGATGATAGCACAAACACTATCGCATAATCTGACATCAATAAGATGACAGACCCCCCACCAAAAAGGATGACGAAGCAAAACTCATATCGGCCACTACCACCAAAAGGATGATAAGACAAAACACTATCGCACAATCTGAAATCAATAAGATGACAGACCCCCCACCAAAAGGATTAAGGAGCGAAACTCACACTGGTCACTACCACCAAAAGGATGATAGGAGAAACACTATCGCACAATCTGACATTAATAAGATGACAGACCCCCACCAAAAGGATGACGGAGCAAAACTGACACCGGCCACTACCACCAAAAGGATGATAGGAGAAACACACACGCACAATCTGACATCAACAAGATGACAGACCCCCCCACCAAAAGGATGACGGAGCAAAACTCATACCGGGCACTACCACCAAAAAGATGACAAGACAAAACACTATCGCACAATCTGACATCAAAAAGAAGACAGACCCCCCACCAAAAGGATGACAGAGCGAAGTTCCTACCGGCCACTACCACCAAAAGGATGATATGACAAACACTATCGCACAATCTGACATCAATAAGATGACAGGCCCCCCACCAAAAGAATGACGGAGCGAAACTCACACCAGCCACTACTACCAAAAGGATGATAGGACAAACACTATCGCACAATCTGACATTAATAAGATGATAGACCCCCCACCAAAAGGATGACATAGCGAAACCCACACCGACCACTACCACCAAAAGGATGATTTGACAAACACTATTGCATAATCTGACATCAATAAGATGACAGAACCCCCACCAAAAGGATGATAGAGTGAATCTTACAGTGGCCACTACGACCAAAAGGATGATAGGATAAACCTTATCGCACAATCTAACATCAATCAAGATGACAGACCCCCCCACCAAAAGGATGACAGATCCAAACTCACATCGGCCACTACCACCAAAAGGATGATAGGACAAACACTATTCCACAATCTGGCATCAATAAGATGACAGAACCCCCACCAAAAGGATGATGGAGCGAAACTCACATTGGCCACTACCATTAAAAGGATGATAGGACAAACACTATCGCACAATCTGACATCAATAAGATGACAGACCCCCCACCAAAAGGATGACCGAGCGAAACTTACACTGGCCACTGCCACCAAAAGGATGATATGAAAAACACTATTGCACAGTCTGACATCAATAAGATGACAGACCCCCCACCAAAAGTATGACAGCGCGAAACTCACACCGGCCACTACCACCAAAAGGATGATAGGACAAACACTATTGCACAATCTGACATCAATCAAGAGGACAGACCCCCACCAAAAGGATGATTGAGCAAAACTCACACCGGCCACTACCACCAAAAGTATGATAGAACAAACATATCGCACAATCTGACATAATCAAGATGACAGGCCCCCCACCAAAAGGATGACGGAGCGAAACTCACACCGGCCACTACCACCAAAAGGATGATAGCACAAACACTATCGCATAATCTGACATCAATAAGATGACAGACCCCCCCCCCCAAAAAAGGATGACGGAGCAAAACTCATACCGGCCACTACCACCAAAAGGATGATAAGACAAAACACTATCGCACAATCTGAAATCAATAAGATAACAGACCCCCCACCAAAAGGATGACGGAGCGAAACTCACACTGGCCACTGCCACCAAAAGGATGATAGGAGAAACACTATCGCACAATCTGACATTAATAAGATGACAGACCCCCACTAAAAGGAAGACGGAGCGAAACTGACACCGGCCACTACCACCAAAAGGATGATAGGAGAAACACACACGCACAATCTGACATCAACAAGATGACAGACCCCCCCCCCCCCCACCAAAAGGATGACAGAGCGAAACTCATACCGGGCACTACCACCAAAAGGATGATAGGACAAAACACTATCGCACAATCTGACATCAAAAAGATGACAGACCCCCCACCAAAAGGATTATAGAGCGAAACTCACACTGGCCACTACCACCAAAAGGATGATAGGACAAACACTATCGCACAATCTGACATCAATAAGATGACTGACCCCCCACCAAAAGGATGACAGAGCGAAACTCACACCAGCCACTACCACCAAAAGGATGATAGGACAAACACTATTGCACAATCTGACATCAACAAGATGACAGAACCCCCACCAAAAGGATGATGGAGCGAAACTTACACTGGCCACTACAACCAAAAGGATGATAGGAAAAACCTTATCGCACAATCTGACATCAATCAAGATGACAGACCCCTTACCAAAAGGATGACTGAGCGAAACTCACACCGACCACTACCACCAAAAGTATGATAGGACAATCATATCGCACAATCTGCCATAACCAAGATTACACACCCCCCCACCAAAAGGATGATAGAGCGAAACTCACTCCGGCCACTACCACCAAAAGGATGATAGGACAAACACTATCGCACAATCTGACATCAATAAGATGACAGACCCCCCACCAAAAGGATGACAGAGCAAAACTCACACCGGCCACTACGACCAAAAGGATGATAGGACAAAACACTATCGCATAATCTGACATCAATAAGATGACAGACCCCCACCAAAAGGATGACGGAGCGAAACTCATACTAGCCACTACCACCAAAAGGATGATAGGACAAAACACTATCGCACAATCTGACATCAATAAGATGACAGACCCCCCACCAAAAGGATGAGGGAGCGAAACTCACACTGGCCACTACCACCCAAAGGATGATAGGAGAAACACTATCGCACAATCTGACATTAATAAGATGACAGACCCCCACCAAAAGGATGACGGAGCGAAATTGACACCGGCCACTACCACCAAAAGGATGATAGGAGAAACACACACGCACAATCTGACATCAACAAGATGACAGACTCCCCCACCAAAAGGATGACGGAGCGAAGCTCATACCGGACACTACCACCAAAAGGATGATAGGACAAAACACTATCGCACAATCTGACATCAAAAAGATGACAGACCCCCCACCAAAAGGATTACAGAGCGAAATTCACACCGGCCACTACCACCAAAAGGATGATAGGACAAACACTATCGCACAATCTGACATCAATAAGATGACTGACCCCCCACCAAAAGGATGATAGAGCGAAACTCACACCAGCCACTACCACCAAAAGGATGATAGGACAAACACTATCGCACAATCTGACATTGATAAGATGACAGACCCCCCACCAAAAGGATGACAGAGCGAAACTCACACCGGCCACTACCACCAAAAAGATGATAGGACAAACACTATTGCACAATCTGACATCAACAAGATGACAGAACCCCCACCAAAAGGATGATGGAGCGAAACTTACACTGCCCACTACAACCAAAAGGATGATAGGAAAAACCTTATCGCACAATCTGACATCAATCAAGATGACAGACCCCCCACCAAAAGGATCACTGAGCGAAACTCACACTGACCACTACCACCAAAAGTATGATAGGACAATCATATCGCACAATCTGCCATAACCAAGATTACAGACTCCCCACCGAAAGGATGACAGAGCGAAACTCACACTGGCCACTACCACTAAAAGGATGATAGGACAAACACTATCGCACAATCTGACATCAATAAGATGACGGACCCCCCACCAAAAGGATGACAGAGCGAAACTCACACCGGACACTACCACGAAAAGGATGATAGGACAAAACACTATTGCACAATCTGACATCAATAAGATGACAGACCCCCACCAAAAGGATGACGGAGCGAAACTCTTACTGGCCACTACCACCAAAAGGATGATAGGACAAAACACTTTTGCACAATCTGACATCAATAAGATGACATACCCCCCACCAAAAGGATTAAGGAGCGAAACTCACACTGGCCACTACCACCAAAAGGATGATAGGAGAAACACTATCGCACAATCTGACATTAATAAGATGACAGACCCCCACCAAAAGGATGACGGAGCAAAACTGACACCGGCCACTACCACCAAAAGGATGATATGAGAAACACACACGCACAATCTGACATCAACATGACAGACCCCCCCACCAAAAGGATGACGGAGCGAAACTCATACCGGGCACTACCACCAAAAGGATGATAGGACAAAACACTATCGCACAATCTGGCATCAAAAAGATGACAGACCCCCCACCAAAAGGATGACAGAGCGAAACTCACACCGGCCACTACCACCAAAAGGATGATAGGACAAACACTATCGCACAATCTGACATCAATAAGATGACTGACCCCCCACCAAAAGGATGACAGAGCGAAACTCACACCAGCCACTACCACCAAAAGGATGATAGGACAAACACTATCGCACAATTTGACATCGATAAGATGACAGTCCCCCACCAAAAGGATGACAGAGCGAAACTCACACCGGCCACTACCACCAAAAAGATTATAGGACAAACACTATTGCACAATCTGACATCAACAAGATGACAGAACCCCCACCAAAAGGATGATGGAGCGAAACTTAGACTGGCCACTACCACCAAAAGGATGATAGGAAAAACCTTATCGCACATTCTGACATCAGTCAAGATGACAGACCCCCCACCAAAAGGATGACTGAGCGAAACTCACACCGACCACTACCACCAAATGTAGGATAGGACAATCATATCGCAAAATCTGCCATAACAAAGATGACAGTCCCCCCACCAAATGGATGAGAGAGTGAAACTCACACCGGCCATTACCACTAAAAGGATGATAGGACAAACACTATCGCACAATCTTACATCAATAAGATGACAGACCCCCCACCAAAAGAATGACGAAGCAAAACTCACACCAGCCATTACCACCAAAAGGATGATAGGACAAACACTATTGCACAATCTGACATCAACAAGATGAAAGAACCCCCACCAAAAGCATGATGGAGCGAAACTTACACTGGCCACTACCACCAAAAGGATGATAGGAAAAACCTTATCGCACAATCTGACATCAATCAAGATGACAGACCCCCCACCAAAAGGATGACTGAGCGAAACTCAAACCGACCACTACCACAAAAAGTATAATAGGACAATCATATCGCACAATCTAACATAACCAAGATGACAGTCCCCCCACCAAAAGAATGAGAGAGCGAAACTCAGACCGACCACTACCACCAAAAGGATAATAGGACAAACATCATCGCACAATATGACATCAATAAGATGACAGGCCCCCCACCAAAAGCATGACGGAGCGAAACTCACACCGGCCACTACGACCAAAAGGATGATAGGACAAACCACTATCGCACAATCTGATATCAATAAGATGACAGACCCCTCACCAAAAGGATGACGGAGCGAAACTCATACTAGCCACTACCACCAAAAGAATGATAGGACAAAACACTATCGCACAATTTGACATCAATAAGATGACAGACCCCCCACCAAAAGGATGAGGGAGCGCAATTTACACTGGCCACTACCACCCAAAGGATGATAGGAGAAACACTATCGCACAATCTGACATTAATAAGATGACAGACCCCCACCAAAAGGATGACGGAACGAAATTGACACCGACCACTACCACCAAAAGGATGATAGGAGAAACACACACGCACAATCTAACATCAACAACATGACAGACCCCCCCCCAAAAGGGTGACGGAGCGAAACACATACCGGGCACTACCACCAAAAGGATAATAGGACAAAACACTATCGTACAATCTGACATCAAAAAGATGACAGATCCCCCACCAAAAGGATGACAGAACGAAACTCACACCTTCCATTACCACCAAAAGGATGATAGGACAAACACTATCGCACAATCTGACATCAATAAGATGACAGACCCCCCACTAAGAGAATGACAGAGCGAAACTCACATCTGCCACTACCACCAAAAGGATGATAGGACAAACACTATTGCACAATCTGACATCAATAAGATGACAGAACCCCCACCAAAAGGATGATGAAGCGAAACTTGCACTGGCCACTACCACCAAAAGGATGATAGGATAAACCTTATCGCACAATCTGACATCAATCAAGATGACAGACCCCCCACCAAAAGGATGACTGAGCGAAACTCACACGGACCACTACCACCAAAAGTATGATAGGACAAACATATCGCACAATCTGACATAACCAAGATGACAGACCCCCCACCAAAAGGATGAGAAAGCGAAACTCACACCGGCCACCACCACCAAAAGGATAATAGGACAAACACTATCGCACAATATGACATTAATAAGATGACAGACCCCCCCACCAAAAGGATGACAGAGCGAAACTCACACCGGCCACTACCATCAAAAAGATGATAGGACAAACACTATCGCATAATCTGACATCGATAAGATGACAGACCCCCACCAAAAGGATGACGGAGCGAAACTCACACCGGCCACTACCACCAAAAGGATGATAGCACAAACACTATCGCATAATCTGACATCAATAAGATGACAGACCCCCCCCCCCAAAAAAGGATGACGGAGCAAAACTCATACCGGCCACTACCACCAAAAGGATGATAAGACAAAACACTATCGCACAATCTGAAATCAATAAGATAACAGACCCCCCACCAAAAGGATGACGGAGCGAAACTCACACTGGCCACTGCCACCAAAAGGATGATAGGAGAAACACTATCGCACAATCTGACATTAATAAGATGACAGACCCCCACTAAAAGGAAGACGGAGCGAAACTGACACCGGCCACTACCACCAAAAGGATGATAGGAGAAACACACACGCACAATCTGACATCAACAAGATGACAGACCCCCCCCCCCCACCAAAAGGATGACAGAGCGAAACTCATACCGGGCACTACCACCAAAAGGATGATAGGACAAAACACTATCGCACAATCTGACATCAAAAAGATGACAGACCCCCCACCAAAAGGATTATAGAGCGAAACTCACACTGGCCACTACCACCAAAAGGATGATAGGACAAACACTATCGCACAATCTGACATCAATAAGATGACTGACCCCCCACCAAAAGGATGACAGAGCGAAACTCACACCAGCCACTACCACCAAAAGGATGATAGGACAAACACTATTGCACAATCTGACATCAACAAGATGACAGAACCCCCACCAAAAGGATGATGGAGCGAAACTTACACTGGCCACTACAACCAAAAGGATGATAGGAAAAACCTTATCGCACAATCTGACATCAATCAAGATGACAGACCCCTTACCAAAAGGATGACTGAGCGAAACTCACACCGACCACTACCACCAAAAGTATGATAGGACAATCATATCGCACAATCTGCCATAACCAAGATTACACACCCCCCCACCAAAAGGATGATAGAGCGAAACTCACTCCGGCCACTACCACCAAAAGGATGATAGGACAAACACTATCGCACAATCTGACATCAATAAGATGACAGACCCCCCACCAAAAGGATGACAGAGCAAAACTCACACCGGCCACTACGACCAAAAGGATGATAGGACAAAACACTATCGCATAATCTGACATCAATAAGATGACAGACCCCCACCAAAAGGATGACGGAGCGAAACTCATACTAGCCACTACCACCAAAAGGATGATAGGACAAAACACTATCGCACAATCTGACATCAATAAGATGACAGACCCCCCACCAAAAGGATGAGGGAGCGAAACTCACACTGGCCACTACCACCCAAAGGATGATAGGAGAAACACTATCGCACAATCTGACATTAATAAGATGACAGACCCCCACCAAAAGGATGACGGAGCGAAATTGACACCGGCCACTACCACCAAAAGGATGATAGGAGAAACACACACGCACAATCTGACATCAACAAGATGACAGACTCCCCCACCAAAAGGATGACGGAGCGAAGCTCATACCGGACACTACCACCAAAAGGATGATAGGACAAAACACTATCGCACAATCTGACATCAAAAAGATGACAGACCCCCCACCAAAAGGATTACAGAGCGAAATTCACACCGGCCACTACCACCAAAAGGATGATAGGACAAACACTATCGCACAATCTGACATCAATAAGATGACTGACCCCCCACCAAAAGGATGATAGAGCGAAACTCACACCAGCCACTACCACCAAAAGGATGATAGGACAAACACTATCGCACAATCTGACATTGATAAGATGACAGACCCCCCACCAAAAGGATGACAGAGCGAAACTCACACCGGCCACTACCACCAAAAAGATGATAGGACAAACACTATTGCACAATCTGACATCAACAAGATGACAGAACCCCCACCAAAAGGATGATGGAGCGAAACTTACACTGCCCACTACAACCAAAAGGATGATAGGAAAAACCTTATCGCACAATCTGACATCAATCAAGATGACAGACCCCCCACCAAAAGGATCACTGAGCGAAACTCACACTGACCACTACCACCAAAAGTATGATAGGACAATCATATCGCACAATCTGCCATAACCAAGATTACAGACTCCCCACCGAAAGGATGACAGAGCGAAACTCACACTGGCCACTACCACTAAAAGGATGATAGGACAAACACTATCGCACAATCTGACATCAATAAGATGACGGACCCCCCACCAAAAGGATGACAGAGCGAAACTCACACCGGACACTACCACGAAAAGGATGATAGGACAAAACACTATTGCACAATCTGACATCAATAAGATGACAGACCCCCACCAAAAGGATGACGGAGCGAAACTCTTACTGGCCACTACCACCAAAAGGATGATAGGACAAAACACTTTTGCACAATCTGACATCAATAAGATGACATACCCCCCACCAAAAGGATTAAGGAGCGAAACTCACACTGGCCACTACCACCAAAAGGATGATAGGAGAAACACTATCGCACAATCTGACATTAATAAGATGACAGACCCCCACCAAAAGGATGACGGAGCAAAACTGACACCGGCCACTACCACCAAAAGGATGATATGAGAAACACACACGCACAATCTGACATCAACATGACAGACCCCCCCACCAAAAGGATGACGGAGCGAAACTCATACCGGGCACTACCACCAAAAGGATGATAGGACAAAACACTATCGCACAATCTGGCATCAAAAAGATGACAGACCCCCCACCAAAAGGATGACAGAGCGAAACTCACACCGGCCACTACCACCAAAAGGATGATAGGACAAACACTATCGCACAATCTGACATCAATAAGATGACTGACCCCCCACCAAAAGGATGACAGAGCGAAACTCACACCAGCCACTACCACCAAAAGGATGATAGGACAAACACTATCGCACAATTTGACATCGATAAGATGACAGTCCCCCACCAAAAGGATGACAGAGCGAAACTCACACCGGCCACTACCACCAAAAAGATTATAGGACAAACACTATTGCACAATCTGACATCAACAAGATGACAGAACCCCCACCAAAAGGATGATGGAGCGAAACTTAGACTGGCCACTACCACCAAAAGGATGATAGGAAAAACCTTATCGCACATTCTGACATCAGTCAAGATGACAGACCCCCCACCAAAAGGATGACTGAGCGAAACTCACACCGACCACTACCACCAAATGTAGGATAGGACAATCATATCGCAAAATCTGCCATAACAAAGATGACAGTCCCCCCACCAAATGGATGAGAGAGTGAAACTCACACCGGCCATTACCACTAAAAGGATGATAGGACAAACACTATCGCACAATCTTACATCAATAAGATGACAGACCCCCCACCAAAAGAATGACGAAGCAAAACTCACACCAGCCATTACCACCAAAAGGATGATAGGACAAACACTATTGCACAATCTGACATCAACAAGATGAAAGAACCCCCACCAAAAGCATGATGGAGCGAAACTTACACTGGCCACTACCACCAAAAGGATGATAGGAAAAACCTTATCGCACAATCTGACATCAATCAAGATGACAGACCCCCCACCAAAAGGATGACTGAGCGAAACTCAAACCGACCACTACCACAAAAAGTATAATAGGACAATCATATCGCACAATCTAACATAACCAAGATGACAGTCCCCCCACCAAAAGAATGAGAGAGCGAAACTCAGACCGACCACTACCACCAAAAGGATAATAGGACAAACATCATCGCACAATATGACATCAATAAGATGACAGGCCCCCCACCAAAAGCATGACGGAGCGAAACTCACACCGGCCACTACGACCAAAAGGATGATAGGACAAACCACTATCGCACAATCTGATATCAATAAGATGACAGACCCCTCACCAAAAGGATGACGGAGCGAAACTCATACTAGCCACTACCACCAAAAGAATGATAGGACAAAACACTATCGCACAATTTGACATCAATAAGATGACAGACCCCCCACCAAAAGGATGAGGGAGCGCAATTTACACTGGCCACTACCACCCAAAGGATGATAGGAGAAACACTATCGCACAATCTGACATTAATAAGATGACAGACCCCCACCAAAAGGATGACGGAACGAAATTGACACCGACCACTACCACCAAAAGGATGATAGGAGAAACACACACGCACAATCTAACATCAACAACATGACAGACCCCCCCCCAAAAGGGTGACGGAGCGAAACACATACCGGGCACTACCACCAAAAGGATAATAGGACAAAACACTATCGTACAATCTGACATCAAAAAGATGACAGATCCCCCACCAAAAGGATGACAGAACGAAACTCACACCTTCCATTACCACCAAAAGGATGATAGGACAAACACTATCGCACAATCTGACATCAATAAGATGACAGACCCCCCACTAAGAGAATGACAGAGCGAAACTCACATCTGCCACTACCACCAAAAGGATGATAGGACAAACACTATTGCACAATCTGACATCAATAAGATGACAGAACCCCCACCAAAAGGATGATGAAGCGAAACTTGCACTGGCCACTACCACCAAAAGGATGATAGGATAAACCTTATCGCACAATCTGACATCAATCAAGATGACAGACCCCCCACCAAAAGGATGACTGAGCGAAACTCACACGGACCACTACCACCAAAAGTATGATAGGACAAACATATCGCACAATCTGACATAACCAAGATGACAGACCCCCCACCAAAAGGATGAGAAAGCGAAACTCACACCGGCCACCACCACCAAAAGGATAATAGGACAAACACTATCGCACAATATGACATTAATAAGATGACAGACCCCCCCACCAAAAGGATGACAGAGCGAAACTCACACCGGCCACTACCATCAAAAAGATGATAGGACAAACACTATCGCATAATCTGACATCGATAAGATGACAGACCCCCCACCAAAAGGATGACAGAGCGAAACTCACACCGGCCACTACCACCAAAAGGATGATAAGACAAACACTATTGCACAATCTGACATCAACAAGATGACAGAACCCCCACCAAAAGGATGATGGAGCGAAACTTACACTGGCCACTACCACCAAAAGGATGATAGAAAAAACCTTATCGCACATTCTGACATCAATCAAGATGACAGACCCCCCACCAAAAGGATGACTGAGCGAAACTCACACCGACCACTACCACAAAATGTAGGGTAGGACAATCATATCGCACAATCTGCCATAACACAGATGACAGTCCCCCCACCAAATGGATGAGAGAGCGAAACTCACACCGGCCATTACCACTAAAAGGATGATAGAACAAACACTATCGCACAATCTTACATCAATAAGATGACAGACCCCCCACCAAAAGAATGACGAAGCAAAACTCACACCAGCCACTACCACCAAAAGGATGATAGGACAAACACTATTGCACAATCTGACATCAACAAGATGACAGAACCCCCACCAAAAGCATGATGGAGTGAAACTTACACTTGCCACTACCACCAAAAGGATGATAGGAAAAACCTTATCGCACAATCTGACATCAATCAAGATGACAGACCCCCCACCAAAAGGATGACTGAGCGAAACTCACACCGACCACTACCACAAAAAGTATAATAGGACAATCATATCGCACAATCTGCCATAACCAAGATTACAGACGCCCCACCAAAAGGATGACAGAGCGAAACTCACTTCGGCCACTACCACCAAAAGGATGATAGGACAAACACCATCGCACAATCTGACATCACTAAGATGACAGACCCCCCAGCAAAAGGATGACGGAGCAAAACTCACACCGGCCACTACGACCAAAAGGATGATAGGACAAAACACTATCGCACAATCTGATATCAATAAGATGACAGATCCCCCACCAAAAGGATGACGGAGCGAAACTCATACTAGCCACTAACACCAAAAGGATGATAGGACAAAACACTATCGCACAATCTGACATCAATAAGATGACAGACCCCCCACCAAAAGGATGAGGGAGCGAAACTCACACTGGCCACTACCACCCAAAGGATGAAAGGAGAAACACTATCGCACAATCTGACATTAATAAGATGACAGACCCCCACCAAAAGGATGACGTAGCGAAATTGACACCGACCGCTACCACCAAAAGGATGATAGGAGAAACACACACGCACAATCTGACATCAACAACATGACAGACCCCCCCCCCCCCCCCCCAAAAGGATCACGGAGCGAAACACATACCGGGCACTACCACCAAAAGGATGATAGGACAAAACACTATCGTACAATCTGACATCAAAAAGATGACAGACCCCCCACCAAAAGGATGACAGAACGAAACTCACACCGGCCACTACCACCAAAAGGATGATAGGACAAACACTATCGCACAATCTGACATCAATAAGATGACAGAACCCCCACCAAATGGATGATGAAGCGAAACTTGCACTGGCCACTACCACCAAAAGGATGATAGGACAAACCTTATCGCACAATCGGACATCAATCAAGATGACAGACCCCCCACCAAAAGGATGACTGAGCGAAACTCACACGGACCACTACCACCAAAAGTATGATAGGACAAACATATCGAACAATCTGACATAACCAAGATGACAGACCCCCCACCAAAAGGATGAGAAAGCGAAACTCACACCGGCCACCACCACCAAAAGGACGATATGACAAACACTATCGCACAATATGACATTAATAAGATGACAGACCCCCCACCAAAAGGATGACGGAGCGAAACTCACACCGGCCACTACCATCAAAAAGATGATAGGACAAACACTATCGCACAATCTGACATCGATAAGATGACAGACCCCCCACCAAAAGGATGACAGAGCGAAACTCACACTGGCCACTACCACCAAAAGGATGATAAGACAAACACTATTGCAAAATCTGACATCAACAAGATGACAGAACCCCCACCAAAAGGATGATGGAGCGAAACTTATACTGGCCACTACCATCAAAACGATGATAGGAAAAACCTTATCGCACAATCTGACATCAATCAAGTTGACAGACCCCCCACCAAAAGGATGACTGAGCAAAACTCACACCGACCACTACCACCAAAAGTATGATAGGACAATCATATCGCACAATCTGCCATAACAAAGATGACAGTCTACCACTAAAAGGATGATAGGACAAACACTATCGCACAATCTTACATCAATAAGATGACAGACCCCCCACCAAAAGAATGATGAAGCAAAACTCACACCAGCCACTACCACCAAAAGGATGATAGGACAAAACACTATCGCACAATCTGACATCAAAAAGAAGACAGACCCCCCACCAAAAGGATGACAGAGCGAAATTCCTACCGGCCACTACCACCAAAATGATGATAGGATAAACACTATCGCACAATCTGACATCAATAAGAATACAGGCCCCCCACCAAAAGAATGACGGAGCAAAACTCAAACCAGCCACTACCACCAAAAGGATGATCGGACAAACACTATCGCATAATCTGATATTAATAAGATGATAGACCCCCCACCAAAAGGATGACAGAGCGAAACTCACACCGGCCACTACCACCAAAAGGATGATAGCACAAACACTATCGCACAATCTGACATCAATAAGATGACAGACCCCCCACCAAAAGGATGACGGAGCAAAACTCATACCGGCCACTACCACCAAAAGGATGATAAGACAAAAAACTGTCGCACAATCTGAAATCAATAAGATGACAGACCCCCCACCAAAAGGATGACGGAGCGAAACTCACACTGGCCACTGCCACCAAAAGGATGATAGGAGAAACACTATCAAACAATCTGTCATTAATAAGATGACAGACCCCCACCAAAAGGATGACGGAGCGAAACTGACACAGACCACTACCACCAAAAGGATGATAGGAGAAACACACACGCACAATCTGACATCAATCAAGATGACAGAACCCCCACCAAAAGGATGATTGAGCGAAACTCACACCGACCACTACCACCAAAAGTATGATAGGACAATCATATCGCACAATCTGCCATAACCAAGATTACAGACTCCCCACCGAAAGGATGACAGAGCGAAACTCACACTGGCCACTACCACCAAAAAGATGATAGGACAAACACTATCGCACAATCTGACATCAATAAGATGACAGACCCCCCACCAAAATGATGACGGAGCGAAACTAACACCGGTCACTACCATGAAAAGGATGATATGACAAAACACTATTGCACAATCTGACATTAATAAGATGACATACCCCCCACCAAAAGGATTAAGGAGCGAAACTCACACTGGCCACTACCACCAAAAGGATGATAGGAGAAACACTATCGCGCAATCTGACATTAATAAGATGACAGACCCCCACCAAAAGGATGACGGAGCAAAACTGACACCGGCCACTACCACCAAAAGGATGATAGGAGAAACACACACGCACAATCTGACATCAATAAGATGACAGACCCCCCACCAAAAGAATGACAGAGCGAAACTCATATCGGGCACTACCACCAAAAGGATGATAGGACAAAACACTATCGCACAATCTGACATCAAAAAGATGACAGACCCCCCACCAAAAGGATAACAGAGTGAAACTCACACCGGCCACTACCACCAAAAGGATGATAGGACAAACATTATCGCACAATCTGACATCAACAAGATGACTAACCCCCCACCAAAAGGATGACAGAGCGAAACTCACACCAGCCACTACCACCAAAAGGATGATAGGACAAACACTATCGCACAATCTGACATTGATAAGATGACAGACCCCCCACCAAAAGAATGAGGGAGCGAAACTCACACCGGCCACTACCACCAAAAGGATGATAGGACAAACACTATTGCACAATCTGACATCAACAAGATGACAGAACCCCCACCAAAAGGATGATGGAGCGAAACTTACACTGGCCACTACCACCAAAAGGATGATAGGAAAAACCATATCGCACAATCTGACATCAATGAAGATGACAGACCCCCCACCAAAAGGATGACTGAGCGAAACTCACACCGACCACTACCACCAAATGTATGATAGGTCAATCATATCGCACAATCTGCCATAACAAAGATGACAGTCCCCCCACCAAATGGATGAGAGAGCGAAACTCACACCGGCCACTACCACGAAAAGGATGATAGGACAAACACTATCGCACAATCTTACATCAATAAGATGACAGACCCTCCACCAAAAGAATGACGAAGCAAAACTCACACCAGCCACTACCACCAAAAGGTTGATAGGACAAACACTATTGCACAATCTGACATCAACAAGATGACAAAAACCCCACCAAAAGCATGATGGAGCGAAACTTACACTGGCGACTACCACCAAAAGGATGATTGGAAAAACCTTATCGCACAATCTAACATAAATCAAGATGTCAGACCCCCCACCAAAAGGATGACTGAGCGAAACTCACACCGACCACTACCACAAAAAGTATGATAGGACAATCATATCGCACAATCTGCCATAACCAAGATTACAGACCCCCCACCAAAAGGATGACAGAGCGAAACTCACTCCGGCCACTACCACCAAAAGGATGATAGGACAAACACTATCGCACAATCTGACATCAATAAGATGACAGACCCCCCACCAAAAGGATGACGGAGCGAAACTCACACCGGCCACTACCACCAAAAGGATGATAGGACAAAACACTATCGCACAATCTGACATCAATAAGATGACAGATCCCCCACCAAAAGGATGAGAAAGCGAAACTCACACTGGCCACTACCACCCAAAGGATGATAGGAGAAACACTATTGCACAATCTGACATTAATAAGATGACAGACCCCCCACCAAAAGGATGATAGGAGAAACACACACGCACAATCTGACATCAACAACATGACAGACCCCCCCCCCCCCCAAAAGGATGACGGAGCGAAACACATACCGGGCACTACCATCAAAAGGATGATAGGACAAAACACTATCGTACAATCTGACATCAAAAAGATGACAGACCCCCCACCAAAAGGATGACAGAGCGAAACTCACACCGGCCAATACCACCAAAAGGATGATAGGACAAACACTATCGCACAATCTGACATCAATAAGATGACAGACCCCCCACTAATAGAATGATGGAGCGAAACTCACACCTGCCACTACCACCAAAAGGATGATAGGACAAACACTATTGCACAATCTGACATCAATAAGATGACAGAACCCCTACCAAAAGGATGATGATGCGAAACTTGCACTGGCCACTACCACCAAAAGGATGATAGGACAAACCTTATCGCACAATCTGACATCAATCAAGATGACAGACCCCCCACCAAAAGGATGACTGAGCGAAACTCACACCGACCACTACCACCAAAAGTATGATAGGACAAACATATTGCACAATCTGACATAACCAAGATGACAGACCCCCCACCAAAAGGATGAGAAAGCGAAACTCACACCGGCCACCACCACCAAAAGGATGATAGGACAAACACTATCGCACAATATGACATTAATAAGATGACATACCCCCCACCAAAAGGATGACGGAGCGAAACTCACACCGGCCACTACCACCAAAAGGATGATAGGACAAACACTATCGCACAATCTAACATCGATAAGATGACAGACCCCCCACCAAAAGGATGACAGAGCGAAACTCACACCGGCCACTACCACCAAAAGGATGATAAGACAAACACTATTGCACAATCTGACATCAACAAGATGACAGAACCCTCACCAAAAGGATGATGGAGAGAAACTTACACTGGCCACTACCACCAAAAGGATGATAGGAAAAACCTTATCGCACAATCTGACATCAATCAAGTTCATAGACCCCCCACCAAAAGGATGACTGAGCAAAACTAACACCGACCACTACCACCAAAAGTATGATAGGACAATCATATCGCACAATCTGCCATAACAAAGATGACAGTCCCCCCACCAAATGGATGAGAGAGCGAAACTCACACCGGCCACTACCACAAAAAGGATGATAGGACAAACACTATCGCATAATCTTACATCAATAAGATGACAGACCCCCCAACAAAAGAATGACGAAGCAAAACCCACACCAGCCACTACCACCAAAAGGATGATAGGACAAACACTATTGCACAATCTGACATCAACAAGATGACAGAACCCCCACCAAAAGGATGATGGAGCGAAACTTACACTGGCCACTACCAACAAAAGGATGATAGGACAAACACTATCGCACAATCTGACATCTATAAGATGACAGACCTCCCACCAAAAGGATGACGGAGCGAAACTCACACCGACCACTACCACCAAAAGTATGATAGGACAAAACACTATCGCACAATATGACATCAATAAGATGACAGACCCCCCACCAAAAGGATGACAGAGCGAAACTCATACTAGCCACTACCACCAAAAGGATGATAGGACAAAACACTATCGCACAATCTGACATCAATAAGATGACAGACCCCCCACCAAAAGGATGAGGGAGCGAAACTCACACTGGCCACTACCACCCAAAGGATGATAGGAGAAACACTATCGCACAATCTGACATCAATCAAGATGACAGACCCCCACCAAAAGGATGACGGAGCGAAATTGACACCGACCACTACCACCAAAAGGATGATAGGAGAAACACACATGCACAATCTGACATCAACAACATGACAGACCCCCCCCCCCCCAAAAGGATGACGGAGCGAAACACATACCAGGCACTACCACCAAAAGGATGATAGGACAAAACACTATCGTACAATCTGACATCAAAAAGATGACAGACCCCCCACCAAAAGGATGAAAGAGCGAAACTCACATCGGCCAGTACCACCAAAAGGATGATAGGACAAACACTGTCGCACAATCTGACATCAATAAGATGACAGACCCCCCACTAAGAGAATGACGGAGCGAAACTCACACCTGCCACTACCACCAAAAGGATGATAGGAAAAACACTATTGCACAATCAGACATCAATAAGATGACAGAACCCCCACCAAAAGGATGATGAAGCGAAACTTGCACTGGCCACTTCCACCAAAAGGAATATAGGACAAACCTTATCGCACAATCTGACATCAATCAAGATGACAGACCCCCCACCAAAAGGATGACTGAGCGAAACTCACACCGACCACTACCACCAAAAGTATGATAGGACAAACATATCGCACAATCTGACATAACCAAGATGATAGACCCCCCACCAAAAGGATGAGAAAGCGAAACTCACACCGGCCACCACCACCAAAAGGATGATAGGACAAACACTATCGCACAATATGACATTAATAAGATGACAGACCCCCCACCAAAAGGATGACGAAGCGAAACTCACACCGGTCACTCCGACCAAAAGGATGATAGGACAAAACATGATCGCACAATCTGACATTAATAAGATGACAGACCCCCCACCAAAAGGATGACGGAGGGAAACTCACACCGGCCACTACCACCAAAAGGATGATAGGACAAACACTATTGCACAATCTGACATCAATAAGATGACAGAATCCCAACCAAAAGGATGACGGAGCGAAACTCACACTGGCCACTACCACCCAAAGGATGATAGGTGAAACACTATCGCACAATCTGACATTAATTAGATTACAGACCCCCACCAAAAGGATGACGGAGCGAAATTGACACCGGCCACTACCACCAAAAGGATGATAGGAGAAACACACACGCACAATCTGACATCAACAGCATTACAGACCCCCCCCCCCAAAGGATGACGGAGCGAAACTCACACCAGCCACTACCACCAAAAGGATGATAGGAGAAACACTATCGCACAATCTGACATTAATAAGATGACATACTCCCACCAAAAGGATGACGGAACAAAACTGACACCCCACTACCACCAAAAGGATGATAGGAGAAACACACACGCGCAATCTGACATCAACAACATGACAGACCCCCCCCCCCCCCCCCCCACCTAAAAGGATGACGAAGCGAATCTCATACTGGCCACTACCACCAAAAGGATGATAGGACAAAACACTATCACACAATCTGACATCAAAAAGATGACAGACCCCCCACCAAAAGGATGACAGAGCAAAACTCACACCGGCCACTACCACCAAAAGGATGATAGGACAAACACTTTCGCAATATCTGACATCAATAAGATGACAAACCCCCCACCAAAAGAATGACGAAGCAAAACTCATACCAGCCACTACCACCAAAAGGATGATAGGACAAACACTATTGCACAATCTGACATCAATAATATGACAGAACCCCCACCAAAAGGATGATGGAGTGAAACTTACACTGGCCACTACCACAAAAGGATGATAGGACAAACCTTATCGCACAATTTGACATCAATCAAGATGACAGACCCCCCACCAAAAGGATGACTGAGCGAAACTCACACCGACCACTACCACCAAAAGTATTATAGGACAAACATATCGCACAATCTGACATAACCAACATGACAGTCCCCCCACCAAAAGGATGAGAGTGCGAAACTCAGACCGACCACTGCCACCAAAAGTATGATAGGATAAACAGATAAACATTATCGCACAATATGACATAAATAAGATGACAGAACCCCACCAAAAGCATGACGGAGCGAAACTCACACCGGCCACTACGACCAAAAGGATGATAGGATAAAACACTATCGCACAATCTGACATCAATAAGATGAGAGACCCCCCACCAAAAGGATGACGGAGCGAAACTCATACTAGCCACTACCACCAAAAGGATGATAGGACAAAACACTATCGCACAATCTGACATCAATAAGATGACAGACCCCCAACCAAAAGGATGACAGAGCGGAAACTCACACTGGCCACTACCACCCAAAGGATGATAGGTGAAACACTATTGCACAATCTGACATTAATAAGATGACAGACCCCCACCAAAAGGATGACGGAGCAAAATTGACACCGGCCACTACCACCAAAAGGATAATAGGAGAAACACACACGCACAATCTGACATCAACAACATGACAGACCCCCCCCCCCCCCCCAAAGGATGATGGAGCGAAACTCATACCGGGAACTACCACCAAAAGGATGATAGGACAAAACAGTATCGTACAATCTGGACATCAAAAAGATGACAGACCCTCCACCAAAGGATGACAGAGCGAAACTCACACCGGCCACTACCACCAAAAGGATGATAGGACAAACACTATCGCACAATCTGACCTCAATAAGATGACAGACCCCCCACTAAAAGAATGACGGAGCGAAACTCACACCTGTCACTACCACCAAAAGGATGATAGGACATACAATATTGCACAATCTGACTTCAATAAGATGACAGAACCCCACCAAAAGGATGATGAAGTGAAACTTACACTGGCCACTACCATCAAAAGGATAATAGGACAAACCTTATACGCACAATCTGACATCAATCAAGATGACAGACCCCCACCAAAAGGATGACTGAGGCGAAACTCACACCGACCACTACCACCAAAAGTATGATATGACAAACATATCGCACAATCTGACATAACCAAGATGACAGACCCCACCAAAAGTATGAGAAAGCGAAACTCACACCGGCCACCACCACCAAAGGATGATAGGACAAACACTATCGCACAATATGACATCAATAAGATGACAGACCCCCCACCAAAAGGATGACGGAGCGAAACTCACACTGATGTTTGCGAAAAGAACGCCGATGTTTTTGATAAAATGCGCATACATAAACTTACTGGCCTAGGCCACTGATTGTTGAAACAATGAATTACTGGAACATTGTTACAAGATGATAACCTTGATAGGTCCCTTTGAGAAGGGTATCTTGTCTGTTTGTTTGTGTTGTTGCAGGTATAGTATGTTCCAGGCAGTACGCCGTGTTTCCTAAGCAGGTTGATTCCTTTTCCTCCAGCAACTGTAGCAGCATCTCCCCATGGAGTTTGAACATGAGATCATAAGCATTGATATGTTTCCCTAAGCAGAGAAGATTCTCTCCCCAATCAGATGTATCCTGAAGGATCATCGCTTCCCCAGCTGAGTCATATACTGAAGTATGCAGCTTCCGATAGCGCAGACTGAAGTCTCAAGCGGAATTGAAATTCCCCACAGAGTCGTACTCTCCCCAGCAAGCAGGATGATTCCTTCTTCCCCCAACCGAGCTGACAAATCCCCAAAAGAGTCGAGCCCTTGGAAGTGTTCAGCCCATGATTGGTTTTCCCCAGTAGAATGTTGAATAGCCGATGCTGTATTTCCCACACCGAAGTCGGTATCTCCAGGAAAGTTTTGCTGCGAAGACCGTGCAATTTATTTTTGCGATGATATTGTTTCCTCAGCAGTTGTGGTTCGTACACCTAGATGAGCAGGTCCAGGTTCTCGTAGAACTTTGTCCCCCCACAGCAGTCGGCTGAAGATCATCTCCCCAAGCGGAGCCAATTGAGATTGGTGTGACTTCTCTCTCCTCGACAGGAGGATCCTCCCTTCGGCATTTATTTTGCTGACGGGATCATAGCATCTTGCATGATTGCATAGCATTTACCCTAAACGCGTAGCATTTCCACCGTGTGGAGCATTGCGCCATTATCGAACATATGCATATGAAACATGAGCTAGGTTGTTACGTTCTTATTTTGCAGGTATTCCCCAGCAAGGTCGCTTGCCCAAGATGATTCTTAAAATCCCCAGTGAAATCGTCGGAGAGGGTTGCACAGGATGATGCTTAGGGGCCCCGGCAGAGTGTTTGCTCAGGATGAATCCTGAAATCTCCAGCAGAGTTATTGGTTCAGGATGATTCTTGAAGTCTCCGACGGAGTTATTTATCCAAGATGATCTTGAAGTCCTCAGCAGAGTTGATTCACCCAGAATGATTTCTGGATCCCCGAAGCAGAGTTACTTGATACTTCTCCAGAACCCCCAGCGGAGATGTGTCATCCCCGGCAGGTTTGTGAACAGCAAAGCTGAAATTTCCTTGAAGACTTGATGATTGAAGTCTGGCAGCGGTGCCGAAACCCCAGACTTACTGATGAGGTCCAGCTGCGATGTCGAAAGCAGTTTGCCTAGCTGGCGCAGGGTGCCTGACGACAAAAGATTGTGTATCCTTGGTGGTTCCTGATGGATTAAGGATCCCATCCTAAGACTTACTGATGAAGTCTAACTGTGATGTCGAAGCAGTTCTCTCATCTGATGCGGAGTGCCTGATGGTAGAAGTTTGGATATCTCTATTTGGCTCATGATTGACCAAGGGTTCTATTCCGACTTACTGATGAAGTCCGGCTGACGCCCGAAAGTTTCTTTAAATGCCCAATGGCGTGGTTAACTTGATTGTTAAAAAAGAGGGGGGTCCTCAGTAACCTGATGAGTCCGAGGAATTCTTCTGCAGCAGTGCCGCAGAATGCCTGACGGCAATACCAGCTACGTATCACCGGTCACCGTGTGACCAATTCCCCAGCAAGTTGTCGCGCAACTATCATGTTCAGTTTTGAAGATGTTCCTACCAATCCAAGTATTGTTTACCTGGGCGGTTGGCAGATCACCAGTTACCGTGTAACCGGTGACCCCTTGATGATTTGAGGATGCAATGATATCAGATAAATCAGAGAATCATCCTGACGGAGGTTCAGATCAGTATTTCTCCAGCTAGTTACCGTGCAGCTATTATTTCAGTTTCCGAAGATTTGTCCCCATCAGAGTACCGTGTACTTGGGCAGTTGGCAAATTTCTGGGTTTATTGGTAATCAACCGTCTTTTACCTTGATTGTTTGAGAGTCGTTCGCTTCTCACCCAGTCAGGTCCAAGCCGTTTGAATAGGGGCAGCTGTTGCACCCCAAAATTTGCCCAACTTTTCTTTACCTAGCTTGTGTTTCATTTCATTCACATTAGCATTATCATTTGCATTTCATTGACATGTAGGCAGGAGATCAAGAGGTATGATTACCAATCAAGGGCTACACAAGAGTCTGAAGCTAGCTAAGGCTATTCAGATGTTCAAGGGTTGATATCCTTGTCAGAGAAGTTAAAAGATCCTCAGAGAGAGTGATTGAAGCCAAGAGGGTGTGTCTCCTAACTTAGGAGTTGTGGAAAGTCATTAGATGATTCTGAGGCCATGATGATGGACTTGAGGTCTTGAGAGAGCTCATGAGAAGTGTTGAAGATCACTTTGAGGCCTAGATAGGTCATTGTGCAAGATTGAGAAGCCTCAGCCATGATTGGTGCAACTAAGGTTTGACTGGGTCAACCCTAAGTCAACTGAGGATTTGAAAGAGGTTGGGACCTAATTCAAGGGCCATGTGATCATGGATTGATACATTGAGATGTTATAAGGATGATTCCAAGGTCAACTCATCATGATTGAAGAGTTTGAGAAGTTTCAAGCTAGGGTTTCTAAGGCTTGATAGTGTAAAATCCCCTAGTTTGACCCCTATCTTCAAGGTAATTTAGCTCAAGATGTGATTGTCATCTCATCTTACCCCCAACATGATTGTTGTAGAGCATGATCTTAGCTTTAAGTTGAGTGCTAGAAGTCCTTGATAGGATTTGTAGAACTCAAGTTATGGCTTTGACAAGTTACAAGTCATCTAAGGAATGTGAATTTGGAGCTTGAAAGTTACCCAACTTGCATGAAACGTTTGCCCTAGAAGGATGATTCCTATGAACTCTTGGTCAAAATGAATGTTGTTCCTTATTCTCTTAGCTTTCTAGAGAGTACTAGAAGTCCTTGATAGGATTTGTAGAACTCAAGTTATGCTTTGACAAGTCAAGGGTATTTTGGACATTTGGTGATTATAGGTCATTTGTGATCATATGCCATTTTCACCAACTTAGAGGCTTCAAATGAAATTTTTTTCAACTAGAAAGTTGTTCAAAATCGGGTTTTAACCTTGTCCATACATCAAGGAGACATTGAAATGGCTCAAGGAGAGACTTGGTTCAAGAAATTCTGAAAAAGGAAGAATTAAAGTCATTAAAAAGGTCAAATTGTGATTTTTTGTTCGAAGGCCAAAATGGGGCATATGACATATCATTTTAATCAGAATTGAGGTTTTAAAGACAATGGCAATGTTGGTTTTTTCATTTGAAGTCATTTGCTCATAATTGCATTTGGTTGCTTATGACATAAGTTACACTTGCCAAATCATTCACAAGTGCAAAACCAAGGTTCCAATCCATCCAAACACATTTCAAAATGTCATTTGAGGAGAATTTGGATGAGAGTAAGGTGATAAACAAGCTGCAAACTGAACTGTCATGGATGAGCATGAGATGAAAAATTCAAGAGCAAGAGATATTGGATATCTCATATAGATGGTTCCAGAAACTTCTAGATCATTCCTACTGGTTCTATATAAGCATTAGAACTGGTTCAGAGCATTGGTTGGTAGAAATTGAGAGAGAAATAGAGAGATTGCATTCTGAATTTTTCTTTTTGCAGATCAAATTCGGTTACATACTTTTGATCCATTTCCATCCAAATTCTTGCTTTCAACATCTTCCTCTTGAGTGTATGAGTGATTCCATATAGAATTCAAGCCAAGATCATTGCAAAATCGTGAGAGAGCATTTTGAGTTCATAGCTTGCAAGTCAAAATCGAATTCAAGGATTCAGGGAGTTTCAATCCTATTTGTTGCATACAGAAGTTTCATTTGGTGTTAGTGAAGGTATCTGGAGATTCTTGAAGGTTGATTTGAAGGTTTCAGTGCTCTGTGCATTCAAAATTTGCAGGTATGTAATTCTCATCCTATGGCTTGATTCATGTAGTTTGGCTAGGTTTTGATAGGTTAGATTCATTGTAGATCATTGCTAGAAGCTTTCTGGATAATTAATTTGAAGATTAGAGACAATTTAGGGATGATCCCATTTTCGGTTGAGAGTGATATTTTGCGACCCTTGCGTTTTTAGCACGATTAAGTAGTGTAGTTGAGATCCTGGTGAAATCTAGAGCAACTTTCATTCAGAAATCGTGTGAAATGGTTGAGTGTGGAGAGAGTTAGGGTTGAACAAGGCCGACCGGAGAAGCCACCGCGATGACTGGTTGCGCGCACGTTTTGTGTTTGCAGAAGGATTCAAAAGGTAGGAGACGTAATCTCCTCCGTCCATTCGCGAAGAAGACTTTGACTCAGGCTTCCATCCAAGGTCCCTCATTGCGCCACATACCCCCTCCCCTAAACGCCCTGTTTTGATAAATCGAACTTCCCAGGCTGTGTTCTTCGCTGTATATGCCAAGCGAGCGTGGGTTCGATACCTCACGCGTACCATTTTTGATTAATTTGTGATCTGAATTAACCTTTTCATGAGCGTTGGGCCTTGGTATTCCTTGCTATCCTCACCTCACCTTCCAAGCCCAACGTGGATTTACAAGGCAAAGGTTTACTCAACACACCCCCTCCTGGCTCTAGTTTTTCTGACTGAGTTGAAACTCAGACGGGCCTTGCGCCCAGATGCTTTTGACACCCCCTACTCCTTGGGCCCAGGCGCGTTGAAGTGCATTTTGCTGCTAACTGTACCCTCCCTTCATTTCTTTTAATTTTGTTTTCTTTTTTAATTGTTGTTTTCATATTGTTTGATTTTAATTCCCAAAAAATAGTAAAAGTTGATATCAAATCTTGAGAAAAATTGTAGATGCAATTTAAAATGTTTAGATTTTTATCATGATTTTTATTTTTATTTTTCAAGCATTTGTCATTTTATTTCATATTTTTTAGTTTAATATGTGTTTAATGGTGGAATAATTGTGTGATGATTTTGTCCATTTTATTTCTTACTCATGGTTTTGAGTTTAATCTTGAGATTTTGCATGATGGTTATATAAAGGTTGATGATGTTATGTGATTTTTATCATAATTTTTAGATGATTTTTAATAAGGTTTTAGGATGGTTGTTTAGGAGTGTTCATGATTGAATCCCTTTGATGTACCCTTGAACTTTAGGTTTAGTTTGAACCTCTTAGGCTTAGGTTTAATTTCTGATTTTTGGCCTATAGCATGTTGATACATGTAGGATTATGTGATATTTTCCTTAGAATTTTTAGGAATGATTTTCAATTAGTTCCCCATTTTACAATTAACTAAGTTTTAGGAGATCCTAACTTGCTAATTCAACTAGAATGACTTCTTTAGTTCCCTTAGATTAGGATTTTGCCTCTCTTTCTCTTGGATGGTGTTGAAGACAAGCTTGGGCCACCATGGATTGAGATGAAGAAGCTTGAATGTGAAGATCTTCCCTTCTTTTGGTGTAGTGTTGATTAGGTGTTAAGATTAGGGTTTGTAGGCAGAGCTTCTAGATAGATTCTGTTCCTTCATAAACATGGAAGATATTGATCACTTCCATTCTTCCTTATGATGTAAGGTCCCCTTATAAAGGCCTCATCCCTCCTTTGGTAGGATGTGTGGCTCTTTACAAGTTGGTAGAACCTTTGAGGGTCCCTTTCTCTGATGATAGGATGCTTAGTGGTGACCTTTGGTCTTCACTCTGCTGTCAATCATCCAAACCTTGCTCTTTTTAGATGAATCTTTCTCCCTTGCTAGAGGATGGAATTCCTTGTTAGAAGAGTGAAGAGGCTAGAAGTTGCTGCTTCTTTGTGTTTGAAGACTACCCTTGGAGCTGAAGCTTGAAGATCAAGGAGAACAAGTTGACACTTGTGGGAAGAAGATCAAGCTGAGATTGAAGAAAGAGATGAAGCTTGAAGAAGATGAAGAACAAGTTGATACTTGTGAGAGGAATCCATTTGAGATTGAATGAAGAAGTTGAAGCTTGAGGTTGGAAAGCAAGTTGATACTTGTGAGTTTAATGCACTGAGTCCCTGAAGGAACAAGTTGATACTTGCTATTGGGGTTGAAGCCTGAAGGTGAAGTCTACTTTGGAGCTGAGGCTTGAAGAAGAGAGAATAAGTTGATACTTATGGTTGAAGATTGAAGTTTGAAGATGGAGTACCCTTCATTCTCTTGAAGAGGATAGACCTGAAGAACAGTTACAGACTGAGGACTGAACTGCTGTCAGAAAATTGCTTTGCTGTGAAGCTGTGGAAGCTGTTGATCTGCTTTTTTTCCTGTCTGTTTGCTTGCTGTGCAACTGTATTGATGTGACTTGTTTGATTTTCTTGATGCATTAGAATAAGTTCATGTTTAGATTGTGTTAAGCTAGGAGCATGATTGCACTAGAGGTTGAGTTGCTCCCTCTGCTTGTATTTTTACTGTATGGCTTTGCTTGCGGGTATTCGGTAGAGCCCAGCTCCCTTGCCCATGTGGTTTGAGTTTGCTTGATAGCATAGCATTTTATTTCCCTGTATGATTGCAGTTATTCATATCTGGCGTGAGGTTGAGACGAGATTGTGGAGGCTGATGTCCCACACACATTTCCTCCCTCACTTGCATTGCATGCATTTTATTTACAGTTGTTTACCTGTTTACTGTTTAAGCTGATGCTTTATCTGTTTCTGTTTACCCTGACATGATCCCCTAGGAATCTCACTTCCTTTGATAAGGAAGTGATGATAGAATTTTAGGTTGAAACCTATGCATGATAACTTCTAGGAGTTCCCTGTTTCAAGCCTCAACCATAGGATGAATCCTTGGCATGACAACGTTAGGACTTGATAGTCTCCCCTTAGTTGTCCCTCTCTCTTCTCAACAAATCAAAATACAGTAATAAAGGTTAACTGACGTCGTACGTTACGAGTCTTAAGCTATCTGAGAAAGGATTGTTGGAGAGTTTCTTTTCAACAGTCTGGATGTTTAGTATGCACCCTTTGGGTGACATGCGACGCATTCACTCTCAGGTCATAGTCTCTAGTGCGATATTGGTTGCAAACATCCATAAAAAACAGTTCTTCCGTAAAAGACATAAAACGAACTTCAAACCTTTTTTGCCCCGTGGGCCCGTAATTCAAAGGAAGCTTTTCTGAAGAAAAAAGTGTCGTTAACTCCCAGTTCTACCGCAAACGGTAACGCCTAAGTCTCCAAGGGTCGAGTTGCGTACATCCAACTGCTGGAACTGTTTGTTAACCCTACTCGATAAAACAGATGAATCTGAATCCCTGTAATCCGTATTATCCCGAACTATGTAAGCTTTGATCTTTCATACCTGTTGAGAGTACGTAGGCACAATATTGACGTATTGGCGAGCCACCTTCTACGTTGACTCTGATTTCTCATTCTCTGATGGGAATACGTAGGCATAAAGCGCAACGCTTTGCCGAGTCATTTTCTTTTCTTTTTAGACCAGCCTTGATAGGTAGATAGTAAAACCAACCCGTCATATAAACACAACAAGCGTGGATCCCATCGAGTACGACGGACGTGAGGGGTGCTAATACCTTTCCCTTGCGTAACCGACTCCCGAACCCAGACAATGGTTGTGATGACCTTGTCTTATACCTTTTCGTCAAGTTTTTCCGATTGTTTCCTTTCCCGTTCTAAGGGATAAATAACGAAAGGTGGCGACTCTTCTGTTTTGCCGGCACCTTATTTTCGCGGTAGCGACAACCCCCCACCAAAAGGATGACGGAGGGAAACTCACACCGGCCATTACCACCAAAAGGATGATAGGAGAAACACTATCGCATAATCTGACACCAATAAGATGACAGACCCCCCACCAAAAGGATGACAGAGTGAAACTCACACCGGCCACTACCACCAAAAGGATGATAGGACAAACACTATTGCACAATCTGCCATCAATAAGATGACAGAACCCCAACCAAAAGGATGATGGAGTGAAACTTACACTGGCCACTACCACCAAAAGGATGATAGGACAAACCTTATCGCACAATCTGACATCAATCAGGATGACAGACCCCCCACCAAAAGGATGACTGAGCGAAACTCACACCGACCACTACCACCAAAAGTATGATAGGATAAACATATCGCACGATCTGACATAACCAAGATGACAGAACCCCCACCAAAAGGATGAGAGAGCGAAACTCACACCGACCACTACCACCAAAAGGATGATAGGACAAACACTATCGCACAATCTGACATCAATAAGATGACAGACCCCCCACCAAAAGGATGAGAGAGCGACACTCAGACCGACCATTACCACCAAAAGGATGATAGGACAAACATTATCGCACAATATGACATCAATAAGATGACAGACCCCCCACCAAAAGGATGACGGAGCGAAACTCTCACCGACCACTACCACCAAAAGGATGATAGGAGAAACACTATCGCACAAATTGACATCAATAAGATGACAGACCCCCCACCAAAAGGATGACGGAGCGAAACTCACACTAGCCACTACCACCAAAAGGATGATAGGACAAACATTATCGCACAATCTAACATCAATAAGATGACAGACCCCCCACCAAAAGGATGACAGCGCGAAACTCACACCAACCACTATCACCAAAAGGATGATAGGAAAAACACTATCGCACAATCTGACATCAATAAGATGACAAACCCCCCACCAAAAGGATGACGATCGAAACTCATACCGGCCACTACCACCAAAAGCATGATAGGACAAAACACTATCATAGAATCTGACATCAATAAGATGACAGACCCCCCACCAAAACGATGACAGAGCGAAACTGACACCGCCCAGTACCACCAAAAGGATGATAGGAGAAACAAACACGCACAATCTGACATCAACAAGATGACAGACCCCCCCACCAAAAGGATGACGGAGCGAGACTCATACAGGGCACTACCACCAAAAGGATTATAGGACAAAACACTATCGCACAATCTGACATCAAAAAGATGACAGACCCCCCACCAAAAGGATGACTGAGCAAAACTCACACCGACCACTACCACCAAAAGTATGATAGGACAAACATATCGCACAATCTGACATAACCAAGATGACAGTCCCCCCACCAAAAGGATGAGAGAGCGACACTCAGACCGACCACTACCACCAAAAGGATGATAGGACAAACATTATCGCACAATATGACATCAATAAGATGACAGACCCCCCACCAAAAGGATGACGGAGCGAAACTCTCACCGATCACTACCACCAAAAGGATGATAGGAGAAACACTATCGCACAAATTGACATCAATAAGATGACAGACCCCCCACCAAAAGGATGACGGAGCGAAACTCAAACCAGCCACTACCACCAAAAGGATGATAGGACAAACATTATCGCACAATCTGACATCAATAAGATGACAGACCCCCCACCAAAAGGATGACAGCGCGAAACTCACACCAACCACTATCACCAAAAGGATGATAGGAAAAACACTATCGCACAATCTGACATTAATAAGATGACAAACCCCCCACCAAAAGGATGACGGATCGAAACTCATACCGGTCACTACCACCAAAAGCATGATAGGACAAAACACTATCATACAATCTGACATCAATAAGATGACAGACCCCCCACCAAAACGATTACCGAGCGAAATTGACACCGGCCAGTACCACCAAAAGGATGATAGGAGAAACACACGCGCACAATCTGACATCAACAAGATGACAGACCCCCCCCCCCCCACCAAAAGGATGACGGAGCGAAACTCATACAGGGCACTACCACCAAAAGGATTATAGGACAAAACACTATCGCACAATTTGACCTCAAAAATATGACAGACATCCCACCAAAAGGATGACTGAGCGAAACTCACACCGACCACTACCACCAAAAGTATGATAGGACAAACATATCACACAATCTGACATAACCAAGATGACAGTCCCCCCACCAAAAGGATGAGAGAGCGAAACTCAGACCGACCACTACCACCAAAAGGATAATAGGACAAACACTATCGCACAATATGACATCAATAAGATGATAGGCCCCCCCACCAAAAGCATGACGGAGCGAAACTCACACCGGCCACTACGACCAAAACGATGATAGGACAAAACACTATCGCACAATCTGACATCAATAAGATGAGAGACCACCCACCAAAAGGATGACGGAGCGAAACTCATACTAGCCACTACCACCAAAAGGATGATAGGACAAAACACTATCGCACAATCTGACATCAATAAGATGACAGACCCCCCACCAAAAGGATGACGAAGCGAAATTGACAACGGACACTACCACCAAAAGGATGATAGGAGAAACACACACGCACAATCTGACATCAACAACATGACAGACTCCCCCACCCCAAAAGGATGACGGAGCGAAACTCATACCGGGCACTACCACCAAAAGGATGATAGGACAAAACACTATCGTACAATCTGAAATAAAAAAGATGATAGACCCCCCACCAAAAGGATGATAGAGCAAAACTCACACCGGCCACTACCACCAAAAGGATGATAGGAGAAACACTATCGCATAATCTGACATCAATAAGATGACAGAACCCCCCCCCCCCCCCCCCCCACCAAAAGGATGATAGAGTGAAACTCACACCGACCATTACTACCAAAAGGATGATAGGACAAACCCTATTGCACAATCTGCCATCAATAAGATGACAGAACCCCAACCAAAAGTATGATGGAGCGAAACTTACACTGGCCACTACCACCAAAAGGATGATAGGACAAACCTTATCGCACAATCTGACATCAATCAGGATGACAGGCTCCCTACCAAAAGGATGACTGAGCGAAACTCAAACCGACCACTACCACCAAAAGTATGATAGGACAAACATATCGCACGATCTGACATAACAAAGATGACAGACCCCCCACCAAAAGGATGAGAGAGCGAAACTCACACCGGCCACTACCACCAAAAGGATGATAGGAAAAACACTATCCCACAATCTGACATCAATAAGATGACAGACCCCCCCCCACCAAAAGGATGACAGAGCGAAACTCACACCGGCCACTACCACCAAAAGAATGATAGGACAAAACACTATCGCACAATCTGACATCAATAAGATGACAGACCCCCCACCAAAAGGATGACGGAGCGAAACTCACACCAATCGCTACGACCAAAAGGATGATAGGAGAAATTCTATCGCACAAATTGACATCAATAAGATGATAGACCCCCCACCAAAACGATGACGGAGCGAAACTGACACCGGCCAGTACCACCAAAAGGATGATAGGAGAAACACACACGCACAATCTGACATCAACAAGATGACAGACCCCCCCCCACCAAAAGAATGACGGAGGGAAACTCATACAGGGCACTACCACCAAAAGGATTATAGGATAAAACACTATCGCACAATTTGACATCAAAAAGATGACAGACATCCCACCAAAAGGATGACTGAGCGAAACTCACACCGACCACTACCACCAAAAGTATGATAGGACAAACATATCGCACAATCTGACATAACAATGATGACAGTCCCCCCACCAAAAGGATGAGAGAGCGAAACTCAGACCGACCACTACCACCAAAAGGATAATAGGACAAACATTATCACACAATATGTAATCAATAAGATGACAGGCCCCCTACCAAAAGCATGACGGAGCAAAACTCACACCGGCCACTACGACCAAAAGGATGATAGGACAAAACACTATCGCACAATCTGACATCAATAAGATGAGAGACCCCCCACCAAAAGGATGACGGAGCGAAACTCATACTAGCCACTACCACCAAAAGGATGATAAGACAAAACACTATCGCACAATCTGACATCAATAAGATGACAGACCCCCCACCAAAAGGATGACGAAGCGAAATTGATAACGGCCACTACCACCAAAAGGATGATAGGCGAAACACACTCGCACAATTTGACATCAACAACATGACAGACTCCCCCACCCCAAAAGGATGACGGAGCGAAACTCATACCGGGCACTACCACCAAAAGGATGATATGACAAAACACTATCGTACAATCTGACATCAAAAAGATGACAGACCCCCCACCAAAAGGATGACAGAGCAAAACTCACACCGGCCACTACCACCAAAAGGATGATAGGAGAAACACTATTGCACAATCTGACATCAATAAGATGACAGACCCCCCCACCAAAAGGATGATAGAGTGAAACTCACACCGGCCACTACCACCAAAAGGATGATAGGATAAACACGATTGCACAATCTGCCATCAATAAGATGACATAACCCCAACCAAAAGGATGATGGAGCGAAACTTACACTGGCCACTACCACCAAAAGGATGATAGGACAAACCTTATTGCACAATCTGACATCAATCAGGATGATAGGCCCCCCACCAAAAGGACGAATGACCGAAACTCACACCGGCCACTACCACCAAAAGTATGATAGGACAAACATATCGCACAATCTGACATAACCAAGATGACAGTTCCCCACCAAAAGGATGAGAGAGCGAAACTCAGACCGACCACTACCACCAAAAGGATAATAGGACAAACATTATCGCACAATATGACATCAAAAAGATGACAGACCCCCCACCAAAAGCATGACGGAGCGAAACTCACACCGGCCACTACGACCAAAAGGATGATAGGACAAAACACTATCGCACAATCTGTCATCAATAAGATGACAAACCCCCCACCACAAGGATGACGGAGGGAAACTTACACCGGCACTACCACCAAAAGGATGATAGGAGAAACACTATCGCACAATCTGACATCAATAACATGACAGACCCCCCACCAAAAGGATGACAGATTGAAACTCACACAGGCCACTACCACCAAAAGGATGATAGGACAAACACTATTGCGCAATCTGCCATCAATAAGATGATAGAACCCCAACCAAAAGGATGATGGAGCGAAACTTACACTGGCCACTACCACCAAAAGGATGATAGGACAAACATTATCGCACAATCTGACATCAATCAGGATGACAGGCCCCCCACCAAAAGGATGACTGAGCGAAACTCACACCGGCCACTACCACCAAAAGTATGATAGGACAAACATCTCGCACGATCTGACATAACCAAGATGACAGACCCCCCACCAAAAGGATGAGAGAGCGAAACTCACACCGGCCATTACCACCAAAAGGGTGATAGGAAAAACACTATCGCACAATCTGACATCAATAAGATGACAGACCCCCCCACCAAAAGGATGACAGAGCGAAACTCACACCGGCCACTACCACCAAAAGAATGATAGGACAAAACACTATCGCACAATCTGACATCAATAAGATGACAGACCCCCCACCAAAAGGATGACGGAGCGAAACTCACACCAATCGCTACGACCAAAAGGATGATAGGAGAAATTCTATCGCACAAATTGACATCAATAAGATGATAGACCCCCCACCAAAACGATGACGGAGCGAAACTGACACCGGCCAGTACCACCAAAAGGATGATAGGAGAAACACACACGCACAATCTGACATCAACAAGATGACAGACCCCCCCACCAAAAGAATGACGGAGGGAAACTCATACAGGGCACTACCACCAAAAGGATTATAGGATAAAACACTATCGCACAATTTGACATCAAAAAGATGACAGACATCCCACCAAAAGGATGACTGAGCGAAACTCACACCGACCACTACCACCAAAAGTATGATAGGACAAACATATCGCACAATCTGACATAACAATGATGACAGTCCCCCCACCAAAAGGATGAGAGAGCGAAACTCAGACCGACCACTACCACCAAAAGGATAATAGGAGAAACATTATCACACAATATGACATCAATAAGATGACAGGCCCCCTACCAAAAGCATGACGGAGCGAAACTCACACCGGCCACTACGACCAAAAGGATGATAGGACAAAACACTATCGCACAATCTGACATCAATAAGATGAGAGACCCCCCACCAAAAGGATGACGGAGCGAAACTCATACTAGCCACTACCACCAAAAGGATGATAAGACAAAACACTATCGCACAATCTGACATCAATAAGATGACAGACCCCCCACCAAAAGGATGACGAAGCGAAATTGATAACGGCCACTACCACCAAAAGGATGATAGGCGAAACACACACGCACAATTTGACATCAACAACATGACAGACTCCCCCACCCCAAAAGGATGACGGAGCGAAACTCATACCGGGCACTACCACCAAAAGGATGATATGACAAAACACTATCGTACAATCTGACATCAAAAAGATGACAGACCCCCCACCAAAAGGATGACATAGCAAAACTCACACCGGCCACTACCACCAAAAGGATGATAGGAGAAACACTATTGCACAGTCTGACATCAATAAGATGACAGACCCCCCCACCAAAAGGATGATAGAGTGAAACTCACACCGGCCACTACCACCAAAAGGATGATAGGACAAACACGATTGCACAATCTGCCATCAATAAGATGACATAACCCCAACCAAAAGGATGATGGAGCGAAACTTACACTGGCCACTACCACCAAAAGGATGATAGGACAAACCTTATTGCACAATCTGACATCAATCAGGATGACAGGCCCCCCACCAAAAGGACGAATGAGCGAAACTCACACCGGCCACTACCACCAAAAGTATGATAGGACAAACATATCGCACAATCTGACATAACCAAGATGATAGTTCCCCACCAAAAGGATGAGAGAGCGAAACTCAGACCGACCACTACCACCAAAAGGATAATAGGACAAACATTATCGCACAATATGACATCAAAAAGATGACAGACCCCCCACCAAAAGCATGACGGAGCGAAACTCACACCGGCCACTACGACCAAAAGGATGATAGGACAAAACACTATCGCACAATTTGACATCAATAACATGACAGACCCCCCACCAAAAGGATGACAGATTGAAACTCACACAGGCCACTACCACCAAAAGGATGATAGGACAAACACTATTGCGCAATCTGCCATCAATAAGATGATAGAACCCCAATCAAAAGGATGATGGAGCGAAACTTACACTGGCCACTACCACCAAAAGGGTGATAGGAAAAACACTATCGCACAATCTGACATCAATAAGATGACAGACCCCCCCACCAAAAGGATGACAGAGCGAAACTCACACACACCGGCCACTACCACCAAAAGAATGATAAGACAAAACACTATCGCACAATCTGACATCAATAAGATGACAGACCCCCTACCAAAATGATGACGAAGCAAAACTGACACCGGCCAGTACCACCAAAAGGATGATAGGAGAAACACACACGCACAAATTGACATCAATAAGATGACAGACCCCCCACCAAAAGGATGACAGAGCGAAACTCATACAGGGCACTACCACCAAAAGGATTATAGGACAAAACACTATCGCACAATCTGACATCAAAAAGATGACAGACATCCCACCAAAAGGATGACTGAGCGAAACTCAGACCACTACCACCAAAAGTATGATAGGACAAACATATCGCACAATCTAACATAACCAAGATGACAGTCCCCCCACCAAAAGAATGAGAGAGCGAAACTCAGACCGACCACTACCACCAAAAGGATAATAGGACAAACATCATCGCACAATATGACATCAATAAGATGACAGGCCCCCCACCAAAAGCATGACGGAGCAAAACTCAGACCGGCCACTACGACCAAAAGGATGATAGGACAAAACACTATCGCACAATCTGACATCAATAAGATGAGAGACCCCCCACCAAAAGGATGATGGAGCGAAACTCATACTAGCCACTACCACCAAAAGGATGATAGGACAAAACACTATCGCACAATCTGACATCAATAAGATGACAGACCCCCCAACAAAAGGATGACGGAGCGAAATTGACACCGGCCACTACTCCCAAAAGGATGATAGGAGAAACACACACGCACAATCTTACATCAACAACATGACAGACTCCCCCCCCAAAGGATGACGGAGCGAAACTCATACCGGGCACTACCACCAAAAGGATGATAGGACAAAACACTATCGTACAATCTGACATCAAAAAAATGACAGACCCCCCACCAAAAGGATGACAAAGCAAAACTCACACCGGCCACTACCACCAAAAGGATGATAGGAGAAACACTATCGCACAATCTGACATCAATAAGATGACAGACCCCCCCACCAAAAGGATGACTGAGCGAAACTCACACCGACCACTACCACCAAAAGTATGATAGGACAAAAATATCGCACAATCTGACATAACCAAGATGACAGTCCCCCACCAAAATAATGAGAGAACGAAACTTACACTGGCCACTACCACCAAAAGGATAATCGGACAAACATTATCGCACAATCTGACATCAATCAGGATGACAGCCCCCCCCCCCCCAAAAGGATGACTGAGCGAAACTCACACCGACCACTACCATCAAATGTATGATAGGAAAAACATATCGCACGATCTGACATAACCAAGATGACAGACCCCCCACCAAAAGGATGAGAGAGCAAAACTCACACTGGCCACTACTACCAAAAGGATGATAGGAAAAACACTATCGCACAATCTGACATCAATAAGATGACAGACCCCCCCACCAAAAGGATGACAGAGCGAAACTCACACCGGCCACTACCACCAAAAGAATGATAGGACAAAACACTATCGCACAATCTGACATCAATAAGATGACAGACCCCCCACCAAAAGGATGACGGAGCAAAACTCACACCAATCACTACCACCAAAAGGATGATAGGAGAAACACTATCGCACAAATTGACATCAATAAGATGATAGATCCCCCACCAAAACGATGACGGAGCGAAACTGACACCGGCCAGTACTACCAAAAGGATGATAGGAGAAACACATACACATAATCTGACATCAACAAGATGACAGACCCCCCCCCCCCCACTAAAAGGATGACGGAGCGAAACTCATACAGGGCACTACCACCAAGAGGATTATAGGACAAAACACTATCGCACAATCTGACATCAAAAAGATGACAGACCCCCCACCAAAAGGACGACTGAGCGAAACTCACACCGACCACTACCACCAAAAGTATGATAGGACAAACATATCGCACAATCTGACATAACCAAGATGACAGTCCCTCACCAAAAGGATGAGAGAGCGAAACTCAGACCGACCACTACCACCAAAAGGATAATAGGACAAACATTATCGCACAATATGACATCAAAAAGATGACAGACCCCCCACCAAAAGCATGACGGAACGAAACTCACACCGGCCACTACGACCAAAAGGATGATAGGACCAAACACTATCGCACAATCTGTCATCAATAAGATGACAAACCCCCCCACCAAAAGGATGACGGAGGGAAACTCACACCGACACTACCACCAAAAGGATGATAGGAGAAACACTATCGCACAATCTGACATCAATAAGATGACAGACCCCCCATCAAAAGAATGACAGAGTGAAACTCACACAGGCCACTACCACCAAAAGGATGATAGGACAAACACTATTGCACAATCTGACATCAACAAGATGACAGACCCCCCCCCCCCCCCCCCACTAAAAGGATGACGGGGCAAAACTCATACAGGGCACTACCACCAAGAGGATTATAGGACAAAACACTATCGCACAATCTGACATCAAAAAGATGACAGACCCCCCACCAAAAGGACAACTGAGCGAAACTCACACCGACCACTACCACCAAACGTATGATAGGACAAACATATTGCACAATCTGTCATAACCAAGATGACAGTCCCTCACCAAAAGGATGAGAGAGTGAAACTCAGACCGACCACTACCACCAAAAGGATAATAGGATAAACATTATCACACAATATGACATCAAAAAGATGACAGACCCCCCACCAAAAGCATGACGGAACGAAACTCACACCGGCCACTACGACCAAAAGGATGATAGGACAAAACACTATCGCACAATCTGTCATCAATAAGATGACAAACCCCCCACCAAAAGGATGACGGAGGGAAACTCACACCGACACTACCACCAAAAGGATGATAGGAGAAACACTATCGCACAATCTGACATCAATAAGATGACAGACCCCCCACCAAAAGGATGACAGAGTGAAACTCACACAGGCCACTACCACCAAAAGGATGATAGGACAAACACTCTTGCACAATCTGCCATCAATAAGATGACAGAACCCCAACCAAAAGGATGATGGAGCGAAACTTACACTGGCCACTACCACCAAAAGGATGATAGGACAAACATTATCGCATAATCTGACATCAATCAGGATGACAGGCCCCCCACCAAAAGGATGACTGAGCGAAACTCACACCGGCCACTACCACTAAAAGTATGATAGGACAAACATATCGCACGATCTGACATAACCAAGATGACAGACCCCCCACCAAAAGGATGAGAGAGCGAAACTCACACCGGCCATTACCACCAAAAGGATGATAGGAAAAACACTATCGCACAATCTGACATCAAAAAGATGACAGACCCCCCACCAAAAGGACGACTGAGCGAAACTCACACCGACCACTACCACCAAAAGTATGATAGGACAAACATATCGCACGATCTGACATAACCAATATGACAGACGCCCCACCAAAAGGATGAGAGAGCAAAACTCACACCGGCCATTACCACCAAAAGGATTATAGGACAAAACACTATCGCACAATCTGACATCAAAAAGATGACAGACCCCCCACCAAAAGGACGACTGAGCGAAACTCACACCGACCACTACCACCAAAAGTATGATAGGACAAACATATTGCACAATCTGACATAACCAACATGACAGTCCCTCATGAAAAGGATGAGAGAGCGAAACTCAGACCGACCACTACCACAAAAAGGATAATAGGACAAACATTATCGCACAATATGACAGCAAAAAGATGACAGACCCCCCACCAAAAGCATGACGGAACGAAACTCACACCGGCCACTACGACCAAAAGGATGATAGGACAAAACACTATCGTACAATCTGTCATCAATAAGATGACAAACCCCCCACCAAAAGGATGGCGGAGGGAAACTCACACCGACACTACCACAAAAAGGATGATAGGAGAAACACTATCGCACAATCTGACATCAATAAGATGACAGACCCCCACCAAAAGGATGACGGAGCGAAACTCATACCGGGCACTACCACCAAAAGGATGATAGGACAAAACACTATCGTACAATCTAACATCAAAAAGATGACAGACCCCCCACCAAAAGGATGACGGAGCGAAACTCACACCGGCCACTACCACCAAAAGGATGATAGGAGAAACACTATCGCACAATCTGACATCAATAAGATGACAGACCCCCCCACCAAAAGGATGACAGAGTGAAACTCACACCGGCCACTACCACCAAAAGGATCATAGGACAAACACTATTGCGCAATCTGCCATCAATAAGATGACAGAACCCCAACCAAAAGGATGATGGAGCAAAACTTACACTGGCCACTACCACCAAAAGGATGATAGGACAAACCTTATCGCACAATCTGACATCAATCTGGATGACAGGCCCCCCACCAAAAGGATGACTGAGCGAAACTCACACCGACCACTACCATCAAATGTATGATAGGCCAAACATATCGCACGATCTGACATAATCAAGATGACAGACCCCCACCAAAAGGATGAGACAGCGAAACTCACACTAGCCACTACTACCAAAAGGATGATAGGACAAACCTTATCACACAATCTGACATCAATAAGATGACAGACCCCCCACCAAAAGGATGACAGAGCGAAACTCACACCGGCCACTGCCACCAAAAGAATGATAGGACAAAACACTATCGCACAATCTGACATCAATAAGATGACAGACCCCCCACGAAAAGGATGACGGAGCGAAACTCACACCGATCACTACCACCAAAAGGATGATAGGAGAAACACTATCGCACAAATTGAATTCAATAAGATGACAGACCCCCCACCAAAACGATGACGGAGTGAAACTGACACCGGCCAGTACCACCAAAAGGATGATAGGAGAAACACACACGCACAATCTGACATCAACAAGATGACAGACCCCCCCACTAAAAGGATGACGGAGCGAAACTCATACAGGGCACTACCACCAAAAGGAGTATAGGAAAAAACACTATCGCACAATCTGACATCAAAAAGATGACAGACCCCTCACCAAAAGGATGACTGAGCGAAACTCACACCGACCACTACCACCAAAAGTATGATAGGACAAACATATCGCACAATCTGACATAACCAAGATGACAGTCCCCCACCAAAAGGATGAGAAAGAGAAACTAAGACCGACCACTACCACCAAAAGGATAATAGGACAAACATTATCGCCCAATATGACATCAAAAAGATGACAGATCCCCCACCAAAAGCATGACGGAGCGAAACTCACACCGGTCACTACGACCTAAAGGAAGATAGGACAAAACACTATCGCACAATCTGACATCAATAAGATGAGAGACCCCCCACCAAAAGGATGACGAAGCGAAACTCATACTAGCCACTACCACCAAAAGGATGATAGGACAAATAACTATCGCATAATCTGACATCAATAAGATGACAGACCCCCCACCAAAAGGATGACGGAGCGAAACTCACACTGGCCACTACCACCTAAAGGATGATAGGTGAAACACTACCGCACAATCTGACGTCAATAAGATGAAAGACCCCCACCAAAAGGATGACGGAGCGAAACTCACACCGGTCACTACCACCAAAAGGATGATAGGAAAAACACTATCGCACAATCTGACATCAATAAGATGAAAGACCCCCACCAAAAGGATGACGGAGCGAAACTCACACCGACCACTACCACCAAAAGGATGATAGGAGAAACACTATCGCACAATCTGACATCAATAAGATGACAGACCCCCCAACCAAAAGGATGACAGAGTGAAACTCACACCGGCCGCTACCACCAAAAGGATCATAGGACAAACACTATTGCACAATCTGCCATCAATAAGATGACAGAACCCCAACCAAAAGGATGATGGAGTGAAACTTACACTGGCCACTACCACCAAAAGGATGACGGAGCGAAACTCACACCGGTCACTACCACCAAAAGGATGATAGGAAAAACACTATCGCACAATCTGACATCAATAAGATGACAGACCCCCCCACCAAAAGGATGGCAGAGCGAAACTCACACCGGCCACTACCACCAAAAGAATGATAGGACAAAACACTATCGCACAATCTGACATCAATAAGATGACAGACCCCCCACCAAAAGGATGACGGAGCGAAACTCACACCGATCACTACCATCAAAAGGATGATAGGAGAAACACTATCGCACCAATTGACATCAATAAGATGACAGACCCCCCACCAAAACGATGACGGAGCGAAACTGACCCCGGCCAGTACCACCAAAAGGATGATAGGAGAAACACACACGCACAATCTGACATCAACAAGATGACAGACCCCGCCACTAAAAGGATTACGGAGCGAAACTCATACAGGGCACTACCACCAAAAGGATTATAGGACAAAACACTATCGCACAATCTGACATCAAAAAGATGATAGACCCTCCACCAAAAGGATGATTGAGTGAAACTCACACCGACCACTACCACCAAAAGTATGATAGGACAAACATATCGCACAATCTGACATAACCAAGATGACAGTCCCCCATCAAAAGGATGAGAGAGCGAAACTCAGACCGACCACTACCACCAAAAGGATAATAGGACAAACATTATCGCACAATATGACATCAAAAAGATGACAGACCCCCCACCAAAAGCATGACGGAGCGAAACTCACACCGGTCACTACGACCTAAAGGAAGATAGGACAAAACACTATCGCACAATCTGACATCAATAAGATGAGAGACCCCCCACCAAAAGGATGACGAAGCGAAACTCATACTAGCCACTACCACCAAAAGGATGATAGGACAAATAACTATCGCATAATCTGACATCAATAAGATGACAGACCCCCCACCAAAAGGATGACGGAGCGAAACTCACACTGGCCACTACCACCTAAAGGATGATAGGTGAAACACTACCGCACAATCTGACGTCAATAAGATGAAAGACCCCCACCAAAAGGATGACGGAGCGAAACTGACACCGGCCACTACCACCAAAAGGATGATAGGAGAAACACACACGCACAATCTGACATCAACAACATGACAGACCCCCCCCCCCCCAAAAGGATGACGGAGCGAAACTCATACCGGGCACTAGCACCAAAAGGATGACAGGACAAAACACTATCGTACAATCTGACATCAAAAAGATGACAGACCCCCCACTAAAAGGATGATGAAGCGAAACTTACACTGGCCACTACCATCAAAAGGATGATAGGACAAACCTTATCGCACAATCTGACATCAATCAAGATGACAGACCCCCACCAAAAGGATGACTGAGTGAAACTCACACCGACCACTACCACCAAAAGTATGATAGGACAAACATATCGCACAATCTGACATCACCAAGATGACAGACCCCCCACCAAAAGGATGAGAAAGCGAAAATCACATCGGCCACCACCACCAAAGGATGATAGGACAAACACTATCCCACAATATGACATTAATAAGATGACAGACCCCCCACCAAAAGGATGACGGAGCGAAACTCAAACCGGCCACTAAGACCAAAAGGATGATAGGACAAAACACTATCGCACAATCTGTCATCAATAAGATGACAGACCCCCCACCAAAAGGATGACGGAGGGAAACTCACACCGGCCACTACCACCAAAAGGATGATAGGAGAAACACTATCGCACAATCTGACATCAATAAGATGACAGACCCCCCACCAAAAGGATGATAGAGTGAAACTCACACAAGCCACTACCACCAAAAGGATGATAGGAAAACCACTATTGCACAATCTGCCATCAATAAGATGACAGAACCCCAACCAAAAGGATGATGGAGCGTAACTTACACTGGCCACTACCACCAAAAGGATGATAGGACAAACATTATCGCACAATCTGACATCAATCAGGATGACAGGCCCCCCACCAAAAGGATGACTGAGCAAAACTCACACCGGCCACTACCACCAAAAGTATGATAGGACAAAACACTATCGCACAATCTGACAAAAATAAGATGACAGACCCCCCACCAAAAGGATGACGGAGTGAAACTCACACCGATCACTACCACCAAAAGGATGATAGGAGAAACACTATCGCACAAATTGACATTAATAAGATGACAAACCCCCCACCAAAAGGATAACGGAGCGAAACTCACAGCAGCCACTACCACCAAAAGGATGATAGGACAAACATTATCGCACAATCTGACATCAAAAAGATGACAGACCCCCCACCAAAAGGATGACAGCGCGAAACTCACACTAGCCACTATCACCAAAAGGATGATAGGAAAAACACTATCGCACAATCTGACATCAATAAGATGACAAACTCCCCACCAAAAGGATGATAGATCGAAACTCATATCAGCCACTACCACCAAAAGCATGATAGGACAAAACACTATCGCACAATCTGATATCAATAAGATGACAGACCCCCCACCAAAACGATGACGGAGCGAAACTGACACCGACAAGTACCACCAAAAGGATGATAGGACAAACACACATGCACAATCTGACATCAATAAGATGACAGACCCCCCCACCAAAAGGATGACGGAGTGAAACTCATACAGGGCACTACCACCAAAAGGATTATAGGATTAAACACTATCGCACAATCTGACATCAAAAAGATGACAGACCCCTCACCAAAAGGATGATAGAGTGAAACTCACACCGGCCACTACCACCAAAAGGATGATAGGACAAACACTATCGCACAATCTGACATCAATAAGATTACAGACCCCCCACCAAAAGAATGACGGAGCGAAACTCACACCAGCCACTACCACCAAAAGGATGATAGGACAAACACTCTCGCACAATCTGACATTAATAAGATGACAGACCCCCCACTAAAAGGATGACAGAGCGAAACTCACACTGGCCACTACCACCAAAAGGATCATAGGACAAACACTATTGCACAATCTGACATCAATAAGATGACAGAACCCCTACAAAATGGATGATGGAGCAAAACTTACACTGCCCACTACCACCAAAAGGATGATAGGAGAAACCTTATCGCACAATCTGACATCAATCTAGATGACAGACCCCCCACCAAAAGGATGATTGAGCGAAACTCATACCGACCACTACCACCAAAAGTATGATAGGACAGACATATCGCATAATCTAACATAACCAAGATGACAAACCCCCTACCAAAAGGATGATAGAGCGAAATCAAACCGGCCACTACTACAAAAAGGATGATAGGACAAACATTATCGCACAATCGGACATCAATCAGATGAAAGACCCCCCACCAAAAGGATGACGGAGCAAAACTCACACTGGCCACTACCACCAAAAGGATGATAGGACAAAGACTATCGCACAATCTGACATCAATCAAGATGACAGACCCACACCAAAAGGATGACAGAGCAAAAGTCATACCGGCCACTACCACCAAAAGGATGATAGGACAAACATTATCGCACAATCTAACATCAATAAGATGACCGACCCCCCGCCAAAAGGATGACGGAGCGAAACTCGTACCGGCCACTACCACGAAAAGGATGATAGGACAAAACACTATCGCACAATCTGACAACAATAAGGTGACAGACCCCCCACCAAAAGGATGACGGAGCGAAACTCACATTGGCCTCTACCATCAAAAGGCTGATAGGAGAAAACACTATCGCACAATCTGACATCAATAAGATGACAGACCCCCCAACAAAAGGATGACATAGCGAAACTCACACTGGCCACTACCACCAAAAGGATTATAGGACAAACACTATCGCACAATCTGACATCAATAAGATGACAGACCCCCCACCAAAAGAATGACGGCGCGAAACTGACACTGGCCACTACCACCAAAAGGATGATAGGAGAACCACTATCGCACAATCTAACATCAATAAGATGACAGACCCCCCACCAAAAGAATGACGGAGCGAAACTTACACCGGCAACTGCCACCAAAAGGATGATAGGACAAACACTATCGCACAATCTGACATCAACAAGATGAATGACCCCCCACCAAAAGAATGACAGAGCAATACTCACACCAGCCACTATCACCAAAAGGATGACACGACAAACACAATCCCACAATCTGACATCAATAACATGACTGACCCCCACCAAAAGGATGACGGAGCAAAACTAACACTGACCACTACCACCAAAAGAATGATAGGAGAAACACTATCGCACAATCAGACATTAATAAGATGACAAACCCCCACCAAAAGGATGACGGAGCAAAACTGACAGCGGCCAGTACCACAAAAAGGATGATAGGAGAAACACACACACACAATCTGACATCAACAAGATGACAGACCCCCCCACCAAAAGGATGATGAAGCGAAACTCATACCGGGCACTACCACCTAAAGGATTATAGGACAAAACACTATCGCACAATCTGACATCAAAAAGATGATAGACCCCCCACCAAAAGGATGACAGAGCGAAACTCACACCAGCCACTACCATCAAAAGGATGATAGGACAAACACTATCGCACAATCTGACATCAATAAGATGACAGACCCCACACCCAAAGGATGACAGAGCGAAACTCACACCGGCCACTACCACCAAAAGGATGATAGGACAAACACTATTGCACAATCTGACATCAATAAGATGACAGAGCCCCCACCAAAAGGATGATGGAGCGAAACATACACTGGCCACTACCACCAAAAGGATGATAGGACAAACCGTATCACACAATCTGATATCAATCAAGATGACATACCCCCCACCAAAAGGATGACTGAGCGAAACTCATACCGACCACTACCACCAAAAGTATGATAGGACAAAAATTTCGCACAATCTGACATAACCAAGATGACAGACCCCCCACCAAAAGGACGAGAGAGCGAAACTCACACCGACAACTACTACCAAAAGGATGATAGGACAAACACTATCGCACAATCTGACATCAATAAGAAGACAGACCCCCCGCCAAAAGGATGACGGAGCGAAACTCACAACGGCAACTACCACCAAAAGGATGATAGGACAAAACACTATCGCACAATCTGACATCAATACGATGACAGACCCCCACCAAAAGGATGACAGAGCGAAACTCACACCGGCCACTACCACCAAAAGGGTGATAGGACAAACACTATCGCACAATCTAACATGAATAAGATGACGGACCCCCCACCAAAAGGATGACGGAGCGAAACTGACACTGGCCACTACCACCAAAAGGATGATAGGAGAAACACTATCGCACATTCAGACATTAATAAGATGACAGACCCCCACCAAAAGGATGATGGAGCGAAACTGACAGCGGCCAGTACCACCAAAAGGATGATAGGAGAAACACACACGCACAATCTGACATCAATAAGATGACAGACCCCCCACTAAAAGGATGACAGTGCAAAACTCACACTGGCCACTACCACCAAAAGGATGATAGGACAAACACTATCGCACAATGTGAAATCAATAAAGATGGCAGACCCCCACCAAAAGGATGACTGAGAAAAACTCACACCAGCCACTACCACCAAAAGTATGATAGAACAAACATATCGCACAATCTGACATAATCAAGTTGACAGACCCCCAACCAAACGGATGACGGAGCGAAACTCACACCGGCCACTACCACCAAAAGGATGATAGGAAAAACACTATCGTACAATCTGACATCAATAAGATGACAGAACCCCTACCAAAAGGATGACGGAGCGAAACTCACACAGGCCACTACCACCAAAAGGATGATAGGAGAAACACTATCGTACAATCTGACATCAATAAGATGACAGGCCCTCCACCAAAAGGATGACGGAGCGAAACTCGTACCGGCCACTACCACGAAAAGGATGATAGGACAAAACACTATCACACAATCTGACAATAATAAGGTTACAGACCCCCTACCAAAAGGATGACGGAGCGAAACTCACATTGGCCACTACCATCAAAAGGATGATAGGAGAAACACTATCGCATAATCTGACATCAATAAGATGAAAGACCCCCCACCAAAAGGATGACGGAGCGAAACTGACACCGACAACTACCACCAAAGGATGATAGGATAAACACACACGCACAATCTGACATCAACAAGATGACAGACCCCCCCCCCCAACCAAAAGGATGATGGAGCGAAACTCGTACCGGGCACTACCACCAAAAGGATGATAGGACAAAACACTATCGCACAATCTGACATCAAAAAGATGACAGACCCCCCACCAAAAGGATGACAGAGGGAAACTCACACCGGCCACTACCACCAAAAGGATGATAGGACAAACACTATCGCACAATCTGACATGAATAAGATGACGGACCCCCCACCAAAAGGATGACGGAGCGAAACTGACACTCGCCACTACCACCAAAAGGATGATAGGAGAAATACTATCGCACATTCAGCCATTAATAAGATGACAGACCCCCACCAAAAGGATGATGGAGCAAAACTGACAGCGGCCAGTACCACCAAAAGGATGATAGGAGAAACACACACGCACAATCTGACATCAATAAGATGACAGACCCCCCACTAAAAGGATGACAGTGCAAAACTCACACTGGCCACTACCACCAAAAGGATGATAGGACAAACACTATCGCACAATGTGAAATCAATCAAGATGACAGACCCCCACCAAAAGGATGACTGAGAAAAACTCACACCAACCACTACCACCAAAAGTATGATAGAACAAACATATCGCACAATCTGACATAATCAAGATGACAGACCCCCAACCAAACGGATGACGGAGCGAAACTCACACCGGCCACTACCACCAAAAGGATGATAGGAAAAACACTATCGCACAATCTAATATCAATAAGATGACAGACCCCCCACCAAAAGGATAACGGAGCGAAACTCATACCGGTCACTACCAACAAAAGGATGATAGGACAAAACACTATCGCACAATCTGACATCAATAAGATGACAGAACCCCTACCAAAAGGATGACGGAGCGAAACTCACACTGGCCACTACCACCAAAAGGATGATAGGAGAAACACTATCGTACAATCTGACATCAATAAGATGACAGGCCCTCCACCAAAAGGATGACGGAGCGAAACTCGTACCGGCCACTACCACGAAAAGGATGATAGGACAAAACACTACCGCACAATCTGAGAACAATAAGGTGACAGACCCCCTACCAAAAGGATGACAGAGCGAAACTCACATTGGCCACTACCATCAAAAGGATGATAGGAGAAACACTATCGCATAATCTGACATCAATAAGATGAAAGACCCCCCACCAAAAGGATGACGGAGCGAAGCTGACACCGGCAACTACCACCAAAGGATGATAGGATAAACACACACGCACAATCTGACATCAACAAGATGACAGACCCCCCCAACCAAAAGGATGATGGAGCGAAACTCATACCGAGTACTACCACCAAAAGGATGATAGGACAAAACACTATCGCACAATCTGACATCAAAAAGATGACAGACCCCCCACCAAAAGGATGACAGAGGGAAACTCACACCGGCCACTACCACCAAAAGGATGATAGGACAAACACTATCGCACAATCTGACATCAATAAGATGACAGACCCCCCCACGAAATGAATGACGGAGCGAAACACACACCAGCCACTACCACCAAAAGGATGATAGACAAACACTATAGAACAACCTGACATCAATAAGATAACAGACCCCCCACCAAAAGGATGACAGAGCGAAACTCACACCGGCCACTACCACTAAAAGGATGATAGGACAAACACTATTGCACAATTTGACATAAATAAGATGACAAAACCCCCACCAAAAGGATGATGGAGCGAAACTTATACTGGCCACTACCACCAAAAGGATGATAGGACAAACCTTATCGCACAATCTCACATCAATCAAGATGACAGACCCCCCACCAAAAGGATATCAGAGCAAAACTCACACCGGCCACTACCACCAAAAGGATGATAGGACAAACACTATCGCACAATCTGACATCAATAAGATGACAGACCCCCCACCAAAAGAATGACGGAGTGAAACTCACACCGGAAACTACCACCAAAAGGATGATAGGACAAACACTATCGCAGAATCTGACATCAACAAGATGACAGACCCCCCACCAAAAGAATGACGGAGCAAAACTCACACCAGCCACTATCACCAAAAGGATGATAGGACAAACATAATCCCACAATCTAACATCAATAAGATGACTGACCCCCACCAAAAGGATGACAGAGCGAAACTCACACCGGCCACTACCACCAAAAGGATGATAGGACAAACACTATTGCACAATCTGACATCAATAAGATGACAGACCCCCCACCAAAAGGATGACAGAGCAAAACTGACACTGGCCAGTACCACCAAAAGGATGATAGGAGAAACACTATCGCACAATCAGACATTAATAAGATGACAATCCCCCACCAAGAGGATGACGGAGCGAAACTAACAGCGGCCAATACCATAAAAAGGATGATAGGAGAAACACACACGCACAATCTGACATCAACAAGATGACAGACCCCCCCCCCCCCACCAAAAGGATGACGGAGCGAAACTCATACCGACCACTACCACCAAAAGTATGATAGGACAAACATTTCGCACAATCTGACATAACCAAGATGACAGACCCCCCACCAAAAGGATGAGAGCGAAACTCACACCGGCCACTACTACCAAAAGGATGATAGGACAAACACTATCGCACAATCTGACATCAATAAGATGACAGACCCCCCACTAAAAGGATTACGGAGCGAAACTCACAACGGCCACTACCACCAAAAAGATGATAGGACAAACACTATCGCACAATCTGACATCAATAAGATGACAGACCCCCCACCAAAAGGATGACGGAGCGAAACTGACACTGGCCACTACCACCAAAAAGATGATAGGAGAAACACTATCGCACAATCAGACATTAATAAGATGACAAACCCAAACCAAAAGGATGACGGAGCGAAACTGACAGCGGCCAGTACCACCAAATGGATGATAGGAGAAACACAGACGCATAATCTGACATCAATAAGATGACAGACCCTCCACTAAAAGGATGATAGTGCGAAACTCACACTGGCCACTACCACCAAAAAGATGATAGGACAAACACTATCCCACAATCTAGAATCAATCAAGATGACAGACCCCCATCAAAATGATGACTGAGAAAAACTCACACCAGCCACTACCACCAAAAAGATGATAGAACAAACATATCGCACAATCTGACATAATCAAGATGACAAACCCCCAACCAAAAGGATGACGGAGCGAAACTCACACCGGCCACTACCACCAAAAGGATGATAGGACAAACACTATCACACAATCTAATATCAATAAGATGACAGACCCCCCACTAAAAGGATGACGGAGCGAAACTCATACCGGCCACTACCAACAAAAGGATGATAGGACAAAACACTATCGCACAATCTGACATCAATAAGATGACAGACCCCCCACCAAAAGGATGACGGAGCGAATCTCACACTGGCCACTACCACCAAAAGGATGATAGGAGAAACACTATCGCACAATCTGGTATCAAAAATATGACAGACCCCCCACCAAAAAGATGACGGAGCGAAACTGACACCGACTACTACCACCAAAAGGATGATAGGAGAAACACACACGCACAATCTGACATCAAGAAGATGACAGACCCCCCCACCAAAAGGATGACGGAGCGAAACTCATACCGGGCACTACCACCAAAAGAATGAAAGGACAAAACACTATCACACAATCTGACATCAAAAAGATGACATACCCCCCACCAGAAGGATGACAGAGCGAAACTCACACCGACCACTACCACCAAAAGGATGATAGGACAAACACTATCGCACAATCTGACATCAATAAGATGAATGACCCCCCACGAAAAGAATGACGGAGCGAAACTCACACCAGCCACTACCACCAAAAGGATGATAGGACAAACACTATAGCACAACCTGACATCAATAAGATGGCAGACCCCCCACCAAAAGGATGACAGAGAGAAACTTACACCGGCTGCTACCACTAAAAGGAAGATAGGACAAACACTATTGCACAATTTGACATTAATAAGATGACAAAACCCCCACCAAAAGGATGATGGAGCGAAACTCACACCGACCACTACCACCAAAAGGATGATAGGACAAAACACTATCGCACAATCTAACATTAATAAGATGACAGACCCCCCACCAAAAGGATGACGAAGCGTAACCCACACCGGCCACTACCACCAGAAGGATGATAGGTCAAATACTATCGCACAATCTGAAATCAATGAAGATGACAAACCCCCACCAAAAGGATACTTAAGAAAAACACACACCGGCCACTACCACCAAAAGTATGATAGAACAAACATATCGCACAATCTGACATAATCAAGCTGACAGACCCCCCACCAAAAGGATGACGAAGCGAAAATCACACCGGACGGTACCACCAAAAGGATGATAGGACAAACACTATCGCACAATCTAACATCAATAAGATGACAGACCCCCCACCAAAAGGATGACAGAGCGAAACTCATATCGGCCACTACCACGAAAAGGATGATAGGACAAAGCACTATCGCACAATCTGACATCTATAAGATGACAGACCCCCCACCAAAATGATGACGAAGCGAAACTCACATTGGCCACTACCACCATAAGGATGATAGGAGAAACACTATCGCACAATCTGACATCAATAAGATGACAGACCCCCACCAAAAGGATGACGGAGCGAAACTGACACCGGCCACTACCACCAAAAGGATGATAGGACAAACACTATTGCACAATCTGACATCAATAAGATGACAGACCCCCACCAAAAGAATGACGGAGCGAAACTCAAACCAGCCACTACCACCAAAAGGTGATAGGACAAACACTATCTCACAACCTGACATCAATAAGATGACAGACCCCCCACCAAAAGGATGACAGAGCGAAACTCACACCGGCCACTACCACCAAAAGGATGATAGGACAAACACTATTGCACAATTTGACATCAATAAGATAAAAAAACCCCTACCAAAAGGATGATGGAACGAAACTTACACTGGCGACTACCACCAACAGGATGATAAGACAAACCTTATCGCACAATCTGACATCAATCAGGATGATAGACCTCCCACCAAAAGAATGACTGAGCGAAACTCACACTGGCCACTACTACCAAAAGGATGATAGGACATACACTATCGCATAATCTGACACCAATAAGATGACATACCCCCCACCAAAAGGATGACGGAGCGAAACTCACAACAGCCACTACCACCAAAAGGATGATAGGACAAACACTATCGCATAATCTGACATCAATAAGATGACATAACCCCCACCAAAAGGATGACAGAGCGAAACTCACACCGGCCACTACCACCAAAAGGATGACAGGACACTATCGCACAATCTGACATCAAAAAGATGACAGACCCCCCACCAAAAGGATGACGGAGCAAAACTCACACCGGCCACTACCACAAAAAGGATGATAGGACAAACCTTATCGCACAATCTGACATCAATCAAGATGACAGACCACCCACCAAAAGAATGACTGAGCGAAACTCACACCGACCACTACCACCAAAAGTATAATAGGACAATCATATCTCACAATCTGACATAACCAACATGACAGAGCCCCCACCATAAGGAGGACAGAGCGAAACTCACACTGGATACTACTACCAAAAGGATGATAGGACAAACACTATCGCACAATCTGACATCAATAAGATGACAGACCCCCCACCAAAAGGATGACGGAGCGAAACTCACAACAACCACTACCACCAAAAGGATGATAGGACAATACACTATCGCACAATCTAACATCAATAAGATGACAGACCCCCCACCAAAAGGATGACGAAGCGTAACTCACACCGGCCACTACCACCAAAAGGATGATAGGACAAATACTATTGCACAATCTGAAACCAATCAAGATGACAGACCCCCACGAAAAGGATAACTGAGCAAAACTCACACCGGCCACTACCACCAAAAGTATGATAGAACAAACATATCGCACAATATGACATAATCAAGATGACAGACCCCCCACCAAAAGGATGACGGAGCGAAAATCACACCGGACACTACCACCAAAAGGATGATAGGACAAACACTATCGCACAATCTAACATCAATAAGATGACAGACCCCCCACCAAAAGGATGACGAAGCGAAACTCATACCGGCCACTACCACCAAAAGGATGATATGACAAAACACTAGCGCACAATCTGACATCTATAAGATGACAGACCCCCCACCAAAATGATGACGAAGTGAAACTCACACTGGCCACTACCACCAAAAGGATGATAGAAGAAAAACTATCGCACAATCTAACATCAATAAGATGACAGACCCCCACCAAAAGGATGACAGAGGGAAACTCACACCGGCCACTACCACCAATAGGATGACAGGACACACACTATTGCACAATCTGACCTCAATAAGATGACAGACCCCTCACCAAAAAAATGACGGAGCGAAACTCAAACCAGCCACTACCACCAAAAGGATGATAGGAAAAACACTATCTCACAACCTGACATCAATAATGTGACAGACCCCCCACCAAAAGGATGACAGAGCGAAACTCACACCGGCCACTACCACCAAAAGGATGATAGGATAAACACTATTGCACAATTTGACATCAATAAGATGACAAAACCCCTACCAAAAGGATGATGGAGCGAAACTTACACTGGCGACTACCACCAACAGGATGATAGGACAAACCTTATCGCACAATCTGACATCAATAAAGATGACAGACCCCCCACCAAAAGAATGACTGAGCGAAACTCACACCGACCAATACCACCAAAAGTATGAATGGACAATCATATCGCACAATATGACATAACCAAGATGAAAGACCCCCCATCTTGACAATCTGACATCAATAAGATGACATACCCCCTACCAAAAGGATGATAGAGCGAAACTCACACTGGCCACTACTACCAAAAGGATGATAGGACATACACTATCACATAATCTGACATCAATAAGATGACATACCCCCCACCAAAAGGATGACGGAGCGAAACTCACAACAACCACTACCACCAAAAGGATGATAGGACAAAACACTATCGTGCAATCTGATATCACTAACATGACAGACCCCCCACCAAAAGGATGACGGAGCGAAAGTTACACCAGCCACTACCACCAAAAGGATGATAGGATAAACACTATCGCATAATCTGACATCAATAAGATGACATAACCCCCACCAAAAGGATGACAGAGCAAAACTCACACCGGCCACTACCACCAAAAGGATGATAGGACAAACACTATTGCACAATCTGACATCAATAAGATGACAGACCCCCCACCAAAAGGATGATAGGGCGAAACTCACACTGGCCACTACCACCAAAAGGATGATAAGACAAACACTATCGCATAATCTGAAATCAATCAAGATGACAGACCCTCACCAAAAGGTTGGCTGAGCAAAACTCACACCGGCCACTACCACCAAAAGTATGATAGAACAAACATATCACACAATCTGACATAATCAAGATGATAGACCCCCCCACCAAAAGGATGACGAAGCGAAACTCACACCGGCCACTACCATCAAAAGGATGATAGGACAAACACTATCGCACAATCTAACATCAATAAGATGACAGACCCCGCACCAAAAGGATGACGGAGCGAAACTCATACTGGCCACTACCACCAAAAGGATGATAGGACAAAACACTATCGCACAATCTGACATCAATAAGATGACAGACCCCCCACCAAAAGGATGACGGAGCGAAACGCACACTGACCACTACCACCAAAAGGATGATAGGAGAAACACTATCGCACAATCTGACATCAATAAGATGACAGACCCCCCACCAAAAGGATTACGGAGCGAAACTGACACCGGCCACTCCCACCAAAAGGATGATAGGAGAAACACACACGCACAATCTGACATCAACAAGATGACAGACTCTCCCACCAAAAGGATGACGGAGCGAAACTCATACCGAACACTACCACCAAAAGGATGATAGGATAAACACTATTGCACAATTTGACATCAATAAGATGACAGACCCCTCACCAAAAGGATGACGGGGCGAAACTCACACTGGCCACTACCACCAAAAGGATGATAGGACAAACACTATCACACAATCAGAAATCAATCAAGATGACAGACCCCCACCAAAAGGATGACTGAGCAACACTCATAACGACCACTACCACCAAAAGTATGATAGAACAAACATATCGCACAATCTGACATAATCAAGATGACAGACCCCCCACCAAAAGGATGATGGAGCGAAACTCACGCCGGCCACTACCACCAAAAGGATGATAGGATAAATACTATCGCACAATCTGACATCAATAAGATGACAGACCCCCACTAAAAGGATGACAGAGCGAAACTCACACCGGCCACTACCACCAAAAGGATGATAGGACAAACACTATTGCACAGTTTGACATCAATAAGATGACAAAACCCCCCACCAGAAGGATGATGGAGTGAAACTTACACTGGCCACTACCACCAAAAGGATGATAGGACAAACCTTATCGCACAATCTGACATCAATCAAGATGACAGACCCCCCAACCAAAATAATGACTGAGCGAAACTCCCACCGACCACTACCACCAAAAGTATGATAGGACAATCATATCGCACAATCTGACATAACCAAGATAACAGACCCCCCACCAAAAGGATGACAGAGCGAAACTCACACCGGCCACTACAACCAAAAGGATGATAGGACAAACATTATCGCACAATCTGACATCAATAAGATGACAGACCCCCCACCAAAAGGACGACGGAGCGAAACTCACAACAGCCACTACCACCAAATGGATGATATGACAAAACACTATCGCACAATCAGACATCAATAAGATGACAGACCCCCCCACCAAAAGGATGACAGAGCGAAACTCACACCAGCCACTACCACCAAAAGGATGATAGGACAAACAATAATGCACAATTTGACATCAATAAGATGACAGACCCCCCACCAAAAGGATGACGGGGCGAAACTCACACTGGCCACTACCACCAAAAGGATTATAAGACAAACACTATCGCACAATCTGAAATCAATCAAGATGACAGACCCCCACCAAAAGGATGACTGAGCAAAACTCACACCGGCCACTACCACCAAAAGTATGATAGAATAAACATATCGGACAATCTGACATAATCAAGATGACAGACCCTCCACCACAAGGATGATGGAGCGAAACTCACACCGGCCACTACCACCAAAAGGATGATAGGACAAACATTATCGCACAATCTAATATCAATAAGATGACAGACCCCCCACCAAAAGGATGACGGAGCGAAACTCATACCGGCCACTACCACCAAAAGGATGACGGAGCGAAACTCACACTGGCCACTACCACCAAAAGGATGATAGGAGAAACACTATCGCACAATCTGACATTAATAAGATGACAGACCCCCACCAAAAGGATGACGAAGCGAAACTTACAACAACCACTACTACCAAAAGGATGATAGGACATACACTATCGCATAATGTGACATCAATAAGATGACATACCCCCCACCAAAATGATGACGGAGCGAAACTCACAACAACCACTACCACCAAAAGGATGATAGGACAAAACACTATCGCACAATCTGACATCAATAAGATGACAGACCCCCCACCAAAAGGATGACAGAGCGAAACTTACATCAGCCACTACCACCAAAAGGATGATAGGACAAACACTATCGCATAATCTGACATCAATAAGATGACATAACCCCCACCAAAAGGATGACAGAGCGAAACGCACACTGGCCACTACCACCAAAAGGATGATAGGACAAACACTATTGCACAATCTGACATCAATAAGATGACAGACCCCCCACCAAAAGGATGACGGGGCGAAACTCACACTGGCCACTACCACCAAAAGGATGATCAGACAAACACTATCGCATAATCTGAAATCAATCAAGATGACAGACCCCCACCAAAAGGATGGCTGAGCAAAACTCACATCGGCCACTACCACCAAAAGTATGATAGAACAAACATATCGCACAATCTGACATAATCAAGATGATAGACCCCCCACCAAAAGGATGGCTGAGCGAAACTCACACCGGCCACTACTATCAAAAGGATGATAGGACAAACACTATCGCACAATCTAACATCAATAAGATGACAGACCCCCCACCAAAAGGATGACGGAGCGAAACTCATATTGGCCACTACCACCAAAAGGATGATAGGACAAAACACTATCGCACAATCTGACATCAATAAGATGACAGACCCCCCACCAAAAGGATGACGAAGCGAAACTCACACTGGCCACTACCACCAAAAGGATGATAGGAGAAACACTATCGCACAATCTGACATCAATAAGATGACAGACCCCCCACAAAAAGGATGACGGAGCGAAACTGACACCGGCCACTCCAACCAAAAGGATGATAGGAGAAACACACACGCACAATCTGACATCAACAAGATGACAAACTCTCCCACCAAAAGGATGACGGAGCAAAACTCATACCGGACACTACCACCAAAAGGATGATAGGACAAACACTATTGCACAATTTGACATCAATAAGATGACACACCCCTCACCAAAAGGATGACGGGGCGAAACTCACACTGGCCACTACCACCAAAAGGATGATAGGACAAACACTATCGCACAATCATAAATCAATCAAGATGACAGACCCCCACCAAAAGGATGATTGAGCAAAACTCACACCGGCCACTACCACCAAAAGTATGATAGAACAAACATATCGCACAATCTGACATAATCAAGATGACAGACCCCCCCACCAAAAGGATGATGGAGCGAAACTCACGCCGGCCACTACCACCAAAAGGATGATAGGATAAACACTATCGCACAATCTGACATCAATAAGATGACAGACCCCCACACAAAGAATGACGGAGCGAAACTCACACCAGCTACTACCACCAAAAGGATGATAGAACAAAACACTATCGCACAATCTGACATCAATAAGATGACAGACCCCCCACCAAAAGGATGACGGAGCGAAACTTACATCAGCCACTACCACCAAAAGGATGATAGGACAAACACTATCGCATAATCTGACATCAATAAGATGACATAACCCCCACCAAAAGGATGACAGAGCGAAACGCACACTGGCCACTACCACCAAAAGGATGATAGGACAAACACTATTGCACAATCTGACATCAATAAGATGACAGACCCCCCACCAAAAGGATGACGGGGCGAAACTCACACTGGCCACTACCACCAAAAGGATGATCAGACAAACACTATCGCATAATCTGAAATCAATCAAGATGACAGACCCCCACCAAAAGGATGGCTGAGCAAAACTCACATCGGCCACTACCACCAAAAGTATGATAGAACAAACATATCGCACAATCTGACATAATCAAGATGATAGACCCCCCACCAAAAGGATGGCTGAGCGAAACTCACACCGGCCACTACTATCAAAAGGATGATAGGACAAACACTATCGCACAATCTAACATCAATAAGATGACAGACCCCCCACCAAAAGGATGACGGAGCGAAACTCATATTGGCCACTACCACCAAAAGGATGATAGGACAAAACACTATCGCACAATCTGACATCAATAAGATGACAGACCCCCCACCAAAAGGATGACGAAGCGAAACTCACACTGGCCACTACCACCAAAAGGATGATAGGAGAAACACTATCGCACAATCTGACATCAATAAGATGACAGACCCCCCACAAAAAGGATGACGGAGCGAAACTGACACCGGCCACTCCAACCAAAAGGATGATAGGAGAAACACACACGCACAATCTGACATCAACAAGATGACAAACTCTCCCACCAAAAGGATGACGGAGCAAAACTCATACCGGACACTACCACCAAAAGGATGATAGGACAAACACTATTGCACAATTTGACATCAATAAGATGACACACCCCTCACCAAAAGGATGACGGGGCGAAACTCACACTGGCCACTACCACCAAAAGGATGATAGGACAAACACTATCGCACAATCATAAATCAATCAAGATGACAGACCCCCACCAAAAGGATGATTGAGCAAAACTCACACCGGCCACTACCACCAAAAGTATGATAGAACAAACATATCGCACAATCTGACATAATCAAGATGACAGACCCCCCCACCAAAAGGATGATGGAGCGAAACTCACGCCGGCCACTACCACCAAAAGGATGATAGGATAAACACTATCGCACAATCTGACATCAATAAGATGACAGACCCCCACACAAAGAATGACGGAGCGAAACTCACACCAGCTACTACCACCAAAAGGATGATAGAACAAAACACTATCGCACAATCTGACATCAATAAGATGACAGACCCCCCACCAAAAGGATGACGGAGCGAAACTTACATCAGCCACTACCACCAAAAGGATGATAGGACAAACACTATCGCATAATCTGACATCAATAAGATGACATAACCCCCACCAAAAGGATGACAGAGCGAAACGCACACTGGCCACTACCACCAAAAGGATGATAGGACAAACACTATTGCACAATCTGACATCAATAAGATGACAGACCCCCCACCAAAAGGATGACGGGGCGAAACTCACACTGGCCACTACCACCAAAAGGATGATCAGACAAACACTATCGCATAATCTGAAATCAATCAAGATGACAGACCCCCACCAAAAGGATGGCTGAGCAAAACTCACATCGGCCACTACCACCAAAAGTATGATAGAACAAACATATCGCACAATCTGACATAATCAAGATGATAGACCCCCCACCAAAAGGATGGCTGAGCGAAACTCACACCGGCCACTACTATCAAAAGGATGATAGGACAAACACTATCGCACAATCTAACATCAATAAGATGACAGACCCCCCACCAAAAGGATGACGGAGCGAAACTCATATTGGCCACTACCACCAAAAGGATGATAGGACAAAACACTATCGCACAATCTGACATCAATAAGATGACAGACCCCCCACCAAAAGGATGACGAAGCGAAACTCACACAGGCCACTACCACCAAAAGGATGATAGGAGAAACACTATCGCACAATCTGACATCAATAAGATGACAGACCCCCCACAAAAAGGATGACGGAGCGAAACTGACACCGGCCACTCCCACCAAAAGGATGATAGGAGAAACACACACGCACAATCTGACATCAACAAGATGACAAACTCTCCCACCAAAAGGATGACGGAGCGAAACTCATACCGGACACTACCACCAAAAGGATGATAGGACAAACACTATTGCACAATTTGACATCAATAAGATGACACACCCCTCACCAAAAGGATGACGGGGCGAAACTCACACTGGCCACTACCACCAAAAGGATGATAGGACAAACACTATCGCACAATCATAAATCAATCAAGATGACAGACCCCCACCAAAAGGATGATTGAGCAAAACTCACACCGGCCACTACCACCAAAAGTATGATAGAACAAACATATCGCACAATCTGACATAATCAAGATGACAGACCCCCCACCAAAAGGATGATGGAGCGAAACTCACGCCGGCCACTACCACCAAAAGGATGATAGGATAAACACTATCGCACAATCTGACATCAATAAGATGACAGACCCCCACACAAAGAATGACGGAGCGAAACTCACACCAGCTACTACCACCAAAAGGATGATAGAACAAAACACTATCGCACAATCTGACATCAATAAGATGACAGACCCCCCACCAAAAGGATGACAGAGCGAAACTCACAGCGGCCACTACCACCAAAAGGATGATAGGACAAACAATATTGCACAATTTGACATCAATAAGATGACAGACCCCCCACCAAAAGGATGACGGAGCGAAACTCACACTGACCACTACCACCAAAAGGATTATAGGACAAACACTATCGCACAATCTGAAATCAATCAAGATGACAGACCCCCACCAAAAGGATAACTGTGCAAAAATCACACCGGCCACTACCACCAAAAGTATGATAGAACAAACGTATCGCACAATCTGACATAATCAAGATGACAGACCCCCCACCACAAGGATGATGGAGCAAAACTCACACCGGCCACTACCACCAAAAGGATGATAGGACAAACATTATCACACAATCTAATATCAATAAGATGAAAGACCCCCCACCAAAAGGATGACAGAGCGAAACTCACACCGGCCACTACCACCAAAAGGATGATAGGACAAACACTATTGCACAGTTTGACATCAATAAGATGACAAAACCCCCCACCAGAAGGATGATGGAGCGAAACATACACTGGCCACTACCACCAAAGGGATGATAGGACAAACCTTATCGCACAATCTGACATCAATCAAGATGACAGACCCCCCACCTAAATAATACTGAGCGAAACTCACACCGGCCACTACAACCAAAAGAATGATAGGACAAACACTATTACACAATCTGACATCAATAAGATGACAGACCCCCCACCAAAAGGATTACGGAGCGAAACTGACACCGGCCACTCCCACCAAAAGGATGATAGGAGAAACACACACGCACAATCTGACATCAACAAGATGACAGACTCTCCCACCAAAAGGATGACGGAGCGAAACTCATACCGAACACTACCACCAAAAGGATGATAGGATAAACACTATTGCACAATTTGACATCAATAAGATGACAGACCCCTCACCAAAAGGATGACGGGGCGAAACTCACACTGGCCACTACCACCAAAAGGATGATAGGACAAACACTATCACACAATCAGAAATCAATCAAGATGACAGACCCCCACCAAAAGGATGACTGAGCAACACTCATAACGACCACTACCACCAAAAGTATGATAGAACAAACATATCGCACAATCTGACATAATCAAGATGACAGACCCCCCACCAAAAGGATGATGGAGCGAAACTCACGCCGGCCACTACCACCAAAAGGATGATAGGATAAATACTATCGCACAATCTGACATCAATAAGATGACAGACCCCCACTAAAAGGATGACAGAGCGAAACTCACACCGGCCACTACCACCAAAAGGATGATAGGACAAACACTATTGCACAGTTTGACATCAATAAGATGACAAAACCCCCCACCAGAAGGATGATGGAGTGAAACTTACACTGGCCACTACCACCAAAAGGATGATAGGACAAACCTTATCGCACAATCTGACATCAATCAAGATGACAGACCCCCCAACCAAAATAATGACTGAGCGAAACTCCCACCGACCACTACCACCAAAAGTATGATAGGACAATCATATCGCACAATCTGACATAACCAAGATAACAGACCCCCCACCAAAAGGATGACAGAGCGAAACTCACACCGGCCACTACAACCAAAAGGATGATAGGACAAACATTATCGCACAATCTGACATCAATAAGATGACAGACCCCCCACCAAAAGGACGACGGAGCGAAACTCACAACAGCCACTACCACCAAATGGATGATATGACAAAACACTATCGCACAATCAGACATCAATAAGATGACAGACCCCCCCACCAAAAGGATGACAGAGCGAAACTCACACCAGCCACTACCACCAAAAGGATGATAGGACAAACAATAATGCACAATTTGACATCAATAAGATGACAGACCCCCCACCAAAAGGATGACGGGGCGAAACTCACACTGGCCACTACCACCAAAAGGATTATAAGACAAACACTATCGCACAATCTGAAATCAATCAAGATGACAGACCCCCACCAAAAGGATGACTGAGCAAAACTCACACCGGCCACTACCACCAAAAGTATGATAGAATAAACATATCGGACAATCTGACATAATCAAGATGACAGACCCTCCACCACAAGGATGATGGAGCGAAACTCACACCGGCCACTACCACCAAAAGGATGATAGGACAAACATTATCGCACAATCTAATATCAATAAGATGACAGACCCCCCACCAAAAGGATGACGGAGCGAAACTCATACCGGCCACTACCACCAAAAGGATGACGGAGCGAAACTCACACTGGCCACTACCACCAAAAGGATGATAGGAGAAACACTATCGCACAATCTGACATTAATAAGATGACAGACCCCCACCAAAAGGATGACGAAGCGAAACTTACAACAACCACTACTACCAAAAGGATGATAGGACATACACTATCGCATAATGTGACATCAATAAGATGACATACCCCCCACCAAAATGATGACGGAGCGAAACTCACAACAACCACTACCACCAAAAGGATGATAGGACAAAACACTATCGCACAATCTGACATCAATAAGATGACAGACCCCCCACCAAAAGGATGACGGAGCGAAACTTACATCAGCCACTACCACCAAAAGGATGATAGGACAAACACTATCGCATAATCTGACATCAATAAGATGACATAACCCCCACCAAAAGGATGACAGAGCGAAACGCACACTGGCCACTACCACCAAAAGGATGATAGGACAAACACTATTGCACAATCTGACATCAATAAGATGACAGACCCCCCACCAAAAGGATGACGGGGCGAAACTCACACTGGCCACTACCACCAAAAGGATGATCAGACAAACACTATCGCATAATCTGAAATCAATCAAGATGACAGACCCCCACCAAAAGGATGGCTGAGCAAAACTCACATCGGCCACTACCACCAAAAGTATGATAGAACAAACATATCGCACAATCTGACATAATCAAGATGATAGACCCCCCACCAAAAGGATGGCTGAGCGAAACTCACACCGGCCACTACTATCAAAAGGATGATAGGACAAACACTATCGCACAATCTAACATCAATAAGATGACAGACCCCCCACCAAAAGGATGACGGAGCGAAACTCATATTGGCCACTACCACCAAAAGGATGATAGGACAAAACACTATCGCACAATCTGACATCAATAAGATGACAGACCCCCCACCAAAAGGATGACGAAGCGAAACTCACACTGGCCACTACCACCAAAAGGATGATAGGAGAAACACTATCGCACAATCTGACATCAATAAGATGACAGACCCCCCACAAAAAGGATGACGGAGCGAAACTGACACCGGCCACTCCAACCAAAAGGATGATAGGAGAAACACACACGCACAATCTGACATCAACAAGATGACAAACTCTCCCACCAAAAGGATGACGGAGCAAAACTCATACCGGACACTACCACCAAAAGGATGATAGGACAAACACTATTGCACAATTTGACATCAATAAGATGACACACCCCTCACCAAAAGGATGACGGGGCGAAACTCACACTGGCCACTACCACCAAAAGGATGATAGGACAAACACTATCGCACAATCATAAATCAATCAAGATGACAGACCCCCACCAAAAGGATGATTGAGCAAAACTCACACCGGCCACTACCACCAAAAGTATGATAGAACAAACATATCGCACAATCTGACATAATCAAGATGACAGACCCCCCCACCAAAAGGATGATGGAGCGAAACTCACGCCGGCCACTACCACCAAAAGGATGATAGGATAAACACTATCGCACAATCTGACATCAATAAGATGACAGACCCCCACACAAAGAATGACGGAGCGAAACTCACACCAGCTACTACCACCAAAAGGATGATAGAACAAAACACTATCGCACAATCTGACATCAATAAGATGACAGACCCCCCACCAAAAGGATGACGGAGCGAAACTTACATCAGCCACTACCACCAAAAGGATGATAGGACAAACACTATCGCATAATCTGACATCAATAAGATGACATAACCCCCACCAAAAGGATGACAGAGCGAAACGCACACTGGCCACTACCACCAAAAGGATGATAGGACAAACACTATTGCACAATCTGACATCAATAAGATGACAGACCCCCCACCAAAAGGATGACGGGGCGAAACTCACACTGGCCACTACCACCAAAAGGATGATCAGACAAACACTATCGCATAATCTGAAATCAATCAAGATGACAGACCCCCACCAAAAGGATGGCTGAGCAAAACTCACATCGGCCACTACCACCAAAAGTATGATAGAACAAACATATCGCACAATCTGACATAATCAAGATGATAGACCCCCCACCAAAAGGATGGCTGAGCGAAACTCACACCGGCCACTACTATCAAAAGGATGATAGGACAAACACTATCGCACAATCTAACATCAATAAGATGACAGACCCCCCACCAAAAGGATGACGGAGCGAAACTCATATTGGCCACTACCACCAAAAGGATGATAGGACAAAACACTATCGCACAATCTGACATCAATAAGATGACAGACCCCCCACCAAAAGGATGACGAAGCGAAACTCACACTGGCCACTACCACCAAAAGGATGATAGGAGAAACACTATCGCACAATCTGACATCAATAAGATGACAGACCCCCCACAAAAAGGATGACGGAGCGAAACTGACACCGGCCACTCCAACCAAAAGGATGATAGGAGAAACACACACGCACAATCTGACATCAACAAGATGACAAACTCTCCCACCAAAAGGATGACGGAGCAAAACTCATACCGGACACTACCACCAAAAGGATGATAGGACAAACACTATTGCACAATTTGACATCAATAAGATGACACACCCCTCACCAAAAGGATGACGGGGCGAAACTCACACTGGCCACTACCACCAAAAGGATGATAGGACAAACACTATCGCACAATCATAAATCAATCAAGATGACAGACCCCCACCAAAAGGATGATTGAGCAAAACTCACACCGGCCACTACCACCAAAAGTATGATAGAACAAACATATCGCACAATCTGACATAATCAAGATGACAGACCCCCCCACCAAAAGGATGATGGAGCGAAACTCACGCCGGCCACTACCACCAAAAGGATGATAGGATAAACACTATCGCACAATCTGACATCAATAAGATGACAGACCCCCACACAAAGAATGACGGAGCGAAACTCACACCAGCTACTACCACCAAAAGGATGATAGAACAAAACACTATCGCACAATCTGACATCAATAAGATGACAGACCCCCCACCAAAAGGATGACGGAGCGAAACTTACATCAGCCACTACCACCAAAAGGATGATAGGACAAACACTATCGCATAATCTGACATCAATAAGATGACATAACCCCCACCAAAAGGATGACAGAGCGAAACGCACACTGGCCACTACCACCAAAAGGATGATAGGACAAACACTATTGCACAATCTGACATCAATAAGATGACAGACCCCCCACCAAAAGGATGACGGGGCGAAACTCACACTGGCCACTACCACCAAAAGGATGATCAGACAAACACTATCGCATAATCTGAAATCAATCAAGATGACAGACCCCCACCAAAAGGATGGCTGAGCAAAACTCACATCGGCCACTACCACCAAAAGTATGATAGAACAAACATATCGCACAATCTGACATAATCAAGATGATAGACCCCCCACCAAAAGGATGGCTGAGCGAAACTCACACCGGCCACTACTATCAAAAGGATGATAGGACAAACACTATCGCACAATCTAACATCAATAAGATGACAGACCCCCCACCAAAAGGATGACGGAGCGAAACTCATATTGGCCACTACCACCAAAAGGATGATAGGACAAAACACTATCGCACAATCTGACATCAATAAGATGACAGACCCCCCACCAAAAGGATGACGAAGCGAAACTCACACAGGCCACTACCACCAAAAGGATGATAGGAGAAACACTATCGCACAATCTGACATCAATAAGATGACAGACCCCCCACAAAAAGGATGACGGAGCGAAACTGACACCGGCCACTCCCACCAAAAGGATGATAGGAGAAACACACACGCACAATCTGACATCAACAAGATGACAAACTCTCCCACCAAAAGGATGACGGAGCGAAACTCATACCGGACACTACCACCAAAAGGATGATAGGACAAACACTATTGCACAATTTGACATCAATAAGATGACACACCCCTCACCAAAAGGATGACGGGGCGAAACTCACACTGGCCACTACCACCAAAAGGATGATAGGACAAACACTATCGCAGAATCATAAATCAATCAAGATGACAGACCCCCACCAAAAGGATGATTGAGCAAAACTCACACCGGCCACTACCACCAAAAGTATGATAGAACAAACATATCGCACAATCTGACATAATCAAGATGACAGACCCCCCACCAAAAGGATGATGGAGCGAAACTCACGCCGGCCACTACCACCAAAAGGATGATAGGATAAACACTATCGCACAATCTGACATCAATAAGATGACAGACCCCCACACAAAGAATGACGGAGCGAAACTCACACCAGCTACTACCACCAAAAGGATGATAGAACAAAACACTATCGCACAATCTGACATCAATAAGATGACAGACCCCCCACCAAAAGGATGACAGAGCGAAACTCACAGCGGCCACTACCACCAAAAGGATGATAGGACAAACAATATTGCACAATTTGACATCAATAAGATGACAGACCCCCCACCAAAAGGATGACGGAGCGAAACTCACACTGACCACTACCACCAAAAGGATTATAGGACAAACACTATCGCACAATCTGAAATCAATCAAGATGACAGACCCCACCAAA